>CM065473.1:28905807-29548943 GCA_032872505.1 Leptopilina syphax | reverse complement strand
CCTCTTAAAATCGGCCAAAAATATTTTTTTTCTATTCTGTATTGAAAAAAACCAGATACGTATTTTTTTATTATTTTTTTAGAGGCCAAATTTTTGAGTTATGAATTTTCAAAATTTTCGCTTTTTAAATGTAGGTATATTTTTAATGTCAGATAACTAAAAATATATTGCTTCTTTTCATTTTTTGACAGGAAAAAAAAAGTTTTGTTTTTCTCTCTACTTTTGAATAATCATAACAAAAAATTTTTTTTTTCATTTTTTATTAAAAAAATAAAAAAAATTTATAAACAAATTAATTTTTTTTAACTTTGGGTATGATAAATTTTTAATTTTCTTTTTTTAAAACATACCTGGAAATGATAAGAAGGTTTTGCAAAAAGTTTCAGAGTGGGCCTGACAAGTTTGATGGGTCCAAAAAAATAATTAAGCTGTCCGTGCAGGTCGCACGCACGTGGCACAATGGGATTTTTTTACAATTTATTATTAAAAATTGTCTAGAGCCTACAAATTTTATCGGATTTTGATTATTATTAAATTTTAAGGCTCTAAACAATTTTTAATAATAAATTGTAAAAAAATCCCATTGTGCCACGTGCGTGCGACCTGCACGGAGAGCTTAATTATTTTTTTGGACCCATCAAACTTGTCAGGCCCACTCTGAAACTTTTTGCAAAACCTTCTTATCATTTCCAGGTATGTTTTAAAAAAAGAAAATTAAAAATTTATCATACCCAAAGTTAAAAAAATTAATTTGTTTATAAAATTTTTTTATTTTTTTAATAAAAAATGAAAAAAAAAAATTTTTGTTATGATTATTCAAAAGTAGAGAGAAAAACAAAACTTTTTTTCTCTTGTCAAAAAATGAAAAGAAGCAATATATTTTTAGTTATCTGACATTAAAAATATACCTACATTTAAAAAGCGAAAATTTTGAAAATTCATAACTCAAAAATTTGGCCTCCAAAAAAATAATAAAAAAATACGTATCTGTTTTTTTTCAATACAGAATAGAAAAAAAATATTTTTGGCCGACTTTAAGAGGTCGACTGAAATCTCACGTGGAATTGCCCATATATATATATATATATATATATATATATATATATATATATATATATATATATATATATATATATATATATATATATATATATATATATATATATATATATATATATATATATATATATATATATATATATATATATATATATATATATATATATATATATATATATATAATATTATTAATATTATTAAAAATAATAATAATATATAATAATATAATATAATAATATAATAATATAATAATAATATAATAATAATATTAATATAATAATATAATATAATAATATATAATATATAATATATAATAATATATAATAATATAATATATAATATATATAATATATAATATATAATATATAATAATAATATATAATTATATAATATAATATAATAATATAATATTATTATTATATTAATACGTTACAAACATATATACATATATATATACATATATATATATATATATATATATATATATATATATATATATATATATGTATATATATATGTATATATGTTTGTAACGTATTAATATAATAATAATATTATATTATGATACATTATCAAATTGGTTATCGTTATAATTGTTGTTTATATTTAAATATGATGAGTGCAGTATAAGAGATTTATTGTTACTAGATATGATGTAAATAATTAATAATTGTGTAATTAGTGTTAATGCAAAAGGGTTATGTTCACTTGTTGTGATACATGTTTTCAATACATAGAGTATGTTTAAACGTGTATTAGTGCAGTGCAGTGTTAGTGTTGTGATTCTAAAAACTTCATAGACTTTACAAACTCTATAACAGGGCATGCGCAAAGATTCTGCCATGGACCAAGGGATAAATGCTCCCTCACGAATTCAGTTCTACTTTGGAGTTCTTTCGTAATGTACTTCAGAGTAGTCCCAAAAATAGTTATAAAAATAACACCGACTTGTGTAATGTTTTGACTTTAATAAATGTTTTGGGTTTACTCGCGAATTTAGTTGGATTAATGATTAATTAATATTATTAATTATTAATTGATCCTTCTTATTCGTGAGGTTTTTCCCTCCGTTTTAACGGAAATTAACTCTGCCGTCCTTTTTAAAAAAGACACTATCTACATTTTAGCTCAATCGGAGATATTGAAGGAAACGCGTTTGCATCTGGATCTCTTAATAAAATTAAAAATGTTGTACACAAACTTATGTTCTTGACTAATTCGGACACGCTCTTTTCATTGGTGCAAAAAAAAATTATTAATATTAATTATTTATTAATAAAACTGTAGATAGTGCACATTTTTTATCCAAAAATTATGGAGAATACATGAAAAGTGCACTATGTGGTAGATAGTACGTTTAAAATTGCTTTGTCGGTCCACTTTCCTGTTTAAAGCGTCACTATCTACATTATTTTCTAACACAATTTTTTATTTCTGTTATATTTTTATCATTATTTTATATTTTATTTTATTTATAATTATATTATATTTTTTAATTTTGAAAATACCGAACGAAAAATGACGAACAATAGAGGGACTGATAGTAAAAATGGTTTATAATAATAATAATAATAATAATAATAATAATAATAATAATAATAATAATAATAATAATAATAATGGAAGCAAAAGTAGAATAAGTGACTTGAGAGCAAAAACGGGTGAAAATGATTATGTAATTTCTTGATAAATTATTTATATTAATGCATAAAAAATATTGTCAATAATAAAAAAACTTATTTTATTTGAATTAATATTTTGTAATTATTATAATTAATTTTTCAAGAAATTACACAATCATTTTAATCTGTTTTTGCTTCTAAGTCACTTATTCTACTTTTGCTCCCGTTATTATTTTAAACCATTTTTACTATCAGCCCCTCAATTACATAAATTTTATTTACCATTATAACTTTATTTTATTTGATTATTATGTTCTGCATGAAATTTTTATTAAATTAAATGTTAACTTTACAAAAAGAATAATTAAAATTGCTTTTAATTTGCATTAAATATATGTGTTAATACAAAATAAAAGCTTTATTTGCAAATTATTGTATTATTTTTATTTTATTTGCATAATTAAACTTGTAGATAGTGCTCTCTCTCGCGGAAAGTTAACCAAAGTTCGAGAAAAATATGTACGAAAAAACGTCACTATGTACATAGTTCTCTACTTTTGTGACTTTTGAGACCAGTTTACTGACTAACCTATGTACATAGTGCTCGTGAATCAGGATTTCAGGGGTCCAGTGTGTTGAAAATCCTGAAAATTTTGTAGATAGGTCGTCTCCTTCTGCAGATAGTGACACTTTAAAAAATATTTCTCGAAAATCTCTGCAGATAGTTTAATTGACCGCTAATTATCTTCTAATCTAATTAGAATTTTCAATTACGAATACGACTATTAGATTCGTCTTTTCATTACGAATCCAACGGTATAAAAAACTCATTTTTCATAAAATATGTAGATAGTGCCTTTTTTAAACTGGACGGCAGAACTTGTTTTATTTAAATATTTCCGCCTTCCTTTTCAAAGGATTAAACCAAGATTGAACATCAAATCAAATCGCGGATCTTACGCCTGCGCGTAAATAACGTAACTCCGCACGTAACAATAAGGAGGCCTCACTGCTGTTGAGTCCATGAAAAGTTGAAGCATGTTTTCCCGTTCAGGCCAACGCAGAATAGATCTGTAACCGGAACCGCAATCGTAGCGTAACCGTAAGAATGAGTTAAAGAAGGATAGGTATATTGTTTATCCTTCTCTAACTCATTCTTACGCTTACGGTTACGATTGCGGTTCCGGTTACAGATCTATTCTGCGTTGGCCTTTCCTCTTAAAACTTGTTAAGGCCTTTCTCCAATAGGTTTTAAAAAGTGTGCGAATAACTGCGTTGCGTTGATTTTAGCATGTGTTGCTATAGCAACCGACGCAGACGCAGTCATTCGCACACTTTTTAAAACCTATTGGAGAAAGGCCTTTACGTGCGGAGTTACGTTATTTACGCGCAGGCGTAAGATCCGCGATTTGATTTGATGTTCAATCTTGGTTTAATCCTTTGAAAAGGAAGGCGGAAATATTTAAATAAAAGAAGTTAATTTCCGTTAAAACGGAGGGAAAAAACCTCACGAATAAGAAGGATCAATTAATAATTAATAATATTAATTAATCATTAATCCAACTAAATTCGCGAGTAAACCCAAAACATTTATTAAAGTCAAAACATTACACAAGTCGGTGTTATTCTTATAACTATTTTTGGGACTACTCTGAAGTACATTACGAAAGAACTCCAAAGTAGAACTGAATTCGTGAGGGAGCATTTATCCCTTGGTCCATGGCAGAATCTTTGCGCATGCCCTGTTATAGAGTTTGTAAAGTCTATGAAGTTTTTAGAATCACAACACTGACACTGCACTGCACTAATACACGTATAAACATACTCTATGTATTGAAAACATGTATCACAACAAGTGAACATAACCCTTTTGCATTCACACTAATTACACAATTATTAATTATTTACATCATATCTAGTAACAATAAATCTCTTATACTGCACTCATCATATTTAAATATAAACAACAATTATAACGATAACCAATTTGATAATGTATCATAATATAATATTATTATTATATTAATACGTTACAAACATATATATATATATATATATATATATATATATATATATATATATATGTATATATCCTATACCATAATATTACAACAATCAATCAGATAAAGTTTACTAATAATATCATTTTCAAATAATACATTCATGCTGCACTATTAGCAACAATATAATATTGTTGTTAATTGTTCATAACGTTCATATTATACAATTGATAATTAAGTTTCGTCGCATAATGAAAGTCTATGTGTACGTGACTTTTCGAAGCCATTTCTGTGGTCACAAGTATGGTAAACACATGTTGCATTGTCCTATAGAAAAGGACACTTGAGATATTTTTTATATTATTTCAAGAATTTCTCGGTTTTATGACTCTAAAGAAACTAGAGATTACATTTTCTTTCGCTATTCCACTTGATTTATGACAATTCTAAGAAATGTTGATTTTCAAATACATTTTTGGAATTTGGAAACTATTAAACCGTGAAGTATTATATTTTACAATAGTCAAACTTTTTTGTTTAGTCTCGTCAATATTTGTCAAAAGTCGTTAGAAAATCCTAAAATAATTAGATTATTAACGAAATTTTATTGTTTCGCGCTTCGATAACTCGTTAATCGATATATCGAAAAGTTAACGAGCGAGATGGCAGTCGCTCGTCACAAACTAACGGAGGTGTCGAACCTACCGGAAAAGTTCGGAACTAATACACACACTGACATAAGGTGTGTTCATACAGTTCCTACACATGAAACTCCCTTTGCAAATGGCTGCCGTCGCTGCTGTCAACAGTTGAACGTTTTTTTTTGTCGTGTTTTTCTTTTATGAGTTTTTGTATAAATATTTTTTGAGAATTGTTATAATGAGTTGCTCTGTAAAAGGTTGCCAGACAAATTAGTTTAACATTTGTGTCACGCTCTGAGGAAAGGTACATAAGAAGCAAAAAATTTGAGGTTATGTTTTTAATTTTTTAAGTAAAAATACAGAAAGAGAATCAATTATTAATTAAAAATTGTTGGTCTTCAAGTCTTCATTATATTCAAAATATTTAATGAAAATTGGTTTCAAATTCAAATAATTAAAAATAAACTTTTAATCGAGATAAATCTAACACGAACACAACCTATAATTCGTTTGCTTCTTGGGTACCTTTCTTGGTACTTGGTATCTTTTCTTTAAGAAGTTAATTTAGTACACTACCTCACGAATTCAGTTCTACTTTGGAGTTTTTTCGTAATGTACTTCAGAGTAGTCCCAAAAATAGTTATAAGAATAACTTCGACTTGTGTAATGTTTTTGACTTTAATAAATGTATTGGGTTTACTCGCGAATTTAGTTGGATTAATGATTAATTAATATTATTAATTATTAATTGATCCTTCTTATTCGTGAGGTTTTTCCCTCCGTTTTAACGAAAATTAACTTGTTTTATTTAAATATTTCCGCCTTCCTTTTCAAAGGATTAAACCAAGATTGAACATCAAATCAAATCGCGGATCTTACGCCTGCGCGTAAATAACGTAACTCCGCACGTAACATTTTCCCAATATGGCCGAAAATGTACTTGTTGATGTCCGTCTCGAGTCACATGACGTCCAGTTTCGCTCTGAGCATGTGTTTTTATCGTTGGGTGAATGTCGTGATTGTTTGTTATTTATAAAAAAGTGCGTGTGCGAATCACAGTTTTGTTTCTTTTATGTTTTATAAATATTTGTTTTTGTTTAAACTCGTTTTTAAATTGAAAAATTAAAAAATATAACGGCCATATCGAACAAGAGCATTTAAAGTTATTTTGCTTTGAATAGAAAGGCTCTTAGACGCAATCCAAATTGTTTAATTTATTATGTTATACAGTTGACTTTTGTTGAACTTGTGTTGAAAAGTTTATATTTATTACGAATTATGATCTCAGCTGTTTATTATAGGTTATTTAGGAGGTTATGTATGTTCAAGACTAAAGAGAAAAATGTTCAATATTAATGCCATGTTTATATTATTGAAATAAAAAATTTTAATGAAATATTTTTAAATTTAACCTTAGTTTTTTGTATTTAATTTTTTACAATATATTTATCATAAATAATCCTTAAAAAACGCACGAGACTCGCATTTCACTCTCATGCATCATGTACCTTTATGACATGCGAGCGTAATGCGCCTCATATGAGGACGCATCTGTCTGCATCAGTGAAGGCACGAGTGCGAAAAGAAACATCTACATGCGAGAGATATGAGACGCATATCAAACTCAAATTGTTATCTGGGTAACAGCACAATAAAACTATATAATAAAAATTAATGTCCATAAAGTTTTGAAATATTTAATCGTATTAATTAATTAATCGAATTAATTAAATCAATTAACGGCGTTGGAGGTCGGGAACTGTCAAGTGTTGCCAACCCACTCTCCCCCACTGTCCAGTATGTTTCGTGTAATTTTCCACTTTGATCACTTTTTAAAAAAAAACAAAGAACTTAATCAAAAAAGGGCTCTTTACCCTAAAATAAAATTAAATAAAGAATTAGTAAAAATTTATTTGGTCTCGACACGATGTTTCTACGAGCCACAAAACGATTTCTACGATTACAATTTACAGATGTAGTTGGCTTGATATGGGGAAAAAATGGCCGCACAACAGAAGGTGGAGTAAGGCGGGGTTGCCTACGTAAAGGCATAACAGTATCATAATACAGGGCAGTAAGTTTTATTTTGTTGAAAATTATAAAAATAACATTTTTCAGTAATAAAAACTAATATAATTAATATAAATAAATGGGGTTTTGTTTATAATAATATACATAATATAAAATATGTTGAATTAAAACGAAAAATATAAAAAACATTTTTTTTAAATTTTGTTATTCATTAAAATAATTTTTTAAAGAGATTAAAAATAAAAATTGCTAATTAGTACCTCTAGAGGTACAATTTATTGAATTGTAATTAATAAAAATAATAAAAATGACAAATATACAGAATTTTGAAAAATTAAATTATTTATAAAAATTGGATTTTTTTGTATTATTATATGTAAAAATTAATTAATTAGTAATTGGAAAATTATATAAAATTAAAAATTATTTATTAATTAAAAAACCGTAAAAATATGTATTATTTTTTTCCTTATATATTGGTTACATTATTAGTAATCATGTTTTCTAGTCTATAAAAATTTATTTATTTTAATCCTTTGTATAAAAATAATTAATGTAATTATGTTTTTTTATTCCTCAATTATATAAGATAATAGAAGAAATTTATCGCTAATAAATTTTCTATTCTAAAACAATAATTACTTATTCTACTATTTTGAAGCCCCTTTCAATAGGCAACCAATTTATAAGTTTATTTTTGATGTTGAAACTGTCAATTTGTATAGCGACAACAAAATTGACGCTCGTTGAAAAATCGTGTTATTAAAAACAAATTTTTTCTTAAATCGTTATTTCATATATAATTACAATAAAAAGCCCCCTTCTTTTATAAGTTTTTGCTTTTTCTCTTTCCATTTAAATTATCCAACACTTTCAACTGCTTCTTACAAAACTTTTTACTTTGATCATTTTTTATAAAATAATTTGACACTTTCTCAAAAAACGGGCTCTTTACCCTAAAATAAAATTAAATAAAGAATTAGTAAAAATTTATTTGGTCTCGACACGATGTTTCTACGAGCCACAAAACGATTTCTACGATTACAATTTACAGATGTACACGGAAAAAAAAAGTTCGAAGATTATTCGGGAACTTCGTTCTTAACTCTTGGATACGGCGGGTAGTTCACAGAGAACTAAAGGTTGCCTCGTTTAAATATGTCATTTACTATTTCTCTACAAATTATAACTATTTCACCACTTCTCGGCAAACTGTTCTTGAAAAAGTCGGGAACTGTTCAAGAAAATCGAAAAGTTAGGCGAATGCAAGAAAAAATGGATTCTGCTTCCCCCCTCCCACTTCCCCTCCTTGACACGTCCGCACACACACACACACATTTATCCTTGAAGATCACATACAATTTTTATTTTTTATTAAGTTTCTGAAATAGAAAAAACCATATGAGAGAAAAATCGACGGCGGCTGGAACAGAACTCGCGTACCCGAGGAATAGAAGTCCGGCGTCTTATCCATGTGAGCTAAACAGGAGCGTTAAATACCTCAGCATAAAATAAATATATAAGGCACGCAAGTCTTACTGACGTTGAGACTGGTGCGCACAGTTTCTGCGCACCAAGATTCCTTGACGAGTTCCCGAAAATTTCAGAAACAGTTGCGGCCAGTGCCATGGACTTTACATGAGAAAGAAATGAAAAAAAGACTATTGGACTATTTACAGCGTTTTCTAATACAGTTCCCGAATTTCTTTCAAACATTCATTGATTACCATTGAATGTTCGACGCTAGTTCAGAGCTGTTACCACGTATCCAAGAGTTAGGAAATAATTCCTGAAATATCTGGGAACTTTTTTTTTCCGTGTAGTTGGCTTGATTTGGGAAAAAATGGCCGCACAACAGAAGGTGGAGTAAGGCGGGGTTGCCTACGTAAAGTTTTATTTTGTTGAAAATTATAAAAATAATATTTTGCAGTAATAAAAAGTAATAGAATGAATATAAATAAAGGGATTTTTGTTTATAAAAATATACATAATATAAAATATGTTAAATTAAAACGAAAAATATGTTATTCATTAAAATAATTTTTTAAAATAATTAAAAATTAAAATTGCTAATTAGTACCTCTAAAGGTACAATTTAATAAATTGTATAATTAATAAAAATATTAAAAATGACAAATATACAGAATTTTGAAAAAATTAAATTATTTCTAAAATTTATTGAATATTTTTGTATTATTTTGGAAAATTAGTCAATTAGTAATTAAAAAATTATATAAAATCAAAAATTAATTATTAATTACAAAATCATAAAAAAGTATTAATTTTTACCTTATATATTTGTTAAATTATCTTTAATCATGTTTTCTTGTCTATAAAAATTTATTTATTTTATTCCTTTGTATCAAAATAATTAATTTAATTATGTTTTTTATTCCTCAATTATATGAGATATTAAAAGAAATTTGGAGCTAATAAATTTTCTATTATAAAACAATAATTACTTATTCTACTATTTTAAAATCCCTTTCTATAGGCGACCAGGTCATATAAGTTTATTTCCGACATCAAAGCTGTCAATTATTTGTATAGTGAAAATAATATTGACGCTCGTAGAAACATCGTATGTTATTACAAACAGATTTTTACTTAAATCCTTATTTCATATATAGAATTTTAATAAAGAGCCCTTTTCTCTATAAGTATCTGCTTTTATTCTTTCTTTTTAAATTATCCAACACTTTCGACTGATTTTTATGAAACTTTTTACTTTGTCAATTTTTAAAAAATAATTTGACACTTTCTCAAAAAAAGAGCTCTTTACCGTAAAGCGAAAATAAATAAAGAATTACCTAATTAAAATTTATTTTGTTTCGATATGATGTTTTTATAAGCCACAATCTTATTTCCACCATAAAAATTGAGAGCTGAATGTGACTTGTGGAAGAAAGTGTCCAGAAATTTTGTGAAGGTTGCCTACGTAAAAGCCTAACAGCATCAAAAAACTAGGAATTAGTAATTCAATTTGTCAAGTAATTTAAACGATATTTTGTAATAATGAAAGTTAAATATAAGAAACATAAACAAGCTTCGCACTCAATTATGAGTTTTAAAAAAGTAGGAAAAAGTAGCCTCGACGACAAAAAAAAGTAGGAAATAGTAGCCTCGATGACAAAAAAAAAGTAGGAAATAGTCTCTAAATTTAAATTAGTTAAAAATAATTAATTCAATAGTAAAAAATCAGTCACTGATTGAAATATAGTATGTATATGAATAAATTTTTAAAAAATTATCGAATTAATAGAAATTTCGTGAAATGCAACTGAAAATAATAAAATTTACTAAAAAATTTCATTAAAAACTTTTAACAAATCGAATTTTCAAAGTATTTTAATTTAATAATTGATAAATAATTAAATTTTATAAGGAGTCACATTATGTCTATTCATGTTTCTTTGTGCGAAGATTCATACACAATTAAAATATTTATTAGTTAATTTAAAAAAAGAAACACACTTCAAAATTTTTAATAAAATTGAATTTTCGTAAAGTTTTTTTGAAAACTTGGAAAAATAAGATTTTAAAAATTTTTTAATTCTGTTGCTTCAAGATAATTGAATTTTTATAAACAAATAATAGAAAATTTTTGATATAATTGAAATTTCTTTACATTCTATTAAAAATAATTTACTTCCTTTAAAAAATTTTATTTGAATTTTTCGAAAATAATCCAGGGAATTTAATCACTGTAATTATAATTTTATTTTTAAAAATTTCTTTGCATTATATTCAATTATTTTCATAAATAGTAAAACTTGAAAAATGTAATTATTCTGAAAAAATTTATTAAAATTCGTCGAAAGAATTCAATTATTTCTAGAAACTGTAAAAAAATTCTTCTCAAGAATTCAATTATTTCCATAAATAGCAAAATTCTTCAGATTTAATAAATTCTTTTCAATATTTTTAAAAAATATACTTCACAAGAATTCAAATATTTTTATAAATTTCCATAAAATTCTAAAAAAGAATTCAATTATTTTCAAAAAATTTTTTTAATTCAATAATTTGTATGTCTACTATTTTAATGAATTTTCTAAAAAGAATTGAATTATTTACAAACAATTTTGACAAAATTCTACACGAATATTCAATTTTTTTCTAAAAGAATAAAAATTTCTTTTCATAGGAATTGAATAATCTAATTTATCTAATTTTTTTTTAAAATCAATTATTTGAAACTTTTTTTTATCAAATCCTCGCAATAATTCAATTATTTCCATAAATAATAAAACTCATTGCAGAAGTTCAATTATGTTTAAAAATTTTTTTGAAATTCTCCTCGAAGTTTCAATTATCTTTATAATTAATTAAATTGTTCTCCACAATTCAATTATTTTCAAAAATTTTAATAAAATTCTACCCAAACATTTAATTATTTTCATAAATATGTCATAGAATTCTTTAGAAGGATTCAAATACTTTTATAAATTGTAAAATTCTTTGCAGAAATTCAATTAGTTTTCAATAAATTTTAATGAAATTGAATTAATCAAATTTTCAATTTTAATTATGAACAGACAAGATTTTTTTTAAATTGAAAAAATTCTTTGTTTAATTGAATTATTTTCCAAATTTTTAATTAAAATTATTAAAAAAACATTATTTTCAAAAAATTTAAAGAAACTCGTCAAAACAATGTAATTATTCATAAAAAATCAAATACAAATTTTTGAAACCATTTGTAGATTTATTTATGTTCGAAATCAATTAAATTTAAATTTGATGAGAAAATAAAACCGGGAAAAATTAGGACAAAGCCGGGAAAAATCGGGAATTTAAAAGTTATCATTTAGAAGAAAATCTAAACACAATTTATAATCAGTCACTGTTGATAGAGTAAATGTCGATAAAATTATTTATTTATTTAAAATGTTAACAGGTAAAACCCTTTCGTTATTAATTATTCCCTAATATCTTATTGACGGTCGTTTTTCATTAACGATTTGAGTTTTTAACACGTTTTTTTGAATGGAAATTTGAAAACTAAAAACCTAAATTTAACTATTTGTTGAGAAAAGTAGCTTTTAATAGTATTAGGCTCAAAAAAGTAGCCAAAAAGTAGCCTCGTGTCAAAAAAGTAGCAAATAGTAGGTTTTAGTAGAAGAGTGCGAAGCCTGCATAAATAAAGGGATTATGAGAAATGTACATAATATAAACATGTCAAATTTAAAAAAAAATATTTTGATAAATTTTTTATTTTTTCAATCTTGATATATTCATTAAAATAATTTTTTAAAATGATTGAAAATTAAAATTGCTAAATATTTTCTTTTAAGTTACAATTTATTAATTTGTAATTAATAAAAAATTTCGGAAAATTACATTTATTGTATTTTTACATTCTCATAAAAAATGAGAAAGTCTTGGATTTGTGCGATGTTGAAAAATTTCTAATTTTGATAAATCTTCATTTTTCATGACCCCCTGATGAAACGAAATTCACCCCTGATGAAATTTTCAAAATTTTTTATTTTTTACAATTTTCAAAAAAATATTTTTTTCTAATTTTTTTTCTTAAATTTTGTACAAAAACAAACAAATTTTCCCTTGGACACTTTTTTGTAAAAAAAAAGATTATGAATTTTATTCAAAATTTACTATTTAATGCTTTTTTTAAATTTTATGTCAGCCATGTTTAAAGTATAGAAAATTTGTCTTAGGGGAGCCGTGTTTATAAAAATCAGTTCATATTAACCGACAGATTGGCTCAGTCGGATAGATGCCTGGCGTTGGTGGTCGTTTAAGGACCAAGGGTAAGTACCCTTGGTTCGCGCCCACTTGGCTTGGTATTTTTCCGGCACGTGAGACAATCTGAGCGGGAGGTTTGACGTCGAGGTATAATGATGTGCACCGTCGATTATTGTCCGGTACACACCATTAGAACTCGACTGTCGATAAACCGGTTGTACTCAGAGAGGTTTTCTACAGTTTCCCTCTTCTCTGGCGAGAAAACCCATTGACGGGTGGTCCAGGCGTAATGCGAGTACTCCTAATAAAGTCGGCTGTAGACGCAAATTAGGTTAATATATAGAAAAATTTCTAAGTAGAATGGTTATGCTTAATCCAAAAAAGTATTTCTCGGGGACTCTTGTCGAAGTGCGTAAGGCCAATAGGGCAGGAGTATAAACAATAAAAAAAAAAAAAAAAAAAAAAAAAAAAAAAAAAAAAAAATTAGTTCATATTATGTTAAAATACATCGCTGTTAAAATTAGAATCGACAATTAAATCGCTTATAACAATTTAAAAAAAATTTTTTTCAAAAAAGTGCAAAAAATGGACTAATAAAAAATTTTTAAAATTTAAGATTTTGCTCCAAAATTACTAAATTGCGCATTGCGATTATCTTGAAAACTAGAACCGACAATATGAGCCCTTTTCATGTGGACGTCTACATAATTATATACATGAACTTGCGTAAAATCTATTCCTGGAATTTTTTCTAAATTTATGTTTTGGGTAGGAATATATTCTTGATCTTTTTATTTTAGCTGAATCTTGAGTTGTATGTGGGACATTCCAGGCCAAATCGTAAATTATTTTGCTTTTGCATCTCAAATATTTTTTTAAACTTTTTTTTCTTTTAGTACTCTTTGAAATGAGCTACCTTGATTTTTTCAAATTTTTTCATAAAGCGGTTCAAGAGATACAGATTTTTGAGAAATGACGTTTTTTACTTAAATTTTTTTGAATGCTTATAACTCGGTCAAAATTGATTAAATTGGATGTTTTTATAATGAAAAGTTTTGTTTTCACGCATAATTTGCAATAAAAATATTTGTAAATAATTTACGATAAGATTTTAAAATTTTTAAAATAAAATTTCATTTTTAACAATGTGTGTATCGGTTAAATTTTCTATACTTTATACATGGCTGACATAAAATTTAAAAAAGCATTAAATAGTAAATTTTGAATAAAATTCATAATCTTTTTTTTACAAAAAAGTGTCCAAGGGAAAATTTGTTTGTTTTTGTACAAAATTTAAGAAAAAAATTAGAAAAAAATATTTTTTTGAAAATTGTAAAAAATAAAAAATTTTGAAAATTTCATCGGGGGTGAATTTCGTTTCATCAAGGCGTCATGAAAAATGAAGATTTATCAAAATTAGAAATTTTTCAACATCGCACAAATCCAAGACTTTCTCATTTTTTATGAGAATGTAAAAATACAATAAATGTAATTTTCCGAAATTTTTTATTAATTACAAATTAATAAATTGTAACTTAAAATAAAATATTTAGCAATTTTAATTTTCAATCATTTTAAAAAATTATTTTAATGAATATATCAAGATTGAAAAAATAAAAAATTTATCAAAATATTTTTTTTTAAATTTGACATGTTTATATTATGTACATTTCTCATAATCCCTTTATTTATGCAGGCTTCGCACTCTTCTACTAAAACCTACTATTTGCTACTTTTTTGACACGAGGCTACTTTTTGGCTACTTTTTTGAGCCTAATACTATTAAAAGCTACTTTTCTCAACAAATAGTTAAATTTAGGTTTTTAGTTTTCAAATTTCCATTCAAAGGGGTTGGGACAAGTCACACCCAGAAAGTCTCCCCCGGACAAGTCTCCACAGAGACATAACTCCCCGTGGGACAAGTCTTCCCATGGACAGCTCCTCCCAGAGGACAAGTCTTCCCAGGAACATCTCTCCCCAGATGTAAATATTAAATGTAAATAATGCCATGAGTAGACAAGTCTCCCCGGGACATCTCTCCCCATTAAAAAATTGTTCATTAAAACAGTGACAAATTCAGGACAAGACTCTCCAGGACAAGTCTCCCCGGGACATCTCTCCCCAGTAAAAATAATTTATTAAAATCGTGTCAAATTCAGGACAAGTCTCCCCAAGACATCTCTCCCCAGTGAAAAATTGTTTATTAAAACAGTGCCAAATTCAGGACAAGACTCTCCAGGACAAGTCTCCCCGGGATATCTCTCCCCAGTAAAAATAATTTATTAAAACGGTGGCAATTTCTGGACATATATTCCCGGAACATCTCTCCCCAGTGAAAAATTGTTTATTAAAACTGTAACAAATTCTGGACAAGTCTCTCCCGGACATCTCTCCCCAGTAAAAATTATTTATTAAGGGGGAAGTCTACTGTGACAAGGGAAAGAATAGGCCTATTTTTGCGGATTTTTTTTTCTAACAAAATACGACTTCGACATTAAATTAAATCGTCCTATATTATTTATTAAAGTATTTGTAAAAAAATTTTAAGTCTAAATATTCAAAATTGCCGTGGTGGCACTCCATCAAGCGCAATTTTGTCCTTTTTTAGGTGCACTAACCGTGTACATGAAATGTCACGTCTTGGTGATCTAAACCAAAAGAACAAAATATGGTTGTCATCTACATAGTATTGACTCTCGTCTGATGAAGGATTTTGTTGATATCTTTTTTATTTAACCTATTAACGCCTAAAACCTCAAAAAATTTGTGTTTAATTAAAGATTTAATTTCATATACAGAAAATCCTCCGTGCAAGTAACTGAAGTGTTTCTTTATGTTTTCGGGGTCGCTGTACAAGATTCTGGGCTCAGATCTTAAATTTTTTGCAAAGAAAATTAAATATGGCGAATTTTGTGCATCAAATTGCAAAAAAAATTAAAAAATTATTTTAAATAATTATTTCTTACTGAAAACATTTGTTTCACACGTATACAAGTGTCACAATTTGGCAAAAACTATTCAACTTTCAAAGTATGCAAAAGTGGAAATTCAAAAACAAAATGGCGGTTCCAAAATGGCGCTAATTTAAGGAAAAAATTATTCAATTCTTTTTATGGTGCACCGATATTTACCATGGCTATGAAATCTAACAGAACATAATGTTTATATGTTTTTGAGGTCGCTCATGACGAATATATAATCGGATTTTCAAAATTCAAAATGGCGGATCCAATATGGCCGCCAAATTTTTTTAAAATTTACTCGATTCGCTTAATTTTTGTTACCCAGGGGTTTTTGGGGTCGCAGATTATGAATTTGCAATTGGATTTTCTAAATACAAAATGGCGGATCCAATATGTCGGACAAAAATTATTTTATCAATTCTATTCGCCTGAAATTTTAAAATGATGACCATCTATTAGGCAGAATAGTCAGAATAAGGCAAAATACAAAGAAAATCCATCAGAAGAACACAATCAAAAAATTGTTGTTCCAAATCTAACTGGCTTAGCTTTGAAAATTTCTTTTAACACTGTTCTATCATAAGACTTAATATTTTTAATTTAAAACGTGAAAATGTTGATGAAACAATTTGAGATGACAGATAGGAAATCTTCAAGTGCATCTAGTAAATTTAAATAATTTTTGTCCGTCATATTGGATCTGACATTTTGTATTTTAAAAATACAATTGCAGATTCTTAATCAGCGACCTCAAAATCCCTTTGAAATAAGTATCAATCGAATCTAGTAAATTTAAATAATTTTTGTCCGTTATATTGGATCCGCCATTTTGAATTTTAAAAATCCGATAGCAGATTCATAATCTGCGACCTCAAAAACTCCTGAGTAACAAAATTTAAGACAATCAAGTAAATTTCAAAAAATTTTGTCGGCCATATTTGATCCGCCATTTTTAATTTTGAAAATACGATTATATTCGTCATAAGCGACCTCAATAACATATAAACACTAAGTTCTGTTAGATTTCATAGCCATGGTAAATATTGGTGCACCATAAAAAATTGAATAATTTTTCCCTTTAATTAGCGCCATTTTGGAGCCGCCATTTTATTTTTTTATTTTCGCTTTTGTATATTTTGAAACTTCAATAAGTTTGTGCCAAATTGTGACACATGTATTCGTGTGAATAAATGTTTTCAGTAAGAAATAATTGTTTATTTTAATAATTAATCATTATTTTGAGCGACCCCGAAAACATAAAGAAACACTTCAGTTACTTGCATGAAGCATTTTTAGTATATGAAATTAAATCTTTAATTAAACGCGAAATTTCTGAAGTTTTAGGCGTTAATGGGTTAGTGCACCTAAAAAAGTATAAAATTGCGCTTAAAGGAGTGCCATTACGGCAATTTTAAATATTTAGAATTAAAATTTTTTTTACAAATACTTGAATATATAATATAGGACGGTTTAATTTAATTTAATGTCGAAGTCGTATTTTGTTAGAAAAAAAATCTGCAAAAATCGGCCTATTCTTTTCCTTGTCACAGTAGACTTCCCCCTTAAAAAATAATTTTTACTGGGGAGAGATGTCCCGGGGAGACTTGTCCTGAATTTGCCACTGTTTTAATAAACAATTTTTTACTGGGGAGAGATGTCCCGGGGAGACTTGTCCTGGGGAGACTTGTCCTGAATTTGCCACGATTTTAATAAATTATTTTTACTGAGGAGAGATGTCCCGGGGAGACTTGTCCTGCATTTGGCACTGTTTTAATAAACAATTTTTTACTGTGGAGAGATGTCCTGGGGAGACTTGTCCTGAATTTGTCACTGTTTTAATAAACAATTTTTTACTGGGGAGAGATGTCCCGGGGAGACTTGTCCTGGGGAGACTTGTCCTAAATTTGCCACTATTTTAATAAACAATTTTTTACTGGGGAGAGATGTCCCGGGGAGACTTGTCCTGGGGAGACATGTCCTGAATTTGCCACGATTTTAATAAATTATTTTTACTGGGGAGAGATGTCCCGGGGAGACTTGTCCTGAATTTGGCACTGTTTTAATAAACAATTTTTTACTGGGGAGACTTGTCCTGGGGAGACTTGTCCTGAATTTGCCACGATTTTAATAAATTATTTTTACTGGGGAGAGATGTCCCGGGGAGACTTGTCCTGAATTTGCCACGATTTTAATAAATTATTTTTACTGGGGAGAGATGTCCCGGGGAGACTTGTCCTGAATTTGGCACTGTTTTAATAAACAATTTTTTACTGGGGAGAGATGTCCCGGGAAGACTTGTCCTGGGGAGACTTGTCCTGAATTTGCCACGATTTTAATAAATTATTTTTACTGGGGAGAGATGTCCCGGGGAGACTTGTCCTGAATTTGGCACTGTTTTAATAAACAATTTTTTACTGTAGAGAGATGTCCCGGGAAGACTTGTCCTGGGGAGACTTGTCCTGAATTTGCCACTATTTTAATAAACAATTTTTTACTGGGGAGACTTGTCCTGGGGAGACTTGTCCTGAATTTGCCACGATTTTAATAAATTATTTTTACTGGGGAGAGATGTCCCGGGGAGACTTGTCCTGAATTTGGCACTGTTTTAATAAACAATTTTTTACTGTGGAGAGATGTCCTGGGGAGACTTGTCCTAAATTTGTCACTGTTTTAATAAACAATTTTTTACTGGGGAGAGATGTCCCGGGGAGACTTGTCCTGGGAAGACTTGTCCTGAATTTGCCACGATTTTAATAAATTATTTTTACTGGGGAGAGATGTCCCGGGGAGACTTGTCTTGGGGAGACTTGTCCTGAATTTGGCACTGTTTTAGTAAACAATTTTTTACTGGGGAGAGCTGTCCCGGGGAGACTTGTCCTGAATTTGCCACGATTTTAATAAATTATTTTTACTGGGGAGAGATGTCCCAGGGAGACTTGTCCTGGGGAGACTTGTCCTGAATTTGGCACTGTTTTAGTAAACAATTTTTTACTCAGGAGAGCTGTCCCGGGGAGACTTGTCCTGAATTTGTCACTGTTTTAATAAACAATTTTTTACTGGGGAGAGATGTCCCGGGGAGACTTGTCCTGAATTTGTCACTGTTTTAATAAACAATTTTTTAATGGGGAGAGATGTCCCGGGGAGACTTGTCCACTCATGGCATTATTTACATTTTATATTTACATTTGGGGAGAGATGTCCCTGGGATGACTTGTCCTCTGGGAGGAGCTGTCCATGGGAAGACTTGTCCCATGGGGAGTTATGTCTCTGTGGAGGCTTGTCCTGGGAAGACTTGTCCTGAATTTGCCACGATTTTAATAAATTATTTTTACTGGGGAGAGATGTCCCGGGGAGACTTGTCCTGAATTTGCCACGATTTTAATAAATTATTTTTACTGGGGAGAGATGTCCCAGGGAGACTTGTCTTGGGGAGACTTGTCCTGAATTTGGCACTGTTTTAGTAAACAATTTTTTACTGGGGAGAGCTGTCCCGGGGAGACTTGTCCTGAATTTGCCACGATTTTAATAAATTATTTTTACTGGGGAGAGATGTCCCAGGGAGACTTGTCCTGGGGAGACTTGTCCTGAATTTGGCACTGTTTTAGTAAACAATTTTTTACTCAGGAGAGCTGTCCCGGGGAGTCTTGTCCTGAATTTGTCACTGTTTTAATAAACAATTTTTTACTGGGGAGAGATGTCCCGGGGAGACTTGTCCTGAATTTGTCACTGTTTTAATAAACAATTTTTTAATGGGGAGAGATGTCCCGGGGAGACTTGTCCACTCATGGCATTATTTACATTTTATATTTACATTTGGGGAGAGATGTCCCTGGGAAGACTTGTCCTCTGGGAGGAGCTGTCCATGGGAAGACTTGTCCCATGGGGAGTTATGTCTCTGTGGAGGCTTGTCCTGGGAGGACTTGTCTGGGGGGGACTTTCTGGGTGTGACTTGTCTCATATTCATAATTAAAATTGAAAATTTGATTAATTCAATTTCATTAAAATTTATTGAAAACTAATTGAATTTCTGCAAAGAATTTTACAATTTATAAAAGTATTTGAATCCTTCTAAAGAATTCTATGACATATTTATGAAAATAATTAAATGTTTGGGTAGAATTTTATTAAAATTTTTGAAAATAATTGAATTGTGGAGAACAATTGAGGAGACGGATTCTAAAAGGGGATACGCGTGGATTCACGCGTTTAAGTTTTGTCCACTAGGTCAATTTTTGAAACTATTACAAATTGCAATTTGAATTACTGAAGTTTGTAGAGAATGAAAATGCGCATCTTTTTTCTTTAAGAAATAAATTTATATCTTTTTTAGTTTATGAGATAATGAGAAAAAACTAAATTTTTGAAAACCAACAAATTTAAATGTTTTACGTCTTTAACTTGTGCTGGCGTTTTTGATTTTTCATATTTTGTAATCAAACAAAAACAAACTTACAGATTAAGACTTCCTGAAACCAACTATACTTTTAAAACTACAAAATCTTAATTAATAAAAATTTTATTAATTTTTTCGAAAGACGTTGTAAAAAATGTGTTTTTTCAACTTTCAACGCTTCGTTTATCGAGGAAATTTTAAGGTACAAAAAACTTCCAGTGACAAAGTTTTTCATTACTATACGGACAAGTTTTCTGTAAAATTTTATTAACATGATATGAATGCTTACAAAGTTATTAATGTTTAAAGCGTATGGTGCGTCAGATTTTTCGCGACTCGAACACATTGAGTCCCAAGGTGTTCGTTTGTAACAGATTAAGACTATTTTAGTTTATTCATTTGTTTACTTAAAAAAAATACAATTTTTAATGAAGTCACAGATAACTTTTTGGAATCGCAGTTTAGTTAAAAACGATTATTTATTATTAAAAAGTAACTAATAATAATTATAGCCAAAATCGTCTAAAGATAGTTAAAATTGACTGACATACAAATAATTAATGCATAGTTATTTTGACATAAATTTAATGTTAATTAAACTAATAATTGTTGATTAAGAATAGTAAAAATATTATTATTTTAGTTATTGACTAAAATCTTTTTGCTATCAAAGTAATTATTTTAAAATAATATTTAACTATGAGATTATGACGATTCGTCTAACTTTATATAAAAGTAGCATCAGTTTATTTATTTTAACATGTATTCTAAGTAAAAAACAAGAAATATTTTTTTAAAAAATATTGCAGAATTATTCGCAAAATAAATTGTACAATAATTCTATATTTTCTATATTCTATATTGTCGTTAAAACATATTGCTCTCTCATAGAGGAAGTATTTTTATTTTATTTATATCTGTACTTTGTCAGACATTATCATAAAATAGAATTTTTTTGGTTATGATGTGCACTTTTCGAGGAAGTAACCCTTTTTTAAATGCTATTTTCCTCAAACTTGTGATTTGTTTTCACTCTATGGGAAAATATGGTATCCAGATGGGTCGTGGCTGCCGCGACCGTTGACTGCAAAAAAGGGTTCGGAAAAACCCAATACAATTTTCCCAGGATTTCGAGATTTTTTTATCACAATTGAGAAAACATTATGGCCATCTTGGTCAAGAACCGTACAAAGAAGTAATAATCCCGAAAAATGTTAATATCAGTGAAAGCTACGCAATTCAGTATTTACCAGAATCAAGTATAAATACTTTTGAAAACTATAGATTACAAAATCCTTCCGCTTTCAAAATTGAATCAAAATGAATGATGTAAAAAGTTTAGTACGATATCTTTCTCCAAACGGGCAGGAGTTTTTTAATAATTATTTTAAAAACATGAAATGTAGTAAACGAGATCATTTTGACAAAGAGTGGAAGCCTTAAACTAAATAAAACAAGAAAGTTAAATATAAGAAATATTATTGTAGTTGAGTTTTTTATATATAACAAAATAAAACATTTATGTTAAAAATAAATTTTATTAAATTTTATTTACTGTGAATATTAATATTGACAAACACATTTGCAAACGAACACCTTGGGACTCAATTTGTTCGAGGCGCGAGAAATTTTTTACAACGTCTTTCGAAAAAATTAATAAAATTTTTATTAATTAAGATTTTGTAGTTTTAAAAGTATAGTTGGTTTCAGGAAGTCTTAATCTGTAAGTTTGTTTTTGTTTGATTACAAAATATGAAAAATCAAAAACGCCAGCACGAGTTAAAGACGTAAAACATTTAAATTTGTTGGTTTTCAAAAATTTAGTTTTTTCTCATTATCTCATAAACTAAAAAAGATATAAATTTATTTCTTGAAGAAAAAAGATGCGCATTTTCATTGTGCGTATAAATTTGTGTCATTAAATTTGAAAATTGAAAATGTTTGAAAATCGCCCAGGCGCGAGCTGACAGTGAGTTCAGGCTTTACGAAGCTTGATTGAGACTTGGTCAGTATTGGTTGAAGATTGGTGGGACAGCGAAAGCAAGGCTACTTGAGTCCGGAATAGTAACATCGATGTAAACCTGACGCTCAGTCTTTGTTAAAGACTGGCGTTCGATCTTCAATCAATGCTGCGGAAGCCGAAAGCAGGACTGAACAAGACTGCTTCCACTGTTCCCAAATTTACACGCTTCTCACGCGTTCATTCAATATAACGTGAATATATTAATTATTATTGTTAGTAATAAACAGTATTGTTATTAATATATATGTATTTACATATTTAATGACAATAAGTTATTATTATAATAATTATATTATTTTTATATAAATATTATATGACTAACAATAAATGTCATTTAACATAATAATATTGAAAAATAATTTTAGCAAAAAAAAAAACACAATTTGTGATAATTTGTATGTACATTTTTTAACTTCATTTTTGACAGACTTTTAATATTATTTACAAACAAGTTCACAAGTTTTTATTCACAACACTTATTAATTATACAGATTAAATAGTAATTTTATTATTTTATGTAACCGCTTATAATGAAAAAATCCGCTCGCATGTGGGATCGAACTCACGTCCCCCCGCCCCAGACGCATTCCGGAAGTCCTAGACGCAACCACTTAATCCGCACGGCCACTGAGTCTCGATGAGACCTCGGACTAATCAAATATATTAATGCCAGTGCCGCATACTTTGTTACTTATGTTACGTCAAAAACAACAAGAAACCTTTTTAAATATTCCTAACGTTCCTCGTTTTAAATTAGTTTCATAAATGAATCTAATTTGGGATGAGGATAAGTCAATGAGCCTACTAAATGTACTGAGAGAATAATTTATTTAAAAACCAACAAGAAAGAAAAGAATTGACAAAATACAATGAGTATAATTGAGTTTAGAAAATCTTACTTTTAAAGAATAACGATTACTGGTGTTGATGGAACTGGTGGTTGTATCTGGTTGTCTGATCTCTAATGGTGTTGAGGGCTAGACGAAATGGAGCTGTGACAGTTGTCCTTAATGGTTGAGTGTTGATCCTCTTGTTTACACTAATGAGATAGTGTATTGTATTTTAAAAATATCTGCTTTCTTCCAGACAGTTGTCGCCTCTTAAACAAATTTCGATGCTTCGAAATTTGTTATACTTCGATATAAGATTTGTTGAAACTTGGAACTGCGTTTCAATATTAGACTTTCGTAGATACTTGGGTTTATTTCCAATTTAATATATTTTTGGAAATTATTAAGTTGTACTTTAAATCACTGATTCGAACTTTGTTTCAAATTAAAACTTGAAAATATAATTCACTCGTTGATGATATACTCTTTACACTAGAGCAATACTAGATCGATGTGTTCAGGTTGATTCCCAAAAAATCACTCTCTGTACTGAAGATGTTATGAGGTTGGCTTTCAAATTATTACTCTCTGTACTGAAGATGTTATGAGGTTGGCTTTCAAATTATTACTCTCTGTACTGAAGATGTTAGGAGGTTGGCTTTCAAATTATTAAGGCCAACGCAGAATAGATCTGTAACCGGAACCGCAATCGTAAGTGTAACCGTAAGAATGAGTTAAAGAAGGATAGGTATATTGTTTATCCTTCTCTAACTCATTCTTACGCTTACGGTTACGATTGCGGTTCCGGTTACAGATCTATTCTGCGTTGGCCTTTACTCTCTGTCTGAATGAAACTGCTTGCCCTTTTTATATTAGATTTTCATAACTGTAATGATGCCGAAAAATTGTACACGTGCTAAAATTTGTTTCTCCTTGTGCTAGTTAATAGCGAAAGAATTTCTCTATGCGTTGTTGATATTTCCTCCGGGAGATTGTACGTATCGCCCTTTCGTTAAGTTTCTCGGCGTTTGTTGTTCACCTAAGCTTCTCGGGGTTTGCTGCTTTTACTTTCTTTCGTCCGGCCTACGTTTTTAGAAGGTTGTCGAATTGTCGCTTCATCGTTATTCTTTTTTACATGAGTAATAGTATTACTTTCCTTTCTTGGATTGTTACAGTTTCAAAATACATAGTGTACATTTGTATAGTAATCAATATGCAAATAATATATGACAATAGAATACAATATTAAAATAGAAAAATGTATTAAATATAATACTAATATAGAAATTGTATAAATGATAATTACAATATTTTAATAAAGAAATATACTGAATATAATGCAATAATTAAAATATAGATTATAAGAGTTAAAAATATATAAGGTAAATACAACACACATACATTAGTAATATAATTTATAGAGTAATAGGTTACGGACGTAACACCTCCCCTCTCAGATTGAGCATGTGAGAGAAACGAAACATGCTCAAACAATTCAAAAACGTATATTGTAGAGGAAATGTCATGACCGTTTATGCATGCATTCAATCCATTCTTTTTTATTCTTTACAAACAATATTTAGAAAAATAATTTTCAGTTAAATTTATCTTATATCTCTCGATATTTTTCATTTCAATAATTATTCTTTTAATGTATGATTTTCAATTATCATTTAAATTAACCATAAACAAAAATTTATAAAAATTTCACATGTTTAGTTTTTTTATCTTATTTTGAAATTACGTACAATTAAAAAGAATAAAAATTTGTTTATACAAATTGTTTTACAAATATGAGTCTTGTGCTTCTTTTAAATTACATCAAAAATCTTTTGTTCTAAAATTTGAAACTTGTTTATAATTAAAAATCGTTGTCGATTTTAATATTTTCTTTTTTAATACAATATTTTTCTTTTACATTTCTGAAACAAAATTTTGTACTTTTAATTTTACAGATAGAAAATATTAAATTTTTATATTTAAGACGCATTTTACATTTCAGATATAACAATTTTTAAAATGTGTCTTTATGTTTTATATTTTGTTGCTTTTAGTTGTTACATTTATGCAGTTTTCTTTTGTTCTCATGCTACATTTGGACATAATTTAATATGTGTTGAGAACGAATTTTAAATAATTTTATTTTGATAATAGAATTTTGAATAATGACATTTTTAGTTTCTTCTTCAATAAATTGGTATAAAATAAGTAACAAAGTTTAATTTACTGTGTGAAAAAATTAAGTTTTAATTTCTTTTAGTGCAAAATAAGTATGTAGAATTGTGCTTAAGATCTAAGATAAAATCATTACAAATTAAAAAAAACCGGACAAGTGCGAGTAGAACTCGTACTAAAACCTAGGGTTCCGTACCCTCCATAAAAACTTCTAATTTTCTTTCTTATAAAAATAAATATATATCAATTCCAATTCAATTTGAAGTTACTCTGTTTTGAAAATATAAACAAAATCATATTTAATGATTGTATTAATAAAAAAACAAATTTAATTTTTAAATATTTTTTTAAAAGATTATTTTTAAAAAATAATAGTCAAATATAGTCAAAAATAAAATATAGACAAAAATATAGTCCAATAGGCCAAGAATTGTGAAAACCAAAGGGGGAGTACACACTTTTTTTTCTAAAACGAAAAAAAATTTTAGTTTTTCGAAAAAAAAATATGAAGATGAACTCCAATAATTTTCTCTGTATGTTTGTTGAAATCTACACGAAAAAATAAATAAGAATGTATAACGCCAGTCCACTAGACTAAGAATTGCGAGAACCAGCAAGGGTTAAAGTATTTTCGAGCTTGCAAAAAGAGATTTCAGTTTTTCGATGAAAACACCATGAATATCAATTCTAAACACTTCCGCTATATTTTTCCTGTAATCTACGCGTAAAAATACATAAGTATACCAATTTTCATCTCTTCAGGTAAAAAGACTGTGGGCACTATAGTAAATAACACGCATTTTTGACGAAATTTTTAAAAACTTTGACTTTTTCACTGAAAAAATATGAAGATAAAATTCAATCATGTTCTGTGTATTTTTCCTGAAATCTACATATGAAAATTCATAAAATAAGCAAAAATATAGTCCAATAGGCCAAGAATTGTGAAAACCAAAGGGGGAGTACACACTTTTTTTTCTAAAACGAAAAAAAATTTTAGTTTTTCGAAAAAAAAATATGAAGATGAACTCCAATAATTTTCTCTGTATGTTTGTTGAAATCTACACGAAAAAATAAATAAAAATGTATAACGCCAGTCCACTAGACTAAGAATTGAGAGAACTAGCATAGGTATAATTATTATCAAAAATTGAAAAAAAAAATTTAGGTTTTCGCTCAAAACGCAATGAAGATCAATTCTAATCATTTCCACTATATTTTACCTGTAATCTACACGTGAAAATACAAAAGTGTACCAATTTTTAGCTCTTTAGGTAAAAAACTGTGAGTGCTAGGGTGAAATAAACGCTTTTTTGACGAAATTTTTAAAAACTTTAAATTTTTCGATGAAAAAAATATGAAGATCAAATCCAATCAGGTTCGCTATATTTTTCCTGAAATCTACTGACGAAAATACATAAAATAAGCAAAACTGCAGTCCAATAGGCCAAGAATTGTGAAAATCAAGGGGGGGGGTACACACTTTTTTTTTTAAAACGAAAAATTTTTTTAGTTTTCGCAAAAAAAAATATGAAGATGAATTCCAATAATTTTTTCTGTATGTTTTTTGAAATCTACACGAAAAAATAAATAAAAATGTATAGCGACAGTCCACTAGATTAAGAATTGAGAGAACCAGCAACGGTTAAAGAATTTTCGAGCTTTCAAAAGGAGATTTTAGTTTTTCGATGAAAACATCATGAAGATCAATTCTAATCACTTCCGCTATATTTTTCCTGTAATCTATGCGTAAAAACAAATAAGTATGCCAATTTTCAGCTCTTCAGATAAAAAACTGTGGGCGCCAGGGGGGGGGGTACATGCATTTTTTTCGAAATTTTCAAAATTTTTGACTTTTTCGATAAAAACAGAATGAAGATCAACACTAAATGTGTTCGCTATATTTTTCCTTTAATCCATTTTTGAAAATACATATGCATACCAATTTTCAACTTTCTAGGTAAAAAACTGTGAGCGCTAGGGGGGGGGTACATGCCTTTTTTTGCGAAAAATGGCCAAAATTTGATGTTTTTCGACGAAAACTCTATGAAGATCAATCCCAATCACGTTCGCTATATTTTTCCTGTAATCTACGCGTGAAAATACATACGTGTACCAATTTTTAGCTCTCTAGGTGTAAAACTGTGAGTTCTAGGGGGGGGGGGGTACATGGTCATTTTTGTAACCGTTCCAATAGGGTTCCTACCGGGTACGGAACCCTAAAAATTGTCAAAATTTTATAAAAATTGAATTTAAATTTGCGAATTTTTTTTTAAAGAAGTATTTTTCCAATTAGATTATTATTATAGTGAAAAAGATAATTAAAAATTTTGTTTATTAGTTATAAAAATTGAATTCAATAAAAATAACTCAATTTTTTAGTCCTTTTCTGAAACATAAAACTAGAAATAATTTTATACAAATAGTTATTTTTATAAAAAAAAAAAATAATCCAGTTTTATTACTCTTGTTTAATTCGTGATAGTTTAAGTCTGTTTGTATGTACTATTTTTTGTTTATTTTTAACTTGTATTTTAACGTTTCCTTTATTTAAAATTTCTAATATTTTATGTTATGTATATCACCGAGTTTAAGATTTTGTGGATTACAATTTCTATCGTAATAAAATTTTGACTTTTCTTTTGCTAGAATCAAATTTTCTCTAGCAATGTTTCTCATTTCATGAAGTCTCGTTTTTAAGTTTGTTAAATATTGATCGTAAGTCTCCAATTTTTCATGTTCAAGTGGTGGATCGCTTGATGGCAATCGCGCTAATTTTCCAAAAATTAACTCGTACGGGGTGCATTTGGTGCCTTCGTGAATGCTTGTATTATATGAGAACATGGCTAATTCTAACCAATCATCCCATTCTTCATTTTTATTGATAAATTGTTTTAAATATTCTCCTAAAACGTGATGAGATCTTTCGATTGATCCGTTAGACTGGGGATGAAAAGCGGTTGTTTTAAATTGTCGTATTCTAAATCTTTTTGCTAATCTTCTCATTAAATTACTTAAAAAATCTGTTCCCTGATCTGTTAATACTCCTTTGGGTGATCCAAAAATACAAATAAATTTTTTAATAAATGCATCAGCTATTGTACTTGCTTGATGATTTGGAAGTGCAATTGCTAATGAATATTTAGTTAAATTATCTTGTATTGTTAATATATATTCACTCCCATTTTTAGTTTTTGGTAATGGTCCAACGATGTCCATTGCTATTTTCTCGAATGCTGTACCTGGTGTATCTGTTATAATCATTGGGTCTTTTGTTTTTACTCTAACTGATTTTTTTAATTGACTTTGGAGGCAACTTTGTATATATTTTTGAATATTATTTTTCATATTTTCCCAATAATAATTTTGTCGTATTCTTCCATAAGTTTTGGTTACACCTTTATGTCCTCCAATTGAGCTTGAATGTGCTTCCTCAATTAACTGCATATATTCTTCTTTCGTGGGATATTTTGTATGTCCACTGCATACAACAACTTTTACAAATGAATTTTCAAAAATTGACTTTACCATTGACAGGATTTCGTCCCAAGTTATATTATTTATTTGGGCTGTCTTTGCAATACTTATGCTTTTCAATTTTAATTCTTCGCATAAATTTTTCATTGAAATAATTGTAGTTTTAATTCTTTTTATTGTATCAGATAAATTTTCTTTTATTTCATTTTCTATAGGGAGAGCGATATGGTAATATATACCTCTCTTTATTTTTTCTGCTATACCTAATTGAAGTTTACCAAAATTTGGCAATTTCTCACGTTTGGCAAGTGATCTGGAGCCATTATCTCGAGGATCTCCATTGACTGAAAGAAAGTAGGTTAGGTTGTCTCTACGCATTGGTAATTGGTCTCTACAGTCGATAATATATCTTTCTTGTTTTACATTTAAATTTTCACAATCTTCATTCTCCACTAAATTATCTTCTTCTTCAGATGATACTTCAGAATTGGAATTTTCGTAGCCTTGATCAATTTCTTCGTGTTTTTTCAATTTTGATTTTTGTTTAATGAACTCAGGATCTGATTCAATTTCGTCAGGAATAACTTCATTATAAAATTTTTTATTCTTTGTATTACATACCTTTTTTGGTCTTCCCCTTCTCTTCTTGGAAAAGGAGGTATTCAAACGTGTGCTTTGTTTCTTTGGTCTACCTCGTTTCTTTGTTTTATGTGCATTTATTATTTTATTTTCAATTTCTTGGATTTCTTCATTTTTGTTTTCTTGATTATCATTTTCTTGTATTTTTCTTTGATTTCTGGTTATAACGTTACAAGTTTCGTTACTTGTACAATAATTTCTTTTAATACTTTGGAGAATTTTTATTATCTCCGAATTCATGTAGCATTCATTGTCAATAATTATTTTTTTCATATATGGGAGACTTTTTCTTATCTCCAAATTCAAATAGGATGCATTGTCCTTAAATATTCTTTCAATAGATTGGAGACTTTTCTTTATCTCCAAATTCATGTAGGATTCATTGTCCTCAAATAATTTTTTAATAGATCGAAGAATTCTTAATATCTCCGAATTTTTTCTTGCACACATTTCATTATATTTTCCTGATTTTCCTGGGTTTGTTCAATTTCTTCTTCTTTTATTCCTTGGATTTTTTCTTCAATAATATCTTCGACTGGGTTTCTGGATAAGGCATCAGCATTAACATTGGTTTTGCCTGCTTTGTAGACAACATGAAAATCGTACTCAGCTAGTTTTAGCTTCCATCTTGTTACTCTTGAGCAAGGATCTTTTGAATTTTGAAACCAAACTAATGGTTTGTGATCCGTAACTAACGTAAATTTTCTTCCATAAAGATATGGTCGAAAATGTTGCACACTGTAAATGATTGCTAATGCTTCCTTTTCATAGGTGTCATATTTTCTTTCGCATTCGCTTAATGTTCGTGATGTATAAGCGACTGGTTGATCCTTGCCGATTATACCTTGTGATAATATACCTCCTATTGCAAAACCTAAAGCATCCGTTGTAAGTATAAATGGTTGTTAGAAGTCTGGTCTTTTTAATAGCGGTTCCTCACAGAGTTTATTTTTTAGCGTATCGAAAGCTGTTTGTTGTTTATCAGTCCAGAGAAAGGGTACATCTTTTCTTAAAAGTTGATTCAAAGGATTTGTTATTTTTGAAAAACCGTCTATAAATTTACGATAATATCCTGCTAGTCCTAAAAATTGTTTTACATTTTTTACATTTTTGGGTAGTGGAAATTTTTTAACAGCTTCTACTTTTTTCGGGTCAGGTCGTACCCCATTTTTATCAATTATGTGTCCTAAGTATCCTACTTCTAACCTCAAAAATTCACATTTATCTGGCTGGAGTTTTAAATTAGCAAAACGTAGTCGTTCCATAAGTTTCGAGAATTTTTCTTCATGTTCTTCTAAGGTGTCTGCATAAATCACAATATCGTCTAAATAAACAAATAGTTCTGATCCTTGTAAACCCAACAATACCTGGTCAATAAGTTTTTGGAATGTGCTTGGTGAATTTTTCAATCCAAAAGGCATTCTATCAAATTCATAGTGTCCAAATGGCGTTGAAAAAGCTGTCTTATAAGAATCTCTAGGATCCATTTTTATTTGATGGAAACCTGACGCCAAGTCAAAGACTGAAAAATATTGAGCATTTCCTAGTTGGTCAAGTAGGTCCGTAATATTAGGGAGTGGGTAAAATTGACCTACCGTTCGTTCGTTGAGTTTCCTAAAATCCAAAACTAGTCTCCATTTTTTATTTCCCTGTGAATCATCTTTTTTTGGTACTATCCATATCGGTGTATTGTATGGTGAGTCGGAGTGTTTAATAATTTTCTGTTTCAATAATTCGTTCACTTGACGTGTCATTTCTTCTTTATGGACAGGCGGAAATCTATATTGTTTAGTTACGATCGGAGTATCGTCAGTAGTTATAATTCTGTGCTTTATTAGGTCAGTCCCTTCTAAATATTCTCCAGGTATATGGAATCTATCTGAATAATTTTTTACTAAATTCATCATGTGTTGTAATTCTTCTTTATTTAAATGGTCGAGACGAAGTAATTTTTTTATTTCTTCAACTCTATCGTTGCCTGTAATGTTGAAAACATTTTCTGATTTAACATTTTTTGAAAATACATCAATGATGTTTTGAATTGATGAGTCTTCACTTTTAATATCAGATTTGTTTATTTGAGTTTCTTGTTTTATTTCATCAAAATCTTCTTAATTTACTTCAAAAATTGGGATGTCTATTGATTCATTTAGGGTATTAATTGCTTTTAAATAAGCTAAGCCTTCTATGTTTGAAACTACTGCATCACCTAAGTAGACACCATCTTTTACTTTTAGTCTTGGTATATAACCTTCTTTTTTATCTTTATTTAAAATTTTTACATGAATATTATAGATTGATCTTGCTGGTATTGAAAAATAATTTTTTGAATCAAAATTAAATGTTTGTTTATTGATTTCTAGATGTCCTTCTTCGTAATTAATTTTTACTTTATTTTTGACAAAAAATTCTGTACCTAATATACCGTCATGTTCAATTGGAACTTCATTAGATAAAAGGTTAAAAGTTGTTGGAATTCCGAAAATATTAATCTCTACTTGTCCTAAAGTATAAACTGCGTGATCGTTAATTCCTGTTAATTTAAGACATTAATTTTCATCAATTTTTATATCAGAATTTAATGCGCGAATTTTTAACAGATTTGGTCCTGCTCCTGTGTCAATCATCATTGTTGTTGGAACTTTTTAATCTTCAGTGTCAATTCGAATATATGGAATTGTATTAGTTTTTGCTAAATTGATGTTTCTGGATGCATAGTAATTTCTTCTTAATTCTTCCTCAGAGCACCCTACTGAAGAGGAATTTTGGAGTTTTCCTGACTTTGTGTTTGTGAATTTGTTTGTTGTTGTTTATTGTTATCATCCCACATCTTTTTCCTACAATTAGTGGAAATGTGTCCTAACTTTTTGCAATAATTACACATTATACTTTGATTTCTACTTGCGAAGTTTGTTGTATTGGTAGTTCTTGGTTCTTGAAAAAAATTTGTTGTTGATTTTGTCTTTGATTTTGGTATGGAGTTCGAAATTGATTTTGTGGTATGTTTCTAAAATGATTTTGTGATGTGTTTCTAAATTGATTTTGAAACTGATTTTGTTGAGGATTTTTGTAAAAGTTTTGACTTTGAAATCTATTAAACATTGGATTTTGATTGTTAAATCGATTCTGATTTTGGTTCGAAAAATTTTGTCGCGGTCCTGGATAAGAAGAGTTTTCTCGTCTTGGTCCTATCAATTTATTAAGTTGAAAACAGTTTACTGCAAAATGACCTTTCTTTCCACAAACTAAACAAGTTATTATATTATCTTGAGCGATATTAATTTTTGTTGTTTTAGCAAAGTCTTTATTATTTTTAAGATGAGAATTATATTCAGTATTATGCTCACTTTTTCTTAGTTCGCGGTGTAATAACAATCTTCTTTCTATTTCTACTGCTTTATTAACTATCTCTTGAAATGTATCTGCTGTTCCAATTCGTATTTCAATTTCTGGTCTAAGTCCTCGCGAAAAACAATCAACACTTGTTTTATCTAAACTTGCTTTAAATGGTTCATCTACTCTATTTTCATTGCTAATCCTATGCGCGTCTAATATTCTTTCTGCTGCTTCTGCGATTCTTGACCCATAAGAAATTACATTTTCGTGTTCCCACATATATATTGCTCCTAGTTCTCCTTGTAACTGATATACAGATTTTGCTGGCGCGTAAATTTGTTTTAACCTTTCCGTTAACTGTTCTACTGTATTAAAATTATTTCCTATTATAATTCTTCTTGCTTCACCCGAAATTCGACTCCTAATTAATTTTACTAAATTTGTTTGTACTTGTGCATTATCAGGAAGCATAGATTTTGCTTCTAAACAACTTTCAATAAATACAGATAGTGGTATGTTTTTTCCGTCAAACATTGGTATTGTTTCTAAAGCGTCACGTAATGACACTTGCTGATTATTTGGAAGAGCCATGTTTTCTTCAAAGTTGTTACTGTCTCTAGTGTTATCGAGAGAATTATTTTCAGAGTTATCGTTTGTCTCAATTTCGTCAGTTAAAGTTTTGTTTAAGTTTTTATTTGAATTTTGTTCAACTAAGGTTTTTTCTGTAATGGTATTTTCACTATCGTTGCTGTCACTGTCGAAAGAATTATCGTCAGTATCAAAAAGTTGAGAATTAATATAGCCTGAGTCAAACTGTTTCTGTATTTCTAAGGGATTAGGGTTTTCTTTAGAATATCTGGGTGTACTTGTCAATGGTTTTGTTTTATAATTAGGAATTCCCGAATTCAATTCTAAATCTGGATTATTTTTTATTTGAGAACGAGTTAAATGAGAGGAATCGGTAGTATTTTTATTCGAAGAAGACATTAAAAAATGTCATATTATCAAAATTTATAATATACGTAATAATTGTAAAATTGTCAATCCTTTCTCTTCAATATAAAATACACTTCTCTTTTGTGGTTAATATTTTTATATTGCTTCAGTATAATAAAATATATTCAAACTTTTAATAATAATAACAAATCACAATTAAATGAACAAAACAAATTTCGTTTTAGCACAATTAAATATCAAAAATGATTCAAATACAAGACAAAAAAATTCCATAAGTCTAGAGGACTCGAACCTCTATTCAGCAATATAACACAGGATTTAATTTGATGAATGCACCTTGCAACTTTAATAATTATAAGTCAAGAGGACTCGGACCTCTATTTATTAATATTAATACAGAATTAAACCAATAAATGCACCGTGCGACTTTAAAAAGTTAAGTGCACTCGAACCTCTATTCATCAATACCAATATATGATGTATATTTATGAATGCACCTTGCGACTTAAATCTTGTATTATATTATCAATTAGCATAAAATGTACCAAATTAAATAATAAAATCGATTTTTCTTATTAAATGTTACTGATTATTTTTTTTAATGTATGTTGATACTATTTGTTATTATTATTTATTACTAAAAAAATTTTCCCTTTTTTTAACAATTGGTATACTCATTGATTTATTTTATTTAATTATTTATTAATTTAAAAATTATATTTATTAAAATTTTCGAATTTTTTATTAAAAATTTGACAAAATAATGGCTGATCGACTTTATAATTTTCCCGGGCCGATGCACCAAAATTTAAAAGGGCTTCTGTTACGTCAAAAACAACAAGAAACCTTTTTAAATATTCCTAACGTTCCTCGTTTTAAATTAGTTTCATAAATGAATCTAATTTAGGATGAGGATAAGTCAATGAGCCTACTAAATGTACTGAGAGAATAATTTATTTAAAAACCAACAAGAAAGAAAAGAATTGACAAAATACAATGAGTATAATTGAGTTTAGAAAATCTTACTTTTAAAGAATAACGATTACTGGTGTTGATGGAACTGGTGGTTGTATCTGGTTGTCTGATCTCTAATGGTGTTGAGGGCTAGACGAAATGGGGCTGTGACAGTTGTCCTTAATGGTTGAGTGTTGATCCTCTTGTTTACACTAATGAGATAGTGTATTGTATTTTAAAAATATCTGCTTTCTTCCAGACAGTTGTCGCCTCTTAAACAAATTTCGATGCTTCGAAATTTGTTATACTTCGATATAAGATTTGTTGAAACTTGGAACTGCGTTTCAATATTAGACTTTCGTAGATACTTGGGTTTATTTCCAATTTAATATATTTTTGGAAATTATTAAGTTGTACTTTAAATCACTGATTCGAACTTTGTTTCAAATTAAAACTTGAAAATATAATTCACTCGTTGATGATATACTCTTTACACTAGAGCAATTCTAGATCGATGTGTTCAGGTTGATTCCCAAAAAATTACTCTCTGTACTGAAGATGTTATGAGGTTGGCTTTCAAATTATTACTCTCTGTACTGAAGATGTTATGAGGTTGGCTTTCAAATTATTACTCTCTGTCTGAATGAAACTGCTTGCCCTTTTTATATTAGATTTTCATAACTGTAATGATGCCGAAAAATTGTACACGTGCTAAAATTTGTTTCTCCTTGTGCTAGTTAATAGCGAAAGAATTTCTCTATGCGTTGTTGATATTTCCTCCTGGAGATTGTACGTATCGCCCTTTCGTTAAGTTTCTCGGCGTTTGTTGTTCACCTAAACTTCTCGGGGTTTGCTGCTTTTACTTTCTTTCGTCCGGCCTACGTTTTTAGAAGGTTGTCGAATTGTCGCTTCATCGTTATTCTTTTTTACATGAGTAATAGTATTACTTTCCTTTCTTGGATTGTTACAGTTTCAAAATACATAGTGTACATTTGTATAGTAATCAATATGCAAATAATATATGACAATAGAATACAATATTAAAATAGAAAAATGTATTAAATATAATACTAATATAGAAATTGTATAAATGATAATTACAATATTTTAATAGAGAAATATACTGAATATAATGCAATAATTAAAATATAGATTATAAGAGTTAAAAATATATAAGGTAAATACAACACACATACATTAGTAATATAATTTATAGAGTAATAGGTTACGGACGTAACACTTATAAGGGCAAAGTGAAAACTATGACTAAAAATTTTACACATACTAATCCTGAATTATTTTAATTATTAAAAATGAATATTAAATAATTCATAATAAAATTGTAATCATTACAAAATTCAACTTTTAAAACATTTTACAATTAAAAATATTTAATGGATAATTTAATAAACATCGATAAATAATTGATATTTTTTATTATTGAGTAACAAAATTATTAACATTTATTATTAGATATATTAATAATATATTATGTAAATAAATATAATTTGGAATAATAATGACTTATAATAGTAGTTTTTGTTTGTTTGACCGTATTATATATTTTGTAGGATAATGAAAAGGCCTAGATACGGTTTTTTTATATGATGTTTATTTTATAATCCCGACTAGTTTCGAACCATATGGTTCCTCATCAGGGGATGAACAATTTTACAGAAAATTATCCAAATATTGAACACATCATAAAAAGATTTCAAAAAGGATTAAAATATCTGAAAAATATAATTAAAATTGTTTTAATTTTAATTTAAATAGATTTTATGAGGTTATGTTTTAATTTGTGAAAAAAATGAAAAAGTTTCTTACCCTTTAGAAGAACATTACAAGTATAGAAAAGGAAAAAAATTTTTTATTGTAAAAAAATTTTTTAAAAAACATTTTATATAAAACAATTTAATTAATTTTATAAATTTTGTAGAAACACATTTTTTGCAAAAAATGTGCTTCTATGAACAGAGAGTTATGACAGAGAGGTTGGGTTGTGTATTAGGGTCCAGGTATGATAGGTAAAGTAGATTTCTATGTTATTAAACTTTTTAAATTATGTTTTAAAATAAGTAATTAAATTATAGTATATTTTATCTAGATTGTCAATATCTGTTCTATAATTAATACTATTAGTATTATTTTTTATATAGAACATTTCCAAATTTTTTCTTTTCCAGTTATTTATTTCAATTTGTAAAATATTTGTATTGTCAAAATCAAAAGAATGTTTATTATTAAAAGTATGATTAGTTAAAGCATTAATATTTTGGTTGTGAGTGACATATCGTTTATGTTCTTTTATTCTAGTTTTAAGATGTCTTAAGGTTTTTCCGATATAACAACTATCACAATCTTTGCATTGAATTTTATATACACATCCAACTCTCTGAAATTTCTCTGTTGGATCTTTAAATTTTGGAAAAATACAATTTTTTAAATTATTAGAGTTAGTGAAAACTAATTTAAATTTATGTTGTTTAAATATATTAAAAAGTATTTCATCAAAATTTTGAATATAAGGTATACTTATAATTTTTTCAATTGGAAAATTGTTGTTATTTATTTTTCTATGTAAGATATTGGTAAGAGCATTATACCTCTGTGAAATCTTTCTATTTAACAGATCTATTGGGTATCCATTAAGTAGCAATGTTTTTTTAAATATAAAAAAAACCGTATCATATAAAAACCGTATCATATAAAAAAACCGTATCTAGGCCTTTTCATTATCCTACAAAAAAATGACTTATAATGTTAAATATTATAATTATTATTAATTATAATAATATTTATTAATTGAATAATAATTATTAAAATTATAATAATTAATAAATAAATAATAATTAATTAAATTAATATTAAAAGTTAACATAATTAATAAAATGATTAAATATGATGCAGTGTCAGGAATATTTATTGCACATTTTAATTATTATTTATTAATTATCTATAATAATTTTGAAAACATTTATAAAAGAAAATTTTCCATTTAACTTTCTTTAAATATGAATGTTACAATTAATAATATATTTATTTATCAATTGATAACTTAATGTTAATTATTATTATTATTATTTGAAACAATTATTATAATTATAATTATTATAATATTATTTAATTAAGTGAACACGGTAATAAATAAAGATAAACTGAATATTGAGTAAAGATTGATTCAAGCTTGAATCAAGATTAGATGTTCGAGCTTCACTCATAAAGATTGACCGAGTCTTGAATCGAGCATGGGACGAGCATTGGGTCCAATGTTGAACCAATATTGAACTAATATTGATTGACAGTGATGTAAAGACTGCTTCTACTGTGAGTTACCCACACTGAGCGTTCAAGACTCAATCAACCTTTAATCTATCGTCAGCATTGGTCTTTCGCGCCTGGGAAGTAATTATTGTTTTAGAATAGAACATTTATTAGCGATAAATTTCTTCTATTATCTTATATATTTGAGGAATAAAAAAACATAATTACATTAATTATTTTTATACAAAGGATTAAAATAAATAAATTTTTATAGACTAGAAAACATGATTACTAATAATGTAACCAATATGTAAGGAAAAAAATAATACATATTTTTACGGTTTTTTAATTAATAAATAATTTTTAATTTTATATAATTTTCCAATTACTAATTAATTAATTTTTACATATAATAATACAAAAAAATCCAATTTTTATAAATAATTTTATTTTTCAAAATTCTGTATATTTGTCATTTTTATTATTTTTATTAATTACAATTCAATAAATTGTACCTCTAGAGGTACTAATTAGCAATTTTTATTTTTAATCTCTTTAAAAAATTATTTTAATGAATAACAAAATTAAAAAAAAAATGTTTTTCATATTTTTCGTTTTAATTCAACATATTTTATATTATGTATATTATTATAAACAAAACCCCATTTATTTATATTAATTATATTAGTTTTTATTACTGAAAAATGTTATTTTTATAATTTTCAACAAAATAAAACTTACTGCCCTATAAATAGGGCAGTAAGTTATATAGGGCAGTATATTATATTATTATATAATAAAACTTACTTATGATACTGTTATGCCTTTACGTAAGTCTCGTTTGAGCAGTCATTGAATACGGTCGTGTTTTGATTATACTGTTTCTACATCTATTATTGTTAAGCTTAAATATTTGGCTTAAGTTTTCAAAATACGCCTACTTTTAATTATCGAATAAAGATTTTCGTTAACACGTTAAAATTGTGTGAACTTTTGGTGCATTCTCGCTGATCTTGCAATACTATCTTGTGTAAGTTTATTGACGTTTAGTGAAGTGATTCTGTGGAACTTTTGTGAAAAATGTCTGAAGAGACAATTCCTGGCTCCGAAGAGGAGAGGTGGAAACTTTTATTCGCCGATATTAAGGATCTAAAATCACCACAGAATTGTTTAAAAGAGCAAATAGATTCATTTTCTAATTTGCAACAATCTATTTCTGTTAGATCAGCTGACCAGGAATTGAGGCTTCAACGCATCGAAAAACACTTGAGTTTCATCAACACAGCAACAAGGGCAAAAAATCTGATTTTGTTTAATTTGGAAGACATTGTTGAAATAAATAAAAATTTGGTGAATGTTTTGTTTAAGATATTTAAGAATGTGGGCCTTGATATTCCCGAGCTAGCAATCGACGACGCATTCAGGCTTGGTAAAATTGAAGGTAAAAGGCCTGTTATTGTCAAGTTTATATCATCGAAATGGGTTAAATTGTCATTCAGTAAGGTGAAAGAATTTAAGTCTTTGGACCCAGTAAAAAAAGATGTATTGAGTGAAGCGTTTAGGAATTGAGTGAAGCTCTGAGCCAATACGGATTCGAGTAAAAACCGTATTGGGACGTTTGACTCAATCTTCTTTTCATCCGCCGAATACGGTCTTATTTTAGCATTAAAATTAAAATCACATGAGCAGAGTACACATTATAAATTGAAAGCACAATTGTCCTGGAATGTAAAAATGCCGATTTAGATAAGAAACTGTGAATATTTTTTATTTTTTGTTAAAAATTGGTAAATCAAAGTTTGACAAGCGCAACTGAATTTACCATGTAAATAAATGAAGTGGTAAGTTTAAATGGACGAAATGGACTAAAAGAAATCTACTTTTACCGACAGAAAGTTCCTAGAGAATTGTGGTAAATTCAACAAAACAATGAAATTTCATTGTTTTCTAGGAACTTTCTGTCGGTAACAGAAGATTTCTTTTAGTCCATTTAAACTTGCCACTTCATTTATTCACATGGTAAAATCAGTCGCGCTTGTCAAAATTTGCTTTTACCAATTTTTAACAAAAAATAAAAAATATTCACAGTTTCTTATCTAAATCGTCATTTTTACATTCCAGGACAATTGTGCTTTCAATTTATAACGTGTACTCTGCTCATGTGATTTTAATTTTAATGCTAAAATAAGACCGTATTTGGCGGATGAAAAAAAGATTGAGTCAAACGTCCCAATACGGTTTTTACTCGAATCCGTATTGGCTCAGAGCTTCACTCAATTCCTAAACGCTCCACTCAATACTTCTTTTTTACTGGGGATTTGTCAATAACTAACGACTGTACGAAGGAGGAGAGAGAGGAACGCAAAGAACTGTTGGGGAAAATTCGTATTTTGAAATCAGCCGGCAAGAATGTATATTTGAAAGGCAATCGAATTTTCCTCGATAACAAGCCTATGGACTCTGATGAAATCAACAATGTGTTAGTGTCTCTTGACAATAACAAACCAACACACGGAGATGATAAGGAGTCAACACCAGGTACAAAGAAGCGTTCTGTTCCGGACCTTGACCCAATTATTACGAGAAGCAGAGGTCGCCCTCGTAAAGATCAACCCAACAATTTTATGAAAAAAACTTTAGTAAAAAATACTCTGGATTTTTATATTGGTAACGCTACTCCAAAAGGTGCCAGTAATCCTTTGAAAGTGGGGAAGCTCACTAGTTCCAGGAAGCTTTTTACTCAAGAAGATAGTGTCATCTCTGAGGATTAGCAAAGACAGTCTTGCTGCCAGTTGAAGGAGAGAATGGGATGGAACCAACGTCAATCACTTGAGATAGCCTCACCTAGGATTATTTTTTGGAACTGTCGAGGATTCAAAAATATTTCAGACATTAACGATATATTGTTTGATAGAGATGTGTTGTGTATTTGTGAGTCGTGGGCTTTATGTGAAAATGTAAATATACAAAATCGCGATTTTAAAGTGATTTGTTCCATTGCAACGAAGGAGAATGTTTGCGGTAGAGCCAAGGGAGGTTTGTTTATTATTTTCAATACTAAATTTTATTCTATTGACATAATTTTTATCCTAAAAAATAAAATTTTTATCAGATTAAAATATTGTTCGTTAAATTTTATACTGGGACTTGTGTATATACCTCCCGATGAGAATTTAGACGTTTTTTTGGATGGTTTAAATTGTAATCTAATTTATATAAGAGACCGTTACCCTGGCTTGCCGATTATATTGGGAGGAGATTTTAATTGTAGGGTTGGTAATATGAACGAAGCGCAACCTGATTTATCTCAATTTCTCTACCCCTTTTTTACGGAGAGACATTCGCATGACTTGGTTCTAAATTCAAGGGGAAGACAATTGATTGCAAATATGGAAACTAACGATTTTACATTGTTGAATGGTCGATCTCTTAGTGACTCTCCCGCGAATTTTACTTTCTTGGGCCCTCTGGGGATGAGCGTGATTGACCTTGTGTTTTGTACCTCTGATGCTCTAACCTTGCTTTGTGATCTCTTAGTATATCCGCTTGCTACTCTTTCGGATCATGTTCCTGTAATATTGAGTTTGTCTCTTCCTTTTGTATTGAATAGAATTACGGAATCGGATGTACCTGTTATCCCCATCTTTAATGATGAGTTAATTATTCCTTTTGCCAATGCTATGGAATGGAGAAAAGAGGTGGGGGGAGTTAACTTGGATATCGACGATCTCAATGAGTCTATACTATTTGCAATAAGGGAGGTTTCCGTGGAATTGGGAATGTTTAGGAGAGTTGCACCTTTTGGTCATGTAAGACGTAAGCCTTGGTATGATAACTCTTGCAAGGTGGCTAAAAAACAAATGTCGAGTGCATTAAAAACTTGTAGAAAGGATAATTTCTCCGTAGAGTCCAAGTCATTATATTTCAGAAACAAAAAAAATTATCAAAAATGTCTAAAACAGAAAGAAAAAGATTATAATAATAATAAAATTAATTTAATTGCAAATTGTAAAAGTTCTGGACAATTTTGGAAAGTTATTAATGCACATTGCCCTAAAAATAAAAGACAGAGCGGTATAAAAATGAATGTTTGGTATGAGTACCTATGTAAATGTTTCCCAAGGCAGACATGTAACCCTTTTAATGATTGTACTTTTTTAAGAATATCTCACCCGATTCTGGATAGTTATATTACCACCGATGAGATTGTTAAAAGTATTTCGTCGTGCAAAAATGGGAAGGCCCCGGGTTTGGATGGGATAAACTACATTTTTATAAAAATTTACCTTCTAATTGGGTGCTATTTATTCAACATTTTTTTAATAAAATACTCGAGAAAGAAAGGGTACCTAAGGATTGGGGAAAAACTATTACTACTATGCTGTTTAAAAAAGGCGATCCTCTGGACCCGGAAAACTATAGACCCATTTCATTGGTCAACTGTATAGCAAAAATTTTTACACAAGTTTTATGCAATCGACTTGTTTCGTGGGCCAATGAATTGGATCTAATCCCAGAATCACAATCCGGGTTCAGAAGGTGCAGAAGCTGCGCGGACAATTTGTTTACTCTTTTGACCAGTGTACAAATTCATTTGAGAACTCCCGGTGCGGTTGTTTATGCTCTGTTCATAGATTTTAAGGGGGCTTTTCCCTCCGTGTCACATAGTCTTCTGTGGAACAAATTGCATTCTTTTGGTCTAAGTACAAAAATGATAAATTTATTAAAAGGTTTTTATGATTGTGCAACAACTTGTATTAGATCGGGAGATAATTTAACTGATGATGTTAAAATTACACAAGGAGTGCTGCAGGGCGAAACTCTTAGTCCATACGAATTTATATTGTTTATATCAGACATTGATACACATTTTATTCAACATGGGTGTAGGGGGATTTCAATAGATAGTAAGTTAGAGATTTTGTTGCTTGGATTCGCAGATGATTACGTGTGCTTATCAGATACTCCTATGGAGTTAAATAAAAAATTGGAGGCATTGCACTCATATTGCAAAAGTAATATTTTATCGGTAAACGTCGAGAAGACTAAAGTGGTTATTTTTACTAGGTCGGGAAATTCGTCCGCTAGAAAATTCAAGTCGTTTAAATTCGGAGAAGATCGCGTGAAGGTGGTGGATGAGTATGTGTACCTGGGTATCCCGTTTGATAGTTTTTGTACTTTTTCATCTGCGGCAAAGAGAGCCTCTAGTTCGGCTAACATGGCAATTGGTTCCACTCTGAGAGTTATCCAGACTGTTGGAGCTGACTCATGGAGTACTTACGAGCAACTGCTTAATAGTTTATCCCTTAGTATCTTATTTTATGGAGTCCAAGTTTGGTGCTTGAATCATTTAAATAGTTTAGAGAAATCCCAACAGTCTTTTTTAAAACAACTTTTGTTCTTACCCACATGTACACCAGGATATGCAGTAAGATTGGAGTCTGGAGTATCACATGTGTCCCTTTTGGTCCTCAAAAGAGCGATGATCTGGCTAAACAAAGTCTTAAATATGGAATCTTCTCGGTATCCCAGACGATGCTTTGAGAGGCTGAAAGGGATAGCATTGTCAAACAAAAAGAATAAATTTAACTGGGTAGTGCATATACGATATTTTTTTGAAGCTTGCGATATGGTGGACATGTGGAGAAATTTAAGCTCAGACTCCATAGCGCTGGACAGCGGGATAATTCTCAACAAATATGGAAACTATTTAAAAAACAAAGATATTAATAGTAAGAATAATTCGAAGAGTCTCCTTCTCTATCCTCAAATTACCTTACAAGCGGGAACCCAGCAATACTTGCTCATGCGATTGCCTTTATTTTTAAAGAGAATTTTTGCTCAGGTTCTTCTCTTAAATAGGCATGTTTGTAGGGTGTTTTTGGGGAAAAACAAATATGCTTTTCATGTTAACAGGAATTGCCCCTCTTGTGGGCTAGATGAAGAGAGCCTGTACCATATTTTAATGTATTGTCCATCATGTTTGCACATTTGTAAAGAATTTTTTCCGTTTGTTAACGGTGAGACTGATGTATGGGATTGTTGGTTGTCAGTATTGTCGTCGACTGATCACACTTTGATTAAGAACTTTATACGTATGATTTTGCGAATCTTAAATGATAGACTGAATATCAATTTTGAGAATTAGTTTATATCTCTGTAATGCGAAACTTCTCTTGTATTTACTTTTTTGTAATAAGACAAGTATTATAATAAAAAAAATAAAAATAAAATGCCTTTACGTAGGCAACCCCGCCTTACTCCACCTTCTGTTGTGCGGCCATTTTTTCCCAAATCAAGCCAACTACATCTGTAAATTGTAATCGTAGAAATCGTTTTGTGGCTCGTAGAAACATCGTGTCGAGACCAAATAAATTTTTACTAATTCTTTATTTAATTTTATTTTAGGGTAAAGAGCCCTTTTTTTGATTAAGTTCTTTGTTTTTTTTTAAAAAGTGATCAAAGTGGAAAATTACACGAAACATACTGGACAGTGGGGGAGAGTGGGTTGGCAACACTTGACAGTTCCCGACCTCCAACGCCGTTAATTGATTTCATTAATTCGATTAATTAATTAATACGATTAAATATTTCAAAACTTTATGACATTAATTTTTATTATATAGTTTTATTGTGCTGTTACCCAGATAACAATTTGAGATTGATATGCGTCTCATATCTCTCGCATGTAGATGTTTCTTTTCGCACTCGTGCCTTCACTGATGCAGACAGATGCGTCCTCATATGAGGCGCATTACGCTCGCATGTCATAAAGGTACATGATGCATGAGAGTGAAATGCGAGTCTCGTGCGTTTTTTAAGGATTATTTATGATAAATATATTGTAAAAAATTAAATACAAAAAACTAAGGTTAAATTTAAAAATATTTCATTAAAATTTTTTATTTCAATAATATAAACATGGCATTAATATTGAACATTTTTCTCTTTAGTCTTGAACATACATAACCTCCTAAATAACCTATAATAAACAGCTGAGATCATAATTCGTAATAAATATAAACTTTTCAACACAAGTTCAACAAAAGTCAACTGTATAACATAATAAATTAAACAATTTGGATTGCGTCTAAAGAGCCTTTCTATTCGAAGCAAAATAACTTTAAATGCTCTTGTTCGATATGACCGTTATATTTTTTAATTTTTCAATTTAAAAACGAGTTTAAACAAAAACAAATATTTATAAAACATAAAAGAAACAAAACTGTGATTCGCACACGCACTTTTTTTATAAATAACAAACAATCACGACATTCACCCAACGATAAAAACACATGCTCAGAGCGAAACTGGACGTCATGTGACTCGAGACGGACATCAACAAGTACATTTTCGGCCATATTGGGAAAATTGGCTGCGCACCCTGCGCACATGCGCATCGGTGAGACCGCGAATATTAAAAAATTATAGAGGCAAATATTTTTCTGCCTTTATTATCAACTTTAGATAAATAAATGAAAATAACGTTCTACAGTAAAGTTTTATTTTTTTAAGTAATAATTTTTTGTAGTAATTTCAAAACATTTAGTAATTTATTATTATTTAAATTAAATTATAAATTACAATCTATAATAAATATTATATATGTATATGAGTCATTCCATTATATTGTGACTAAAGTCTTTGCCGACTAATTTTAAAAAATTATATTATTTTGCAGGAATGATTTTAAAGATATATTAGGATCATCGAACAAAAAGAATTCTTTAAATATTTTTTATATTTATTGTAAAATAAGCATCTAAAGTATATAAAGTCGTAAAAACTGTCTATTAGAAAATATTAAAGAAAACACATAATTTACTATGAAAACGTAAAAAAATTATTAGAATTTATTATGAATGAATTATTTTATTATTATAAATTGATACAAACAATTATTATTAGGAAATATTAAATAAACAATTATTTTAAAGTTCACCTGGCAAATAACCTATTTTTGCAAATTTCATTCGCTAAATGTGAGAAAGAGAAATCATTAAATTGAATAAAACCTTATGAAATATAAAGAAACTTTTAATAACTTTTAGTTTTTCTTATCACTTTCTTCCTTTTTTCTTCACAAATGTTAAAAAATAAGCAATTAAAACTGGCACTTCGCTTATTTTCACGATTTTAAAACAGGCCTGTTTTAAAATGTAAATAACTTCTGCCCAGAAAAAAGAAAAATTACGAAAATTGGGCAATAATAATAAAATGATTATTTTACAATAAATATAAAAAATATTTAAAAAATTCTTTTTGTTCGATGATCCTAATATCTTTAAAATTATTCCTGCAAAATATTATAATTTTTTACAATTAGTCGGCAACGACTTTAGTCGAAATATAATGGAATGGTTCATATGCATTTTATATAAATTAATAAAATATAAATTGTAAATTATTAAATAATTCAATTTTAAAAATTTCTATAAGTTATCATTAAAGTAATTTTCATAAATTCATAAATTTTATTAACTTTAATGAAATATAAAATTATTTGAGGGGCTGATATAAAGTGGTTTAAAAAAACATTGGGAGATAAGTGACTTGGTAGCAAAAATGGTTTAAAACAATTAAAATATTTATCAATAAGTTTATTACACGAATGATTTGCAAAATATTAAAGTTTTTCTTTACTATTTTAAATATTTTTTTATCATTAATTATAATTAATTTATCCATAAATTACAAAATCATTTTAGCCCGTATTTGCGCCTAAGTCACTTATCCCACTTTTGCTCCTAATTACCACTTTTACTATCAACCCCTCATTTCAAAGTATTACGTTTATGCCCTCACGCATGCTACAAAATTAGCACGAGCGACAGCAAAATGTGTCTCATTAAGCAAGCACCGCGTGACTCGCATGTCATGTGCCTAAAGTGCAACAAAATCAGAACGAGTGACTGCTAAATGCGTCTCATTATGCACGCAATGCGTGACTCACATGTCCTGCGCCCGAAGTGCGACAAAGTGCGACGCATGATTGTTATCTGGGGAAGTAAAATAAAATATATCCTATGTTTTTTACTTATATACTTCAGAAAATAATTAAAACATTAATTCAAATAAGTCTGCCAGTCGCCGGTGATTTAAAACAATTAGGTTAGGTTTCTTTTCGTGTCCATGACAGCTGTATTGAAGATGCCACAAGAAGCTATTAATACTTCTGATTACATTTTATTCAAAGATCAATTATTTGATTCAGTTAATGGTCAATCATTGATATCAGGTAAACCTTTGCAAGAGGCAATTAAAAATGGCAGTGCTCACATTGCATTTTGGCAGCAAGCTAAACAGAAGCTTTTTAAGAGATTTGTTGATAAAATAACAAGAGCACCTTATCCAAATCCACCATGTTTAAAAGCGTGGCCAGACATTCTGAATGTTATGGAAAAAGTATGGTATAAGGTCCAAAACCTAGGCTTTCCATATTTAAAGTTAGGCTTGCTGAATCAGGACGTTTTAGAGAATTTTTTCTCTATTTTGAGAGGATTTTCCTACCGTTTTGTAAAACTTAACTGTATGCAAGTACAGGGAATTTTTAAAACGGTTTTAATAAATACCTTTGCGTCCAATCACTCCAAATCCTCTAATTGTGAGGCCGACTCAGCAAAAATGTTAGCTGGTTTAAATTCATTTTTAAACTTCGAAACCAATGATGGTACTGACAAATTCAATGAAAATGACGAAAGAGAACATCCACAGCGAAACCAATTAAGGGTGACGAAATGGAGTTTTACTGTTCAAAAATCCCATGCAGTAATTTTTGCGCGGAAATTGCTGCTGACTAAAAACTTTGAGGATTGCAACAATTGTAAAACTGTTTTCTTCGGCACCCAAAACAACGATGCATCTACGATAATAAATGAACGTGCTATGGATTACTTTGAAAGAGGTTATCTTAGAAGCACAACATTTATTTTTCGTAAGTTGCCTCAAATGTGTTTTAGAAGAAATGTATGCAGCACATTGCTTGAATTTTTGAAGCCAAAACTAGATTTCGAGTGGATAACTTGTTTAGACCACAAAAATTTATTGGCTGATAAATTCTTGAAAATGTTGATTGTGAATTGCATACATAAATGGTGCATCCATTTAAATAAAATTTTAAATGGAACTATAATAAACCATGGAGGCAGCATCGTTGAAAATAATGCACGACAAGAATACATTAAACATACTGCTAGTACTCAGGGAAAAAATAAGCAGTAAGTAATTCAACAAAATATATAGCAACCGTATAATAATAAATAATATTTTAAATTAATAATTATAATTGCTATTTTCAGAAGAGGCTATTGAGTATAAAAAAAGAAGAAATATAGGATATTTTAAATATCCTTCCGTTGAAAACTGTTACGTTTTATATATTTAAATATGTAATAATTTAAAAATGTTATATTTATCAATTTACAACAATTTTCAAAACATATTGCTTTGTTTTAAACATTTTTAATAATTTTAATATTATTGCTATTAATTTCTTTTTCAAATTGTTTATAAAAAATATTTTCTGCTTTTAACCAATTTAAAAGCACCCTATAATTATCGTTATCTTGTTAATACGCCTTTAATGAAATGTTAAAGTAACTTATAGTTACTCTGCTTTTAAAGCAATCTATTATAGAAATTATTATTTTAACGTAATTGTACCATTTTATTTTGCTTTTTGACAAATTTACAATCTATTATTTATGGCTTCTGATAATGTATAAAAATATTTTGTTTTTAATTTTAAGACAAAAATTGCTTTTTTTACAAAATTAATTTCAATTTGTAGATTAATATTATTCAAGATTGTGAAAATTTAAATTATAGTTTCCTTTTGTAAATTATTTATATTGTAAAATAGTATTTAAAAATAAAATTCAAATTGGCACATGCGCATTCAAACATTTATTTCGTATATGCAGCGATGCCATCTAGACCTTTTCCCTGGAACTAATTTATATAGTCCCCCTTTCATGCAACGGGAGAGCCACGGCTATGCCTGCGCCCGAAGTGCGACAAAGTGCGACGCATGATTGTTATCTGGGATAATTAAGTTTATTAACGAAATATTATAATTTCGCGCTTCGATAACTCGTGAATCGATATATCGAAAGTTAACGAGCGAGATGGTAGTCGCTCGTAACACCTTCCCCCTTAAAGAGAATTTTCGCAAGAAAATTATAAAAGAAATTTCACTTGGGTATATTTTAAATTTTATCTAAAAATGAACTGAAATTATTTTATGAACAGTCATGATTATAAAAATCGAGATTTACTTGTTAGATCTATTCTAAAACTTGTCACTTAAGGGCAAGAATAAAAGAGAAATACTAATGAAAAGAAAATAATTTTTTTTTTTATTGTACTGCAAATATTATTTAGTAGTTTCCAAAATTTGATGCAGAGTATAAAAAATAATTTAATTTTTTTTCTACTTCTTCACAGTGAAGAGTTCTGAGAGGGTAAAAATAAAGGAAAATAAGATTTGAAGTGGTATGGTACGAGCAAGTTCCAGTTGCTCGACACCTCCTTCCCCCTTAAAGAGGATAGGTAGTTAGCCTGTTGACACAGAATTGGTTTTATAAAAATGTCACTGACTTAAGAAAATGTCTTCGTTAATTTAAATAGTAAAACGGTCATAAAGAAAGGGCTTTTCTTTTTAAAAATGAAGTTCAAAACTAAGTTTATTTAAGAACCTTTCTTATAGTTATGCAAGCATTTAAAATAACATTGTAAATTTCTCGATTAGGGACTAATACTCCTTTACCTTAAAATACTTTTCACGATTTCGACAAACACCATCCCCATCCTCACCACCCTTGACCTCTAGGCAACACATGCCATGTTCGCAGGTGGTGGATTCGGGTGGATGTAACTATTAGAAAAATGTTTTTATTTTACAAGGAGAATTAAAAGGTTGAAGAGAGAGAGAGAGAGCTACGAAAATTCCAGTTTCCTATTACAATTCAAATTCTCATTTTGAATTTTTATCAATACGACGACTATTCAACCTTATCTGGGGACGAAACCACGAGACGACCCTTTTGAACACTGGCCCTTTTGTTCTCATGTCTTTCCCGACCTCTGTAGCGTGACTTCCGGCTAATGCTATCCACATCACCTTTATTAATTCTAGTAGTGTGATTACTGGCCAGACTCACCACTACCCTGTGACTCCGTGCCGAGGCCGTCCTCATCAACATTCTACCTTTTGTCTCGGTCTCGCGGTCACATATCCCCAGAACCAATAAATCGTCCATTGCATCAAAACCTTAAATTGGTTCGCTAATTTTATTTGACTCCGAGCAATTGCATGGTTCTACCCGGCCTTTCGTCCTTCGTCATGTTTTGTAAAATAATTAATAAAAACACAGGTGTTTTGTTCATAGAACGTGTCACCTCGTGTAAAATAAATCCAAACTAATTGATTTTTCTTTTGTCAAGTCGTTTGTTGTCAATTGGTATACCATGCCAGGCAGAACACACAATTCGCAAGAGTCTCACCGAAATTGCAGAGTGTCCAGTGAGTTTTGATTCTAGAATTCTCAAATTTATTTATTAATTCCTAATATTCTAAATATATTAAATTGAGTATTAAAACAATAAAAATTAAAATGAGGATTAAAATAATCGTACCTAATTGAAAAGATTTAAATGTTAGATATATTAAAATTTTAGATAGACTTAAAAACATTTGTTTTCCTCAACATTATTGAAACGTTAATGAGAGAACAACGTTTTATCTTGGTGAAATTGTCTAAGTTTAGTATAGTTTAAGTTATACATAAAACATATGTTTGTCTATTTTCTATGCAGAACTAATTAAAATATGTTTATTCAACTTAAAATATGGACAGAAACTTAGTTTGATTGCTGATATATAATAGTTTTCTTAAAAATTTGTTGAAGAATATAAGGCTTAGTACAAATGTTCTTTGAATTTTTAACAAATTAATGAAACCTTTTAAATTGCATTTATATTTAAAATTTCCGTCAATTTCTAGAATTTTCTGTTGTAAATAAATTCTCACACGTCAGACACCCCGAATTATAAAGATTCAAATCTTCCAAAATGATACCAAAATTGTCAACAACTCTCCCCTCTTCAAAGTACAATTTTCAAATTTTCTTATTGATTTCAATACGTTTAAAAAGAATAAAAATCTTTCTTTAAACTTTCTTTCTTTACTTAAACGGAAGGACTTATTAGATCTCGCGGTAAGGAATATTTTCCCTCGATCGTGTGTCTCAAGGGTGGAAGATCAAGGATAATTTCTTCATTCTGAAACCTTAAAGGAGGCAGAATTCTCGTGCAAAAATTCCATTCCCAAAATTTCAAATGAAGAAATACCAAAATCTTCGGTATTAATATGAATAAATTGCCTCTCTGCCATATACATGTAATACAACAGACTTTCAAGGTTTCAAAACACCCTTTCTAACACCCATTAAGTGGAAAATAATAACGTTGAAGCGCATTAAAACAAGAGAAAGAGAGATGCCCTTTTTTGTGCAATAATCACAAATCAGGTTCTTTGTATGTAAAGCAGTGCTTATCTTTTAAAAAGGAAATTGGTATGTACTAAACAAATTTTCATTGATTAGTCAGGTATTTTTGTGACATGAAGGGTTGAAAATTTGGGACGAAGTTTGAAAAATTAAATTGAAACTTGTAAAGATAGAGAAAACAATCGTGCAAGTAAAAGAAATTGCGTTATTGCCTTTAAAATTGTCTCTTTAAAAATATCATAAAACAGTTAAAAAATATGTCGGTCTTTGTCATGTCATTTTTACATTACGATAAAATTCCATTATTTGCATTTATTTCGTCACAATTTACGGAATATTCACAATCATATATTTATTAATATTAAGAAAATTTAAAATTCATTCACACCATTCGTCTCTTCTAGGCCTTTTAATTTCCATAATATACAGTATTGCTCTGGCATTCTTGGCGAGTAGACGTGTTTACTGTTCGAATATTGCGGCTCAATTATTATTAAGTCTACTTCTATCTCTATTATTCCTTTAACTAATTATTCGTTTGGTGTAGTGAGATGATAAACAATCTATTCTGCGATAGTCATTGTGTTTTGTGTTTTAGTGAAAACCTTACTCCAAGATTTTTAATCCTGAACAGTGTATTTGTGATGTAATCTGTGATGAGATCATTGTTTACTGAGGTGCAATGGATAAATTACAGGAAGCCATCAGCTCACTGACTTCAGCTATTGAGAGTCTCACTAACTCACATGAGGAACTGAAAAAGGAAGTGCAAGAGACTTGCAATACTTCGAAGGAAGTTAAAAGGGATTTAGAGATATTAAATGAGAGAGTCATTAGAATAGAATCCAGAGTTGATAAATCGAGGAATTTGGATAGAGCAAATAATATTTTGATCTTTAAACTGAAGGACGAGGAGGACATTAACAAGAATTTAATAAATACTATTATTACAATGTTGGAGAAAATAGATATTTCAATTCCGAATGTCGCTATTGCGGACGCCTTCAGACTGGGAAAAATTAAAGGCAATCGCCCAGTACTGATAAAATTTGTCGCCAATCGCTGGGTCCGATTAATTTTTGCAAAGGTCCGAGAATTTAAAAAACTTGGACTTGGAATTTCCAACGATCGAACAGCACAAGAAAGGGAATACAGGAAAAATATTGTTACCCTGGCAGTGAAACTGAGAGATCATGGTGTGAACGCGACAGTGAGAAGAGATCAACTTTTTATAGATGAAAAGGAATGCAATGAAAAGGATGCATACTGTAAATTACAGAATATTAAAACAGATAAGAAGCGTAAGAATGAAGACGATTTGGAAGAAGAGGTGTTATCAGTCGAGTTGGGAGAAAGAGATGTTAAGAAGGGCACTGGTAAGGGAGAGGGACAAGAATTACAGGGGAAAAGTCGTGGTCGCCCCTCTAAACAGGCGAAGAAGATTGAGGCGGTGGGATCTTTGAATTCATTCATAATCAAACAGCCTAAGCTAGCCTTCCCCCCCTCCATTCAAGCACATGTAAATTCGGATACGCCTACCTCTCCGGGAAAAGTTACTGATTAGCAGTTATACATTCGGCCCGGTGACACAAGAAAGTATAAGGATTGTCAAAAGAAAACAAGTTTAAGTGATGGAAAATGCTGCAGGATTATCTTCTGGAATTCACATGGTCAAAATAATATAAAGGAGTTGAGCGAAGAAGTTACGGAAAGGGATGTCTTATGTGTATATGAGACGTGGATTAGTTTAGTGGATCAATGTGCTGCAATGTTCTCGAGTGATATGGAGGTTATTTGCTCCCCCGCATGGCGTGAAGCTGAAAAAGGAAGATACAAGGGCGGAATTATGGTTGCAGTAAATAAAGGTAGTTTCGATATGAAATTGGTGGCTGCGGAACGTGAGTTTTTGATAGTTAAATTAAAGCTAAAGAATTTCGAATGTTTATTGTGTGTAATATATACGTCTCCGTTATCTGATTTTAATAACTTTTTAAGTAATTTGGAACAACTACTGACAACTATTAAGGCGAATTTTGAAAGTTTACCCATTTTTATGGGAGGAGACTTTAATAGCAGATTAGCAGGTATGAATCAACTAGAAAGGGTTTTAGGTTATCAAGAGCTTAGAGTAGGGCAAAAACGTTTTTCTATGGACACGGTTGTAACAAAAAGAGGGAAAGAGTTGAATAGGTTTATGGAAAGGAATAGTATGGTTTTACTAAATGGTAGAACTACTTCAGATTGCCCGGCAAATTGGACGTTCATTGGACATCAGGGGAAAAGTGTAATTGATTTAATTTGGGCTTCCTTTGAAGAGTTGGGAGTTGTTGATGATATGAGAGTTCTCCCCGTGGCATCATTGTCTGATCATCTTCCTGTCGCTTTATATTTAAAAGTACAGGAGATCGAATTGAATGATTTGTGTGTCGAAAAAATTGAATCTTTTAAGTTAATTTTTGATGTACAAAAAACTAAAAATTTCATTGATGGTATGAGATGGAGGGATGAAAGTGGAATGGTTGATGGAGATATTGATGAATTGAATAGTAATTTAATTTCTACTGTAATTGATGTTGCACAAAAGCTTGGAATGAGAGTACGAAATAAAAATAAATCAGGACTAATTGCGAGTAAAAAACCTTGGTTTGATAGAGCATGTGTAGAGGCGAAGTGTAACATGGTGTCAGCTTTTTGGGATCTTCACGAAAATGATAATGAAGCGTGTAAAACTTTATACTTAAATGCAAAAAAAAATTTCAAAAAAGTGATAAAGAATGCAAAAATTTTATATGAAACTGACTCTATAGATAAATTAGCTGCTTCAAAAAATTCTCAAACGTTTTGGTCCTTAGTAAATAAAAAACGATTTAAAAATACAATGATAAATGATATTAATACGGAAAAGTGGCAAGAATTTTTAAATAATATGTTTCCTCATGTTAGCGACGAGCGGACTTTCATTCCCAATATTGCTAATCCAATCCTTGATAGAGTAATAGAGATAGAAGAAATAATGAATAGTTTAAAAAAATTTAAAGAAAATAAGTCAGCAGGAGTAGACTTGGTAAATTTCAGTTTTCTTAAGAAACTCCCCGAGAACTGGATAATTTATATTGAGGATTTTTTTAATAAAATAATGGTATCGGAAAAAACTCCAAAAGCGTGGGGATCCCTGGCTATCTCCATGATACACAAGAAAGGTAGTATGAGTGACCCGAGTAACTTTAGACCAATAACGCTTGTAAATTGTTTAACAAAAGTATTTACTCAAATACTGTCCGAGCGATTGATAGCATGGATGAATGAGTATAATGTGATTCCGGAATTTCAATCGGGTTTCAGGAGAGGCAGAGGATGTGTGGATAATTTGTTCACTCTGCTTGCGTTGATACAGATTCGTCTGAGACATCCGGGCAGTGCGGTATATGCTGCTTTTGTGGACTTTAAGAGCGCATTTCCTTCGATCTCGCACGAATTTTTATGGTCTAAGTTGTGTAAAAAGGGTGTGAGTACAAAGTTTGTAAGAATTCTGAGGAGCTTTTATGAGAGTGCTTCAGCGGCAATAAAGACTAAACAGGGCTTTACGAATTTTGTAAAGGTCACTCAGGGTGTTTTACAGGGGGAGGTCTTGAGTCCTCATTTATTTTCGATTTTTACCTGTGATATGGAGCAATTTTTGAGATCGGAGGGATGTAGAGGTCTTGCTATTAATTTTTTAACAGAAGTATTGTTATTGGCCTATGCCGACGACATTGTATTGTTGTCAGATACACCGTGGGAGCTTTCGAATAAGCTCAAGGCCCTAGAAAAATATTGTCGACTGAATCAATTAACTGTAAATATAGGTAAAACAAAAGTTGTAATCTTTCGCGGAGATAAGAAGGGGGAGGTAAATCATTACAAGACATTTAACTACGGCAATGAAAAAATTGAAGTTGTTAAGGATTACGAATATCTAGGTGTGATTTTCTCAGACTCGTGTGCCTTTTCTGAGAATATGAGGGTGGTGGCTGCCTCGACCAATGCGGCGATAGGTACAACAATGAAAGTAATCGGTAGTCTTAAAGCCGACACTTGGTCTACGTACAATAGGCTTTTTGAGTCGTTGGTTAAAAGTATTCTGTTTTACGCGATACAGGTTTGGGGACAAAATTGCTTAGGGCAAATCGAGAAAGTTCAGCTGTCGTTTTTTAAGAAGCTCTTATGGCTCCCAATAAATTCTCCAAACTATGCAGTACGCTTAGAGTCGGGGAGATCTCACCTGGCCGGTGCTGTACTCTCGCAGACTCTGTCTTGGATTAAAAAAATAAATAATATGGAAAATACTAGGTTCCCAAGACTGTGTTTGGTGAGACTGATGGAGCTTGCTAGGGGGGGGAGAACCGACTCTGGATTTAATTGGTATATGCAAATAAAACATTTTTTTAAAGATTGTGACATGACGAGATGTTGGGAGTCATCAGAGTTAGAAGAAATAAGTAGAATTTCCAATAACTTATTATCTAAATTCGAGAGATTTTGCCTAAATCAAGATCTGGAGGACAGATACAAATCTAAAAGTTTAATTATGTGGCAAGATCTAGAAATGAAATTGGGGCCTCAGATTTATTTGGTGGGACGCCTGGAACTATATTTTAAAAGAGTATTTGCTCAATTCAGGCTTGCTAACATACATAGACAAAGAATTTTAATTTCCATCAATAAAAATATTAGGGTTAAATCGTGGGTTGATACCTGTTGGTGCTTGGATCGGGGCAGTCTATATCATTTCTTAGTTGAGTGTGGGGCTCATGAGGAAGTGAAAAAACAATTTTTTCCGGAGATTCAAGTCTGTGACTCAGAAATTGTATTTTGGATGAGGATTATAAATACCCAGGATATAAGCTCATTGAAAAAATTTGTAAGAATGTTAGAAAAAATGTTAAATAGCGACCCCTAGCGTCTTATTATTCTGTGTTTGTAGAATGTTTTATTTTTTTGTTCTTATATTGTAGTTTTTATATTTTTAGAATGTATTGAACCGAATGGTTTGTAAATAAATAATAATAATTTCCATAATATAACAACCGTAAGCATAATTAATTTTATACATTTGAAATATATCAAAAATTCCAATTGATTCAGTACTCAAAATTCGATATTTTAAATACAAATATTTATTATTTAAAATAAAACAAAAATGTTAACTCACACAATCTATTCATATTAAGCAAACACTAAATTGAAAATATTGTAGTTATAAAATTAAGAATTTTAGTAATTATCATTAAAATATTCCAAATTACTCTATATTATTCAGCAATTCACTTAATAAAATATTAACATATAAATTATATATATAAATTATTTCCTAATTTAAGCAATTTAATTGGTAAGAATTTAAAAACATGTATAAATAAACAATTTTATAATTTCAAAATATCATTAATTAAGCTTCTAAATCTTAAATAATTCAATAATTAGACATTTAACATAAACCACATAATTTTCAAAACACTTAGTTATCTCAAATAAAAATTTCATGTAAATAAAGTATTAATTAATCAAATACACTGGAAACAAATTTATTTCACACGAAATTGTTTTTTTTTCTAAATTTTCTCAAAAATTTCTTAACTATACCTTTAAATACGTAGTGTAAAATTTAAAATTACAGAGGAGACAAATTACAATTCATAATTTTATAATTATACGCTAATCATACCTTTATTTTCACTTTTCTGAAAACACTAAATTAAACACATAAAAACGAAAAGACCATATTATAATTTCAAAATTTGAAATTTCTTTCGCGCACACACTTTTTCACTATATTCTTCTTATGTCTGCAAAAATACTTCTTGTTGTCGGTTAACGTTGCAGAAGTCCGCTCAAAAAATATTAAAAATCCAAGTTCTGGAAAAATTAATCCGGTATCACCATCTCTTCGCAGAAGTACAGAACTCAGGAAAGCAGGATAACAGGATACTCCCAGTTGAATAAAGTTAATTTCAATTTGTAGTTTGGTTCTCCAGATGAATTCCATGATGTCCAAAATAGAAATTTAAATTTTCACTTCCAATTATGTCACTAATTAGCTTATCAGTCTCAAATTTTCCTCGAAGTGTTCATTGTACACAAAATTTTTAATATTTATACACTGTTTTATAGTTTATTTTAATTTAGTAATTATTTATGAAATTCCTTTAAATTTTAACACTGTTAATTTATCTCATCTCACAACCCATGAATTAATTACTTTCACTATTGTCTATTATAATTCAAATTCACATAAAATTTAGAATTAAATGTCACAAAATTTGCAAAAACTTTAAATTTTTCCGCACCAATATCCCGGTTGAGCCCCCAATTTGTTACGTGCGGAGTTACGTTATATACGCGCAGGCGTAAGATCCGCGATTTGATTTGATGTTCAATCTTGGTTTAATCCTTTAAAAAAGGAAGGCGGAAATATTCAAATAAAACAAGTTAATTTCCGTTCAAACGGAGGGAAAAACCTCACGAATAAGAAGGATCAATTAATAATTAATAATATTAATTAATCATTAATCCAACTAAATTCGCGAGTAAACCCAATACATTTATTAAAGTCAAAAACATTACACAAGTCAAAATTATTCTTAGAACTATTTTTGGGACTACTCTGAAGTACATTACGAAAGAACTCCAAAATAGAACTGAATTCGTGAGGGAGCATTTAGCCCTTGGTCCATGGCAGAATCTTTGCGCATGCCCTGTTATAGAGTTTGTAAAGTCTATGGAGTGTTCAGAATCACAACACTAACACTGTATTGCACTAATACACTTATAAACATACTCTATGTATTAAAAACATGTATCACAACAAGTGAACATAACCCTTTTGCATTCACAATAATTACATAATTATTAATTATTTACATCATATCTAGTAACAATAAATCTCATATACTGCACTCATCATATTCAAATATAGACAATAATTATAACGATAACCAATTTGATAATATATCATAATATAATATTATAATTGAGCTCCCGCGTCCAATAACTCGATCTGCGCTTGAACTGAAAAATTCAAGCCAGTCAAGCCGTCAGAAAATGGAAAAAAATAAAAGTCGAAATTTTTAATTTTAAAACATACTACCGTATAGAGCATAAAAATGCCCAACTTTTTTGTTTTTGAAATTTTTTTTGTAGGACTTTTATTTTTAATAATAATGGACAAAAACTGAATTTTTTTATTCTTTAATTTCATTGAATTTCAAAACATAAATCGACTTTTCTCAAACAAATCTTAATAAAATTAATTAAAAATTAATATACTTACTTATCAGGGTCTACCGAAGACGATGAAATGATTGAAACATTAAAAAATGTTTATTGCAAAATTATTTGTTAATATAAATACAGACCTGTCGGTAAATACGTTTTCTCAACTTTGACGAGAAAAAGTGTGCGGTGAACTTTCGAGTTGACACAACTTCCAGTGAGACATTTGTTTATTAACATGTGAAGAAGTTTTTTGGAAATTTTTATTTAAATCGGATGAAAAACAAAGAAGATACATAATGTTTAAAAAAATATGCGTCGTGCGGCGTTTTGACATTTTGACGCAAGAGGTGAAAACTATTGCTATTTTCTATTGATTTATTTAAAAATAAGTTTATTCATGTATTATATTTAAAATAAAAACAATTCTATATAATACTTTAGAATTGTTATTAATTTATACTATAACTAACTATACTATACAATTGAACACTTTCTATACTTTATATTTTAATATTATTAAATTTTTTATAATTACTTTATTATTAATTTTTAATTTTAAAACACGTGGTTTATTGAAAAACTTAACAGCAGTAATAAAGTAAACTGTATTTTCTTAAAAAAAATACAAGGACCTGCTTTGTTTACATTAACGGTGTTGCACAATTTCAAACAGTGGTCGCCTTTTAAAAATGGTTGCTTGAACGTAAACGTAATTTCAAAAGGATTTTTCTCCCAATTTGGACAATTATTGGAAAATAGGGAAAAATACCAGTTATCCTGAAATTTTGTTCTTTCATTTGTGCACAAGAAATTGAAAATCCAATATAATACACGACGTCAGGAAGTAAAAGGAGAAAATTAGATGTGCCCATTAGGTGCTGCCCTCTAGTGGTAATTTTATGTATCGCGCATTTGTTTAACTTTTTCCTATTTTCAGTTCATTCAAGCGCAGATCGAGTTATTGGACGCGGGAGCTCGCAATTATATTAATACGTTACTAACATATATATATACACACATATATACATATATATACACACACACATATATATATATATATATATATATATATATATATATATATATATATATATATATATATATATATATATATCAAATACCATAATATTACAACAATAAATTAGATAAAGTTTACTAATAATATTATTTCCATATAATACATTCATACTGTATAATTAATAACAATATAATATTGTTGTTAATTGTTCATAACGTTCATATTATACAATTGATAATTAAGGTTCGTCGCATAATGAAAGTCTATGTATACGTGACTTTGAAAGCCATTTCTGTGGTCACAAGTATGGTAAACACATGTTGCATTGTCCTATGGAAATTGAGATATTTTTTATATTCTTTCGAGGGTTTCTCGGTTTTATGACTCTAAAGAAACTAGAGATTACATTTTCTTTCGCTATTCTACTTGATTTATGGCAATTCTAAGAAATGTTGATTTTCAAATACATATTCAGAATTTGGATACTATTAAACCGTGAAGTATTATATTTTACAATAGTCAAACTTTCTTGTTTAGTCTCGTCAATATTTTGTCTAAAGTCGTGAGTTTATTAACGAAATATTATAATTTCGCGCTTCGATAACTCGTGAATCGATATATCGAAAGTTAACGAGCGAGATGGTAGTCGCTCGTAACATATTGTGACGAGCGACTATTATCTCGCTCGAGTATTTCTCGTTTAGTCGAAATGCGTTTAAAATGTCGCGGCAAAATATAATATTAATTATATTTTGATTAAAAGCCTTGAGATTGAATTGAACTTAGCATCGTATTTTTACAAATAAACCTTCAAGTAAGAATGTGTTCAAAAAACATTCTTATGCTGAAAATACGAATGAAAACAAGAATTAAGAAATACCCTTAGGGATTTCCAAGCAATGTGTTCTTCTAATAAAATCATAAACTTAGTCTAAGACTCAAAAACACATTTCCAGTAATAAAGAAATAGAATTTCTTGTCAACTAAAAAAACAACGTTTTCTAGAAATCCAATAGAGTTGTAAACCGTAGGTAAAGAAGGTGTCATAAAAATATGCGAACCAATTTCTTAAGATGACCTTTTTTAGGTAGAGCAATAAAATTACATCTGTCTGCAAAATTCGTTATATCCTTTTTCTCATGAAAAAGGCACGTTTTGGAAATTCCACATTTGGCATTTTTCTGATAAATAAATATGAATTGATTTTATTTATAATTTCTATAATAATTTATATATATATATATATATACCCACATAGCACAATAGTATGAGGTAAGGTTATGTTGAATACTAATCGTAAGGCTCATAAGGTTACACGATATTGCTGTGGTAGACCTAAGGTGAACTAAAAACTTCCGCCATGGAGGTAAGGTTACATGTTAGGGTGTGGTAAGTACATGAAGTAGTATAAGGAGACCGAACGACCGTGCAAATTTTGAATTGAAAGTGGGACAGATTTCGGTACCTGAATAGTGGGTAAAAATACCGAAAGGAACACCAGCGCTGCATGTGGTTAAATTGTTGACTATGAGATGCACAAAACATAACCTATATTATTTGTTTATGTTTTACTAATTCATGTGTGTCATATGTTTCCACGTGTTCCTCATATTTTTTAAATATTATCATAAAGTAAAATAATTATAGTGTTATTTTTAGTGTTATAATTCTATCAATTGTGAATGAACTGTGTTTTCCATTTTTCCCATGCGCGGCGCTAGTGTTCCTTTCGGTATTTTTCACCTACTAAGCGGGTACAGAAATCTGGCCCATTTATAATGTATTTCGTTCGGTCTCCTTATACTACTTCATGGGTAAGTATATATGATAAGGCTATGGTAACCTTACACGTTAAGGTTGATGTAACCTTACACGTTAAGGTTGAGGTAACCTTACACGTTAAGGTTGAGGTAACGTTACACGTTAAGGTTGAGGTAACGTTACATGTTAAGGTTGAGGTAAGGTTATATGTCAAGGTTGAGGTAAGGTAATTAATAAGTTGTAAGGTTAAGGTAAGGTTGTGATAAGTTTACCAGTTATGGAAAATATTGACAAAATAATTAATAATATAATTAATAAATAAATATTAAATTAAAAAGTTAAGTTTGTTACTCTTCTCTATTTTGGAAACCTGACATGAAGCAGAAAATTTTGAAAACAAATTTGGGGGGACTGGGATTCGAACCCGGGATCGACGCGCATAAACCAATCATTCTAACTAACATAGGCGTAGCTAGAACTTTTGGCTAGGGAGGGCCCGGCCCCGGTGCGCATATTCTGATAGGTATATCTTTATGGGCGACAAGGGGGCTAATGTTAAATTTTCGAAGAATGTTTTTCTAGGCACTAAATTTAACTAAAATTTAGCCCTATACGTTAAATGTATTATTCTTTATTAATGTCTATGTCATTTCTTCAGGGGGGCCCGGAGAAATTTCGGGGGGCCGTGCCCCCCCTGGCCCCTACCTAGCTACGCCTATGCTAACTAACTGAGCTAAGTACAGAACTGTCAGAAGGAAAATAAGTTTTGCCTTTAAGGTGAACCAAGAATATGATTAACTCCTTAAAGGCAAAATTAATTTTCTTGCTACTAGTTCTCCACTTAGCTCAGTTAGTTAGGATGTTAGATTTTTGCGCGTCGATCCCGGGTTCGCATCCCAGTCCCCCCAAATTTGTTTTCAAAATTTTCTGCTTCATGTCAGGTTTCCAAAATAGAGAAGAGCAACAAACTTAACTTTCTAATTTAATATTTATTTATTATATTATTAAATATTTTGTCAATATTTTCCATAACTGGTAAACTTATCACAACCTTACCTTAACCTTACCTCAACCTTACAACTTAATAATTACCTTACCTCAACCTTGACATATAACCTTAACTCAACCTTAACGTGTAACGTTACCTCAACCTTAACGTGTAACGTTACCTCAACCTTAACGTGTAAGGTTACCTCAACCTTAACGTGTAAGGTTACATCAACCTTAACGTGTAAGGTTATCTCAACCTTAACGTGTAAGGTTACCATAGCCTTATCATATATACTTACCACACTCTAACATGTAACCTTACCTCCATGGCGGAAGTTTTTAGTTCACCTCAGGTCTATCACAGCAATATCGTGTAACCTTATGAGCCTTACGATTAGTACTCAACATAACCTTACCTCATACTATTGTGCTATGTGGGTATATATATATGCATGTATGATGTGCAGATGTATATATGCAAATGAGTATGTTTACATATTAGAAATTATGTATATATTATATTATCTTCAAGTTATATTGTTTATGTATAATATAAATTGTAATGTAAGACACTTCACACATTTAAATGTGGTGTAATTGTAATTTAGATTCATTAATCATAATCGAACAATTTATTACAAATATAGAAAAGTATGAGGAGTGAATATTATGTATAAGAGATACTCTTTTATGTATGTATAGAATTCACAGTGTCGTGCCTTAAAAGTGTTAGTGTCTCGATGTTGAATACATATCCAACAAGAGTGCGCGTCATAGCGAGCATGCGCATTCGGACTAAAATGGACACAAGACGGAGAGCATCTCCGTCTCGTCTGACAACAAACTTGTAGAGTTCTAATCTTGCGCTTGACTAGAAAGGTTCTTGTTGTCTAAGTTCCTTAGCCAGCTTGATTGAACAAAGTACTTCAATAAACTTAAAGAGTTTTACCTTCGAAAGAGGACAAATAAATTATCTTCTTTCGAACGGGTTTCCCTTCCGTTATACGGAATTTAATCTTGTTTTATTTAAATTATCCCGCTTCCTTTTTAAAGGATTTAACCAAGTCGAATCCGGCCAATCAATCGCTGATCACGAATAGGATGTCAGTTTTTCAAAATTCAATATGGCGGATTGAAAATGGCGGCTGTCAAAATAAAAAATTGATCGGATTCTCTTGAAACTTGTTACTCGGGGGTTTTTGGGGTCGCTGATCACGAATCCGATGTCGATCTTTTAAAATTCAAAATGATGGATCCAATATGGCTGTCAACATTTTTAAAAATAGATTCAATTTCCCTGAAACTTGTTACTCGGGGGTTTTTGGAATCGCTGATTACGAATCTTAAGTAAGATTTTCAAAATTCAAAATGTAGGATCGAAATGCAAATTACAGGTCTAGAATGAAACTGGAAGATTTAATTGTGTGATTCTTTTTAGTTTTTTGCCATTTTGAAGTTTTAAAATATCACTTAAAATACGTAATCAACGACCCCAAAAACTCCTGAGTAACGAGTTTTAGGAAAATTGAATCTATTTTTAAAAAAGTTGTCAGTCATATTGGATCCGCCATTTTGAATTTTGAAAAACTGACATGATATTTGTAATCAGCGACCTCAAAAACCCCCAAGCAACGAGTTTCAGGCAAATTAAATCATTTTTTTAAAAGTTGTCCGCCATATTAGATCCGCCATTTTGAATTATGAAAAACTGACATCAGATTTGTAATCAGCGACCCCAAAAACCCCCAAGTAACAAGTTTCAAGCGAATTCGATCAATTTTTTATTTTGACAGCCGCCATATTGGATCCGCCATTTTGAATTTTGAAAAACTGACATCGGATTCGTGATCAGCGACCCCAAAAACCTCCGAGTAACGAGTCTTAGGCAAATTGAATCTATTTTTAAAATATAACTTGTCACTTTTCATTTAAGGGTTGTTTTCACCCCCAGAAGCCACAAACGACTTGATCCAGCAAAACGGCCAGACACGGGTATTTTTTTTGGTCCTAGTTTTCGAAAATGTTTGTTTTTTTGTGTGTGAAAAATCGTGTCGGACGGTGATATATTGTTGGCAACACTGAACTCATTTTTGACGCAAGTAAAGTGGGTTGCCATTCTACAGGTACAGTTTATGAATATATGTGACTGTCCACGAGAAAACACGGCTTAGGTCCAAAAAATAAATTTTGAGTTTTTTATAATAATCGATAGATTTTATGTTGGTTTTTCAAATGCAAAAGTCAAAAGTTAAAAATATCAATTACTTTCGACAATATATTGTTTTAAAGATGGGTATGTCAAGCGTAGTTAACTTCAATCGTTGACTGTCCACGACAAAACACGGCTTAGGTCCAAAAAATCAATTTGAGTTTTTTATGTTAATCGACAGGTTTTATGTTGCTTTTTCAAATGCAAAAGTCAAAAGTTAAAAATATCAATTATTTTCGACAATATATCGTTTTAAAGATGGGTATGTAAAGCGTAGTTAACTTCAATCGTAGTACTTCAATCGCTCGCCCTGTGAAATTCACGTTTGGGAGCTAAGCCGTGTTTTCTCGTGGACAGTCACATATATTGTTTGCCAAACAATGGTTTTTTACTGACAATAAGTTAATTTATTTAAATAAATTTAATTTATATTAAAATGATTAAATCATGCTTACCTATTTAAAAAGGAGAAGAAAAAGCAATGCAAAAGATTAATATTATTTTTATATAATTAAAGTCGACATATTGTAAATAAATAATATTAATAAATTTTTGTTCCAATTAATGGTTGAAAACCCATTAAAATTTTTTTAAATTCTCTTATTTACCTAATTAATTAAAAACAACAATTGAATTAAATTAAAAAAAATTAATTTAAACAATAAAAAAGTATTCATAAATCTTTTGAATTCAGACAATTAAAAACATTTGTGACAAATGTACGTTATTGTGAGATTTTGTAAAAAGTATCTGTGTGCAGTGAAAAACTCGTTCGAAAACGGTTATTTACTAATTTCGCGTCATTTCAAACAGGCAGTGCCGTTTTTCTAGGGCGATAACTGTAAGTCGCACATAACCTACAAATTTCAGAGATCATTGAACGTTCTTAATAAAAATTATTATTACGGATAATTACAATAATATTATAAATAATTACACAGTAAAAACAAAGTTTTACATTAATCTCAAGAGTCGACTTCTTTTCAGATGTAAGTGAAAGTAGACCGAATGGGATTAATTTCAGCCAGGGGGGTGACACTGCGAGTTGAGAGTTGCACATATGTCGTTATTCACCGGCTGGTGGCGCCACGTATGCGCTGGCCCTATATCTAATGTTTACGTTGTTTATAACGGTTATAAGCGTTTAAAGAGAATGAAATGAGTTCGCAAATTAATAAGGCAAAGTTTAAAATCAGCCTTTGTTAAAACTGTGTAGGGAAGACTGGGGCGAGAAAGGTTAAACTGCGTGAAAACAGTTAAAATTCATTATCTTTCGAACGGAAATAGTTAGAGCATTGCAATTTTTATTATACAAGGGTGTTATCACTCTAAATAAATGTCCGGAGTTATGTGACATTCTGTTCATTTTTGTGATGTCCATATTTAAAGTTTGTTTTCACCCTACTTTTGAAAATTTTTTCGTAAAAGAAAATATCAACTTTCAAGTATATTTTTTGAATTTATTCTCATCGCGATTTTTTTAGGTCCTTATTTGGGTCCCCTGAAGAGATACCTAAAGGTATTTGCTAAATACATCTTTAGTCTGATTTACCCGAGGGGGTACTTTAACTTATCTACTACTTAACACCTATCAGAAAATAGTTTTAGTCGGCTAGAAATAGAATTTAACATCTAACCCCAGCCATTTAACATTAGCTAATAAAAAACAAAATTTTCAAAAAAAGACAAAACATACTATTTTATGCGAAAATATCAGAAACTTTTTTATTGAAAGTTGTAGAGGACAAGTTGCCCTACAATATTGATATATAAATATTTGCATCTAAGCGGATTATATTGTCTAAAAAAAATCATTTATATGCAAAATTTAACCTTTCGCCCCAGTCTCCCCTACTTTTAAAATTAAACAATTTTTTTCAATTGATTTCTAATTAAATTTAATTCTAATTTAATTTATAATTCAATTTCTAATTAAATTTTTAGTTTCAAAAAAAAAATAATTTTATCCGTGAAGTTCATACTAATTAGGAAAGAGGGCACATCATTTGTATAAAATTTGTCATCAAAATGATTCGCAACTACAATGAATCATTCCGAGTTCAAACAAGGTCACAAAAGTGTAATTATAAAAAGGAAAGGAAAAAGTTATGAATTTTCGAGTGACAAATACTTTTTTTCATTTATCATCAAATTTTTGTGACATTCATGGAAACAAATTAAATTTAAAATGGAAACTATATATTCAATTAATAGAAATTTAAATAATGATTCCTCTCAAATTATTCAAATGTCATTGACTCCAAATAATAGAAACAATATTAATTTATTGTTCTGCAGAATTTGTTTCGAAGGTAAAAAAGATTAATTTACAATTTCTATAATTTTCCCAGAATAAATTGATAAAAGATTTAAATTTACTTGAACATTTTTAATTAAATTATAATTAAATTTTTGATCTGAAATAAAAAAAAATCTGAAATCCAATTAATATTTTTAATTGATTTAAGAATTTATTTGATCTAAATTATCCTTTTATTTTTGAATAATTTTCAATAATTTAAGTTTAAATAATTTTGAATAAATTTAAATAATTTTAAATAAATTTCAAATACAAATAAATTGAAATGCATTTATATTAGAATTACTTTATAGTTGACGAATAAAATATAATTTTTCTAATAATTATAATTATAGTAATTTTTCTAATAATTGTAATTATAATTTTTATAACAATTATAATTACAGAAAATGTAATTTTTATGTTAAAGTATAACTGCTATAATTTATATAATTGTTATACATATAATTTTATACTTATAATATAATTGTTATATAAAATTTAAATTACCTCACAACTAATAATAGTAATAACAACAGCAATAATAATTGTAATATTAATAAATTGGATAATAAAAATAATAGTAATAATAATAATAATAATAAATAAATTTTATTATTAATAATATTATTTTATAAATTAATAAATGAAATAATACTATTATTTATAATACGCTACTTTATTATAATTTATTTTTAAATTAGTTCTTATTATTTTTTCTTTTTATTATTTAGATGAAAATTCAGGCGAGTTAATCGATCCTTGCGAGTGTTCAGGTTCATTGAAACTTGTACACACAAAATGTCTCGAAAAATGGCTTTCAATTTCAAATACAGATCGGTGTGAAATTTGTAAATACACTTTCCCAATAGAAAAGAGGGACAAACCTATTCAAGAAGTGAGTATTTAAATTCCAATCAATAAACATCAAAATATTATAAAATTAAAAAAACAAAATTACCGATCCTTATATATACGAAAAAGTTATTTTTAACCCAGAATATATTTACCATTTTTTTAGAAAATAATAATAATTATTATTTACACAAACAAAAAAGAAACAAAAAATATCAATTAAAAAATTAAGAATAAAATAAAAAATATTAATTTTTGCTTCTTCAAAATTACAGTTAATTAATTAAAAGTTAGGCTGCGGTTACACCTCTGCAGGCAGCCTGCCTGCCTGCAGGTTGGCATGGTAACGTACAAGAGTAAGAGAGTCAGTGACTTCAAACTTCTCCCTTACTCTCGTTGCTCCTGCCTGCGCAGGCAGGCAACTTGCAGAGGTGTAACCGAAGCTTTATGCTCCCCGATTTTTCCATAGTTTTAATTTTCAATTTTTATTTAAAAAAATGACATGAAAGAACCCCGTGGAAAATAAAAATACACACAGTGAAAAATATGTTCTTAATGAACTGAAGATAATTACCTGAATAAAAAAATATGCTAATATTTAAAAATTAAAAATTATGCAGTCATTATTTCAGTGGTGGAAGGCAACGAGAATTTACAGATGGAAGGGAATTGTTGGTGATCTAATCGGTTTAATTGTGTTGACACCCTTATGCTTAGGAGCTTCCTATATGTGTGCTATTGGAGCCATAACATATTCACGCATGAAAATTAGAGAAGGATTTGGATTGGCAATTTTGTGTTGCATGCTAGTGGGAACTTACCTTCTTTGGCTATTTATTATAATAAGGTATTTTAATTGCATTTTAAATTATTAATTATTTTTATATCTTATGCTTTTTCTATTATATACTTGGCAGAATTACAGCACTGTTAACTTAAAAGTATCAAATTGCAACGAATTGATACCAAAAATATAGATCAAATAAAAATTGATCAAAAATTTTTTTATAATCAATTGATAATTTTAAGAAAGCTGTGAATATACCTAAGTAGCAGTACGCTGTATCACCTGAGTGTTATGGCGATATCTATCGGAGATATTTCTGTGATACTGAGGAAGTATCATAATGTCCACCTTTTTGAATATCCCTGTGACATTCCTGCGATATTGAGGGGATATTGCCGTGACATCGAGGAGATACTGCTGCGATATTGAGGCGGGATATTGCTGTGATGTTGAGGGAATATTGCTGCGATATTGATGGAATATTTCAAAGAATTTTTTCTATAAGTCCAAATTTCGTCGGGTTAGCGCAATGTCAGACTTATTCGACAAACAAAGCAAGAACATACTTATTCAGAAAAAAGGCAAGAACATGCTTATTCAAAATATAAAGTAAAAACAAACGAATTCGCAAATTAACCTTTTTAGTCAGATTTTAAATTTTACTTTTGTACAATTATTTTACGAATAATAACTTTTATTTAGTACCATTGAGAATAATTTTTTTAATATTTTGTTTTTCTAATATCAAAAGTATTATTGAAATAAAATTATAATATTCTTGATAATTTAAAGTCTGACTAAAAAGGTTAATTTGCGAATTCGTTTGTTTTTACTTTATATTTTGAATAAGCATGTTCTTGCCTCTTTTCTGAATAAGTATGTTCTTGCCTTGTTTATCGAATAAGTATGATATTGCGCTAACCCGACGATTTGAACTCATAGCGAAAATTTTGTGAAATATCTCCTCAATATCGCAGCAATGTCCCCTCAATATCACAGCAATATCCCGCCTCAATATCGCGGCAGTATCTCCTCGATGTCACAGCAATATCCCCTCGATATCGCAGGAATGTCACAGGGATATTCAAAAAAGCGTACATTATGATACTTCCTCAGTATCACAGGAATATCCCCGATAGATATCGCCATGACACTCAGGTGATACAGCGTGCTACTTGGGTAATATAATAATCTTTCTAAATAAACTGATTCAGGGTTGCCACAAAAAATTAATTTTGTTTTTCCCTGACTTCCAGACAAAATTTTGACTTTATCCCTGATCCTAAAGAATATTCTGATTCACTCTAAGAATTATCAGATACTCAAAAATCAATAGTTTATTTTAAATAAATATTTAATCATTATTATTTTTCAATAGGAATTACAGTTTTCAAAAATTTCAAATTTAAACCTTTTGAAATTCAATAACTTGTAAGAATATTAGAGTAAAACATAAAGAAGACTCGTCGGAGTGATCGACATCTTCATGTTTTATAATAATTTAAATTTACAATAAAATCCTTCTCAAGAATTCAATTATTTTTATAAGTAATACAATTTTCCACATCAATTCAATTATATTTAAAAAAACATAATAAAATTCGTTGTAAGAATTCAATTATTATCATAAATAAAAAAATTCTTCCTGTATAATTTAAATTATTTTTAATAGAATTTCAAATGAATTCCTCGACAAAGTATGTAATTATTTTAAAACATTTTTTACAAGAATTCAATTACATTTTACAAATAATGAAATGCTTCGCTGAAATTCAAATATTTTCAAAATCTACTATTTTAATAAAATTTCTCAAAAGAATTCAATTATTTAAAAAAAATGTAATAAAATTCTTTGCAAGAATTCAATTATTTTCATCAATAATAAAATTCTTCACAGGATTTCAATTATTTAAAATAAATGTAATATAATTTGTTGCAACAATTTTAAGTAAATTCTTCGAAAAATGTAATTAATTTCAAAAACTTTTCGAAATAAATAAATTAATAATTATCAATTACACCGGCACACAAAAAAAATTTGGATTGCCAGGACTGCCATGTGGTAGGTTTTCATCCTTGTATCTAAAGAGAAAAACATTGTCCGACCTAAAAGTTAGTTCGTGTTCTCTTTTTACAGGCTTGGTGGTGGGGTGAAGTTTGAGAAACTGATTTTTATAGGAATTTACATAATTTCTATAAATAAAGCTGAATTTTTGCTTCTTCTGAATGTTTTTTTCAATTTAGTGACTTTAATAACATAAGAATTGAATATATAAAAAAATGGCGGATCTAAAATGGTGCACTGAGAAAAATGGATATTAAGGCTTACTATCTAGATATTACCATCCAATATCTATGAAAGTGAACTATAAGACAAGTATCTTGGATATTTAATAATTGGTTAATTAATATTTATAAATGATAATAATAATAATAGAATTATAGCAATTTTTTAATTTTTATAAATAATCAGGGTCCTAATTTAAAACAAAAATCCTGATCTTTTTCTGGTTATTTTTCTTGATGAGACTGCGGGAAAAATTATTATTTTTCCCAGTCATTGCAATAAAAATTCTAAAAAAACACATGAAATAATTGTAGTAAATGTTTATTTATTTTGGGCATGTGGGAAAAACCACATACAAGTTGGGTCTATGTGTCAGTGGTCCAGGAGGTGGCGTCAATTCTGGTGGCCGCGGTGAACTAATGAAACTCAAATTACTCCACTTTAAAACTTTAATAAAATAATTTCCTTGCAAAATTATTGTAATTTTGTTTAATTTCTTGCTTAATTTTGTTAATGAACTTAAAAAATATTAATTTTCGCTGGCAGTTACGACGTAAGTTTTTCCATTTTGATGTTCGCACATCAAAACAGGGTGATAATATAACCTCACTTTTTCTTTATTGTAGGCTGCTGTAGGCGCCTTAGACGTTGCGCTTGCGCAACGCCCAGATATTAAATTTGAATATATTAGATTGTCAAGTTCAATATCTAAACGTTATATTCTACAATACACTACATATTAAATCTAAACATCTGATATACTATGCGTTAAAATCTAGATAATATATTTAAGTATCTCATTTTTAATATCTAATATATTTAAGAGTTTTAATATCCATTTTTCTCAGTGTGGATTTAACCCTTTCAGTCCCAGTGGTCGATATATCGACCACCTTTTAAGATAACTTAAAGGAAAATTTTAAATAATTGCATATTTATTATTTTTATGTTTCTACAAATAGGGTTTAGTAGATTTTTAACAAATTAATCTATATTATTTATATTAAGATGATGAAAAAAATCGATCACTCCGAGTCAAGATTAATCTATAATTATTTATTTTTTTTGTTATCAACAAACTTATACACGGCAACGCATTATTTTAGGTTAAACTTGACTGTAATAAAATTAAATCAGTAACATATACTTTAAATTATGGTTATTTTATAAATTCTTGGGGTTTGCTGAATATTAATCTAAAATCAGATATGCAAATTCAAAATGGTGGATCCAATATGGCGGACAAAATAAAAAATTAAACAAATTTGCTTGAAAATGGTCTCTCGGGGGTTTTTGGGGTCGCTGATTACAAATATATCTAAGGTCAGTTTTTAAAAATTCAAAATGGCGGATCCAATATGGCGGACAAAATTTAAAAATTAAACAAATTTGCCTGAAAATTGTCTTTTGGGGGTTTATGGGATCGCTGATTACGAATCTAAAGTCAGTTTCTAAAAATTAAAAATAGTGGATCCATAAATCTATATGGCGGACATTAAAAGTTACGAATTTGGAAACACCCTCCTCTTTTTTAATACGGGCTTAGGACCGGTAATAGCAGAGTTTCATTTCTTTTTTTTAAATTTTTTTTGTTTTTTTTAAAATGTTTTTAATGTTTTTTTAAAATTTTTCAATACTTTTATTAATTTTTCAATACTTTTATTAATTTTTTAGGGTTACGTACACCTACGGTGTAACGGCGGAACCCTATTGGTGAGACTCTTGTGTTCGTAGCCAAATCTTCCCCCCCCCCTAGCGGCTAAATTATTTGACCTAAAGAGCTCAAATTTGGTCCAGATACGTATTTTCACTCGTAGATTACAGAAAAAATATAGCGAATGTGATTGGACGTGATGGGCATAGCGTTGTCAAGGAAAATAACAAGATTTTTGGCCAAAAATGCATAAAAAGTGACCATCCCCCCCCCTCCCCCCTTAACTTCTAAACTATTCGAAATGGAGAGCTGAAATTTTGCATGCTGGTGTATTTTTACTCGAATATTACAGGAAAAATATAGTGAACTCAATATGTAATGATGGCCATAGCGTTGTCAAGGAAAAACTAAAAAATTTAAAAATAAAATTTTTTTTTTCCTAACTTTTACATTATTTGACCTAATGAGCTGAAAATTGGTATCCTAGTGTATTATTACAGTCTGACGACAAAAATTTTATTTAAGAAACTTTTTGAAAAAAAATCAAAAACATTTTTTTTTTAATTTAAAAAAAAAATTTTAATTTTTTTTAGTTTAAACACGTGGCATTAAATATTTTAAGGAAGAGTGAAATTTTAAGAGAATAAATGAGAGATTGTTTTCTAACTTTAATTTCTTAACTAAAAATAAAAAAAAATTGGACAAGTGCGAGTTGTACTCGCACTGCAATGGCGGGTTCCTTACACAAATATTAAAACAATACTTGCAACATTTATCGGTAATTGGTAGAATTAAAATAAACAATTAAAAAAACATTAAAATCATTTAATAAAAAAGAATAGTACCGACAGATTGGCTCAGTCGGATAGATGCCACGCATTGGCGGTCGTTTAAGGACCAAGGGTAAGTACCCTTGGTTCGCGCCCACTTGGCTTGGTATTTTTCCGGCACGTGAGACAATCTGAGCGGGAGGTTTGACGTCGAGGTATAATGATGTGCACCGTCGATTATTGTCCGGTACACACCATTAGAACTCGACTGTCGATAAACCGGTTGTACTCAGGAGAGGTTTTCTACAGTTTCCCTCTTCTCTGGCGAGAAAACCCATTGACGGGTGGTCCAGGCGTAATGCGAGTACTCCTAATAAAGTCGGCTGTAGACGCAAATTAGGTTAATATATAGAAAATTTCTAAGTAGAATGGTTATGCTTAATCCAAAAAGTATTTCTCGGGGACTCTTGTCGAAGTGCATAAGGCCAATAGGGCAGGAGTATAAACAATAAAAAAAAAATAAAAAAGAATAACTAAAAAAAATTAAAGGATTGTATATCTAATATTGTAAACAATAATAAGCAGAGGAACTATAATTTTGAAAATTTTGTTCCTCTGTTTATTATTGTTTACAATATTAGATATATACAATACTTTAATTTTTTTTAGTAATTCTTTTTTATTAAATGATTTTAATATATTTTTTTAATTGTTTATTTTAATTCTACCAATTACCGATAAATGTTGCAAGTATTGTTTTAATATTTGTGTACGGAACCCGCCATTGCAGTGCGAGTACAACTCGCACTTGTCCAATTTTTTTTTTATTTTTTGAATATTTTTATATTTGTCGTAACAAAAGACAAAAGACAAGTGACGAAACATAAAAGACGAACGACAAAAAAACAAAAGACAATCAAGAGAAAACAAAGGGAAAATGACTGTTGCGACCATTACAACTTTTTTAACTTAACTTGATTTTTCGTTATCAAGAGTTGTAATCCATAACAAAACTCAATAATTTTACACGTTAAATTAAAGAGTTTAAATTTTAAATAAAACAAGGTTATACATAATAAACAAATTTATTTAGTCTTAAAAAGGGATCCTTAGGCTAGGACCTTAGGTAAAGTTCTGACGAAAAAAGAATTATACAGTAAAATCAAAGACGAAACTATCAAAGTGAGAATATACAAAAGTAGTGGGGATGTTCAAAAAATAGTGGGAGTATGCTAAAACCGATGTACAATTTTGAGGCATTTTTGAAGCGAATTGCATATACCTCCGCAGTATAGTGACCCTATCATAAACATAGTCCCTTGACAATAAAGGTGCAGGCAATTCAGCCTTCATCGTTGAAATTCACAATTACTAGATTTTTAACGACTACACATAATGATTTTCAAGTGGTAAAACTTAACCCTTTGCGGCATGCATAACATTATGACATTAATTTAAAAATCACAAATGCTTATGAGGGTTTTCAGGGTCGCTGATTACGAATCTGAAGTCCGTTTTCCAAAATTCAAGATGGCGGATCCAATATGGCGGACGAATTTTTTTCGAATTGATCGAAATCGCTTAAAAATAGTTACTCGGGGGTTTTCGGGGTCGCTGATCACGAATCTGAAGTCTGTCTTCCAAAATTCAAAATGGCGGATCCAGTATGGCGGACGAATTTTTTTAGAATTGATCGTAATTGCTTGAAAATAGTTACTCGGGGGTTTTCGGGGTCGCTGATTACGAATCTGAAGTCCGTTTTCAAAAATTCAAGATGGCGGATCCAATATAACAGACGAATTTTTTTAGAATTGATCGAAATCGCTTAAAAATAGTTACTCGGGGGTTTTTGGGGTCGCTGATCACGAATCTGAAGTCCGTTTTCCAAAATTCAAAATGGCGGATCCAATATGGCTGACGAAATTTTTTAGAATTGATCGAAATCGCTTGAAAATCGTTACTCGGGGGTTTTCGGGGTCGCTGATTACAATCTGAAATTACTTTTAATAAATAAACGTTAATTTATTAAATAATTGTACCGTCGGCATTTGCGTTTCCCGATGTATACCGCGGGGAGGTTGCGCGATCTGGTTTTGTACATCGTTTAGCCCTGAAAAGGGCAGTTTGGTAAATACTGTTCAAAACTTTATAATAATCAAATTGAGCTGTTTATTTCCTAATAAAATTAACTAATTAATTAAAATCAGCGGATTTTAATTGCTATTATAAAGTTTTGATGTGTCTTGCTTTGAACAATAATTGAATTTTATTTGCAGCAGTGGTAAGCAGCGAACCAATTCGCTTTCAGCAAAATTTATTTGCTTTAGTCCAGTTAGTATTTTAGTGTCTTTGAACTCTCAACAGTGTATTGTTTATTGTTTGTTATAATCAACGTTAATATGCGTTCAGTCAAATATTGCTGATTTATTACTTGTCTTTTTTGCGATTGTCATTTGTTTTGTCAATTTATGAATAGTGTTTTGTTTATTGTGTGTTACCATCAACGTAGGTATGCGTTTAGTTAAATAATGCTGAATTAGAACTTGTCTTTTTTACGCTTGTCATTTGTTTCGTCAAACTCTGGATAGTATTTTGTTTATTGATTGTTACCATCAACGTAGGTATGCGTTCAGTAAAATAATGTTGAATTAGAACTTGTCTTTTTTGCGCTTCTCATTTGTTTTGTCAAATTCTGAATAATGTTTTGTTTGTTTGTTATCATCAACGTAGGTATGCATGACACATCAAAACTTTATAATAGCAATTAAAATCCGCTGATTTTAATTAATTAGTTAATTTTATTAGGAAATAAACAGCTCAATTTAATTATTATAAAGTTTTGAACAGTATTTACCAAACTGCCCTTTTCAGAGCTAAACGATGTACAAAACCCGATCGTGCAACCTCCCCGCGTTGTACATCGGGTAACGCTAATGCCGACGGTACAATTATTTAATAAATTAACGTTTATTTATTAAAAGTAATTTCAGAATCGTAATCAGCGACCCTGAAAACCCCCGAGTAACGATTTTCAAGCGATTTCGATCAATTCTAAAAATTTTTGTCAGCCACATTGGATCCGCCATTTTGAATTTTGGAAAACGGACTTCAGATTCGTGATCAGCGACCCCAAAAACCCTCGAGTAACTATTTTCAAGCGATTTCGATCAATTCTAAAAAAATTCATCCGACATATTGGATCCGCCATCTTGAATTTTTAAAAAACGGACTTCAGATTCGTGATCAGCGACCCTGAAAACCTCCGAGTAACTATTTTCAAGCGATTTCGATCAATTATAAAAAAATTCGTCCGCCATATTAGATCCGCCATTTTGAATTTTGGGAAACGGACTTCAGATTCGTAATCAGCGACCCCAAAAACCCCAGAGTAAAGACTTTCAATCAATTTCGATTAAATTAAAAAAACAATTTTTTTTGTTCTTTAATTTATTTATTTATAGTTGTTTTTAATTTCACGTAACCTCATTTACTATTAATTTTTCGACATTTAACAATATTTTGATTATTAATAAACAAAGATTTTTTTATTTTACTTGAAAAAGACTGTATATAAACAGATATTTTCAGAATATAAAAGGTGGTAATCTGGGTTACCACTATGCCGCAAAGGGTTAAAGTGTAAGAAAGATTTTACGAACAATTGAATGTTTTTACAAAGTAATAAACTTAATCTTTAGATATTTTCAGTAACCACGTTTGGGGAAAAACTACAATTTATATAAGAAATAAGAATCATAAAAAATAAGATAAAATCTCCAAATCTGTTGAGGTCTCAACAATGACAAACGACAAAAAACAGTACTTCGCTCTCCTATTTTTAATATTATTGTTGTTATAGTTGTAACATTAGATTTGACATTTAAAAATTTGGAAGAATGATTCCAGATTTGTATTTTCACAACCCGCAAACTTCCAAGAAGCAGCATTAGTCATATATTGACCATTTTTTATTTTTGACTATCATATTGTATCCATTATTTTAAAGATAGAAAAACTGACTTCAGATTCGGAATCAGTGATCTAGAAAAAATCTAAGCTGTAATTTTCCAACAAATTTGATGGATTTTTTATGTCTTCGTCCAATGTATTGAATCCTCCATTTTTAATTTTAATAAACTGACTTCAGATTCAGAATCAGCGACTTCAAAAACCTTCAAATGCCAACTTTTAAGCAAATTTGTTTCATTTTTAAATTTTGTCCGCCATATTGGATCCGCCATTTTGAATTTTAAGAAACTGACTCCAGATTTATAATCAGCGACCCCAAAAACCCCCGAGTGACAACATTCAAGTAAATTTGTTTAATTTTTAATTTTTGTCCGCCATATTGGATTCGCCATTTTGAATTTTGAAAAAACTGACTCCAGATTCGTAATCAGCGACCTTAAAAACCCCTGAGTAACAACTTTCAAGTAAAATTAAATAATTTTTTAATTTTATAGTCCGCCATATTGTCTCCCACATTTAGAATTTTTAAAATTTTGAAAATCTGATTCCAGATTCGTAATCAGCGACCCCGAAAACCATAGGTATTATACCTATTGTAGATATTTTTTAATTGCCATAATTATGGGACTGAAAGAATTAAAAAAAATTGTTCAGATTTCCTTGAAACTTGTTACTCGGGGGTTTTTGGGGTCGCTGATTACGAATCTGGCATCAGATTTTCAAAATTCAAAATGGCGGATCCAACATGGCGGACAAAATTTTTAAAAATTCCTCGCATTTACTTGAAACTCGTTACTCGGGGGTTTTCGGGGTCGCTGATTACGAATATGATGTTAGTTTATAAAAATTCAATATGGCGGATCCAATATAGCGGACAAAATATATTTAAATGAATGAAATCGATTGAAACTTGCTACTCTGTGGGGATTTTCGAAGTCGCCGAATACGAATCTGATGTTGGATTTTAAAAATTCAAAATGGTGTATCCAATACGACTTACGATGAAATTGTTTTCAGATTTTCTTGGTTCTTGGTACTTAGGTGTAGGTGTTTCCTCTAGTCGCTAATTTTAAATTTGAATTTTTCATAATCCAGAAATTTATTTATACCTTATAATATAGTGGAGATTTTTCAAAAAGTCCTGAGATGGCTCTGATGTGTTAAATGAGTTTGAAAACATTATCAAAAATCACTTGCAAGCATCACAGTAGGATTTTTTTTACAATTAAATTTTTAAAACTGTCTACAGCGTATAATTTTTAATCTATTTGAGTGTTTTTTGTCTTAAATTAAAGAGTCTATACTGTAAACATTTTTAAAAGTTAATTGTAAAATAATCCCTTTGTGATGCTTGCAAGTGAATTTTGAAAATGTTTTAAAACTCATTTAACACATCAGGCCCATTTCGGGACTTTTTGGAAAATCTTCTCAATATTATGAGGAATAAATAAATTTAAATAAAATAAAAAAAATCCGGCCTGAAGTTAAAAAAATTAATTTGTTTATAAAAAAAAATAAAAAAAAAAATTTTTTTTAATAAAAAATTAAAAAAAAATGTTTGTTACATTTCTTAAAAGTCGAAAGAAAACTAAAACTTTCGTTTTTTGACAACTTTTTCTTAAACTCAATATTTTCGGATTTATAAGCTACTGAATATAGGACTAAAATTACATGTCCAAAATTTCGAAAATTCATAACTGGAAAATTTGGACAATTCAACAAAAATAAAAAAATACGTATCTGTTTTTTTTCGATACAGAATAGAAAAAATATTTTTGTCCGATTTTAAGAGGTTGACTAAAATCTCACGTGGAATTGCCCATATATCCCTTAAACCGCACACTGCCAAATCCATCCTTAAACCGCACACTGGGTGTGCGACACCCAGGGACTTTTAAGTGTGTTCTCCAAGCTGGAATAAGATATTATCTTTTGGAAAAATTATCTTATATAGCTCAGTACATTTATTTTGAAGGACAATAGGTTTCGTAATGATTTATTTAATTTTAATAATTAAAAAAGAGTTTTTTAAAACTACTGAAATTACCTTAAACCAAAAACTGGGTGTCAGACAAGCAGAAATTTTTCGCCGACAACTTCATAAAGTTATCAAATACACAAAGACACTTGGCAGACTAATGTCACTCACGAAACATAAATTTAAGTACAAAATGTACCGTCCAATATCAACACATGTTTAATTTTTTACGAATTTAACCGAAATATTAGAGTAAAAAGCTAGAATATGGGTGTCGCACACCCAGGGTGCGGTTTAAGGGATATATATGTTTTTTTCGAAAAAAGAATCAGCTACGATTTTCGGAAATGAAAATTTGGAATCTTAGAACGATTCCAGATAAAACTGCGTTAGCACAATTTTGACTCATTTTAGGTAAACCTAAAAGTGCTTAAGGACCACCGTGTCATCGTATCGTATGTATATGTTACCGGCAAAACCCGAAGTCCAGGCAAAACCGGAATTGCCTAGGCAATTCGGGTTTTGCCTATGATTTTAGGAAATACCCGAATTTCCTAGAGATTCATAGGCCAAACCCGAATTTCCTAGGTAAAACCCGATTTCCCTAGGCAATTCGGGTTTTGCCAAGGCCGTTTTAGGCAAATTGAAAATCAAACTAAATTGAATTAAATTAAATTAAATTTATTGCAAAAAAGATTACTATAACGCAATTGATCATAAGAAAATAGTCTTAGTTGAAAGAATTTCTTTTTCAATTTACCAAATGGCTTGTATTGAGTCATGCATTGATGTAAACAAATAGTAAACGAACTGTTCTTCATAGCTCACTATTAATTAGTGTCTCTTCTGACTTTAAGGGGTTACACCACTGTAGACATTAAAAAATTTTTTTTATTTTTTTATTAGCTTAAAAAATTTTTTGAACCTTCTAGAATAAGGAAAAAAAGGATTTATACATGTCTGAAATCGATTTCATTGAAATTTCAAGCTTTTTTACCGGAGAAGAATTTTAACTTACATAAAACATGCATTACAAAAATGGCTCCAGTGCGGACATTTTGGAATATTTATTAATTAAAATTTGTAATTTTTAAGTTGAATATATAAGTTAATAACTACTTAAAATATTGGTACTGTATTTCCTTTCCTTACACTAAAAAAAAAATTATTGAACAAATGCTTCTTACAGCCCGCTGTAGTAGTGTTGCTCTTTTAACGCGTTTTTCTCAAAACACAGTTTTTGAAATCTGCAAGCAGTATAACTCAAACAATTTTCAATATTTTCAATCGGTTTTTTTTATTACATTTCTAAAATTAAATTTTGAACAGAAATACGTAGGGGTTTTTTGATAAGTTAATTTACACAATTGTTATAAAACAATTAAGTGTCGTTTTTTTTGGTCGAAAAAATGAGTTTTTTCTTCAAATGCTTGCCAATTACACAAAAATCAATATTTTTAAAATCCCCTACGTATTTCTGTAGCTCTTCTCATGTAGATTAAGAAAATAGTATATTTCGTAACGAGTGCGAGCAGTTGTCAATTTTTGAATGAGCACTTTTTTTGGAACGAACTGTAGGCGAAGCGAAGCTTCGCCTACAGTTTGTTCCAAAAAAAGTGCTCGTTCAAAAATTGGCAACTGCTAGCACTAGTTACGAACGATATTTTTCATAACAAGGTGCAAAAAAGTGCCTTTTTTTGCACCGCGTTATGAAAAAAATTTATTTGTTTCTAGACTGAAATTTACATTACTTATACTGCTTGCCGTAGAGCTCCTGGGAAAAAATATGCATTACTAAAATGGTTCCTGTGCCGCCATTTTGGAATATTTATTAATAAAAATTTATAATTTTTTACTTGAATATACAGTCAATAACTTTCTAAAACATTATAATTATATGTCATTTCCTTCCATTCAAAAAAAATTCCTGAAAAAACGTTGTTTTTGAGGCATTTACAGTGGTGTAACCCCTTAAATTGTACATACCATTCGAAATGAGTAACGAAAATTTTATTCAAAAATGGAAAAAGCGATTTTTATGCGGCGGTTAATAAATCTGCAAATTATAAAATAATTGTGCAAGAGAAATATAATGAGATTTTAAAGGATGTGAAAAGTGGAAAATTAAATGGAGTAAAAAGTAGCCTTAAGTACAGAAGGTTGAAAAGATATGACATTTTAGAAGTTGCGGGAGTTACAGTTCGTTTACTATTTGTTTACATCAATGCATGACTCAATACAAGCCATTTGGTAAATTGAAAAAGAAATTCTTTTAACTAAGACTATTTTCTTATGATCAATTGCGTCATAGTAATATTTTTTGCAATAAATTTAATTTAATTTAATTCAATTTAGTTTGATTTTCAATTTGCCTAAAACGGCTTTGGCAAAACCCGAATTGCCTAGGGAAATCGGGTTTTGCCTAGGCAATTCGGGTTTTGCCTATGAATCTCTAGGAAATTCGGGTATTTCCTAAAATCATAGGCAAAACCCGAATTGCCTAGGCAATTCGGGTTTTGCCTGGACTTCGGGTTTTGCCGGTAACATATACATACTCATTGTACATACATATACGCATGCGCAGTAGTGTTCTGTGAATGTCAGGCATGCATTAACGTGTAATTTTTTTCTTAGAAATTGCAGGTCGGCAAAGTTATACACAAAAATTTCAATTTGAAATAATTTTTTTGTACAAAAAACTATCCTTCAAAAAATATAAAACATGATATGGTGTAGATTTTTCAAGAAAATTTAGTAAAAAAAATATGTTTGAATTTAAAACATTATTTTTCTGTTAACCCGTTGCCTGTTAACGACCGTTGGGTAGTAAACTTCTTAGCGCAAAATAAATGCAATTTCTTATGTAAATTATAAAATAAATAACGCATGATATTGTTTTTATATAATTATTAACACACTATTGATTGCAATGATCCTAAATTAAGTAATAAATAAATGATTATTTATTATTTTTAAATGATACACTGAGAGACCTTTGGGTCAGCAGCAGACTTTCGATAGGCTGCTACTGACCATTTTGGAGGAACGCTACAGGACTATACTTTTGGGTTGCTGCGGTAAAATTTTGGGCGCGTGACAGTCCCAAAGTTGTTCAGCTGCAAACCAAAGGCGGCATTCCCACTACTTCGGTGAGCTGCTCATTAACATTTGGGACTGTCACGCGCCCAAGATTTTACCGCAGCAAACCAAAACCATAGTGGAGCTGCTGTCACATACGTTGTTCCGCTACAGTCCCAAAGGTCTCTCAGTGTATAACAATTTAAAAACAAGTTATATTTATGAAAATTTATTTCTAATTTAAGTCACATTTAGTATATAAGGGTTTTTGGAGTCGGTGAATTTAATTAATTTTAAAAAATTCAAAATGGCGAACATCATTTTTTAAATTCATTTGGATTTTTATCAATTTCAGTACCTAAGGGTTTTTCAGGTCGCTGAATTCGAGTTTGACCATCATTTTTAAAACTTCAAAATGCAGGATCCAAATTGGCGGACATACTTTTTGAAAATTTTTAAAATTCATTTGGATTTTTATCAATTTCAGTATCTAGGGATATTTTGGGTCGTTAAATTTAAATTTGTCTTTCAAAATAAAAAAATTTGAATTCAAAATGAGGGACGTAATTTTTTTAATTCATCCCGATTTTTATCAAATTTTGTACTCTATTCTATATCCTTTCAATTAGCTGATAAAACGAATCATGACCCCAGAATGTGCCGCGTGGAGGCTGCAAAGGTTTTACATTACACTTTCTGTTCATTGTTTTTTTTGTTTATAATATCTGTTTAAAATTTAAAAATTTAGTCCGACATATTAGATCCACCATTTTGAATTTTTTTGACGTCATTTTTATATTCAGCGACCCCAACAACCCTTGTATAGTAAGTTTCATAAAAATTCATCTACCAGGTTTTGCTGAACATTTTGGGCCAATCATATGATTATTTTTCCAAACAGCAAAGGGATTTATAAGATTGTTTCAAATTTTTTTAATTCTTTTGGTTTAAGTTTGTCAACTTGCATTTTCTAAGAAAAAAGTTTCGTATATTCGCATAATTCAAGTTATTTGAATTAAATAAATATATAGATAACAAAAATTATTTGAATGAGATAATTTTTTTAGTGTGCTAATACTTTTACGTATGCAAATGGAAGAACATTAATTTATTTATTATAAATTTGGTATAAGGACTACATAAATAATTATTTGACGCAATTAAAGAGATATTTGTCTAAATTAAAATAATTAATTATGAAAAATAATTGCATATTTGATATAAATAAGGGAAATTCCACGTCAACACGGACAGAGCTCTAAACAAAAATTGCTTTGAGGAATTTAAACGTTCTAGGGCTTAAAAGATTTCTACATTCATGTACTTTAAGATGCCGATGGGCGTTTTTTGCAAATTTTCATTTCCGATGCCAATAGAGCTGTCAAAAGTCAAAAGGTCCAAAAATCTCAAAATACTTTTATGAATTAAAAGCAAAAAACGGGGTAAATCAATTTGTAACTCATTCTTTAACAGTTTTTAGGGTCCCCGAATATAAATTTAAAGTTTTTTTTTAAATTCAAAATGGCGGATTCAATATGGCGGACAAAATTCAAATTTGAACAGATTCGATTAAAACTTGTTACTCGGGGGTTTTTAGGGTCGCTGATTACGAATCTGAAGTTACTTTTTAAAAATTCAAAATTCAAAATGTCGGAAAAAATTTTCAAATTTGATCCGATTCCCTTAAAACGTGTTACTCGAAAGCTTATGGGGCCACAAATTACAAATATGAAATCAATTTTTAGAAATAAAAATGGCGGATCCAATAAGTTGGAAAAATTTTTTAATTTGATCAGATATAATTAAAACGTGTTACTCGGGGATTTTTTAAGGTATCTGATTACGAATCTGAAATCACAATTTAAAAATTGAAAATAGTGGATCCCATATGACTGAAAAAATGTCCAATTTTGATACATTTCGCTTAAAGTTTGTAATAATAAAAAATTGTTTACATTATAGAACAGTATGAAGCTAAAATTTCTTAAAAGTGACTTCAAATTCGTAATCAGATATGCTAAAAACCCCCGAGCTAGAATTTCTTAAAAGTGACTTCAAATTCGTGATCAGATATGCCAAAAAAACCCCTTTTTAATTAAATCTGATCAAATTTAAAAAATTTTCCACCATATTGGATTCATCATTTTCAATTTCTACAAAGTAACTTTATATTCATAATCTGCGAACCTAAAAGCCCCCGAGTAACCCATTTTAAGGGAATAGGATAAATATGAAAATTTTTTCTTCATATTGGATCCGCCATTTTGAGTTTTTAAAAAGTGACTTTAGACTACCTGTCAAAATTGAGAGACCACCCATTTTCAGTCGAATGAAAATCGTTTTAAAACATAAAATTTATTGAAACTAAAATTTTTTTCTGATCATTTTTTTAAAGATGATAAAATTTTGAACAGAAGAAGATATTTCAGAAGTCGTTTGGCCAATAATTCATTTAGATATTTTTAAAAAATCGAAACATTGAAAATTGTTTCAATGTTTTACAAAAATTTGAATAACTTCTAAAATAAAAACTTGAACCAAAAAATATAAAAAATTTGAAACATTCTTATTTACAGAAAAATAATTTTTAAAATTCAAACGTATTTTTTTTATTAAATTTTCTTGAAAAATCTACACCATATAATGTTTTATATATTTTCTAAAATAGTTTTTAGTACAGAAAAATTGTTGCAAATTTTTTGAATTTTTTTGGTCTAAGTTTGACGGCCTGCATTTTCTAGGAAAAAAATTACACGTTAATGCCTATAAGTAATTCTTATAGTGTAGCAAATGACCTTTAAAATAAGCTTAAGATCATTATAAAAGCGTTCATTATTTTAAAAGTTATTCAAATTTTTGTAAGACATTGAAAATGACAATTTTTTAAAAATATCTAAATAAAATATTGGCCAAATTACTTCTAAAAGATCTTGTTCTTTTCAAAATTTTATCATCTTTTAAGAAATAAAAAGCAAAATATTTTAGTTTCCATACATTTTATGTTTTAAAATGTTTTTCAATCACCTGAAAATGGAAGGTCTCTCAATTTTGACCGGCAGTGTAGATTCGTAATCAGCGACCCTAAAAACCACCGAGTAACAAGTTTTAATCGAATCTGATAAAATTTTAATTTTGTCCGTGCGGAATGTCCCATAAATATTTAGTTATTTTAAAAAAATTATTTTATTGATGCAAATAAATATTTATTTGAATTAAAATCCATGCATTACTGAATCAAGTAATTGACCTATAATTTATTTATTTATTTATTTGAAAACATGAGTTCCTAGGGCTAATGAGCCCTTTAAGGAACAATACATAGTAACATGCTGAGTGGAAAAAAAACTATAAACTAAAACCGAATCATTCACTCAACATCCATTTATCAGTATATCTTGTGAAATTGAAAATAAAAAAAAAAGATAGAATTTTCCTTCTTACCCCTTCCCTTCCTCACAATAAAAAGAAGGAAAAAGACGAAAAAAGAAACAAAAATAAAAGGAATAACAAATGACTAAAAATAAAAAGAAAAAAAAAATATATCACCAATAAGTTACATGTAGTAATTTGTTATCATTATTAAATAATAAGTGAAAGAACATTTTCTTAAAGATTAATTGACATGATACATTTCTAATTTCAATGGATAATTTGTTCCACAGCCTAGCACCTCTAACAATAAACGATGCTTGCATTTTACTAGTTCTATGCGCTGGTACTTTTAAAATATCCTTCCTCTCACGCAATCTATTGTACGCTGATTCATTCAAATTTTTAAAGTTAAAAAATTCATACAAATACGATGGTGTTTTATTTTCAAATAAAGAATAAATTAAATTTCCAATAAACAACTGTCGTCTAGCCGCAACATTTAATAAACCAGCCATTACTCTATATTGCGTAATATGCTCACTCTTTCGTAAATTAAATATAAAACGAATACATGCGTTTAGGGCTCTTTCCAGTTTAATATTTAAATCATCCGATATTCCGTCATACACAGGGCAGCAATAATCAAAGATAGGTAGTATTAATGATTTGACTAATAACATTCTTGTTGCTGTAGGAAGAGACTCTCTGCTTCTATTTAATTGTTGGAGCACTATAAACACCTTTCTCGTGATCTCAGAAGTATGATCTCTTCAAGTCAAATTTCTATCTATCGTTAAGCCAAGATCTTTAACTTTTTCTTTAAATTCAATTGGAACCCCACTTACTAATAAGCGAGGTAATGTTACTATATCTTGTACCGAAAAACTTTTACTTGCAGTGATTATCATAGTCTAAGTCTTATTTGGGTTAAGAGCAAGTCCATTATCACTCCCCCATTTTACAACGTAATTAATATCAGTTTGTACCTTTCCCGTGTAGGAAAATTGTTGGGTTCTAGTGTGGTGCCAGAAAGACAGTCTATTCTCTAACTGGGCGCTGAAAAGACTGTCTGACCATGGGCTAATCGGACCAGTGACGATCGAACCACGCGTTGGTCCAGACTGGACGAGCTAATCAGGGCTAATGAGCAGTGCTAATATTTAAAATTTTAGGTTCGATTTCAATATTTCAGTTTTTTAATTTTAAATAATTTACCCAAATTTACTCGGTTCTCACGTTTATTCAATGTAATGTGAAAATATGAATTATTAAGAATAATAAATATTATTGTTATTCATATATATGTGTGTATATGTATTTAATGACAATAACTTATTATTATAATAATTATATTATTTTCAAATAAATAATATACTGCACTAGCAGTAAATATCATTTAAAATAGTAATATTGAAAAATAATTTTAATAAAAAAACAATTTGCGTTAATTGGTACATTTTTTAAATTCATTCTCTAAAAGGCATTTTACATTATTTACAAACATGTTTACAATTTTAATTTATAACACTTATACAGATCAAATACAGTAATTTTATTATTTTATATAACACAATGAAAAATATCCGCTCGCATGTGGGATCGAACTCACGCCCCCCACCCTTGACGACCCGACTCGAAGCATTTAAACCGCACGGCCACTGAAGTCTGAGTGTGAACTCTCCTAACTTACTATATCAATGCCTGTGTCATATATTCTGTTGCTTATAAGGACGAAGTGAAAACTATGACTAAAATTATTACACATAATAATCCCGAATTATTTTAATTATTATATATGAATACTTAAATAAATAATTCTTACTACAATTATAATCATTAAACAATTCTGAAATTAACTAAGAAATTTTGAATAATAAAAAAATTCTGAGAATTTTATTATTTATAAAAATAATTGAATTATTGAGAAGAAACTTATAAAAAATATGTAAATACTTATTGAATTTTTGTGAAAGGTTTTTTATTTATGAAAGTAATTAAATTTTTGCTTACATTTTATTTTGCCAAGAATCTAGTTAAAAATTTGGAAAATAATTGAATTTCAGAGAACGATTTTATTATTTATAAAGATAATTGAAATTTTGATGAGAATTTAAAAAAATTTTTGAACATAATTGAATTTCTGTGTAGAATTTTATTACTTTTGAAAATAATTAAATTTCTACAATAATCTGTAACTTCTCCAACACTCAATTGTTTATAGTGTTTTTAACTAAAATTCTTCTACAGATAAATTATTTTTAATAATTAATCAAATACAATATGTTAAAAAATTTATCTAATTTCAGGAGAATTTGAATTATTAGGCATTTTTCAAAAATCTAAGATCTTTAGAATTTTTAATTAAACTCATTCAGAATTTTATTTATAATAATTCATATAAACCTACAATATTTATTTTTGAACGGTTCTTTAGATACTAAATTATTTCATTGAATTTTGAAGTGACAATCCATGTATAAATTCAAAGAAGACCGACAAATCGGGCACTAAAGTCTTGATTGTACTTTGATTTGTACTTTAAAAATTTTGAATTCTAGTGATGCCAATGAAGTCCCATATAGCATACAGTTAGACAGTCTAAATTAGACCGTCTAGAAAAATCCCATATAGCATACAGTTAGAAAGTCTAAATTAGACCGTCCAGAAAAATCCCATATAGCACACAGTTAGACCGTCCAGATGCGTCTAGTTGGGGCAATCTCTGGACTCCAGACTGCCCCGAAATTTTTCTACACGGGTTTGAATAATTTCAGGGAGCAATGATAATGGACCAGATAAGTAAATCTTAAAGTCATCAGCATACTTATTGTACTTACAAAACTTAAGTTCAGTACCAAGATCCGAAATAAACAGATTAAAGAGCAAAGACGACAATGAAGCTCTTTGAGGAACACCGCATTCAAGTTTATCCCATTCAGAAAAATCTCCATTCCCATCCACAACCCTCTGTAACCTATTATATAAATAAGACTCAAACCAGCCACAAACCGATCTAGACATGCCATGACAAAAAAGTTTATTTTTTAATAATTTATGGTTTACTGAAGGGGAAGCCTTAGAAAAATCGAAAAAAACAACCACAGTTACAAACTTTATGTCTAAAGCTAGTTCAAGGTCAGTCGTGAATTTCAATAATGCTGTGCATGTACTATGCTTTGCACGAAAACCCGATTGAAAAGGATCAAGTGAATTAGTATTATTCAAAAAGGTATTGATTTGACTACTTACTATTTTTTCAAGTGGCTTTACGAGAGAACAAACAATTGAGATCGGACGAAAATCTGATGGTTCTTTAGGATTGGAAATCTTAGGAATAGGGTGTACAGTACTCATACTCCACATTTCAGGAAAAGTTCCTGTCTGTAAGGAATAGTTATATATATGTAAAAGGTGAGGAAAAATAATAGGAAGGGCCAATTTTATCATCTTTATCGATATACAATCAGGACCCATAGCATTAGTTTTAATAGAATCTATATTTTTAAATAACGTAATAAAATCAATATCCGAAAAGAAAAATTTATTTTCATCAAAAATTTCATCATTTACGGGCAAACACGCAGAAGTAGTAGGAATTGAGATAGGAGATTGCGAGAAAACAGTTAAAAATTCGCATGCTTGAAAGCTATTACCAATTAGATTTTTTTTGTTTGATATGAGATCAAGTTTTCGTAAAATGTGCCAAATATTTTCAGATTTAACATTGCTTTTAATAATATTATAATTATATCTATTGTGTGCATCTCTGATCTTGGTTTTAACTAAGTTATGAGTTTTTCTTTAAATAATTGATTTAAAGCAATATTCATTAGATTCAATTATTCCATTCATTTGACTTAAATAATTCGAATTTGCTACAAATAACTATTTATTTGATACTATAAATTAAAATTTTTATATCAAGGGCAGTTCCATACGAAAAGTAAATGGTGGATCACTGATTTTTCTTAAAGTTTGTAATTTTGTAGTATTTGGGGTACTAAATAACTGTGCCAAACAGTTTTGCAAAAAAAATTTTTTTTTGCAAGATATTTAGATTTGAAAAATTAGAAACTGAAAATAAATAAATAAATGTCAATTTTTTATAATATTAAAAAAAAGTTAAGAAAAATTAAATTTTCAATAATTTGTTTAAACAATAATTTTTTATTGTTAAAAAAATATGCTAAGGACATCCTGGAGTTTCCTAAAAATATTATTTTCTCAAAATTTAAACCTTTCTTAATAAGTGGTTAAATTTTTAAAAAAGTTCTTTTTGATGTTTTTGGGAAAAAAATTTTTGAAGTTTGCGCTACGAGTTTTTGTGCGTTGCGCTAACTAACAATAAGTAGCGCCTATATCAGTGTATTTTAAAAGATGATATGACCTTTATTGCTTGCCTCTAATACACTTATTAATTATATAGGGGAGAGTCTCCAGTTGTGAGACGGGTTTTATTTTTGACCCGTAAATTGTAAACGGGTAAACGAAATTGTAAATAAAATACACCGTTCGAAAGGTAACAGAAATACTCAACTTTTATTAAAAGAAAGTATAGTGTTTCGATGAACTCAAAAAATGTTACGATACATTTTCCGAGCACATCGCTTTTTTCAAAAAAAAAAAATGTCTCCAGTTGTGAGACACTCAGTAAAAATTGCTAAAATTTAATAAGTTTGACATAAAACGTTATGTTTAGTAGAAATAATTAAATATATTAATAATATATATTATTATATACTAGATAATAATATTTATTCGCCAAAATATTACTATCAAATAAACACAATTTAATAGCTTCAACAAGAGCATTAAAATTGATTTCTTCTGAATCAATTGACTTTTTTCCACTTGACATGCCCAAAAATACTAGAAAAAAAAATCAAAACAACATTTAAATAGTATGCCTGCAAAATCGTATTTTTTATGCTGACCAGATGGGTGTTGACACCGTCTCACAACTGGTGATATGCTGTGTCTCACACCCAGAAATTGGCGCTATTTTGAAAAAGGAAAATTAAATTATTTTTAACCGTAGATTGGAACGATGCAATATTGCATCACAAAATATAAGGAAAAGACTAAAAGAAAATGCATTACATTTACCTTTTCCAATTAATTAACTTGGGAAAAAAGTACTTTGCATTTATTGAAAAAACGCTTTTTAGTCGATTATCACACACAGTGTTGGTATTTAACAAAAACAGTTTATATATCCGCTTCGGCGTACACGAAAAAGTTGGCTCATATAAAAAGAAATGTTTTTATATAAACCAATCGGCTTATTAATATTGCATGTTAAAAAAAATTGACTGTCTCACAACTGGAGGTGTCTCACAACTGGAGACTCTCCCCTACGTATATATTATTATTATAAACAGTTTAACTATATATTTTTAACTTTTTTATAAAAATTATTTTCCTTTTTTATTGTAAAAAGTCTTTTCCTCCACACTTTATCCAGGCTTACATTTCTAATTTTTTATTTTTATGGTCTTCAGTGGAACAAAAGTCAAACGTTATTGTGTCAAATTTATTTTCTACTAACTGAAAAAATGCTTTAAGGAAAAGATTTTTTACATTAACCCATTGATACCTATAGGCAAAGGAATGCAGATATAATAAAAGTAACTATTGAAATCCTTGCATGGGATCTAATGATAATTTTTGTCGTTGAATGTTAAAAAAATATTTTTTTAACAATTTTTTTTTATAAACAAATGAAGAAAAATTTTAGTAGACAAAATTAAATATATATATATATATATATATATATATATATATATACACTGAAAAAAAAAAGTATTGAACCAAGAAAATTTTTCTTGGTTGAAGCAAATCGTGGGATTGAATACGGCCAAGACTATTAAAGTATTGATTCAAGAAAACGATTTTCTTGACATAGGATATTTGGGAGAAGAACATATATTCTTGATCCAAGAAAATATGGAATTCGACCAAGAAGTTAATCTTCTTATACGAAATATAAAATGTATTAAATGAATAAAATATTTTCTTGTTCTAAGAATATATATAGATGATTGAATTATTTTATTCGATTCATTCAATGTTTTGTAACGTTCGTTCAAGTAATTCAAGATTAAATGAAGAAAACATTTATTTTGTGAGAAGAACAGATATTCTTGATCCAAGAAAATATGGAATTCTACCAAGAAATTAAGTAGCATGTAAGAAATGCAGAATATATTAATTCAAAATCATTTATGTATCAAATCAAGAAAGTATGTTCTCTGTCCGAGAAAATATTTTCTTGATTTGAGAAAATTTATAGTTTTCAATCAAAAAAATACTTTCTCAATACAAGTAAATTATTTACTTAAAGTACCCCCCCCCCTTACCTTCATCCCATCTTTTCTAATACTTAGGTCAAACATTTTTATTATTTAATTAATTAACATTTATATTTTTTATTTAAATAATTAAATAATTATTATTTTACATATATATTTACATTTAATTAATACTTAACACAAATACAACAAATATACCTTGAAAGAAAATTTTCCACGGTCGGAGGAATTGAACTCGGGTTGCACGCACCAGAAGCCGTCACGCTACCACTATGCCATCCTAGCCTCAATGGACAGTTTTCAAAAACTGATATTTAAGTTGCATATACATTTGAAGAAAAATATTTTCTTGGATCAAGAACACCGGCATTGTGTTAAGTAAAAAAAAGTTTCAAAGCAAATAAATAAAATGATTCGATTCAAGAAACATGAATTCTCCAGACAATACTTTATTATTTCGCTTAAGAACATATATTCTAGATTCAATACTTTTTGGTACTTCGGAAAAGTAAAATATTTGGTTGAAATAATTACATATTTAGTTCCGCCAAATACTACATTCTTAATTCAAGAATTCTGTTCAATGCTAATAATTACTTGACACAAGAAAATGAATTTCTTTCTTCAAATAAATATGGGATTAATTGAATATAATTTTTAATCGACTTGAAACAAATATTTACTTATATTAAGATCTTACACTTAATTGAATTGAATAAATAAAATATTTCATTTCAGAAAATATAACATTCTCGCAGGAAATTAATGATTTTGAAACATGAGAATATAGAAATGCTTCAAGTAAAAGAAATGCTTAGATTAATTAATATTTCTTTGAAACAAAATAATTTTTAATTGAGTTGAAACAATTATTAACTTGTATTAATCTTCCCATTTTCTTGGCTCAAGACTATGGGTGTTGGATGAAATAAATAGTTGCTTTAAAGGAAATAAAAAAATTATTTGACTCAAGATACCAAATGACTTAAGGTAAATTACTTGACGTGAGAACATGATATTCTTGATTCAATACTTTTTCGAGACTTGGCGCATGTAAAACAGTTCGTTTGAAACAGTAAGATATTTACTTATGTCAAACCCATATTTTCTTATTCCAATAACTTTGATCAATGCTCAAAATTACTTGACACAAGAAAATAAATTTCTTCCAATAAGAAAATATGGGTTTGTTTCAAGTAAATCAGGTCAAGAAAATGCATTTACTTGATTCGATGAACTTTTTTTTTCAGTGTATGGGATATTCCATGTCAACACAGACAGAGCTCTAAACAAAAATTGTTTTAATGGATTTAAACGTTCTAGGGCTTAAAAGATTTCTACGTTCATGTACTTTAAGATGCCGATGGGCGTTTTTTGAAAAATTCTATTTCCGATGCCAAAAGAACTGTCAAAAGTCAAAAGGTCCAAAAATCTCAAAATACTTTTATGAATTAAAAGCAAAAAAACGAGGTAATTAATTCTGTAACTCATTCTTTATCAGTTTTTAGGGTTCCCAAATATAAATCTAAAGTTTTTTTTTAATTCCAAAATGGCGAATTCAATATGGCGGACAAAATTCAAATTTGATCAGATTCGATTAAAACTTGTTACTTGGGGGTTTTTAGGGTCGCTGATTACGAATCTGAAGTCACTTTTTAAAAATTCAAAATGGCGGATCCAATATGGCGGAAAAATTTTTCAAATTTGATCCGATTCCCTTAAAACGTGTTACTCGGGGGCTTTTGGGGTCGCAGATTATGAATATGAAGTTACTTTGTGTTTGAGACTTCAAATTCATAATTAGATACGCTAAAAACCACCGAGTAACACTTTTTAATTAAATCTGATCCAATTAAAACATTTGATCCGCTATTTTGAATTTCTGCAAAGTAAGTTTATATTTATAATCTGCGACCCCAAAAGCCCCCGAGTAACACGTTTTAAGGGAATCGGATCAAATTTGAAAATTTTTTCTGCCACATTGGATCCGCTATTTTGAATTTTTAAAAAGTGACTTCAGATTCGTAATCAGCGACCCTAAAAACCCCCGAGTAACAAGTTTTGATCGAATCTGATCAAATTAGAATTTTGTCCGCCATATTGAATTCGCCATTTTGGATTTTTAAAAAAAACTTTAGATTTATATTCGGGAACCCTAAAAACTGATAAAGAATGAGTTACAGAATAATTTACCTTGTTTTTTGCTTTTAATTCATAAAAGTATTTTGAGATTTTTGGACCTTTTGATTTTGACAGTTGTATTGGCATCGGAAATGGAATTTTTTAAAAAACGCCCATCGGCATCTTAAAGTACATGAACGTAGAAATCTTTTAAGCCTTAGAACGTTTAAATCCATCAAAGCAATTTTTGTTTAGAGCTCTGTCCGTGTTGACGTGGAATGTACCATATATATATATATATATATGGGTGATTGGTAAATCGCAGATAATATTTTGTCCCCGGGTTCAGAATGTTGTGTAGAAGCGGACTATTTTTTTTGTTTTGTAAAATTTTGAGAAATTTTTGAATAAATTGAAAATTAAAATTGCGTGAACTGACAATGAGTGACAATTGTTGGGTCGCCATTTTAGTCGTGCGACCAACTTGTCTGATTGTAAAAAAAGTGGAGAAGAAAAAACAAAAGCATGTATTCAAACGGAAACGTGCTATTGGTTGGTTCTAACGGAAAGTAATTTCAAAAAAAGTTTGTTTACCAAAACTTGAAATGTCAAACGCGAATTCTAAATTTTTGTTTTTTAAGTAATATTTGTGAAAGTAAAAAATAAAGTTGGTGTAATTTAATGAAGAATTGAAAGGTGTCGCAAGATTATTTAAGAGGTAAGTGTAAAAGATTACAAAAAAGTGTCATCATTTTCAGGTTAATTTGATGATATTTATTAAACAATATTGATTAATTAATAATTATCAATTTAAAATTAATTATTTTTTAAATATAAATTTTATTCTATTGTAATTAAAAATTTATTGTTAAATAAAATGAAAAATATAAAATATTTAATCAATTCTATTTTTAATTGCCCGTCAGCAGCTAACATCTTGTAGAGCTGTTTAAAATTACAAATTTATTTTCTCATTCTCAAAATTTCTTTCAATTTTTTAAAACCACACTAGCAATTAATTAATTCTTGATAACAATTTTTTTCAGTTTACGAAAAGAGAAAAAAAATTGATCCTGAAATCAATCCTCTGATTGATTTCAGGATCAATTTTTTTTCGACTGTCAAAATGAATTTCCCTTAAATAATAACTAAACAAATGCAGAAAGAACTCCTCGATTGGTTTATTGGCAATCACATCGGGTTTGTTAATTGCAATTCTGCGTTCAACTCTCGGTAAGATTAATTTTTTTTTATTTTTCTTTTAAAAAAATGCTTAAATAAATTGTAAATAAGGAAAATAAATATTTATTTAGTAATTACATAAAATTTTTTATTTTATAAATGAACTGTAATTTATGAAAGTAAATAAAATTTTTTTTAATATCCATAACCTTCAGAAGTAAGTAAATTTTCATTTTTTTAATATAATTATAAATAGAAAATATTTAATTGTAAATTTGTGAGTAAAATTGAACATTTATTCTTAATAAATTAAAGAAAGAAACTACACAATTTAATAATCTTTGTCAAAGGTAAGTACAAAGACAAATTTTTGTAATTGTTAAAATTAAGTAAAATTAAATAAGGTTAAGTTATAAATTAACCATTTTTATTATTAAATAAATAAGTGATTCTGCTGAATAGATTTTTATAGCTTTTATTATTTAAAAACAACAATTTAATTTATCAATTTCTAAATGTCATTTTTTCAAAATGGTCTTGACAGGTGCTGCCCTCTCGCCGTGTTTTTAAATAGTTTCTATTCTTTCTAATTTTAATGCATTTTTTAAGTATCACAAAAATATTCTTCAACTTTTTTGAAAAGTGATGCAATATTTATTTTAAATATAAAAAAAGAAATTAATTTTTCAGTAACAATTAATTTTATTATTGTAATATCTTTTCGATAAATTGATTCAAAAGTTGTTTTTCTTTATTTATGAAAAAAGTGAAACTTAAAGACAAGAAACTTCTGCATTTTCTGCTCGAAATTGTCGTAAAATATTTTCAGTCGAAAAATCTTCTTAGAAATTTAATTAACCTATAAAAATCCAATAAATTTAAAAAAAATCTTTTCGATGTATTGATTCAAAAATTGTTTTTCTTTATTTTTGAGAAAAGTAAAACTTAAAGACAAGAAACTTCTGCATTTTCTGCTCGAAATTGTCGTCAAATATTTTCAGTCGAAAAATCCTCTTGGAAATTTAATTAACCTATAAAAATAAAATAAATTTCAAAATATCTTTTCGATGAATTGATTCAAAAGTTGTTTTTCTTTATTTATGAGAAAAGTGAAACTTAAAGACAAGAAACTTCTGCATTTTCTGTTTCGAATTGTCGTAAAATATTTTCAGTCGAAAAAACTTCTTGGAAATTTAATTAACCTATTAAAATCCAATAAATTTTAAAAAAATCTTTTCGATGAATTAATTCAAAAGTTGTTTTTCTTTATTTATGAGAAAAGTAAAACTTAAAGACAAGAAACTTCTGCATTTTCTGCTCGAAATTGGCGTAAAATATTTTCAGTCGAAAAATCTTCTTGAAAATTTAATTAACCTATAAAAATCCAATAAATTTCAAAATATCTTTTCGATGAATTGATTTAAAAATTGGTTTTATTTTTTTATGAGAAAAGTGAAACATAAAAACAAGAAACTTCTGCATTTTCTGCTCAAAATTGTCGTAAAATATTTTCAGTCGAAAAATCTTCTTGGAAATTTAATTACCTTATAAAAATTCAATAAATTTCAAAATATCTTTGCATAGAATTGATTCAAAAGTTGTTATTCTTTATTTATAAGAAAAGTGAAACTTAAAATTTAATTAACCTATAAAAATAAAATAAATTTCAAAATATCTTTGCACAGAATTGATTCAAAAGTTGTTTTTCTTTATTTATGAGAAAAGTGAAACTTAAAGACAAGAAACTTCTGCATTTTCTGCTCGAAATTGTCGTCAAATATTTTTAGTCGAAAAATCTTCTTGGAAATTTAATTAACCTATAAAAATAAAATAAATTTCAAAATATCTTTGCACAGAATTGATTCAAAAGTTGTTTTTCTTTATTTATGAGAAAAGTGAAACTTAAAGACAAGAAACTTCTGCATTTGTTAATCTGAATTGTCGTAAAATATTTTCAGTCAAAAATTTTTCTTAAAAATTTTATTAATCTATTAAAATCCAATAAATTTTAAAAAAATCTTTTCAATGAATTGATTCAAAAATTGTTTTTCTTTATTTTTGAGAAAAGTAAAACTGCAAGACAAGAAGCTTCTGCATTTTCTGCTCGAAATTGTCGTAAAATATTTTCAGTCGAGAAATCTTCTTTGAAATTTAATTAACCTATAAAAATCCTATAAATTTTAAAATATCTTTTCGATGAATTGATTCAAAAATTGCTTTTATTTTTTTATGAAAAAAGTAAAACTTAAAGACAAGAAACTTCTGCATTTTCTGCTCGAAATTGTCGTCAAATATTTTCAGTCGAAAAATCTTCTTAGAAATTTAATTAACCTATAAAAATCCAATAAATTTCAATATATCTTTTCGATGAATTGATGCAAAAGTTGTTTTTCTTTATTTATGAGAAAAGTGAAACTTAAAGAAAAGGAACTTCTGCATTTTCTGCTCGAAATTGTCGTAAAATATGTTCAGTCGAAAAATCCTCTTGGAAATTTAATTAACCTATAAAAATCCAAAAAATTTCAAAAGAGCTTTTCGAAGTATTGATTCAAAAATTGTTTTTTTCTTTATTTTTGAGAAAAGTAAAACTTAAAGACAAGAAACTTCTGCATTTTCTGCTCGAAATTGTCGTCAAATATTTTCAGTCGAAAAATCCTCTTGGAAATTTAATTAACCTATAAAAATAAAATAAATTTCAAAATATCTTTTCGATGAATTGATTCAAAAGTTGTTTTTCTTTATTTATGAGAAAAGTGAAACTTAAAGACAAGAAACTTCTGCATTTTCTGTTTCGAATTGTCGTAAAATATTTTCAGTCGAAAAAACTTCTTGGAAATTTAATTAACCTATTAAAATCCAATAAATTTTACAAAAATCTTTTCGATGAATTAATTCAAAAGTTGTTTTTCTTTATTTATGAGAAAAGTAAAACTTAAAGACAAGAAACTTCTGCATTTTCTGCTCGAAATTGGCGTAAAATATTTTCAGTCGAAAAATCTTCTTGAAAATTTAATTAACCTATAAAAATCCAATAAATTTCAAAATATCTTTTCGATGAATTAATTTAAAAATTGGTTTTATTTTTTTATGAGAAAAGTGAAACATAAAAACAAGAAACTTCTGCATTTTCTGCTCAAAATTGTCGTAAAATATTTTCAGTCGAAAAATCTTCTTGGAAATTTAATTACCTTATAAAAATTCAATAAATTTCAAAATATCTTTGCATAGAATTGATTCAAAAGTTGTTATTCTTTATTTATAAGAAAAGTGAAACTTAAAATTTAATTAACCTATAAAAATAAAATAAATTTCAAAATATCTTTGCACAGAATTGATTCAAAAGTTGTTTTTCTTTATTTATGAGAAAAGTGAAACTTAAAGACAAGAAACTTCTGCATTTTCTGCTCGAAATTGTCGTCAAATATTTTTAGTCGAAAAATCTTCTTAGAAATTTAATTAACCTATAAAAATAAAATAAATTTCAAAATATCTTTGCACAGAATTGATTCAAAAGTTGTTTTTCTTTATTTATGAGAAAAGTGAAACTTAAAGACAAGAAACTTCTGCATTTGTTAATCTGAATTGTCGTAAAATATTTTCAGTCAAAAATTTTTCTTAAAAATTTTATTAATCTATTAAAATCCAATAAATTTTAAAAAAATCTTTTCAATGAATTGATTCAAAAATTGTTTTTATTTATTTTTGAGAAAAGTAAAACTGCAAGACAAGAAGCTTCTGCATTTTCTGCTCGAAATTGTCGTCAAATATTTTCAGTCGAAAAATCTTCTTAGAAATTTAATTAACCTATAAAAATCCAATAAATTTCAATATATCTTTTCGATGAATTGATGCAAAAGTTGTTTTTCTTTATTTATGAGAAAAGTGAAACTTAAAGAAAAGGAACTTCTGCATTTTCTGCTCGAAATTGTCGTAAAATATTTTCAGTCGAAAAATCTTCTTCGAAATTTAATTAACCTATAAAAATCCAATAAATTTTAAAAAAATCTTTTCGATTTATTGATTCAAAAATTGTTTTTCTTTATTTATGAGAAAAGTGGAACTTAAAGACAAGAAACATTTGCATTTTCTATTTGGAATTGTCGTGAAATATTTTCAGTCGAAAAATCTTCTTGGAAATTTAATTACCTTATAAAAATTTAATAAATTTCAAAATATCTTTGCACAGAATTGATTCAAAAGTTGTTTTTCTTTATTTATGAGAAAAGTGAAACTTAAAGACAAGAAACTTCTGCATATTCTGCTCGAAATTGTCGTAAAATATTTTCAGTCAAAAAATCTTCTTGGAAATTTAATTAACCTATTAAAATCCAATAAATTTCAAAAAATCTTTTCGATGAAGTGATACAAAAATTGCTTTTATTTTTTTATGAGAAAAGTAAAACTTAAAGACAAGAAACTTCTGCATTTTCTGCTCGAAATTGTCGTAAAATATTTTCAGTCAAAAAATCTTCTTGGAAATTTAATTAACCTATTAAAATCCAATAAATTTCAAAAAATCTTTTCAATGAATTAATTAAAAAATTGTTTATCTTTATTTTTAAGAAAAGTAAAACTTAAAGAAAAGAAACATCTTGATTTTCTGCTCGAAATTGTCGTAAAATATTTTCAGTCGAAAAATCTTCTTAGAAATTTAATTAACCTATAAAAATAAAATAAATTTTAAAATATCTTTGCACAGAATTGATTCAAAAGTTGTTTTTTTTATTTATGAGAAAAGTGAAACTTATAGACAAGAAACATTTGCATTTTCTGCTCGGAATTGTCGTCAGATATTTTTAGTCAAAAAATCTTCTTAGAAATTTAATTAACCTATAAAAATAAAATAAATTTCAAAATATCTTTGCACAGAATTGATTCAAAAGTTGTTTTTTTTATTTATGAGAAAAGTGAAACTTATAGACAAGAAAAATTTGCATTTTCTGCTCGGAATTGTCGTCAGATATTTTCAGTCAAAAAATCTTCTTAGAAATTTAATTAACCTATAAAAATCCAATAAATTTTAAAAAAATCTTTTTAATGAATTGATTCAAAAATTGTTTTTCTTTATTATTAAGAAAAGTAAAACTTAAAGACAAGAAACATCTGGATTTTCTGCTCGAAATTGTCGTAAAATATTTTCAGTCGAAAAATCTTCTTAGAAATTTAATTAACATATAAAAATAAAATAAATTTCAAAATATCTTTCCACAGAATTCATTCAAAAGTTGTTTTTTTTATTTATGAGAAAAGTGAAACTTATAGACATGAAAAATTTGCATTTTCTGCTCGGAATTGTCGTCAGATATTTTCAGTCAAGAAATCTTCTTGGAAATTTAATTAACATATTAAAATCTAATAAATTTCAAAAAATCTTTTCAAAGAATTGATTCAAAAATTGGTTTTTTATTTTTGAGAAAATTAAAACTTAAAGACAAGAAACTTCTGCATTTTCTGCTCGAAATTGTTGTAAAATATTTTCAGTCGAAAAATCTTCTTGGTAATTTAATTAACCTATTAAAATCCAATAAATTTCAAAAAATCTTTTCAAAGAATTGATTCAAAAATTAGTTTTATATTTTTATGAGAAAAGTGAAACTTAAAGACAAGAAACTTCTGCATTTTCTGCTCGAAATTGTTGTAAAATATTTTCAGTCGAAAAATCTACTTGGAAATTTAATTAACCTATTAAAATCCAATAAATTTCAAAAAATCTTTTCAAAGAATTGATTCAAAAATTAGTTTTATATTTTTATGAGAAAAGTGAAACTTAAAGACAAGAAACTTCTGCATTTTTTGCTCGAAATTGTCGTAAAATATTTTCAGTCGAAAAATCTTCTTGGAAATTTAATTAACCTATTAAAATCCAATAAATTTCAAAAATCTTTTCAAAGAATTGATTCAAAAATTGGTTTTATATTTTTATGAGAAAAGTGAAACTTAAAGACAAAAAACTTCTGCATTTGTTAATCTGAATTGTCGTAAAATATTATCAGTCGAAAATTTTTCTTAAAAATTTTATTAATCTATTAAAATCCAATAAATTTTAAAAAAATCTTTTCAATGAATTGATTCAAAAATTGTTTTTCTTTATTTTTGAGAAAAGTAAAACTTAAAGACAAGAAACTTCTGCATTTTCTGCTCGAAATTGTCGTCAAATATTTTCAGTCGAAAAATCCTCTTGGAAGTTTAATTAACATATAAAAATCTATAAATTTTAAAATATCTTTTTAATGAATTGATTTAAAAGTTGTTTTTCTTTATTTATGAGAAAAGTGAAACTTGAAGACAAGAAACATTTGCATTTTCTGTTTGGAATTGTCGTAAAATATTTTTAGTAGAAAAATCTTCTTGCACGGAGAAAATTTCTTTCGTAATGATTACAATAGTCTATATTACAGCTCGGATATGTGACCACTTTTTGTAATGATTACAAAAACTATGTAATTTATTAAGAATTTAGTAGGAGCGATTACTATAGTTACTTTAATGAATCCAAACACTGTATTAATCTTGTTGAAATTTATTTTTTGGAATCATTAATAATTTAGACGTACAGGTTCAAAAAGGGAACTGTACTCATTCACGCAGAGACTTGTTATAATTACAATAGTCTACGTTAAAAGAAATCTTGGATTCTGTTCACATTTGCAGCGGTCTAAGGGAATCAGTGATACAGACTGTCGTAGCCTTTACAACAGGACTATTGTAAACTAAGGTGATCGCGGCTGCCTTGTCTTCTTATTTTACTATAGTTCTTCTTAAAGACTACTATTGCTATATTTCTGATTACAAATAACTGTTGTAAAGTAAAAAAAAAATTTTCAACTAAAATAAATTTTTTTTTCTTATAATCTCAGATCAAGCCCATACACTAGTCGAAGAGCTGTATAGTTAATGTAGGAAATTATTTGCTGATTAAGAATTTTAATTAAGGAAGATTTCGACTATATCAGCAATTAGTGACATCTATTAGACGTCAATTGAACTCTTTGGTCTAAACTCTTTGGTCTAAAGTCAGGTGTTATTCTTAAGATAATTATTCCGATATGGTTGTCGGTAAATAATTATATTTTTGAATTTAATTTTTGATCTGAAAAAATAAGCTGCGTGAACGACTGCACTGTGCATCTGTGAGGACTCGAACCCCAGTTAATAGCTGCGTAAAGTACGTAAGTTACCTAATTAGTGCAATTTACAATAATTCGTTCATTACGTAACTTAAGCTATTTATGTAAGTAAAACTTACGTTATATACGTAACTTACATTATTTACGTAACTTACGTTAGTTACTTAAGTTAACTCACTTGTTCATGTAACTCACTTTTGTTATTTACGTAAGTTACGTAACTTACGTAAGTTATGTAAATTACATAATAATTTATACAGGCAAGAGATCTTGTACCTTCGGTGCGTGTGTTAGAAAAAAAATTTTCACTATAGTAATGTAATAAAAAATAGACCTTACAATATTCAAGACTAACAATGAACAATAATTGTATTAATTATTGAGAACGAAGTGATTTTTTTACATTTAAAGTGTACAAGACTTTCTCGCAAGCGGTGAACTTTCATAGCAGTTAGTATATAAGGAAGTTTAAGTATAAATATGTGTAAATAGCGATCGTTATTATGTTATGCGTTTAGTATTTAAGTTAGATTTATGTACTTAGAGTTTAGTGAAATTGTCTAGTTTAATAATATAATTAATCTTGAAGTGGGTAGTCTTGGAAGAGTGAAATTGATGTGCAATACATGATTAGAAGTCATGAATTACAAAAAAATTGTATTTTAGTTGAAAATTTTCTTTTTTAACTTTACAACAGTTATTTGTAATCAGAAATATAGCAATAGTAGTCTTTACGAAGAACTATAGTAAAATAAGAAGGCAAGGCAACCACGGTCACCTTATTTTACAATAGTCCTGTTGTAAAGGCTACTACAGTCTGTATTACTGATTCCCTTAGATTGCTGCAAATGTGGATAGAATTCAAGATTTCCTTTTAACGTAGACTATTGTAATCAGTCACATAGACTTTGTGCTCACCTATATTTAGTTCGTATTTATTTCAAATAAATTTTTAATGAGTACGTTCGACTTACAGAATTGTTACAACAAAACTACTTTAGGCATTACGAAAAGTGGTCACATATCCGAGCAGTACTGTTCGACTATTGTAATCATTAACAGAAAATTTTTCTCCGTGTGGAAATTTAATAAACCTATTAAAATCCAATAAATTTTAAAAAATTCTTTTCGATGAATTGATTCAAAAATTGTTTTTCTTTATTTTTGAGAAAAGTGAAACTTAAAGACAAGAAACTTCTGCATTTTCTGCTCGAAATTGTCGTAAAATATTTTCAGTCGAAAAATCTTCTTCGATATTTAATTAACCTATAAAAATCCAATAAATTTCAATATATCTTTTCGATGAATTGATGCAAAAGTTGTTTTTCCTTAATTATGAGAAAAGTGAAAATTAGAGACAAGAAACATTTGCATTTTCTGCTCGAAATTGTCGTAAAATATTTTCAGTCGAAAAATCTTCTTCGAAATTTAATTAACCTATAAAAATCTAATAAATTTTAAAATATCTTTTCGATAAATTGATTCAAAAGTTGTTTTTCTTTATTTATGAGAAAAAAGAAACTTAAAGACAAGAAAGATTTGCATTTTCTGTTTGGAATTGTCGTGAAATATTTTCAGTCGAAAAATCTTCTTGGAAATTTAATTACCTTATAAAAATTTAATAAATTTCAAAATATCTTTGCACAGAATTGATTCAAAAGTTGTTTTTCTTTATTTATAAGAAAAGTGAAACTTAAAGACAAGAAACTTCTGCATTTTCTGCTCGAAATTGTCGTAAAATATTTTCAGTCAAAAAATCTTCTTGGAAATTTAATTAACCTATTAAAATCCAATAAATTTCAAAAAATCTTTTCGATGAAGTGATACAAAAATTACTTTTATTTTTTTATGAGAAAAGTAAAACTTAAAGACAAGAAACTTCTGCATTTTCTGCTCGAAATTGTCGTAAAATATGTTCAGTCGAAAAATCCTCTTGGAAATTTAATTAACCTATAAAAATCCAAAAAATTTCAAAAGAGCTTTTCGAAGAATTCTTTCAAAAAATGCTTTTATTTTTTTATGAGAAAAGTAAAACTTAAAGACAAGAAACTTCTGCATTTTCTGCTCGAAATTGTCGTAAAATATTTTCAGTCGAAAAATCTTCTTAGAAATTTAATTAACCTATAAAAATAAAATAAATTTCAAAATATCTTTGCACAGAATTGATTCAAAAGTTGTTTTTTTTATTTATGAGAAAAGTGAAACTTATAGACAAGAAAAATTTGCATTTTCTGCTCGGAATTGTCGTCAGATATTTTCAGTCAAAAAATCTTCTTGGAAATTTAATTAACATATTAAAATCTAATAAATTTCAAAAAATCTTTTCAAAGAATTGATTCAAAAATTGGTTTTATATTTTTATGTGAAAAGTAAAACTTAAAGACAAGAAACTTCTGCATTTTCTGCTTGAAATTGGCGTAAAATATTTTCAGTCGGAAAATCTTTTTGGAAATTTAATTAACCTATTAAAATCCAATAAATTTTAAAAAAATCTTTTCGATGAATTGATTCAAAAGTTGTTTTTCTTTATTTATGAGAAAAGTAAAACTTAAAGACAAGAAACTTCTGCATTTTCTCCTCGGAATTGTAAAATATTTTCAGTCGAAAAATCTTCTTGGAAATTTAATTAACCTATTAAAATCCAATAAATTTTAAAAAATCTTTTCAAATTATTGATTCAAAAATTGGTTTTATATTTTTATGAGAAAAGTGAAACTTAAAGACAAGAAACTTCTGCATTTGCTGATCGGAATTGTCGTAAAATATTTTCAGTCAAAAATTTTTCTTGGAAATTTAATTAACATATTAAAATCTAATAAATTTCAAAAAATCTTTTCAAATATTTTCAGTTGAAAAATCTTCTTAGAAATTTAATTAACCTATAAAAATCCAATAAATTTTAAAAAAATCTTTTCGATGAATTGATTTAAAAATTGTTTTTTTTTATTTTTGAGAAAAGTAAAACTTAAAGACAAGAAACTTCTGCATTTTCTGCTCGAAATTGTCGTAAAATATTTTAAGTCGAAAAATCTTCTTAGAAATTTAATTAACCTATAAAAATAAAATAAATTTCAAAATATCTTTGCACAGAATTGATTCAAAAGTTGTTTTTCTTTATTTATGAGAAAAGTGAAACTTATAGACAAGAAACATTTGCATTTTCTGCTCAGACTTGTCGTCAGATATTTTTAGTCGAAAAATCTTCTTGGAAATTTAATTAACCTATTAAAATCCAATAAATTTCAAAAAATATTTTACGACAATTTCGAGCAGAAAATGCAGAAGTTTCTTGTCTCTAAGTTTCACTTTTCTCATAAATAAAGAAAAACAATTTTTGAATCTATTCATCGAAAAGATATTTTGAAATTTATTGGATTTTTATAGGTTACTTAAATTTCCCAGAAGATTTTTTAACTGAAAATATTTTACGACAATTTCGAGCAGAAAATGCAGAAGTTTCTTGTCTTTAAGTTTCACTTTTCTCATAAAAATATAAAACTAATTTTTGAATCAATTCTTTGAAAAGATTTTTTGAAATTTATTGGATTTTAATAGGTTAATTAAATTTCCAAGAAGATTTTTCGACTGAAAATATTTGACGACAATTCCGAGCAGAAAATGCAGAAGTTTCTTGTCTTTAAATTTCACTTTTCTCATAAAAAAAATCTGTCCGCGCAAGCGCGGACACATTTTCATCCGCGATTCGCGCGGGGGCTCGCAAGTTTCAGCGCGCCTCGGGGCGTGCGAATATTGATCGTCGCGCTTCGCGCTCTGGCGATTATTTCACACGTCACGCTTCGCGCTCCGTGTGTTATTGCGCGCTTAGCGCGCAAATGGCTCGCCGTAGTCTGCAATTGTTGTGCATTATTTGTGTTCATGTTTCCTATTATATGTTTTATAAAACAATTTTTTTTTTCTTAAAGTTACTACGACTTTAAGGATTACATTCTTATCACATGTTTTTGTTTGCTGATGATTGCGATATTAAGTGAATTTAAATGTATATTTTTGGTCTTGATGATTAAAATTGGGAAGTTATTTTTAATTATACTAACTTTCTTAGTAAAAACATGATTTGCAGAAGCAGCTATAATATTTTTAAAGTATTAGTATCAAGCTTTTTGTGTAGTGTAGACCGGAGCGTAATGGCTAACTTTTCATTCTTTGCTGATTTACTCAGACATTTTTGTTTTAATTAAGTGTTTATCTCCTAGAAAAGTTACTCTGGTATCTTAGCTTTCTTTAAATAAACGAACGTTCCTATATTACTCTTACATTTTTTTCTACAATGTCGTCAGTATCGTAGGTAACAAAAACAAAGTTTTTGTCTACGGACATACAGACAGACAGACGTAATCGCCGGACCATGTTCAGGGTGGCCGCAAAATTTTATTTTTAAAATTCCCTGACTTTTCCCTGATTTTTCCCTAACTAATTTTTTACTTTCCCTGACTAACAAATTTTTGAATTATTTAATATTCTACACTGAAATGTCCGTAAGTAGGTTCAATATTATAAAAAATGTGACGGGACCATTATAATGAACTGTATTACAAAAACGTCTAAATTAAAAACTAAATTGATATTTTAATTTTAAGAACCAAAGTTTTTTAATTTGTGGTTTTTTTCGATCAAAATTCTTTGACTATTAAAGAATTTTTAAAATTTCCCTGATTTTTCCTTGACTAACAAAATTCCCTGACTTTTCTCTGATGTTTTTTAGATTCATGGCACATCAAAACGCAAAGATTTCAAAAAATTAGCAAAAGTAAATTTTCCACTAAATCTAATACTTTCTAATGTGATGAGAATGTAAAAAAACTTTTCCAACAAGATAGAACCAAAAATTGAAATGTGAAAAGGGGTCACACTAGCCCAACTGTATTAAAAAAATTTCATTGATTTTCTAAAATGTTATATCTTTTATGAATATATTTTAGTTATAACATTTTAGAAAAATAAATAAAATCTTTTTAACCCTGTTGAGCTGGCCTGACCCAAAAACTTAAAAAAAATTAAGTTTCTATGAAAAATTGTTGTAGGGAAAAGTTGTTTGTATTTTTCTAATCAAAAGTAATAAAAATATTGAAATTTGAAAAAATTGAATTTTCAAAATTTTGAGACTACTATAGTTGTGTAGTTTTCGACGAAAATGGCTGTCTAACGAACTCGATCTGTATTTTAACACTAATTTTGTGCATGCAAACTTGCAAGTTGATGCAATAAGTTATCAGTTATAAGTTGATATTCAAGAGTTATCATAGGGACACCATTGTGTCTACAGACAGACACGAAGACAGACATAGAGACAGATACTTTTCTTAGACTATGTTTTTCGGACTCAAGGAAACCCAAAACGTAAAGATTTCATAAAATTAACAAATGTCCATTTTCAACTAAAACTAATACTTTCTCATCTGATGAGAATGTAAAAATTATTAAAAACAAAAAATATATTCAAATACTGCAATTCAAGACGAAACAATCATATTTCGAATTTTATGTCGATCAACTAGAACTCAAGAAAAAATTTGTTTAATTTCGAAATGTAAAAAAATTAAATTTTTAATAACTTTAAAAAAAATTTTCTGCGCAATATGTTAAGCAATACTTCTAAATAATGTTGAGAATAAAAAAAAATATATTTTTAATTAAAAATAAAATTTTTAGTTCTCGATAAACCGTTTAACCGCTAAACCTGGCCCAAAAACTTAAAAAAACAAAAATCATAACTTTTTTGTTTTTTGTTGTACTAAAAAGTGTCTAAAGGAAAAGTTGTTTGTTTTAGCTCAAAATTTGAGGAAAAAAATTTAAAAAAGTATTTTTTTAAAAATTGTAAGGAATCCAAAATTTTGAAAATTTGAAATTTTAAAAAAAATTCATAACTTTTTTGTTTTTTGTTGTACAAAAAAGTGTCTAAAGGAAAAGTTGTTTGTTTTAGCGCAAAATTTAAGGAAAAAAATTAAAAAAAGTATTTTTCTGAAAATTGTAAGAAATCCAAAATTTTGAAAATTTGAAAATTTAAAAAAAATTTATAACTTTTTAGTTTTTTTTTGTACAAAAAAATGTCTAAAGGAAAAGTTGTTTGTTTTAGCGCAAAATTTAAGGAAAAAATTAAAAAAAGTATTTTTTTGAAAATTGTAATAAATCCAAAATTTTGAAAATTTAAAAATTTAAAAAAATTTCATAACTTTTTTGTTTTTTGTTGTACAAAAAAGTGTCTAATGGAAAATTTGTTTGTTTTTGTGAAAATTTTTTTGAAAATTGTAAAAAATACGAAATTTTGAAAATTTAAAAGTTTTGTTTTGTTTTGTTTTTTGTTGTACAAAAAAATGTCTAAAGGAAAAGTTGTTTGTTTTAGCGCAAAATTTGAGGAAAAAAATTAAAAAAAGTATTTTTTTGAAAATTGTAAGAAATCCAAAATTTTGAAAATTTGAAAATTTAAAAAAAATTCATAACTTTTTTGTTTTTTGTTGTACAAAAATTGTCTAAAGCAAAAGTTGTTTGTTTTAGCGCAAAATTTGAGAAAAAAAATTAAAAAAAGTATTTTTTTGAAAATTGTAAAAAATGCAAAATTTTGAAAATTTGAAAATTTAAAAAAAATTTATAACTTTTTTGTTTTTTGTTGTACAAAAAAGTGTCTAAAAGAAAAGTTGTTTGTTTTAGCGCAAAATTTAAGGAAAAAATTAAAAAAAGTATTTTTTTAAAAATTTTAATAAATCCAAAATTTTGAAAATTTAAAACATTAAAAAAATTTCATAACTTTTTTGTTTTTTGTTGTACAAAAAAGTGTCTAATGGAAAATTTGTTTGTTTTTGTAAAAATTTTAAGAAAAAAATTGGAAAAAATTTTTTTTTGAAAATTGTAAAAAATACGAAATTTTGAAAATTTAAAAGTTTTGTATTTCTGTCGTTTTTTGACGAAATGAGCTGTCCAACGAACTCAAACTTCATTTTAATGGACTAAAAAAGCACTTCAAATTGCAAGTCGATTCATTAAAATTTATTCGAGTTATCGTCGAGACAAAATTTTCTACAGACAGACAGACACACAGACACTTCGCTAAAAACCATTTTTTTGGAATCAGGGGGTCATGAAACGTGAAGATTTATCAAAATTAGAAATTTCTCAAAATCGCACAAATCCAAGACTTTCTCATTTTTGATGAGAATGTAAAAAACAAATATTACGAAAAAATTCAAAAACAGCAAAATTTTCGGATATTTTGAGTTCTTTTTTGTTCATAATTTTGTATATTTACCTAAACTTGGCATCTAAAAGTAAAAGAAGAAAGTCTTGACATGTTTTTAATGTTTTTTAATGTTTCGGCTAATGCTTCACTCACTATAAATCTCAATTTTTTGCACTTTTTTTGTAAAAAAAATTCATAACTATTTTGTTTTTTGTTGTACAAAAAAGTGTCTAAAAAAAATTGTTTGTTTTAGCGCAAAATTTGAGAAAAAAAATTAAAAAAAGTATTTTTTTAAAAATTGTAAAAAATGCAAAATTTTGAAAATTTAAAAAAAATTCATAACTATTTTAAAAAGGACCCCGCACAAAATACATTGAAAAAAAGTTTTGGTCAAATTTGTTTAAACTCTGTAGTTTTATAGCTGATAATCTCCTGAACAAAAAATGCTAATGGCAAAACTCCCAAAAATCAATAGTATTTTAGCTACATGCTGTTGAGCCATAAAAAATCGGTCAAAAATAGCAAAGCTTGCTCAAGGCTTGGGAAGGCTTGGTAATGGCTCAAGGCTCGATTATGACTCAAAGCTTGATTAGGGATAAAGGCTTGATTATGGCTCAAGGCTTGATGATGGCCCAAGGCTTGATCATACCTAAATGCTTGATTATAGATCAAGAATTAGTAATGGCTCAAGGTTGATTATGGCTGAAGGCGTGATCATGGCTCAAGGCTTAGTTATACTTCAAGGCTTGATCATACCTAAAAACTTGATTATGGATCAATGGCTATAAGATTATGGATAATGGCTTTAAGTCATTATCAAGCCTTAAGCCATAATCAAGCTTTTAGCTATAGCTAAAAAAAAATTTTGGAAAAAATTTTGGGATGTCAGATGCGAAAAGTCAGTGACAGCAGAAGAGAATTTTAATATGTACATCTGCGGTGCATTTTCGAGAGAGCAGACGTAAAGTTTGTCACAAACGCTGTACAAAGTGTACGCCTGTTGCGCAAAATTAGCACAGATGGCGTTCAAAATGAATGTACAAGTAATTTTGACACACCATGTACAGCTGACGTGTCTAAATTTTTTCCATGTATGATCAAGATCAAGCCTTGAGCCATAATCGAGCCTTGAACCATTACCAAGCCTTCCCAAGCCTTGAGCAAGCTTTGCTGTTTTATTATATTATGACTTTGAGCAATAATCAAGCCTTGAGCCATAATCAAGCCTTGAGCCATGATCAAGCCTTGATCCATAATCAAGCTTTGATCCATAATCAAGCTTTCATCCATAATCAAGCTTGATCCATAATCAAGCTTTGAGTTATAATCGAGCCTTGAGCCAAGCTTTCCCAAGCCTTGAGCAAGCTTTGCTTTTTTATTATATTATGACCTTGAGCCATAATCAAGCCTTGAGCCATAATCAAGCCTTGAGCCATAATCAAGCCTTGATCCATAATCAAGCTTTGATCCATAATCAAGCTTTTATCCATAATCAAGCCTTGATCCATAATCAAGCCTTTATCCATAATCAATCCTTGAGCCATAATCAAGCCTCGAGCCATGATCAAGCCTTGAGCCATAATCAAGCCTCGAGCCATGATCAAGCCTTGATCCATAATCAAGCCTTTATCCATAATCAAGCCTTGATCCATAATCAAGCTTTGATCCATAATCAAGCCTTGATCCATAATCAAGCTTTGATCCATAATCAAGCCTTGATCCATAATCAAGCTTTGAGCCATAATCGAGCCTTGAGCCATTACCAAGCCTTGAGCAAGCTTTGCTATTTTATTATATTATGACCTTGAGCCATAATTAAGCTTTGAGCTATAATCAAGTCTCGAGCCATGGTCAAGCCTTGATCCATAATCAAGCTTTAAGCCATAATCGAGCCTTGAGCCATTACCCAGCCTTCCCAAGCCTTGAGCAAGCTTTGCTATTTTATTATATTATGACCTTGAGCCATAATCAAGCCTTGAGCCATAATTAAGCCTCGAGCCATGATCAAGCTTTGAGCCATAATACTATTGATTTTTGGGAGTTTTGCCATTTGTTTGTGATATATGATTTTAGTTCTTAAATTCAAAATGTTTCAAGCGTTTGTCCGCCAGAGGGCGTGAGTGTGAGAATGAATGATAGCGCCGTGAAGAGAATTCGAACCACTTCGTCATATGTAGTCGCCATGTGCAGCCACGTTTTTTTGTAAAATTCACCAGAAACAATTTTGTTAATAATAAACTTAAAGTGAAGAAGTTAACCGCTTTCTCCTATCGTTTTCTTTTCTGGCTACTTTTTTTCCACCGCTTTCAAATAATACAACATGGTCCTTCGAGCCGGATAATTCCAGAAAGAAAATGTCAGTGATTGTTCGAAGTGACGCTTAATGAATTCTTAATGTTTATTATTTTTCTCCACGTTTCTAAGTGACTTGCAGTGTAAAAAGTACTTTTAAAAGACTTTATTCTATTCCATCACAATAAGTTAGTTATATTTGTGTGTTTTTTTTCGCTTAAAATTGAGAATATATATATATTTCAAAATTTTCCACGAGTGAGTGTGCACATGGTCGGCCATTTTTCATTCAGTTAAAAAAATGGCTTCGTTTAATTATGAATGTGTGTTAAACGAACAAGAAACTCTATGTGCATCAATTAAAAAGATCGTTAATCGTGTTTTAAACTATGAAAATCCACCTCGATCGCTTTTGTTGGGACGACTATCAAATTTACAAGATTTCTGGTACAAGTGTCGTCAAAACCATGCCGCTTTACAAGCAAATGAACCAGACGTTAATCCTGTGGCTGAAGACGCAGAGGAGCAGGAAGATATTCATGTTTACAATCCTGATCTTTTTCTCGAGACTGAAGATTTGTACGAGGAGGCTTTGGATTTTTTAATGTCAAGGATTCCTGATCAACAACCTGTTCCGGATAATAGACGTACTCAAATATCAACTCCAGATTCAGCGCAACGAGGAGCATCGTCAGCGGTAAAACTTCCTCGCATATCTATCCCTATTTTTTCAGGTTCATACTGTGAATGGCTCACTTTTCGAGATCTCTTTAAATCTCTTGTAATTGATAATGATCGTCTGTCGGATGCGGAACGTCTTCATTATTTAAAATCGTCGCTTCAAGGTGAGGCCTTAATTGTTACTCAAAATCAACCAGGGACAGATGGCAATTTTCAAAACATTTGGTCAAATCTTGAAAAACGTTACAATAATTCTAAAGTCTTAATTTACGAATATTTAAAAACAGTTGTTGAATTGCCACCTGTCACTTCAGATTGGTTAAATAATTTGAAAATTATGCGCAATGCTGTAATCACTGCTACATCCGCATTAAAAAGTCTTAAACGTCCGATTGATGAGGGGAATGATCTGGTAGTTTTTCTTTTGGTTAATAAATTAGATAGGACTTCCCGAGATCAGTGGGAATTGTCAATTAGCGAACAAACAGATCCTCCTCCTCTCAATCAACTTGTAAAATTTCTTGATACTCGTATTCGTGCTTTAGAAGCTACTGTCGATAATAAAAAACGTCCTGATAATAAAAATTCAAATAGTTCACAATCGGTATCAAAAAAGGTACATACGCATCAAAATTCTACAAAATTATTATGTCCCTTATGTAAAACAGAACATAACTTATATGCATGCCCGTTATTTAAAGAAAAAACCATTGATGACCGCTTTGAGTATTTACGAACTAATTCTCGTTGTTTTAATTGTCTAGGAAAACATAATCGCAATTTGTGTCAAAGCCGAAAAGTATGTAATGTTTGCAGGAAGCCTCATCATTCTTTACTACATCGAGATAATAATTCTCTATCTCAAGATTTAAAGTCTAATCAAAACACTTCGCATCAAACTCAAGCCTCAGATGAACTTGCTGTTTCGTCTCATTTTAATTCGTCAAAAGAATGTCGTTCTGCTGTTTTGTTGGCAACTGCCCGGGTGGTGATTGAGGCGCCTGATGGCCGACGGGTTTATGTTCGCGCTTTGCTTGACCAGGGGTCAGAAGCCACATTTTTGTCCGAATCAATCGTTCAGTTATTACGCCTTCCACGAAAAAATACCAATGTCAAAGTATCGGGTTTAGGGGGGAATTGCTCGAATAATGTTCTTCATTCGGTTCCTATAGTAATTAAATCAACTAAACCTTGTTCAACAACGCTTCACACTCAAGCATTTGTGCTTCCAAAGATCACTGCATACACGCCCGCAGAATTTACAGTGTTAGAAATTCCAAAGAATCTGCGTGATCTTGAACTTGCTGATCCCAATCCATGGGAAAGTGACCGAATTGATTTATTGATTGGAGCAGATCTTTACGCTCAAACTCTCAATCCTGAAATTTGTCCCGGATCGCCTGGAAATCTCGTCGCTCAATCCACTATTTTTGGCTGGGTTTTATCAGGTCCATTACGACGATCTCCTATCCAAAGTTATCACATTAATGTTCATTTTTCTATGGAAAATAGGGTCGATGAAAATTTACGTCGATTTTGGGAAATAGAAGAATTGCCATCTGTTGCTTTGGCAGACAAAAAAGATTTAGAGTGTGAAACTCACTTTGTCGAAACGCATTCCAGAGATTCGACTGGAAAATATACTGTGCAATTACCTTTTTGTGATTCTCCAGATAAATTGGGCGATTCTTACGAAATTGCTCTTGGTTCTTTGCTTCGACTGGAGAAAAGGTTTGCCCGCGATCCATCACTTGCCGAAAAATATCGAAACTTTATGAAAGAATATGAAAATTTAGGACATATGTCTCCTGTGGACACGGACACAGATAATTCGTTTCGAGTATATATTTCGCATCTCCCTGTTGTTCGTGACATAAGTCAAACCATGAAAGTTAGAGCCGTTTTCAATTGTTCGAGTCCCACATCCAGTAAAATTTCGATTAATGATGTTCTATACATTGGACCAAAGTTACAAAATGACATGTGTTCCATCATTTTGCGATGGCGTCAGTTTGAATTTGTGTTATGCGCTGATATCGCCAACATGTTTCGCCAGGTACTCGTTGCACCATCTGATCGAAAATATCAATGTATTCTTTGGCGAGAAACATCTGAGATGCCTATCCAAGTATTTGAATTAAACACAGTTACTTATGGCATGGCTCCTTCGCCATATCTTGCCATTCGTGTGCTACATCAGTTGGCTCATGACGAAAAGGATAATTATCCGTTGGCAGTTTCAGTTCTTTTAAAACAAACGTACGTTGATGATTTTTTTCTTGGTGGATCTGATATATGCTCTACACTCGAGTTGAGAGATCAGGTCAGTCAAATTACTCAGTCAGGTGGGTTTCCATTACGAAAATGGTTTAGTAATTCGTCTGAATTACTGGTCGGATTAGAGTCTGCTGATCACGGTTTGGCAGTAGAAATCCCTTTTAATGATTCGTCCGGCTTCAAGGTTCTCGGGATTTATTGGAGTCCGTCCGATGACGCGTTTCATTTTAAAACATGTGAACTTCTCGATGAGCCAACTACAAAACGTTCGATATTATCAACTATTGCGAAATTGTTCGACCCAATGGGTTGGATATCGCCGGTTACTATTGTTGCAAAAATTCTCTTACAAAGGCTATGGCTTCGAAAGTTAGAGTGGGATGATCCACTTCCATTAGACTTAACTGCAGAATGGGATCAATTTCGATCTTCACTGTCAACTATCTCAAATTTTTCAATTCCAAGATGGACTCATCACTCTCTAGATGTTGTCTCCATGGAGATACATGGCTTTTCTGATGCATCCAGTGTGGCTTATTCAGCAGTCGTGTATTCTCGCGTTCTTACAATTTCTGGTGTTGTTTTAGTTAGTCTTCTTATGTCAAAAACAAAGGTTGCTCCTTTGAAGACCGTTAGCATTCCACGTCTTGAACTTTGTGCCGCTGGCCTTTTAACAAAGTTGATACGCTTCGTTCTCAATTCCCTCGAATTGACAGATATTAAGATATTCTGTTGGACTGACTCTACTATTGTTCTCAGTTGGTTGCAGAAGCAGCCAAACACTTGGACTACTTTTGTGGCAAACCGTGTCTCAGGTATATTGACTGATTTGCCTTTCGCTAAGTGGAATCACGTTCCATCAAAACAAAACCCTGCAGATTGTGCCTCGCGTGGACTTTCAGCCGAAGTTTTGTTAAGTTTTCCTCTTTGGTGGAAAGGTCCTCCCTGGTTAAGTGATTCAATAAACGCGTGGCCTCACCAAAATAGTAATTTGGGAACGAATGAAGAAATGCGAGTTACATCACATCATGTGGACAATGAAATTGAATCTGATTTTCAATCAGAACTGATATCCCGACATTCATCTTGGGCACGTTTACTGCGAGTAACGGCCTACGTTTTGCGAGCTGTTCAAGTTTTCAAGCGTCAAATTTCATTTCCCGACCATTTAATGGCAACAGAAATAAACAATGCTACTTTGTTTTGGATTCGTTATGTCCAGGCAAAGTCTTTTCGTGTTGAAATTCAGTGTCTTAAAGAAGGTAGGATTCTTCCTTCCAATTCTTCTTTGAAAAAGTTTACACCTTTTATCGACAACAATGACATTATTCGACTTGGTGGACGATTACGCCAGTCTAAATTATTAACATATCAAACACAGCCAGCTATTTTGCCTAACCATCCGATAGCCTTATTAATTTTGCGACAACTCCACAGTAATTTATTACATGGAGGTGTTCAATTGACGCTCTATATGACTCGAACTCAATATTGGATTATTGGTGCACGAAACCTGATTAAAGGAATTATCAGAAAGTGTGTTGTCTGCGTCAGAGACAAGGCTCGTGTTGGAAATCAAATCATGGGAGAATTGCCTCCTTCTAGAGTTTCGCCTTCCCGTCCATTCTCTCATACAGGAATCGATTATGCGGGTCCGTTTTTAGTTCGTTCAAGTTCAGGCCGCGGATCTAAATCTCATAAAGCATGGATTGCGGTTTTTGTCTGTTTCGCAGTCAAAGCTATTCACTTAGAGCTCGTCGATGATTACACATCAGCTGCATTTCTCGCTGCTTTCAGGCGCTTCACATCACGTCGGGGCTTGCCAACTGATTTATACAGCGATAATGGAACCAATTTTCGCGGAGCTGATCGCGAATTATCACATACTTTTCGGCTCGTTATGAAAGATCCTACGTTAGCCTCTTATTTAGCTACCGACGGCATTAACTGGCATTTTATGCCTCCGACTGCGCCACATTTTGGAGGCATTTGGGAGGCCGGAGTAAAAAATGTAAAATACCATTTACGCAAATTGTTGTCGAACGCTACTCCGACTTCAGAGGAATTTTCTACGTTACTTTGTCAGATTGAATGTTGTCTTAGTTCGCGACCTATTGTAAAACTCAACGAAGATCCAGAGAGTTGTGAAGCATTAACTCCTGGACATTTCTTAATTGGATCGGCGTTAAAAACTGTACCTGTGATGTCTGTACTTGATTTGCCAGAAAACCGCTTGTCACGTTGGCAATTTTACCAACGCATTCTAGAGCAATTCTGGCGTTCCTGGTCGAGAGATTATTTACAGTCATTACAGGAACGAACCAAGTGGTTTTTGGAACGATCTAATTTTGCAATAAATGATATTGTATTACTTCGAAATAGTAACTTGCCTCCCTCAAAATGGGAATTGGGCCGTGTTATTAAATGCGTTCCAGGACAGGACGGTAAAGTTAGAGTTGTTAGCGTTAAAACAAGTACATCTGAATTTATGCGTCCAATTACACAATTGATTAGACTACCGAGTGGCGATAAATAATTTACGTGAATCGGCGATTTTTGTGTATATACGATAAGAGCTTTAATAAAAATGTTATTTTTTTTTTGTTTATTAGTTTTTTGCGATCTTAAAAACAAGGTCGCAAGGTGGCCGGTATGTTTGTGATATATGATTTTAGTTCTTAAATTCAAAATGTTTCAAGCGTTTGTCCGCCAGAGGGCGTGAGTGTGAGAATGAATGATAGCGCCGTGAAGAGAATTCGAACCACTTCGTCATATGTAGTCGCCATGTGCAGCCACGTTTTTTTGTAAAATTCACCAGAAACAATTTTGTTAATAATAAACTTAAAGTGAAGAAGTTAACCGCTTTCTCCTATCGTTTTCTTTTCTGGCTACTTTGTTTCCACCGCTTTCAAATAATACAACACCATTAGCATTTTTTGTTCAGGAGATTATCAGCTACAAAACTACAGAGTTTAAACAAATTTGACCTAAACTTTTTTTCAATGTATTTTGTGCGGGGTCCTTTTAAAATTTAAAAAAAATTCATAACTTTTTTCTTTTTTGTTGTACAAAAAAGTGTCTAATGGAAAATTTTTTTTGTTTTTGTAAAAATTTTAAGAAAAAAATTGGAAAATTTTTTTTTTGAAAATTGTAAAAAATACGAAATTTTGAAAATTTAAAAGTTTTGTTTTGTTTTTTGTTGTACAAAAAAATGTCTAAAGGAAAAGTTGTTTGTTTTAGCGCAAAATTTGAGGAAAAAATTAAAAAAAGTATTTTTTTGAAAATTGTAAAAAATACGAAATTTTGAAAATTTGAAAATTGATAAAAATTTCATAACTTTTTTGTTTTTTGTTGTACAAAAAAGTGTCCAATGGAAAATTTGTTTGTTTTTGTAAAAATTTTAAGAAAAAAAATTGGAAAAAATTTTTTTTTGAAAATTGTAAAAAATACGAAATTTTGAAAATTTAAAAGTTTTGTATTTCTGTCGTTTTTTGACGAAATGAGCTGTCCAACGAAATCAGGCTTTATTTTAATGGACTAAAAAAGGACTCCAAATTGCAAGTCGATTCATTAAAATTTATTCGAGTTATCGTCGAGACAAAATTTTCTACAGACAGACAGACACACAGACACTTCGCTAAAAACCATTTTTTTGGAATCAGGGGGTCATGAAACGTGAAGATTTATCAAAATTAGAAATTTCTCAAAATCGCACAAATCCAAGACTTTCTCATTTTTGATGAGAATGTAAAAAACAAAAATTACGAAAAAATTCAAAAACAGCAAAATTTTCGGATATTTTGAGTTCTTTTTTGTTTCTAATTTTGTATATTTACCTAAAATTGTCATCTTAATGAAAAAAATGAAAGTTTTGACATGTTTTTAATGTTTTTTAATGTTTCGGCTAATGCTTCACTCACTATAAATCTCAATTTTTTGCACTTTTTTTGTAAAAAAAATTCATAACTATTTTGTTTTTTGTTGTACAAAAAAGTGTTTAAAAAAAGTTGTTTGTTTTAGCGCAAAATTTGAGGAAAAAAATTTAAAAAAGTATTTTTTTGAAAATTGTAAAAAATCCAATATTTTGAAAATTTGAAAATTTAAAAAAATTTAATAACTTTTTTGTTTTTTTTGTTGTACAAAAAAGTGTCTAAAAGAAAAGTTGTTTGTTTTTGTAAAAATTTTAAGAAAAAAATTAAAAATTTTTTTTTTGAAAATTGTAAAAAATACGAAATTTTAAAAATTTAAAAGTTTTGTATTTCTGTCGTTTTTTGACGAAATGAGCTGTCCAACAAACTCAGGCTTCATTTTAATGGAATAAAAAAGCACTCCAAATTGCAAGTCGATTCATTAAAATTTATTCGAGTTATCGTCGAGACAAAATTTTCTACAGACAGACAGACAGACACTTCGCTAAAAACCATTTTTTTGGAATCAGGGGGTCATGAAACGTAAAGATTTATCAAAATTAAAAATTTCTCAAAATCGCACAAATCCAAGATTTTCTCATTTTTGATGAGAATGTAATAAAAGCAATTTTTGAATCAATTATTTGAAAAGATTTTTTGAAATTTATTGAATTTTTATAAGGTAATTAAATTTCCAACAAGATTTTTCGACTGAAAATATTTGACGACAATTTCGTGCAGAAAATGCAGAAGTTTCTTGTCTTTAAGTTTTACTTTTCTCAAAAATAAAGAAAAACAATTTTTGAATCAATTCATCGATAAATTTTTTTAAAAATTTATTGGATTTTAATAGGTTAATTAAATTTTCAAAAATATTTTTCGACTGAAAATATTTTACGACAACTTCGAGCAGAAAATGCAGAAGTTTCTTGTCTTTATGTTTTACTTCTCTCATAAAAAAATTAAACCAATTTTTAAATCAATTCATCGAAAAGATATTTTGAAATTTATTGGATTTTTATAGGTTAATTAAATTTCTAAGAAGATTTTTCGACTGAAAATATTTTACGACAATTTCGAGCAGAAAATGCAGAAGTTTCTTGTCTTTAAGTTTCACTTTTTTCATAAATAAAGAAAAACAACTTTTGAATCAATTCATCGAAAAGATATTACAATAATAAAATTAATTGTCACTGAAAAATTAATTTCTTTTTTTATATTTAAAATAAATATTGCATCACTTTTCAAAAAAGTTGAAGAATATTTTTGTGATACTTAAAAAATGCATTAAAATTAGAAAGAATAGAAACTATTTAAAAACACGGCGAGAGGGCAGCACCTGTCAAGACCATTTTGAAAAAATGACATTTAGAAATTGATAAATTAAATTGTTGTTTTTAAATAATAAAAGCTATAAAAATCTATTCAGCAGAATCACTTATTTATTTAATAATAAAAATGGTTAATTTATAACTTAACCTTATTTAATTTTACTTAATTTTAACAATTACAAAAATTTGTCTTTGTACTTACCTTTGACAAAGATTATTAAATTGTGTAGTTTCTTTCTTTAATTTATTAAGAATAAATGTTCAATTTTACTTACAAATTTACAATTAAATATTTTCTATTTATAATTATATTAAAAAAATGAAAGTTTACTTACTTCTGAAGGTTATGGATATTAAAAAAAATTTTATTTACTTTTATAAATTACAGTTCATTTATAAAATAAAAAATTTTATGTAATTACTAAATAAATATTTATTTACCTTATTTACAATTTATTTAAGCATTTTTTTAAAAGAAAAATAAAAAAAAATTAATCTTACCGAGAGTTGAACGCAGAATTGCAATTAACAAACCCGATGTGATTGCCAATAAACCAATCGAGGAGTTCTTTCTGCATTTGTTTAGTTATTATTTAAGGGAAATTCATTTTGACAGTCGAAAAAAAATTGATCCTGAAATCAATCAGAGGATTGATTTCAGGATCAATTTTTTTTCTCTTTTCGTAAACTGAAAAAAATGGTTATCAAGAATTAATTAATTGCTAGTGTGGTTTTAAAAAATTGAAAGAAATTTTGAGAATGAGAAAATAAATTTGTAATTTTAAACAGCTCTACAAGATGTTAGCTGCTGACGGGCAATTAAAAATAGAATTGATTAAATATTTTATATTTTTCATTTTATTTAACAATAAATTTTTAATTACAATAGAATAAAATTTATATTTAAAAAATAATTAATTTTAAATTGATAATTATTAATTAATTAATCAATATTGTTTAATAAATATCATCAAATTAACCTGAAAATGATGACACTTTTTTGTAATCTTTTACACTTACCTCTTAAATAATCTTGCGACACCTTTCAATTCTTCATTAAATTACACCAACTTTATTTTTTACTTTCACAAATATTACTTAAAAAACAAAAATTTAGAATTCGCGTTTGACATTTCAAGTTTTGGTAAACAAACTTTTTTTGAAATTACTTTCCGTTAGAACCAACCAATAGCACGTTTCCGTTTGAATACATGCTTTTGTTTTTTCTTCTCCACTTTTTTTACAATCAGACAAGTTGGTCGCACGACTAAAATGGCGACCCAACAATTGTCACTCATTGTCAGTTCACGCAATTTTAATTTTCAATTTATTCAAAAATTGCTCAAAATTGTACAAAACAAAAAAAATAGTCCGCTTCTACACAACATTCTGAACCCGGGGACAAAATATTATCTGCGATTTACCAATCACCCTGTATATATATATTCAGTGTCAGCTAAAAAATTGCTACTGACTAATGAACTATGAATGTTTTGTTTTCTTTCAAAACAAAATACATCTACTAATACAAAAATTAAATAATATACACTACCGTCGGGAATTATCGGTACGGCTGCACGCGCACGGCCTAAAAACATACCAATCTATAAATCACGATATTTTTGTAAATACAAAAGTCAGAAAATTAACAAATATACCATTTGAAAGATTATTAAATTCTACTATTAATGATACCTAACTAAAAATTTTAATAATTTATACAAAGATTGCAGCAATCGACAAATTTGACCAAAAAAATTAAAAAATAAATTTTTTTCTACAATTTTTTGAACCCCCGCACATTTTTTAAAAATTGTAGAAAAAATGTGAAACTTACATAAGTGTGATAACTCAACTCTTATCTTTAATTTAAGACCAAAAAAGTGTAAAAATCTTATTCCGTTCGTAAGATATCATTATAAACGTCCGAGCATGTTTTTTGACAAATGCATTGAATTAGTCGATTTTGAACGATTTTAGGCTAAAAATACTCGGCCGTTTATAATAATATCTCGCTAACCGATTAAGATTTTTGAACTCTCTTGGTCTTAAATTAAAGATGAGACTTAAATGATCACTCTTATGTAAGTTTTAAAATTTTTCTACAATTTTTAAAAAAATGTGCAGGGGTTGAAAAAATTTCCAACAAATTTTATTTTTTAAATTTTTTTGTCAAATTTGTCGATTGCTGCAATCTTTGTATAAATTATTAAAATTTTCAGTTATGTATCATTAATCGTAGAATTTAATAATATTTCGAATGGTAAATTTGTTAATTTTCTGACATTTGTATTTACAAAAAAATCGTGATTTATAGATTGGTATGTTTTTGGGCCGTGCGCTTGCAGCCGTACCGATAATTCCCGACGGTAGTGTAGATAGTAAAGTATTATTCTTAACTTAAATTACCAAAATATAATAGAGTTTTATTATTATTAATAATTATAATTTAATTTATTATAGAACATATAATTTAATGCATTTATTATTATTTGTACAGGTCAACAAAAAAAACTATTATAAATAATTTGTCAATATTAAAAAGCAATATAAATAAAAAAAATAATTCGTCAAACATTGTAAAATATTAAAATTATGCACATATTCAATAAATTTTCTATATCTATATTTAAATAATTATCCCACATAGCACCATATTTTGCGGGAAGCTAACGGGAAACTAACCATGTTAGCTTCTATAGCTAACATGGTTAGCTTCCCGTTAGCTTCCCTTGGCCTATAAATGTCCTACGCTTTTTAGTTTTCCGTGTTAGCTTGCAGAAAGTTATCTAAGAAACTTTTCTGATAACAAGTAGAGAAAAGTTCTTTAAAACTATCTCTGGTAAGTATCTGTAAGCATTAGAAGTTAGTTTCTAGTAAGCGTCATAAGGTAAGTAATATAATATAAATTGATATTATAAAAATAATCATTTACGGAATTTACGTAATTATTATTAATTATTTACGTATTATTTTGTATTATTTAATTACTTAAACTTATTTAATATTTCAGTTTACTTATAGCTAAAAAAATAGTATTTATAAATTTAATAAAAATATAAAATAAAAAATATTTCTCTCTATAATTTATTTATTGCCGCGAACTGATTACTTATTTATTCCTCAATATCAATATTATATTATTGAAGAATAATTTTGAAAATAAATTTGGAGGGACTGGGGATAGAACCCGGGTTCACAACGCAGAAAGAAACAACTAACCAACTAACCAACTAACCTAATCAACCATGTGTAGGGAACAATATTTCGGGTCCTTTTTAGCTTCAAGTGATCTCATTGGTTGGCGTCACTAATGGCGGGATAATTTAAAAAAGGATTCACAAAGATATTTGAATTTTCTCATTACAATAAATAATTTAATTTCTAATATTATTTATTAATTAAATCTTCAAAAAATAAGAATAAATAAACTATTAAAAAGGAAAATATTAAATTAGAAAGTTAATAGATAAGCATTAAACTAAACTTTATTTTTTCCCCTTACTTAATTTGACTTTACATCTATTCGCAATTTGAAGTTAGTTGTTTCTGTTTGCATTTTGTTCTCTAGTTTTTTTTATAATTAATTATTCTTTTTAATATTTTAATATTGAAAATTAATGAAAATTCTAATGTATAATAAAATGCTTTCAATATTAGAAAAGCAATTAAACAAAATTTTTGTCAATTAAAAATATTCCTTATGCGTTATTTCTTACTTAATTTTATAATTTTTAACCTGCAATAATTTAATTTTTACAAAAAAATAAATCCAAAATTTTCAAAATAATTAAATTTTTTGCGAAAAATTAAAATAAAATCTTTAAAAAAAGTTTATTCTTACGCAAAATTTAATTAGAATAATATTTTAAATATTTAAATTTTTATAAAGAGTTTTATCAAAATTTCTTATAATAATTTAATTCTTTTGTGAAATGTTATTAATTAATTATTAAACTAATTGAATTTCTGAGAAGAATGATTTTATTAAAATCTTTGAAAATCCTAATTAAATTCATTTCAATTTTTTTTTCGAATAATGGAGTTTCTTTAATAATTTCAATCGAAGATTTTGAAAGTAATTGAAAATTATGAACATTTTTATTTTGTTATTTGCATAATAATAGTAAATCATTCCGTGCATAACATTTGATGATTTATTGATAACTTTTGCAAAATAAAATTTGTAAATACGTTAAGAATATTAAAATTTGCAAAAAGAATAGCAATTTTTATTAATGAATTATTTAATATTACAGGGTTGCCACAAAAAATTAATTTACTTAAAAAATTATTAGATAAAAAAAATATTCTATTACATTTACTTACGAATTTCTTAAATTGTAAAATTATTCGCAAACATCAATAACTAAATTTTTAAATAAAAATTTAATTATTATTTTCCCATAGAAATTAAAATTCTTCAAAACATTCAATTTCAAACATTTTTAAAATTCAACAACTTATAAGAATATTATTGAGGCATTTCACGTCAGAAATATCACGATTTGCAAAAAGTATGCCGATTTTCGCAAAACTTTGTGGGATTATAGTTCTATATAAGAGATTTCTTTCCCTAAAATTTAAAAAAAAAATTAAAAATTGTTGAAGATACGCCATTTTGAATTTTAATATTAATTTTATAAAATTTTGAATTTCTCGAAATATTGTTTATGGATTTTTATGAAATTTACAAATTTTTCAGGTAAAAGTATGTACTTTAAAATGCAAATAAAGTTAATAAAAAAATTGATTTTTAATTAAAAAAATTTTAAAGAATTTTTTTAAACAATTTCTTGTTTATTTACTCCTCTCTGAGAAAAAGGTTAATAACATATTTGGATTCCTTATGAATTCACCTTTAATTTCATAAAAAAAATTGATGGAGACTCAACTGGTTCCTGAGATATTGAATTTTTTGTAAAAAATAGTCATAGTTACAGCAGCAATGCACGACTGCGGTATAACGTACTACGCGACTTGTGCAGTTTGGTGCTATGGCGCGGCGACGCTTTTTTTTACAAAAAATTCAATATCTCTGGAACCAGTTGAGTCTCCATCAATTTTTTTTATGAAATTAAAGGTAAATTCACAAGGAATCCAAATATGTTAATAACAATTTTCTCAGAGAGGAGTAAATAAACAAAAAATTGTTCAAAAAAATTTTTTTTTAATTTTTTTATTTAAAAATTAATTTTTTTTATTAACTTTATTTGCATTCTAAAGTACATACTTTTACCTGAAAAATGTGTAAATTTCATAAAAATCCATAAACAATATTTCGAGATATTTAAAATTTTATAAAATTAATATTAAAATTCAAAATGGCGTATCTTTAACAATTTTAAATTTTTTTTTAAATTTGGGGGAAAGAAGTCTCTTATATAGAACTATAATCCCACGAAGTTTTGCGAAAATCGGCAGACCCTTTGCAAATCGTGATATTTCTGACGTGAAATGCCTCTATTATAAAACATAAAGATATCAATCACTCCGAGTCTTCGACTCGGAATATAAAATATTTCGAAAAAGTCAAATTATTTACAAACATTAGGTATAATAAAATTCGTTGCACGAATTCAATTATTTTCATAAATAATAAAATTTTTCACAGGATTTCCATTATTTTTAATACAATTTTTAATAAATTTCTCGAAAAATGAAATTATCTTCAAAAATTTTGTTGCAAGAATTTAATTACATTTCACGAATATAATGAAATTCTTCGTTGAAATTCAAATATTTTCAAAATCTACTATTTTAATAAAAGTTCTCAAAAAAATGCAATTATTAAAAAAAATGTAATAAAATTTATTGCAGGAATTCAATTATTTTCCTAAATAATAAAATTATTCGCAGGATTTCATGTATTTAAACAAAAATTTGAAATAATTCATTGCAAGAATTCAATTACTTTGATTAAATAAATAAAATTCTTCACAGGATTTCAATTATTTTTTATACAATTTTAAGTAAATTCTTCGAAAAATGTAATTATTTTCAAAAATTTGATTAAAATTCTTCAAAAAGAATTCAATTATAAATTAGTTTTAAAAATCCATGCCATAATGCTTTTAATATTCAATTATATCTAAAATTTTAACTGATATTCATTTTTAAATCAATTTTTATTGAAAAATTCTACAAGAATTCAATTATTTAAATATAAAAATAAATAATTTATTAAATAAATGAATGTTTCTCGAAATTGAATTATCATAAAGAATTTCATCAACAAATTTGAATTTTTTCTAGGAATTTTAATAAAATTTTCAAGAATAATTAATTTTTTCGAGAAATTCAATTAAAATTGTATTAAAAAATTAATTCATTAATTAATTTATTCATGAAAATAATTTAATTTAAAAAAAAAATATTATTTATGAAAATAACTGAATTATTGCGAAGAAATTTATAAAAAATTTTGTAAATAGTTGAACTGCTGTGAAATTTTTATTATTTATGAAAATAATTTAATGTTTGCTTAGAATTTTATGATTATTTTTTTATAAATATTTGAATTCTTTTGAAAAATTTTACTAAAATATTAGATATTGAACATCATTGAATTTTATTATTTTTAAAGATAATTGAATTTTGAGAAGAATTTTTTTTAATTTTTGAATATAATTGAATTTCTGCGAAGAATTTCATTACTTTTAAAAATAATTGAATTTCTGCAATCGTTTGTAACTTCTCAAAAATTTAATTATTTCCAGTACTTTAATAAAAATCTCTGACTTTTCCGTGATTTCCCTTGCCTCTGGCAATCCTGCAATAGAAATAATTTATTGTTTAAATTATATTTTTTTTAAAATCAATTCTTTAAATAAAAACATTTTAAATGAATAAATAAAATAAAAATGATATAAAAAAATATTAAAATAAATATAATTTAAAGAATAAATTATTTCTATTATTAAATAATTCATTAATAAAAATTGCTATTCTTTTTGCAAATTTTAATATTCTTAACGTATTTACAAATTTTATTTTGCAAAAGTTATCAATAAATCAGCAAATGTTTTGCACGGAATGATTTACTATTATTATGCAAATAACAAAATAAAAATGTTCATAATTTTCAATTACTTTCAAAATCTTCGATTGAAATTATTAAAGAAACTCCATTATTCGAAAAAAAATTCAAATGAATTTAATTAGGATTTTCAAAGATTTTAATAAAATTATTCTTCTCAGAAATTCAATTAGTTTAATAATTAATTAATAACATTTCACAAAAGAATTAAATTATTATAAGAAATTTTGATAAAACTCTTTATAAAAATTTAAATATTTTAAATATTATTCTAATTAAATTTTGCGTAGGAATAATCTTTTTTAAAAGATTTTATTTTAATTTTTCACAAAAAATTTAATTATTTTGAAAATTTTGGATTTATTTTTTTGTAAAAATTAAATTATTGCAGGTTAAAAATTATAAAATTAAGTAAAAAATAACGCATAAGGAATATTTTTAATTGACAAAAATTTTGTTTAATTGCTTTTCTAATATTGAAAGCATTTTATTATACATTAGAATTTTCATTAATTTTAAATATTAAAATATTAAAAAGAATAATTAATTATAAAAAAACTAGAGAACAAAATGCAAACAGAAACAACTAACTTCAAATTGCGAATAGATGTGAAGTCAAATTAAGTAAGGGGAAAAAATAAAGTTTAGTTTAATGCTTATCTATTAACTTTCTAATTTAATATTTTCCTTTTTAATAGTTTATTTATTCTTATTTTTTGAAGATTTAATTAATAAATAATATTAGAAATTAAATTATTTATTGTAATGAGAAAATTCAAATATCTTTGTGAATCCTTTTTTAAATTATCCCACCATTAGTGACGCCAACCAATGAGATCACTTGAAGCTAAAAAGGACCCGAAATATTGTTCCCTACACATGGTTGATTAGGTTAGTTGGTTAGTTGGTTAGTTGTTTCTTTCTGCGTTGTGAACCCGGGTTCTATCCCCAGTCCCTCCAAATTTATTTTCAAAATTATTCTTCAATAATATAATATTGATATTGAGGAATAAATAAGTAATCAGTTCGCGGCAATAAATAAATTATAGAGAGAAATATTTTTTATTTTATATTTTTATTAAATTTATAAATACTATTTTTTTAGCTATAAGTAAACTGAAATATTAAATAAGTTTAAGTAATTAAATAATACAAAATAATACGTAAATAATTAATAATAATTACGTAAATTCCGTAAATGATTATTTTTATAATATCAATTTATATTATATTACTTACCTTATGACGCTTACTAGAAACTAACTTCTAATGCTTACAGATACTTACCAGAGATAGTTTTAAAGAACTTTTCTCTACTTGTTATCAGAAAAGTTTCTTAGATAACTTTCTGCAAGCTAACACGGAAAACTAAAAAGCGTAGGACATTTATAGGCCAAGGGAAGCTAACGGGAAGCTAACCATGTTAGCTATAGAAGCTAACATGGTTAGTTTCCCGTTAGCTTCCCGCAAAATATGGTGCTATGTGGGTAAATAATAATATTATATAAACTTTTAATTCCAATAAAAGAATTTGATTTTATCAGGAATTAATAAGAATTCTTAGATATGTCATTAACGTTTTAGATTTAGTGTTATTTGTCGATATGATAATTCTAACACTTCAATTTAAAATAAACACTATAATGATATCTAATAGATGTCGCTAATTGTTGGTAAGATTAAATTTTATATATAATAATAATAATAGTAATAATAATAATAATCCTCGCCGCTGGTTGTCCACTGCCGAACATCATTGATGTCTTTGACGTGCTGGGCGAAGCGGGCCCGCTGCCAAATGTCATTGATTTCTTTGATGTGCTGGGAGAAGTGGATCCACTGCCGAACATCATTGATTTCTTCGATGGGTTGGGAGAAGTGGGTCCACTGCCAGACACGACTGATTTCTTTGATGTGCTGGGAGAAGTGGGTTCGCTGCCAGACACGACTGGCATCTTGGATATGTTCGGTGGACCTTGCAGTGGTGGCGGGGCTTTCCACTAAAGGGCAACCAAACAGTTTACTCTACACATAGACTTCTCTATACATATATGGGTTACACACAATTACATTACTTATACATCTATTCACACATATTCACAATACACTTATCACACCCATATCACTTTACTTTTTTATTTTCATGGAAATGTGTGATGATATCAACATTATCCCCCAAGCAGGTACCTTGAAAGAGGGTAATCCTGCCGCTGATTCCGATCGGGTGGAAGCCCCGGTAGTCAGCGAAAGGCCCACGGATTTTGGGGGGGCCATCACCACACTGGTTCTTCAGACCGTGTCGCTGAAGACAAAATGGAGACAGAGACTGCAGAAACATCTGCAGAGATGCATCAGTTTCCTTCCACAAGCGAGGAAGAGAAATGTACTGCTGCAAATGAAGCGAAACAGGGTGGTCTCTCGGTTCCGCCATGGGCCGAGGTATGGAAAATCATGCTTGGTATAATGGCGGAACAGAGACTTCAAAATGAAGCTCTGGAAAAAACTCTTCTCGCTATAGAGAATTCATTTAGGAAGAATACCGCAACCGAAGTGAGAGAGTTCATGGCCGAAGCGAAGGAAATCTTTGGCGGAGTTAGGAGTGCGGGTCTCGCTCTCCGCTCATCAGCAGATAGGCTCCAAAAAACAATGGAGCCATCTACTAGGTACCGAGGCGTTGGTCAAATGGCACGTCCTAAAACGCCATTGACCACTCCAAAACAAAAGAAAGGAGATAAAGCCCCCCTCCTCTACCAAAAGCACGAAGAGAGGCGCCTCAACATCCCCAGAGGACCGGCAGATAAAAAAACCGGCCCCTATGTTAATACAGAAGGAGGAAAACACTAAATCCACCACGCCGTCAGAGAAAGAAAAAAAAAATTCTGACGGCTGGAACGAAGTTGTTTCCAGGAAAGATAAGAAAAAGACGGAAAAGAAGAAAAAAGAGATAAAAGAATCTTCTAGTGGACAAGGTCAGAAAAAAAGGAAAACCGACGCCATCAGAGTATCAATGGAGGACGGAAAAGTTCATCCAAAGATACTTATTGAAAAGCTTTTCGCCAAGGTCAACCCTGCTGAAACAAAAACAGAGGTTCTGTCCATTAGAAGAACGAAAAAGCAAGATTTGCTTTTCGTTCTTAAAAAGGGGCAGGAGTTCTCAACGTTCAGCAGCAAGTTGACCGAGGCCCTCAAAGGCAAAGCAATGGTCTCACCTCTGGTGACAAAGAGATCACTAGAGATTAGAGATTTGGATGAGACAACCAGTATTGAGGATGTCACTGAGGCCTTAAAAGAAGCTCTGGGCAGGACCGATTTCGAAGTGTCCTGCAGACTCTTCACCCTGCATGGAGGAGTAAAGATGGCAGTTATCCAATTACCAGAAGCAGACGCGGATGTTCTGCTTACGACCGGTAGAGTTAAGGTAGGTTGGATAAACTGCAGGATCCGCAGCAGGGTGGAAGTGGACAGATGCCACAAATGCCTCAGCTATGGGCATATCGCAAGGGTCTGCAAAGGACCCGATAGGAGCAAAGCTTGCTGGAAGTGTGGCTCCCTAGACCATTCCCACAAGAACTGTGCAGGGGAATCCTATTGCACAACTTGTGAGGACAAAGGGATAAAGGAGACAAAGCACGCTCCAGGAAGCGGGTCCTGTCCCGTCTATAGGGAGGAACTGAGGAAGCTGAAACAGAAGGGGTAAGATTTCTTCAGATCAACCTCAGAAAGGGTAGTGTTGCCCAAAATCTCCTAATGCAGTCTGCCAGAGAGAGAGGAGTGGATATACTACTCATTAGTGAGCAGTATAAGAAGCAAGGATTCTCAAACTGGTTTCAAGACTCATCAGGTAGATCGGCAATACATATATGCAATTCGGATATCAAGGCCGGTTCATTCCTAGATACGGACAAAGGGTTTGTTTGGGTAGAGATGGCGGGTATTCGCATATACAGCTGCTACTACTCGCCCAAAGACCCACTTGGAAAATTCGACTCCGAGATTCGCTCCCTTGAAGAAAGTCTGAGAGCTTTCGACGGGGATGTCCTCATTGCGGGAGATTTCAATAGTAAGTCACCGGAATGGGGGGAGACTCGTTAGGACAGGAGAGAAATCTTGGTTTCCGACATGCTGGCGACGAATGGACTGGTGGTGTTAAACCGGGGCCACAAGTTCACGTTTAGGAGGGGAGAATCGGGATCTATCCTTGATTTAACAATCGCATCTCCCCGTCTAGCCCGCAGAATAAGAAAATGGAGGGTACTGGATGAGGAAACATTGAGTGACCACCAGTACATAGAGTTTTTAGTCTCTGAGGAAAAACTTCGAGGACGTATTGCACCAAAAAATGGTAGCAAGAGAGCCTCTTGGAACCTCAGTAGACTAAACAGGGAGAAGCTGGCGGAATCCCTAGAAGAGTCGCGACTTATTCGCAATTCAAACTGGGTGAGAAAGCCAGCTTCTTTAAAGGGTATAGTGCGAGAGGCGAGGCGGGTGATTGTTCAAGCTTGCAATCACTCTATGCCTCGCCGGCAGAAAAGAAAAACGGGAAAGGGATCTATGTACTGGTGGAATGAAGAATTGGCCTGTCTTAAGAGAGAATGCCACGCAGCAAGGAGGCATTTTACCCATTCGAAGGGAAACCTCCAGCTGCGGCAATCATGGCATAAAGCCAGGCGTACTTTTAAGTAGGCCGTGAAAAGTAGCCAACGCCGTTGCTGGAAGGACCTAATCGGAGATTCCGAGAAGGATCCGTGGGGTTTGGCCTTTAAGATTGTCGCTAAGAAATTAGTGACAAGGCATAAAACCCCTGGTTTGGATGATCCGATTTGGGTCCTGAAAATCATAAAGGCACTGTTTCCCTATGTGAAACCTAGCTTCAGAGAGGACTACACTTACTGCGTAGTACGAGACGAAGAGCTCTTCACGATTGGGAATTAAAAAAGGTGGCAAAGACGTTAAGAAACGGCAAAGCGCCGGGCAATGATGGGATACCGAGCGAAATCTTAAAAGAGATTGTCGCAGTGGATCCTGAGTTGCTTCTTGACGTCTTTAATACGTGCTTGACAACCGGAGAGTTCTTCGGTGACTGGAAAACGCAGAAGTTAATCCTTCTCAGGAAAGGCGATAAACCTCTGGATAAGGTAACATCGTTCAGACCAATTTGTTTATTGGATACGATGAGCAAATTTCTAGAGGAAATGGTTCTGCAGAGACTTTAGGAAATCCTGATAGGCGAAAATAGCCTATCCGAGAATTAATTTGGCTTTTGTAAAGGCAGGTCAACAGTTGACGCAATACTCACTGTTGTAAACCATGCAAAGAAAGTCAAAGAGGACAAGAAGAAGGGATTCTGCGCGCTTATTTCCATCGACATACGTAATGCATTTAATTCCGCAAAGTGGGACAATTGCATCAAGGCGATGCGTCGTAAAGGGGTACCAACCTATCTGTTGCGAATGATAGATAACTATCTCAGCGACAGATGGGTTGAATACAAGAGCGATGCATGTCATCTCAAACATGAAATGACATGCGGAGCTCCCCAAGGATCAAAGGTAGGTCCATTCATATGGAACGTCATGTACGATGACTTCCTTAGAATTGAGTTACCTTAAGATACGATAATGGTTGGCTTTGCGGATGATGTCATTATAGTGTGTGGCGCGCGGACTTCTCGGATTCTAAAAATAAGGGTCAACGAAAGCTTGAGACGAGCAAAGTTCTGGTTAGATCTCAACGGCCTACAAATGGCTACAGAAAAGACAGAAGCTTTGCTTGTCACAGGTAAAAGATCCTTTGAGGTCCCGAAGATTCGGATAGGACAGACTGAAGTCTCCTGGGGAAATAGTTTAAAGTACCTGGGAGTGACGTTGGATCGAAAATTAAAGTTCGACCAACATTCTAAGATCACGTCACTGAATGCCGCCGACTGTATGGAGAATCTATCGAGAATGATGCCTAATGTCGGTGGCCCCAGGGAAAAGAAACGCCGATTAGTGGCGACCGTGGTTCAAGCAAAGCAGTTCTATGCTGCCCCTGCATGGGCTGAGTCCCTGAAGAACCGCGGCATCTCTGACGAGCTACTCTCCGCACAGGGTGGTTGTGCGTGGAGAGTAGTTTCAGCCTACAGAACGGTTTCAACGAGCGCTGCTCTAGTTCTTGCGAGTCTCCCGCCAGTGGACTTACTGGCGAGGGAAAGACAGGAAGTCTTTCAGCGTAACAAAGATCTAGTTACCTCGCAAGAGCAGAGTAGAAATCTCGCCAAAGCGGCTATCCGCAAAGAGGCGAAATGTAGACTCCTTGAACAATGGCAAGAGAGATGGGATGGAGATCTTAAAGAAAGGTGGTCATATCGCCTGATCCCCAACCTCGCCACTTGGCTAGGAAGAAAGCACGGTGAAGTTGGCTACTACCTGACACAAGTGTTGTCAGGTCACGGATGTTTCCGACAGTACCTTCATAGGTTTAAGATTAAGAGAGTAGCAAAATGCGCCTACTGTGACGCTGCAGTAGATGACGCGGAGCAAACTCTCTTTTATTGTGGGCACTGGAGCCGTGATAGAATGGTCGTGTGTACGGCAGTTGGCTTTGAAATCAACGCCGATAACATGGTGTCTACCATGGTTAAGAACGTGGACTCGTGGGGGCATATTGAATCCTTCATTATTAAAGTAATGAAAGAAAAAGATAGTGACGGAAGACGAGGTTGACCGGAGGAATCCAGTGCTCAGCTGTGTGTGAGCGTGGGGGGGGAGGAAATCATTTAGTTTTCCTCCCACCCACGCTTTCACATGGCTTGAGTGGGTTAATGGAAAGTTAAGGAGCACGGTAAGGGGACCCCACTTGCGAAGTTGAAGGCCTGACGGTAGTTCCGCAGGTGGATTAAGAGTCCCAAATAAGACGGGAGTGGTTTTTAGTGGGTCGACCAGAAGAAGAGCGGTCATCCCCACATAACCTGGAATTCATTACTCAGGTATCTGAATTCACAGATTTTCAACTTCCGACTACAAAAATAAATAAATAAATAAAAAAAATAAAAAAAAAATAATGATAATAATAATAATGTGCTGTGCAGGTCCTTGCAAGTGTCCCGCCAGCAGATCTTTTGGCGAGGGAAAGGGAAGAAATGTTTTTCTTTTCTAAAGAAAGCAGTTCCTTAGATAAGGAAATAAGACCAAGCAAGGGCCTGATCCGCAAAGAAGCGAGGCACAGGCTCATAAAAAGATGGCAGGAAAGATAGGATGGAGAGGAAAAAGGTCGATGGACTTATCGCCTTATCCCGGCACTCGCCATCTGGATAAATAGGAAACACGGTCAGGTTTCCTATTACTTGACTCAGGCGTTCACAGGTCACGGGTGTTTTAACTCGTACCTGTGTCGCTTTAAATTACGCGAGAACGAGGTGTGTGCATATTGCCAGTTCCCTGAGGACAACGCGGAGCACACCCTCTTCTCATGCAAGAAATGGGACTTGGAGAGGCGAGCCATGTTCGAAGGTGTAAACAGTCAAGTTACACCGGAGAACATGGTATCGCTAATGACCCAGTCTGAAGAGAATTGGCGGCAAGTCGAGAACTTCATAATCTCGGTTATGTCGAGGAAAGATCTCGACGGCCTCCAAAAAAGCATAATTTAAACAGCTTTTAATTTTTTTTGTTTGTTTTTTATTAATTTATTTTGTGATTTATTTGTCCTTATACAATTTTAATTTATTCCGTTTTATGTTTTTAATGTTATATACGCGTTTATTATTTTTTTCTTTTTTATATATCCGTTTGCAATTTTATCTTTTGACTGTTTACACTTAATTAAACATTTTTTTTTATTATTGTTGTGCTGTTAATTCCGCTTTTATATTGAAATAGTTTTAAATTTTTAACTATTAACGCAGGATAACCGCAGAGAAAAGCAGAAAGTCGCATTAGCGACAGAGTTGGAGCGCCACCCTCGAAGGCTAAAGTCTTACGACAGTTCCGAGGGAGGGTAAAGGGCACCAAAAGAAGGGTTACGGGTTTTAGTAAGTCGGGCTGGTAGTAGGTCGCCAGTTTGTTAAATTTATTATAACATTTATTTATTTTTCTTTTATTTATATTTCCTTTTGTTTTTTTTATCATAATTCTGGGTTGCTAGTTGGAGCAAAAGAGGCGCCCTCAAGTAGTCCCAGCAAGACGTATGCTGAGACCGTCTTAAAAGACGGAGCGGACAATGAGGACGGCTTTAAGGTTGTTAGAAAGAGAAGGGAACGGGCTCCAAGAAAAAAGCCCCCAAGCGAGAAAAAAGAGCTCCCAAAACACCCTTTGAAGCTTAGAACCACGGAAGCGGTAAAGATCACGGCAAGAGACCCAAAATCTTATGAGGGTATCTTGCCGCTGATAAAAGCAAAGGTTAAACCAGAAGACACTGGTACCATGATTCATAAAATCAGGAGACCTTTAAACAGGAGGTTCTTGTGATAGTGAAAAAGGGTGGAGATACCTTGAAGTTTGCGGAAGCACTGTCCTCGGCTCTGCATGGCGCCTTGCCATGCGAGGTCACTGCTCTCGTAAATAAAAGGTCTCTTGAGATCAAGGAGCTGAATGAAACCACGACGGAGGATGAGGTGATTTCAGTTCTGAGAGATAAGCTGGGCAAACCTGATCTGAAGATAGAGTGCCACCTTTTGACGCGCTTTAGAAGTACTAAGGTGGCTCTAATCCGCTTAGCAGAAGCAGAAAGTGACATTCTGCTTAAACTTGGCCGAATCAAAATCGGCTTGATAAACGCTCTAATTCGTGAGCATGTTGAAGTTATTAGGTGCCAAAAGTGCCTAGGTTACGTCCGTAACCCTATTCTGCAAAGGCCCCGACAGAAGTAAAAAACTGTCGGAGATGCGGCGGAGAGGGGCACCTCGCGAAAAGCTGTAACGTTAAGCCGAAGTGCCTTACATGCTTGGACCTGGGAAAGCCAGAAACAAATCATGAGTCCGGAAAGAGAGCCTGCCCGGTTTACTGGGAAGAACTGCAAAAGATTAAAAGGGCAAATCCTTAAAATTTTTGCAGGTCAACCTGCATACAAGTAAGGATGCACAGTTGATCCTAATGCAAACGGCAAGGGTTGACAAGTTTCTGGAGACGAGCAGTGGGTTCGTGTGGATAGAGGTAGCTAATATACGTATATATAGCTGCTACCTCTCACCCAACGACCTACTGACAAACTTCGAAGCCAATATCGAAGACCTAGAAGCGAGCCTCACAGAATCCAGGCTGGATGTCATCATCACTGGCGATTTTAACGCAAAGTCGCCAGAGTGGGGTGAGACGAGACTCGACAAGAGAGGAATTCGTATTGGAGAAATGATCTCCAGAAACGACTTATTAGCTGTGAACCAAGGCAATACATGGACTTTTAGACGAAGTGCGATCGGATCAATTATAGATCTAACGATCGCATCGTCTAAACTATTTAGGCGCATAAGCGACTGGCGGTTCTCAGAGGAATATACCGCAAGTGACCACCAGTACATTGAGTTCTCAGTCTCGATGGGAGGCACACGAGGAGAAAAAAGACAGGATGTTCCTAGTCGCAAAACCTCCTCGTGGAATATGAAGAAACTCGACAAGGAAAATTTCGGCCGGTCCCTAAAAGAAGCCCTTTTGATTGAGGACTTGGGCTGGGTGAAGAGGCCGAGCAGATGGGAAGGTGCGAGCGGTGAGAAACATGATAGTCACCGCTTGCAATGCGTCAATGCCACGCAAAGGCGCCATTCCCGTAAGAAAATCCTTGCACTGGTGGTCAGAGGAGCTAGCCTCCTTGAGGAAGGAATGCCTCAAAGCAAGAAGGACATATACCCGATCTAAGGGAGTTCTTTTGCTGAAAGAGGCTTTCAAGGAGGCGAAAAAGAACCTCAAGAAAGAGATCCGCAAGTCGCGACGCCGTAGCTGGAAGGACCTAATTGAGGAAGTAGATAAGGACCCATGGGGTCTAGCTTTTAAAATCGTAACTAAGAAATTAGCGACGAGGCAAAAGACCCCCCGCCTGGACAATCCCGATTGGGTCAGAAAGATAATAAATTCTTTGTTTCCTCCTGCGGAACCATACCTTAGAAGGGACTGGAGTTTTTGCAAAGTCGAAGAAGAAGAACTCTTCACACTTAGTGAACTGCAAAAAGCAGGCAAAAGATTGAAAACAGGCAAGGCGCCTGGAATCGATGGGATAAGTAACGAGATCCTAAAGATGGTAATCGATACTTCACCCCAGATTCTGCTTCGATGCTTCAATCTTTGCCTTGAGAGAGGAGAGTTCTTCTGCGACTGGAAGCGATAGAGGTTAGTCCTCCTGAGGAAAGGTGAAAAACATCTAGATAAAGTCTCATCATACAGGCCTATATGCCTGCTAGATACGATGGGTAAACTTCTAGAGGATATGGTTCTGCAGAGAATGCAAAACCACTTGACCGGAGAGAATAGTCTATCCGATCACCAATTTGGTTTCCGTAAAGGCAAGTCCACAGTTGATGCCATCCAGGCAGTTGTGGACATAGCCAAAGCAGGAAAAAACAAGTTGGGACCTGGAAAAAAGAAGAGCTTCTGCGCGTTGGTAGCAATTGACATACGCAACGCGTTTAATTCCGCAAGATGGAAAGATCTCATCAAGTCGATGAAAAAGAAAAACATGCCGCCCTACTTGTTGCGGATAATGGATAATTATCTTAGCGACAGGTGGGTTATATATGAGGGAGACACCTGCACTCCCAGGAAAGAGATGCAGCGTGGGGCTCCTCAAGGCTCGAGGGTAGGTCCATTTGTATGGAATGTATCTTATGATGATTTTCTGCTAATATATCTGCCCGAAGGTGCGGTGATCATCGGCTTTGCGGATGACGCGTTGTTCGTGTGCACTGCCGAAAGTGAGGAGGCTCTTGGGACATTGGTGAACGAATGTCTGCGACTTGCAAAAAGCTGGCTGGATACCAGAGGTCTTGAAATGGCCCTGGAAAAGACCGAGGCACTGCTGGTCACAGACAGACGTGGTTATGAGCTCCCACGAATCGTGATAGACGGATTCGAGGTCAAGTGGAGTAAGCAAATTTAATATCTTGGTGTGGAGTTGGATGGAAGGTTAAACTTCCACCACCACATGGCTACGCCGTCAAATAAGGCGATCGAGTCTGCGGCTAATCTTTCACGGTTAATGCCAAACGTAGGCGGACCCCGTGAACAAAAAAGAAGACTGGTGGCGAGTGTCGCCCACGCTAAAATGCTCTATGCAGCACCAGCGTGGGCCCCCTCCCTGAGGAGTAAAAGATGTGTGACCATCTGTGAAAAGATACTGTCGGCGCAGAGATCGATAACAACGCGTATCATCTCTGCATATAAGACAGTATCTACAAGTGCTGTGCAGGTCCTTGCAAGTGTCCCGCCAGCAGAACTTTTGGCGAGGGAAAGGGAAGAAATGTTTCTCTTTTCTAAAGAAAGAAGTTCATTTGATGAGGAAATAAGACCAAGCAAGGGCCTGATCCGCAAAGAAGCGAGGCACAGGCTCATAGAAAGATGGCAAGAAAGATGGAATGGTGAGAAGAAAGGTCGATGGACTTATCGCCTTATCCCGGCACTCGCCACCTGGATAAATAGGAAACACGGTCAGGTTTCCTATTATTCGACTCAGGCGTTCACAGGTCACGGGTGTTTTAACTCGTACTTGTATCGCTTTAAATTACGCGAGGACGAGGTGTGTGCATATTGCCAGTTCCCTGAGGACAACGCGGAGCACACCCTCTTCTCATGCAAGAATTGGGACTTGGAGAGGCGGGCCATGTTCGAAGGTGTAAACAGTCAAGTTACACCGGAGAACATGGTATCGCTGATGACCCAGTCGGAAGAGAATTGGCGGCAAGTCGAGAACTTTATAATCTCGGTTATGTCGAGAAAGGATCTCGACGGCCGCTAAAAAGCGTAATTTAAACAGCTTTTAATTTAGTTCGTTTGTTTTTTATTAATTTATTTTGTGATTTATTTGTCCTTATACATTTTTTAATTGTTTGTGTTTTTTATTAATCTTTGTACAGTTATAATTTTATCTTTTGACTTTTTACACTTAATTACACATTTGTTATTTTTAATTATTGTTGTGCTGTTAATTCCGCTTTTATATTGAAATAGTTTCAAAATTTTTAACTATTAACGCAGGATGACCGCAGAGAAAGGCAGAAAGTCGCAATAGCGACAGAGTTGGAGCGCCACCCTCGAAGGCTAAAGTCTTACGACAGTTCCGAGAGAGGGTAAAGGGCTCCAAAAGAAGGGTTACGGGTTTTAGTGGGTCGGGCTGGTAGTAGGTCGCCAGTTTGTTAAATTTATTATAAAATTTTTTTATTTTTCTTTTTTTTATATTTTCTTTTGTTTTTTTTATCATACCAACCCCACATAACCTTGGAGTGCGGAATCCAAGGTATCTGTAGGCAGATTTTCCAAAAGTCCCTAAGCAAAAAAAAAAAAAATAATAATAATAATAATAATAAAATAATAATAATATCTATTGTTTACGAACATATATATCTTAAATTTTCAAAATTATATCAAATCAAATATATAATTAATTTTATTAAAATTCGTCGAAAGAATTTAATTATTTATAGAAAGTGTAAAAAAACTCTTCCCAAGAATTTAATTATTTCAATAAATAGCAAAATTCTTTAAACTTACTATATTCTTTTAAATATTATTTTTAAGAAATATTCTTTACAAGTATTCAATTATTTTTATAAATTTCCATGAAATTTAAAAAAAAATTAAATGATTTTCATAAGTATAAATAAATGATATATATAAATTATAAATGATATGAAAATTCTTCGACAAATTTAAATTACTTTAAGGAATTCTAATAAAATTCATTGTAAAAGTTTCATTATTTCTATAAATAACAAGATTTCAATTATATCCATCACAAGAATTCGATTATTTTCACAAATTTTTCTTAATTCACTAATTTGTATTTCTATTATATTTTAATAAAATTTCCAAAAAGAATTTAATTATTTAAAAACATTTTAAATTAATATTAACATTTTAATATTCTACAAGAATATTCAATTATTTTCTAAAAGAATTAAACTTTCATAAGAATTGAAATATTAAAAATAGAATTTATCTAAATTGTTATTAAAAAATCAATTATTTGAAACTTTTTTTATAAAATCCTCGCAATAATTTAATTATTTTTATAAATAATAAAACTCATTGCAGAATTTCAATTATTTTTAATTCAATTTTAATCAATTTCCTCGAAAAATGTAATTATTGAAATTATTCTTAAAAATTAGATTAAAATTCATCAAAAGAACTATGCAATTATATACAAAATTAATATTAATATGTAGGGAAGACTGGGGCGAAAAGTTAAACTGCCAAAACCGTTAAAATTCATTATCTTTCGAATGAAAATACTTAGAGCATTGCAATTTTAATTATAGAAGGGTGATATCACTCTAAATAAATGTCCGGAGTTGTGTGCAATTCTGTTTATTTTTGTGGTGTCAATATTGAAAGTTTTTTTTCAACCTACTTTTGAAAATTTTTTCGAAAAAGAAAATATCAACTTTTAAATATATTTTTTGCATTTATTCTCACCGCGATTTTTTTACTTCATTATTTGGGTCCCCTGAAGAGATACCTAATGGTATTTGCTAAATATCTTTAGTCAGATTTTTTATATTTGTTGTTAAAGCCAAAAACGCACCCTGGGGCGAAAAGTTAAATAATGGGTGGGGCGAAAAGTTAAATGTATTTTTACATGTTGTTAAAAATTTTTTTTTTATTTTTCGTTTTTTTGGGTTTATTTGTTTAAACATTATTTATTTGACATTGGGCAAGTACTCTGTCAAAAAATAAGCCGGTTAACGTGAAATAAACCAAAAAATTTTTTTTTTTTGAAATTTCAATTTTTTAACTTTACAACTATTCTAAAGCTTTTGTCAAATAAACAAAGATCTTTTATTTACTAAATTACTTGTTTACGTATACTTTAACTTATCTACTACTTATCACCTATTAGAAAATATTTTTAGTAGGCTAAAAATAGAATTTAACTTTTCGCCCCAGCATGGGGCGAAAAGTTAAAAAAAACAAAATTTTCAAAAAAGGAAAAAACATGTATTTTTTGCGAAAATATCAAGAACTTTTTTCTTGAAAGTTGTAGAGGACAAGTTGCCCTACAATATTGATATACAAATATTTGCATCTAAGCTGCTTATATTGCCAAAAAAATCATTTATGCAAAATTTAACTTTTCGCCCGAGAAGAAAAAAAATTGGCATTATTGAACAACATTGCCCAAACATGAGTGGGCAATGTCGATATTTCCCGGGCACGAACACATTTCTTTGACCCTTATTAAAAATACTCGGGCAATGTCGACAATGCCCACTTATTTTGGGCAATGTCGAGATTGACCGGGCTATGTCGACAATGCCTAGTGATTTTGGGTATTGTCGACATTGCCCAATAATCGACATTGACCGTAACATATATAAAATTAATCACATAATCCAGTTTAATCAAATTTTAAAGGATTTAACATCTAAAAAACGTAATGACAATTTTTTTATTTCTTCTGACGAATATGAAACGTGTGTTTCATATTGCAGTCGCAAAAGCACAATGGATTTATGTTTATGTTTTACCAAGACCACTTAACAAAATTTATGAACTTGCGTCTTCTTAAGGACGTCCATGAAAAAAATGACTATTTTTTATCATTTTTTCGTTAAAAAATTGTTTAAACAATCTTGAAAAATTTGTTTTCACCGAAAAAGGGCTTTCGTAGAATACACTTAATTTTTTTTGAATAAAATATTTGGAGGCGAAATTTTTTGGAATGATAAAGGACAGTACTTTGCAGGGAGCTCATCCCCATTTTGACAATAATTTAGCGAAAAAGTGATTTAAAAAAATAAATAATGTGGAATATATATAACATTGCCCGGGCACTGTCATATTTTACTGAATTTTGTTAAAAATACCCGGGCAATGTCCAAATCAATAATCGACATTGACCGTAACATATATTTACTTACGAAATGTACTCGACAGGTAACATATGGGGCAAAATTCCTCAATTGAGGAGGTCAATCAAATAACTCGATTTACGCTCGGCTGAAATGCTGAGAAGCCAGTCAGTCGGGTCAAAAGTGAGAAAAATAAAAAATCAAAATTTTGGTTTTTAAAAGACGGCATCTTGTAGATAATAAAAAATACATCTTTTTTCTTAATGAATTTTTTTTGTAGAGCCAATATTTCCCATATTAAAAAATTAAAACCAAAAAATTTGTGTTTAGAAATTTAATTAAGTTTTAAAATACAAACGGTCTTTTTGCATACAAAATGTTAATGAATTTATATTAAAAAATTGTTAAAATAAATTAACAACATATAGCTGTCGCTATTAGAGTGACCCCACATTGCCTAAGTTAAGGCGCTGTCTCTTGTGGCGTGTGCGTGACGCGGTAGGGACTTTTTAAAAATTGAATAACTGTTATTTTTAAACAAATTTATTTGAAATTTTCAGAAAAACTTCGTTGAATAATATAGAACAACTTTCTCACTGGAAGTTTGTTCGACTCAAAACTTCCCTAGATACTTTTTCTCATCGAAAATAAGATAACCTTATTGCTGACAGTTCATTGTTTATAATAAAAAACAATTAAACAAAAAATAATTTTTAAATGTTTTATGACTTTTTCTGTTTCAGCAGACCCAAATGAGTATGTACATAAAATTCCGAGCAGATTTATTAATATTTTGTATGCAAAAAGACCGTTTGTATTTTAAAACTTAATTAAACTAAACACAAATTTTTTGGTTTTTATTTTTTAATATGAGAAATATTAGCTCTACAAAAAACCTAGTACCAATATGACGCCCAAAATGGAGAAAATACCGAAAAAATCGTAAGGTTTTTTTTGAAACACGCTTTTCACATCAATAAGATTTTTTTGAGCAGGTCTCATGTATGCTATTGGTGGATAAAATAGTTGTACTTTCGAACTGTGTACTTGACAACTTGAAAATTCAAGATGGCGCATCCAAAATGGCAGAAAAATCCGAGCAAAATACTTGATAAATAGCAAATGCATCATTAATATTCAAAACTTGATTTAAATCATTTAAAAATTACTTCTCGGGGGTTTTCGAGGTCGCTGATTACGAATATGAAGTTTAATTTTAAAAATTCAAAATGGCGGATCCAAAATTGCGGATAAAAATTTTTGCAAATCGATAAAATTCCATAAAAATAACTCACTTGGGGGTTTTTGGGGTCGCTGATTACGATTATGAAGTTCAATTTTTAAAATTCAAAATAACGGATCCAATATGTCGGGTAAAATTTTTTTAAAATCGATAAAATTGCATGAAATTACTCACTCGGAGGTTTTCGGGGTCGCTGATTACGAATATGAAGTTTAATTTTCAAAATTCAAAATGGCGGTTCCAATATGGGGGATAAAAATTTTTTTAAAATCAATAAAATTGCATGAAATTACTCGCTCGGGGGTTTTTGTGGTCGCTGATTACGAATATGAAGTTCAATTTTAAAAATTTAAAATGGCGGATCTAATATGGCGGAAAATTTTTTTTTAAAATAGATAAAATTGCATGAAATTACTCACTCGGAGTTTTCGGGGTCGCTGATTACGAATTTTAAAAGTGCAATTTTAAAAATTCAAAATGGCGGTTCCAATATGGCGGATAAAAATTTTTGAAAAACGATAAAATTGCATGAAATTACTCATTCGGGGGTTTTCGGGGTCGCTGATTACGAATATGAAGTTCAATTTTTAAAATTCAAAATGGCGGATCCAATATGGCGGATAAAATCTTTTTAAAATAGATAAAATTGCATGGAATTACTTACTCGGGGGTTTTCGGGGTCGCTGATTACAAATTTTAAAAGTGCAATTTTAAAAATTGAATTTTACAAATTCATAAATTTTTAGTTGTTTTGTAGATTTTATTTTGTCTGTTACCGTCACGTTTTCCTGGAGTTGCCCAACTCTCACTCCGTGGAGTACGACAAAGTTTCTTATTTTTTTTTTAATTTTACTGGTGATGTGCAACATCAGTAAAATTCACGTATGTAATGCATAAATATCGATAAAAATCTCTTTAATTATTAATTTTAGGCTTTTTCAATATAAACTAATCGAAATCTGCCAAAAAAAATTTACTAAGGTATAGTTGACCTCTAAAACGTGGAGATTTCACCAAAGAAAAAAGATTTTTTTTGGTTTAATTTTTCATTTATTTATAACTGAATAAGGAATATAATTAAACGAAAATAACTAATCATTTTTTATTCATAATGTGAATCGAAGTTATGGCACGTAAAAAGTAGTTACGTCCACCCCAAAAAAAGTGTTGCACATCACCCCAAATATGATATTTTGCGAAAAATAATTTGTATGCAATACAATGCAATGGAAACACAAAATATAAAAAGATATTTAAAAACACTTAAAAAAGCAACAATAAGCACATTCTTATCTATAAAATAAATTAAAACCCTTCACGAAACGACTAGAAATGTAAAGCGTGAGGAATATTTCCTTCCAGAGAAATTTAAGTGAACTTGCGTACAGCAAACCTGGCTGCGAGCTGTCTCGTTAGTTTTATATCAAAAACAAGCTACTGAGGATACAAAAAAATGGCAATACTTGGCTCTGTTCAATATCGAACTATAGATCAGAAGTCGGCGGTGTTGCACATCCCCCCATGTTTCACATCACCCCACATCACTCCACAGTGTTCTTCAAACACTTTTAGGTTTACCTAAAATGAGTCAAAATTGTGCTAACGCAGTTTTATCTGGAATCAATCCAAGATTCCAAATTTTCATTTCTGAAAATCGTAGCTGATTCTTTTTTCGAAAAAAACCAAAAAAACATATATATAGGGGCAATTCGACGTGAGATTTTAGTCAACCTCTTAAAATCAGCCAAAAATATTTTTTTTGTATTCTGTATCGAAAAAAACAAATACGTATTACTTCCTCATAGAGAAAGTATTGTAATACCGAAATTTTTCTTGTTCGATTTTTTGACATATCTTTATGTTATTTGATCTCAGGAGTTCAAAAATGACATTTTTAAAAAATGTCATTCCGTATGTGTGTGTGTGTGTGTGTGTGTGTGTGTGTGTGTAAACATCACATTTTCATAAATATCTCGAAATCATGAAGAGCTTTTGGGTTGAATTTTTTTTTAAATTGTAGATCTCACCTGCGGACATAAAATGAGAGTACTTTGAGATAGATTAATAAAGTTTAACTAAATTTTTTTTGGATTTTTAATTTTGCAAAAAAACGTTTTTTGCCCATAACTTAAAAAAATGTTAGGACACCTATAAATGTTTTTCCATAATTTTGTAGAGTTTCTTTAGACGCATCTTTTGAGCTCTAATTAAACATTTTTCGTCCATATTAACCGGAGATATTAAACTTTTAAAAATTCAAAATTTTGGAAAATAAGACTTTTTTGAAAATTTTGTTGAAAAATGTAGAAGTAATCTTAAAATTATCGTTACCTTCTTGTAGAGCTTCAAAAAAACGCTTCGATTGACCTATTTTTGAACCTAATTCGCTAATAAATTTCGAAATTATTGGTATTTTAAAAACCAAAAATTGTGGAAAATGACATTTTCTCAACTTTTTTGTTTGAAAATTTTTGTTTAACTATTAAACTATTATAACTATATTGTAGACTATTTAAAAATACATTGATTGACCCAAGATTCAATCACTTTTACCATATTTATAAAAAGTTATAAGTTATATTTTCCTATTATTATTATTATTATCTCTATGTGGAAGTAAAGTGTTCATGAAATGAGCACCAAAATTATAAAAAGATATACAACTTGGCAGCGGTTTTTTTTTATTTTTGTTTAATTGTCCAAATTTTCGAGTTATGAATTTTCGAAATTTTAGACTTGTAATTGTAGACCTATATTTAGTAGTTTATAAGTCCGAAAATATTGAGTTTCGGAAAAAGTTGTCAGAAAATATAAGTTTTAGTTTTCTTTCGACTTTTAAGAAATGTAAACAACATTTTTTTAAAAAAATTTTTTATTAAAAGAATTTTTTTTATAATCAAATTAATTTTTCCTAACTTTAGCCCAGATTTTTTTTATTTTTTAAAAATTTATTTATTCCTTATAATATAGAGAAGATTTTCCAAAACATCTTGAGGTGGGACTGATATGTTGAATGAGTTTTAAAACATTTTCAAAAATCGCTTGCAAGCATCACAGTGAAAATTTTTTTACAATTAACTTCTAAAACTGTCTATACAGCGTAGATCCTTTAATTTATAAAAAGAACACTCAAACAGATTAAAAATTATGCGCTGTAGACAGTTTTAAAAAGTTAATTGTAAAAAAATCCCACTGGGATGCTTGCAAGTGATTTTTGAAAATGTTTTAAAACTCATTTAACACATCAGGGCCATCTCGGGATTTTTTAGAAAATCTCCACACTATATTATAAGGTATAAATAAATTTAAAAGAAATCTAGCCTAAAGTTAAAAAAAAATTAATTTGTTTATAAAAAAATTCTTTTAATAAAAAATTAAAAAAAAATTTTGTTTACATTTCTTAAAGTCGAAAGAAAACTAAAACTTTCATTCTTTGACAACTTTTTCCTAAACTCAATATTTTCGGACTTATAAACTACTAAATATAGGTCCACAATTACAAGACTAAAATTTCGAAAATTCATAACTCGAAAATTTGGACAATTAAACAAAAATAAAAAAATACGTATCTGTTTTTTTCGATACAGAATACAAAAAAATATTTTTGGCCGATTTTAAGAGGTTGACTAAAATCTCACGTCGAATTGCCCCTATATATATGTTTTTTTGGTTTTTTCGAAAAAAGAATCAGCTACGATTTTCGGAAATGAAAATTTGGAATCTTGGACTGATTCCAGATAAAACTGCGTTAGCACAATTTTGACTCATTTTAGGTGAACCTAAAAGTGCTTGAAGACCATCGTGACTCTACTTTTTCATTTTTAAATTTTTTTGTGCTTTTAACTGTTTTTATATTTTATTTAAAATTTTTTTATAACATTAAAATTAGTCGAACTCCACGTGGTGAGAGTAATCATCGACCCCGAAAACCCCCAAGTAAGTAATTCCATGCAATTTTATATATTTTAAAAAAATTTTATCCGCCATATTGGATTCGCCATTTTGAATTTTTAAAATTAAACTGCATATTCGTAATCAGCGACCCCAAAAACCCCCAAGTGAGTTTGACTGAATTTCAAGGTAAGAATTTTTATCCTAAATAATTAGACTTTTAAAAACCCTTCGGTACTAGGGGGTATTTTTAAAATTGAACTGCATATTCGTAATCAGCGACCCCAAAAACCCCCGAGTGAGTTTAACTGAATTTTAAGGTAAGAATTTTTATCCTAAATGATTAGACTTTTAAAAACCCTTCGGTACTAAGGGGTATTAAGGTCCGCTCTTTCAGAATCCGGGGTCAAAAAAGCATTTCGACCATCAGGGAAACCAATATGACCCCAAAAACCCCCGAGTGAGTAATTTCATGCAATTTTATCGATTTTCAAAAATTTTTATCCGCCATATTGAAACCGCTATTTTGAATTTTTAAAATTAAACTTCATATTCGTAATCAGCGACCCCGAAAACCCCCGAGTAAGAAATTTCATTCAATTTTATCGATTTTAAAAAAATGTTATCCGACATATTGGATCCGCCATTTTGAATTTTAAAAATTGAACTTCATATTCGTAATCAGCGACCCTAAAAACCCCTAAGTGAGTTATTTTTATGCAATTTTATCGATTTTCAAAAATTTTTATCCGCCATATTGGATCCGCCATTTTGAATTTTTAAAATTAAAATTCATATTCGTAGTCAGCGACCCCGAAAACCCCCGAGAAGTAATTTTCAGATGATTTAAATCAAGTTTTGATTTTTCTGCCATTTTGGATCCGCCATCTTGAATTTTCAAGTTGTCAAGTACACAGTTCGAAAGTACAACTATTTTATCCACCTATAGCATACATGAGACTCGCTCAAAAAAATCTTATTGATGAGAAAAGCGTGTTTAAAAAAAACCTTACTATTTTTTCGATATTTTCTCCATTTTGGGCGCCATAGTGGTTTTCCTGATGGTCGAAATGCTTTTTTGACCCCGGATTCTGAAAGGGCAGACCTCAATACCTCTTATTACTGAAGGGCTTCTAAAAGTCTAATCATTTAGGGCCAGTTTCACCAACTGGCGGTTAAGCTTGGTTCAACTGAACTCGTTCAACTCTTGATCGTCAGAGTTAACCGCTAGTGCGTTTCACAAGCGTAATCCCAGTTTAAAATGAACGCGTTTAGTTAATCTACATTCCCTAGAATTTCCTAGTGGTTATGGCGCTTAAATCTAACCACAGAATGTAAATAAACAACTGAACTAACCTAAAATATAAATGTCGCATAGGTTCTTTTGAGCTTAATATCTATTATTTTAAATTAAAACCTTAATAAAAAATGAGTAGTGGAGTAAAAAACAAGTTGTTCTTTTCATGATTATTTAGCTTCCACAATATAGTATATACCAATTGCTTAATTTCTTATTCTAGAATAATTATTTAAAAGTATTTTAAAAAATTTCAAAAAATACAAAATTTGAATTTTTTGTTAAAAATAAAAATATCGTCCGATTAATTTTATAAATATTGATAAAATATATACTTTATATACATGAATCGATTCTTTTTCATGGCAGAAATACAATTTTGACAAGAGTAAATGAAAATTTTAATAAAGAAAAAAGTTATTTCAAAAATTACAAAATTTAAATTTTTTGTTGAAAGCAAAATTAGACAGAGAGAGCCAAACTTTTTTTTAAAGTCCTTTTTTATATTTTCTTAATTTAATAACATAATAGTGCATACATATTTTGTGATTGTGGTGTAGTAGATCAGATTTGTAAATTTCAATATGAATGTCAATTAAATGACCATTTAAAATTTGTAATGGCTTTTATATGAATATTTCTAAACATTTGTCAGATTTATTTTTATTTTTTGAAAATTCTCCCTTCTTTATATTTTTTTAATTTAATTTACATTTAATAAAGTTAAATCTGTTGAAACAAAGCATCTACATGCAATATTGTTTTGATAGTGGGTCAGTTTGGGATAGAATGCTTTGTATATATAATGATTCCACTTATTTTGTTAAGTAAATAATACACTGAATGTTAATTAATTTTTTATACCTATAGGTAGTGGTCCCTTAAGAAAATCAACAAATCGTAAAAGTTCGCACTGCGCTTCGGGAGAGTTCGGCAAGTTGAACGCGGTCAACTCTGCTTAGGGCCAGTTTTACCAACTGGCGGTTAAGCTTGGTTCAACTGAACTCGTTCAACTCTTGATCGTCAGGGTTAACCGCTAGTGCGTTTCACCAGCCTAATCCCAGTTTAAAATGAACGCGTTTAGTTAATCTACATTCCCTAGAATTTCCTAGTGGTTATGGCGCTTAAATCTAACCACGGAATGTAAATAAACAACTGAACTAACCTAAAATATAAATGTCGCATAGGTTCTTTTGAGCTTAATATCTATTATTTTAAATTAAAACCTTAATAAAAAATGAGTAGTGGAGTAAAAAACAAGTTGTTCTTTTCATGATCATTTAGCTTCCACAATATAATATATACCAATTGCTTAATTTCTTATTCTAGAATAATTATTTAAAAGTATTTTAAAAAATACAAAATTTGAATTTTTTGTTAAAAATAAAAATATCGTCCGATTAATTTTATAAATATTGATAAAATATATACTTTATATACATGAATCGATTCGTTTTCATGGCAGAAATACAATTTTGACAAGAGTAAATTAAAATTTTAATAAAGAAAAAAGTTATTTCAAAAATTACAAAATATAAATTTTTTGTTGAAAGCAAAATTAGACAGAGAGAGCCAAACTTTTTTTTAAAGTCCTTTTTTATATTTTCTTAATTTAATAACATAATAGTACATACATATTTTGTGATTGTGGTGTAGTAGATCAGATTTGTAAATTTCAATACGAATGTCAATTAAATGACCATTTAAAATTTGTAATGGCTTTTATATGAATATTTCTAAACATTTGTCAGATTAATTTTTCTTTTTTGAAAATCCTTCTTTCTTTATATTTTTTTAATTTAATTTACATTTAATAAAGTTAAATCTGTTGAAACAAAGCATCTACATGCAATATTGTTTTGATAGTGGGTCAGTTTGGGATAGAATGCTTTGTATATACAATGATTCCACTTATTTTGTTAAGTAAATAATACACTGAATGTTAATTAATTTTTTATATATAGGTAGTAGTCCCTTAAGAAAATCAACAAATCGTAAAAGTTCGCACTGCGCTTCGGGAGAGTTCGGCAAGTTGAACGCGGTCAACTCTGCTTAAACCGACAAAATTCAGCGATTAAAATATAAACTTAGTTCAACCGAGTTGAACGTGGTTAAGTAGATGGTGAAACGTACGCAGAGACTTGATCTCGTTCAACTCATACTTTGAACGAGTTCAGTGCTTGAACTAGTTTGGTGAAACTGGCCCTTAAACCGACAAAATTCAGCGATTAAAATATAAACTTAGTTCAACCGAGTTGAACGTGGTTAAGTAGATGGTGAAACGTACGCAGAGACTTGATCTCGTTCAACTCATACTTTGAACGAGTTCAGTGCTTGAACTAGTTTGGTGAAACTGGCCCTTAGGATAAAAATTCTTACCTTGAACTTCAGTCAAAAATTTTGGACATTTGGGCGTTAATGGGTTAAAGTTTTTAGTAACGTGTGAACAGTGGATTCCTTTAGCTAATATAGCTAAAATACAGTAGAAGACAAAATTTTGACCTATATTTTTTCCAAAGGTTTTTTCCTCCTCTTTCGAATGGTGTAAATTTTTTTTTTTTGAATTAACAATTTAACTTATTTTTTTCAAAATTAAAAATATTTTTCACTCTTTTTTGAAAAACAGAATTTTTTTTCTTTTTTTTGCTTTAAAATAAAGCTTAATATGTGTACTTTCCATACTTGATTAGGAAAAAATGCCGTTTTTTTTGTTTTCGAATTATTAATTAATTAATTAATAAAAATCAGTACAAAATTACTAAAAAATGAAATATTTTTTAAGCAAGTAAACTTTTCTTAATTAAGAGATTATCCTCGTAAAGCTTACCTAATTCCGCATCCAATAAGTATAATTACTAATTGGAATGAATAATTACTTAATGGCCTTGAGTATTCTAAAGTTGTCAGCGCGTTTTTTATATACAGATTTGTTATTTTTTTTAGAATAATCAATGGTTCTGTTAATTGCTTAGCATTGGTATCAAAGGCTCCACCTGTAAATTTACGTTCTTACAATTTAATTCGTGTTCCATCCCATAGAACTGACTATGGTAAAAACTTAGCTATTTCTAGAATGGTTGCTGAGGTGAATGAATATTGTGATAAAATTGATGTCTTTGAGAAAAACGAGAACATATTTACTAATAATTTGCAAAAACAAGTTTTATTGACAAATTAATTTGCGACAATACTTACTTATTTTTATAACCGTTTTTTGTATTAAGGGCTCTGCCCGTATAAGAATCTTAAATAAATAATTACACCTATTTTTACAAATAATTGTTAAATAAATAAATAAATAATTGAAAATTTATTTATTAATTTTTTGAAAAAAGGACATTTTCTTCTTCTTTTTTGCTTTAAAATAAAGCTCAATATGTGTACTTTCAATACCCGAGTAGGAAAAAATGCCGTTTTCTTTTGTGTTTCGAATAATTAATTAATTAATTAATTAATTAATTAATAATAGTAAGAAATTACTAAAAAATTAAATATTTTTCAATCAAATTAACTTTTCTTAATTATGAGCTTATCATCGTAAAGATTACCAAATTCCGCATTCAACAAGCATAAACTAAGCTTTATTTGAAAGAAGAATAAAAAGAAAAAATGTCATTTTTCAAAAAATTAATAAATAAATAATCAATTATTTATTTATTTAACAATTATTTATAAAAAAACAGTTGAGTTTATGCTTGTTGGATGCGGAATTTGGTAAGCTTTACGATGATAAGCTCATAATTAAGAAAAGTTTATTTGCTTAAAAAATATTTCATTTTTTAGTAATTTCTTACTATTATTAATTAAATAATTAATTAATAATTCGAAAACAAAAAAACGGCATTTTTTCCTAATCGGGTATGGAAAGTACACATAGGTATTAAGCTTTATTTTAAAGCAAAAAAAAGAGAAAAAAATGCCGTTTTTCAAAAAAAAGTGAAAAATATTTTTCATTTTGAAAAAAATAAGTTAAATTGTTAATTAAAAAAAAAACTTTTCAAACGTATTATCACAACTTGTTGAAGTGAACGGAAAATAAAAGTAAATTGTACATAAAAAGAAACTACACTGAAAACGTATGCTCTGCTGATTTTTTTAATTGCGGTACCAGAAATTAAATATAATACTATATAATTGTTAAAATTGTGATAAATAATAATAACAAAAAAAATTTTATCCAGGTTTCATTACAAATCTTGGAGACACTGGTGCAATCTTAATCAGGATATAAGACTTTTAGTAAAACATCGAAATCCGAATCAGTCGCAAAACATGAATAAACGATCGAAACGAAATCGAAAAAATCGCCAAAATCCATATAACACTGAGGAATCGACTTTTTACTGGTTTTCCAATCACAATCATTATGCCGATCCATTTTATTCCTTTTACATGAATTCCAGTTACGTTTGATATAATTTTCGTTATTTATTATTTTTAATAATTATATTTGTTATTGTTATATTATATTTGTTTTACAGAAATTAAGTATTTTTTATATTGTTTTTTTAAAAGAATTAAAAATACTAGTTCTTGTTAGTTGTGTTACATATTAACTTACTATTATTTATTTTATGTTGAAAGTATATTGATTTTTTTTTATCATCACACTATAAAAAAAATTACATATCTATATAGAAAATTGTAAAAAAAATCAACTCAGGGTGGAAAGAAATTTTGTTTCATTACAATTGTTATCATCATTATTATTACTATTATTATTATTATTATTATTATTATTATTATCATTAATATTATTACTACTATTATTATTATTGTGACTATTATATTTATTATGTAAATTGTGATTTGAACTTAAATTGTTAAACTACAAAATTTTCCGACGTAAACATTTGCTCTTAGGTTTAAATAATTTATTTATATTTTTTAACAATTATTAAGAATTCCATTTGCAATTTATTTTCAACTGCTATAATAAACATACAGAGACAAATTTTAACATGTATTATTATTTTCTCAAAAAAAGAAAAATTATTTTTATGGCACTAAATAATTATATCACTGATTTGGTTTTTTTGAAATTATTCTTCACAGTCGATGTTTTTATTATATTTTACTCTGTGTAAAAGTAAGAGAAAAAAATACTGTAATTTTAGAAAATACAATATTTTTTCAAAAATCTATTTTGTAATCACTAGAAAAAAATTATTTTATAATTATTACCATTACACTGCAAAAACAAAGTCTTAAAGAACTTATACACCCTACTGAAAATATTGATATCGTTTCTAATATCAAATAGGAAATTAGAAACGATATAAAATTTGACATTGGAAGCGACATAATTAATTACGACTTATATCATATTGAAAATTATGTTTGATTTTGAGACTAAAACCTATATTATTTCCGATATCTTTTCTAACGTCGTTTCTGATGTCAGGTATTATTTTATTTTCGATTATGCGGTTTAAAAATATATTATGAAATTAATTATTTTAATTTTTAATCAATATAAAATTTGAATTATTTATAAAAATTTTATTGCACTTTTATTTCCTCTTCTTTTTATAAATCTATATTAAAATTTGATATAAATGAAAATACGATATATGTACAAAAATAATAATTTAAAAAAATAGATATTTAAATATAAAAATAAATTATACAAATTAAGTAAATCATTAATTTCATTACATTTTTACTTTTAAAATAAAATAAAATAATAATAATAATATGCCATTAAACAAACTTGATAAATGGTAAAAATTGATTTATTTTATACTTTAATTTAACATTTTTTAAGAAATTGCGATTTTCTAAGTTACTAAAATTATTTAACACATTGTTTGTTTTCTGCAAAGTACAAAAAATTGCAGATATATTTTTAAAAGTGAAATTGGATAAATTTAAATATTAAACTCAAATCCTCATAAAAAATTCTGAAATCGTAGAATTAACCTCAAAGAATATTCCAGCGTTAACTAGGTATAAAGAATAATGAAAGAAAAATATTAAAACTTGATATTCTGAAGATTTTTAACAAATTAACCTCTTAAACAGAGTTCCTATAAGTATTATTGCAATTTTTGAACTTGTAAGACGTAAACCATAAAAAAACTACGTTGACTCGCACACATTTTTTCTTACAATCATACTTTTTAAACATTTTACATTCGATTCTATTTATTACATATGTCGATATATTTAGTTTTTAACTATATCAATAAAAATGTAAATTTGGAACGCTGCATAAATATTGTTTATCTTTAATGATCATGTGCACAGAAACTTTAACAATGCTTTTTGTGGATACAAAAGATTCTTCTTCTACAGTATCTACAATTTCTTTTAACATTGGACAAGATCTTCCAAAAGCGTTTTCTAATTTAATTCTCTGAATTATTGCATATTCCTCTTTAGTATCAAAATTTACAATAAAATATTTTAATTTTACGTAAGAATAACCATCCTCTAGAAGTGCATAACTGTTATTTGAGCGCTTATTATTTTTAACGAAGACAAATACAAACACGAATTTTTTACTAATTTCTTGTAGAAATTCGTTTTTAATACTGGCAATTGCAATTTCTCTAACCACGATTTATCAACAATTGAAGTGATTCCAAAGTATCTGTGACTACCAATTTTTTTAGACTTTGCAACTATTTTGTTACCAATTTGATCAAAAAAACGCTTTACATCAAAACTCGCAGATTCATATACATTTTCTTTTAAAACTATTTTACTATATTGTAAACTAATATAACGACATACTTGCTGATGGATTCCTTTTGCAGCGTGAATCACTTTCAGTAATTTTCCATTTCCTGATTCAAAAGAATACGTATTGTGTGACCAAATTGGTCCCCAATCGTAAACACTCTTTGCTAAATGCAAAAGTAAATGAACGTTAAAAGTCATTGATACTTTGGAATAGAGTTTTTGCGTCCCAGCAACAAATTTGTATAATAATTTATCAGCTCTATCTACTTCAGTAGTTAGAATTGTGTCTTTTGAAAGAAGAAATAATGCCTCAACGAATAGAGCCCAGTGCATAAATAAATCACTTGGTAGTAAACTTTGTAGAACTGGGAGACTATAATATAAAACCCAGTTCTCCCATTCTCTAGCTTTCCAAAACTGTCGTTCAGAGAATGGTCGACATAATCGACACAACTGATTGGGCACTTTAATATTCAGCATGAGTTCATCAAATTGCGAAATCAATTGCTTTGAGAAAATTCCACTTTTTTTTTAGAATTGCCGAACCACATTGTCGCAAATTGTTTAGCAATACCAGCAACACAATGCATACTCTCTGGTACGCATCCAAAAATTATGTCGAAGTTAATTAAATTAATTAGAGGTGATGGATTTTTTACTCCCTGAATAGGACTTTTCGACTTGACCATTTTTCTCATTTGTTTTATAGTATCTTTCGCGTTCCTGTACTTTGGCACTTCATTCAATAGAGGATATTTTATAGTTCCATAGGAGTTGCCCGTATTTTTAACCCATTCTCCAGGATGGAGGCATTGCCCACAACTACAGATTCCATTGAATTGAGAGAAACCTTGAAGAGGGGCGCGCGCAACAGAATCAGCGCAACAAATTAAGACAAATATTTTAATAAAAATATTTGTCTTATTAATATTGCACTGGACTCCATTTATTGAAAGATCCTTCATATTTCGAATGAAAGGTTTCAAAAATACTTTGAAATTTGGTTTTTTTTCCATACCATAACCCTGCTAAAATTAGTTCTTTTGTTTTTATGTGGCACGGTAATTCATTAATCATTAAAAAAATGGACCATATAGAATATTTTGATGACTTAAATAAAGGTGCTCCGTCGGTGTTAAATATTACAGATGCATACTGTTTTCGGTCCTCATCACTTAAATTTTTGACAAATTCTCGATATTTCTTTCCATCAGAAACATCGCATATTTTTCCTTTTTCATGGATTCTATTGTTTACGACATAATTGTAGTATTCGTAATTCGATTCAATTAGTTTAGATATAGGAGTAGAAATATCGAGCATAACAAAGAAGTCACTATATGAGCTGTCTTTAACATTGATTTCAAACTTGCAAAGTGAGCACTTCAAAATTGTATCTTTCGATGAAAATTCTCCTACATATGTGCTACATTTTGGACAGACTGCGTGAAAATGCCTACAATTTTTCGGAAAAAATAATTTGTCGATTAAATACCTAGTTTCTGGTAAAATAACTGTGCCAAATATACAATTTAACATTTTCAAAAAATCGGTGATTTCTGTTAAAGACAATGCGTGGACAAGAGCATATTTCAATATCATTAACAATACTTCGCCTACACTTAAAAGAATTTTTACGTTAATCGGATTTTTAAAAGCTGGGTTATCCATAAAATCTTCTAAAGATTTGAAATTAAATTTTCTTTCACCTACATCTTCCTCAATGTACCAATCATTTTCTTCTAACGCATCTTCGAAATAATCGTCATCTGCTTCAGGCTACAAAATATTCGTCAATTAATAAAAGTAGTATTAATTATGTGTAATTAATTGAAATAATGCTTTCTAAAACTGAATCAGTAAAATTTCACTGATTTTCAGTGACTGTATTCTCGCGATTTAAATCAGTGAAATTTCACTGAAGATCTCATTTTTTTTTATTTTTTTTTAATTTGACTCATTTTTTTTTCATTTATTTTTCACTGATTATTAGAGAAATTCCACTGATTCAAATCGCGAGAATAAAGTCACTGATTCAGATTTAGAGAGTGATTAATTTAATTTTATTTAATTTTATATCCCTTTTTTAATAATCAATAAATTAATTTACTAATAATTAATCATAAAATTACTATTTATATATTTAAAGTAAACTTTATGTTCAACTAGCCACAAATTCACATTTGATTAACTTTTTGAGAAAAATTATGTTTAAATTTTACTAAATTAGCATTTTGCTCAGGGCTCGAAATCCCGTAAAAGTCCGTAACTTTGCTTGACGTCCGTAAAAGTCCGTTTTTTTGAAAAATGCACAAAGAAAAAGGAATTGTTATATCTACTAGCGGATTGTTAATATAGAACTAGCAAATCTAATTTGTTGTTGAAACAGTTTTTTGGTTCTCCTAACAAATCAAAATTGTTGTGATAACAATTAATTTGTTTGGAAAACAAAAAAAATTGTTGCAACAACAAATCAGATTTGCTAGTTCTATATTAACAATCCGCTAGTAGATATAACAATTCCTTTTTATCCGTCTGGTCCGTAATTTGATTAAAAAAGGTCCGTAAAGTCCGTAAATTGTACGATATAATTTGGATAATTTTAGAGAAATTTCAAATCATTGTAGGAATTCAATTATTTTCAAAAGTAATTAATAAATTCTTTCCAAAAATTAAATAATGTTCAAAAAATTTTTAAAATTCTTGTCAAAATTTAAATTATCTTTAGAAATAATTAAATTCTTCACCAAAATTCAATTATTTTCAACAATTTTAATAAAATTTTTGTCAAAATTTCAATTATTTGCAAAAATTTTCCTGAATTCAATGATTTTGAATATAAAATTCTTATTAGGAATTTAATTATTTTGATAAATAATAAAACTCATTGCAGAATTTCAATTATTTTTAATACAATTTTAATCGAATTTCTCGCAAAAATGTAATTATTTTAGAAAATTTTATTAAAATTCGTCAAAAGAATTCCAATATTTAAAAATTTCTCACTAAAATTCTTTATGAAAATTCAATTTTAAGAAACACTCAATTATTTAATAAAATATTTATTTTTGTATTTAAATAATTAAATTCTCGTAGAATTTGCTAATAAAAATTGATTTCAGTTAAAATTGTATGTTATAATTGAATATTAAAAGCATAAGAGCCCAAATTTTTAAAAATAATTAAATTTTGAAAAAGTTTTACATAAAATTTTTTTAAAATTTGAATTTTTCATAGGGGAGACTGGGGTAAACCCGCTCACAGGGTAAACCCGCTCACTAGCGATTTTACGCTATGAACTCAACTTAAGATGGAGATATTGGTACTGTGAATAGTACTTAACATTCAACTTATATTAACGAACTTTCGTTTAGTTTCATGAATTTAACATAGAATCAGAGTCGATCAAATGTTTTTAGAGGTGTCAGAAAAAAAACGTATTTTGGATTTTTAAGTTTTTCGATAATTATTTTTGAGTCTTAATTTATCTGGCAAATTTTTTTTGCTGCTATTGGATGTCCTTATTCGAAGTACATATATAGTTTTGTCTTATTTTAAAAAGATTTAATTAAATTTATTCTGAAATGTGAGGAATACACTCGGGGTAAAGTCGCTCACGTGAAGTCGGGGTAAAGCCGCTCACTTAGATTTAAATTTAAAATTTAGAATAAAATAATTTCACGTATTATATTTCAACAATAACACAATTTATGACTTATTAAAACCAAAATTGTAACTACATTTCACTTTCTCTTTATAAAATATAACACTATTTAAATCCATAGTTGTAATTCATGAAATCTATGTTCATTATTTATTAAACCAATTTGTTGTTTACAGAATTGTTTATATAACTCATAAATTATCAATAATAAATCATACTTAAGACGGGAATAAGACGAACTTTAATATTTAAAAAATAAAACTGTTCCGTCTTGAAAAGATAAAGTGAGCGGGTTTACCCTCGAAAATTGTGATTTTGAAATTTGGTATATGTTTATTAAAAAGTTTATCTAAATAAAACTAAAAAAGATAAATCAAAAACTCTTTTTTATTTTTTTAGTAGAAATCATAAGCTTTCAAATGATATAAATTAACTTGGATTTAGAGAATAATTTCCTAGATTTTAGCCGATCTGAAAAAAAGTGAGCGGGTTTTCCCCAGTCTCCCCTACTTTTAACTAACAATTTTGTGGAATTATTTTTTTGAGAAAGTTTAATTGATGATTTTTTTATATTATTTGAATTTTTTATTTTTAAAAAATTTCTGATAATAATAATTGAATTGATAATGATTTTATTACTCCGTCATCTTTAATTATTATAAAATATGAAGAAGTTATTTAGTTTTTTTTAATTATAGTTTTAAGTAATTTTTTTTATTTGACTCAGACTGGTTATATTTTTGTCAGCAATTGGTCGGTAAATGGTCCGTAATTTTTCATTTTTAGTCCGTAAAGTCCGTATTTTTAAATACGTTCACTGGTTCGAGCCCTGTTTGCTTCATACAAAACGTTAAGAAAAGGATTTTATTCAGTTGGCATAATTATGGCACTAGGTTTATTTAGAAATATTAAAAAAAATTTAATAATAGGTTAACTGTAAACATACTGTGATCACAGGGTTACATTCTTTTGTCAAAAGTTACGCTTTTTGACGCACGAAAATAGAATGGTTTCAAACAATTTTTTTTAATCCAAGATGATTAAAAAAATATTTTGGAGTTTTTTTACAAATGTAAGCAAAGGTTATTTTTAAGAATGATAAATTACGAACAGACAGATGTAGTTCTCTTGTTGAAAATTTTTTTTGTTCAAATGCGAGCTTTTTAAAACAAAATTTGTTTTTCAGGTCAAAGGATTTAAAGTAGTTTAAATAAATAAATATTTTTAAAGTTTCTTTTTATTGTTTTTTTCTTAAAATAAACTATTTTAGCATAAATTAATTTTTTTGTAAATTATTAAAAACTTGAAAAAATGTTCTCTTTTGTAGTTTTTGAAAAACACTCCAAAATTATTAATTTAAAAAAATTATTACAATAATTTTTAAATTTGAATATTTCGTAACCCCTTAAGATATTAATTTTTTAAATTTAAATTAATCCTTAGGGTACCTCAAAATATTGTGATTCACTATTTTCAATTGAACATTCGTCTATATCTTCTGCCAGAGAATCTACTACACAGTGAATATGTTTAACATCACTGGTAATCTCCAAGGGAAATTCCTAAAAGATATGAAAAAGATCATCAAATAAATAACTTTAATGTTGAAAAAAAGATTTATTATATATATATATATATAATTATATATAAATAATATATGTGACACAGACAGTTAAAAGGGACCTACGATCCGAAAAAATCGATTTTCACTTTTTTATCTGTTCTTATAGTAAATAAACCGCTCTTTCCAACGCAATAAACCGCAGCTTTCTAGCTGCATTAGTTTTCTCACAATTTCACTTCAAAGTAAGGTACTTTGCCAAAAAACAGTGCAAAAAAACTAACTTGTTAAACTTCAAAGTCGTTTTTCTCGAAATCTTTTTTTCGGACCGTAGGTCCCTTTTAACTGTCCGTGTCACATATATATTGTATTTTTTTAAAAATGATTCTATACGTTTTTTTATTTTTCCAGGATAAAAAAATTAAAAAGATTTTTTTTTCTAAGATTATTCAAAAGTGGAAAAAATAAAATTTGATTTTCTTCGCAAAATTAGTTCACTTATGAAAAACAGAAATTTACAGGAAACTGATCTTCCAAATAAGCGTCAGCAGCATTAGTAGAATTCATCGACTGAGAAATTTCTTCATCATCAACTTCCATTAAATCATCAACTTGAATTTCAGTGTAGGTGTATTTGTTGTAATTTTCTGTAGTTTCTCTCTCACTGCTGATGGCATCTTCCGGATGGATTAATTTTTCTTCCATAGTAGAGTTTTCTGCCTGTAAAAGAATTTTTTAACTTATTAGTTACTAATTTTCCATATTATAAAATTTTAAGATATTTATTTATGAATAAAATAAATTTAATTTAAAAAAAATTATTTGATTATAATCTAATAAAATTATTAAAATAATAATCGTGACTTACATGTTCTTTCAAAAGCTTCAAATACCTATATTTCGATGACACAGGAACAGGATTGTGCGATTCGGGTTGTAAATACCTTTTGTAAGATCTGCGCTCTTCTGCAGTCATCCTAGATTACAGTTAAATTATTATTAATGAAAAAACCTATACGACAATTTCTGTATGTTTTTATGTATATATAAGCATTTCTATTTTTTGTATATTTATACTTACGTGAATTGGCTATATTTTTAAAAAACCATTTACACTCAAATTAAAAAATCAAACTTTCGATAAATTCTCTTTTTTAAATCGTTATGACAACGCGATTCAATTGTTAACACGAAGTAGATAAATTCATTTTATTTGTCGGGAAAAAAGGTTAACGCAACTTAAATAATTCTACGATAAAAAGTTAAAAATGTCAGCTCAAATAAAAGTGGCATACGTATTATTTAAAAATAGAACTAAAAAAGTCGTGCCGATAAAGTCCATTATAAATTATAAAGAAGTCATCTCTAAAAAAATAAAGAAGTGTAAAGTATGGTTTTACGGGCATAAGGAAAAAAGTGACATGCTTTTAAATGCATATATTCTCCTTTTGGGAAGTAAGTATATATATTTGTTTTTTAATACTGAAAAAATTGCATAATATAATTAAAGTGATTTGTGAGAAAACCTTTTTTAATATTTCAAATACTAATTAATTAGTAATTTACGAATCATATTGTTTTAAATAGCTAGTGAAGATGACATTCACAAACAAAATAATGTTAAACGTCTTCGCTATCCTGCAAATCTAAGTTTTTCTTCAAACTCTGGATATGGTTCAAGAAAAGTGTCCCAAAAAGGGAAAAAGGTAAAAATACACCCTTTAAAAATTACTTTATTTAATTGTTAAATTTGTAAAGTATCCTCTAAATTAAGAAATAATTAAATAATATTAACTTAAAATAAAAATTTATAAATAAAAAAAATAATATCAAATCTTTTTGATAATAATTTTCATTTTAAAAATTGCAGAAACAAAAGCAAACCAATTTATCAGAACGAATTGCAAGAGAACGATAGAATCAAAATATTATTGATGATCATGCAGAATTATTAATGAATTCTAGAGAAACTATAGCATCGGACGAGGATGACACAAATAATTCTGATAAATTTTTTAATAATATATTTTGTAAATAACATTAAATAACAAAAAAATATTTTAACCTCCAAATTTTTAGCATATAATTCTATGGATATCTTTAATTAGGAACATCTGCGGAATCACGGTCCCTTCAAAGAATGGAAACAGCTGATACTGTACCACTTTCAAACGATTCTCAAGATGATCTAGAATCATTATTTAACGGGAATGTTGCTGGACAATCATTGCCTGGAGGGAGAAACGATCTTCGAAATGGAAGGGATGATTCTCAAGAACAGAGAGACAATCTTCGCAAACAGAGAAACAATTTTCGAACCGGAAGAGAAGATCTTCAAGAAGAAAGAGACGATTTTCGAGACGATCAAGAATCATCAGACATTGAAGACGATCGAGAATCAGTACCACACGAAAGGGATAATCGAGATTTATTGGCAAATGGCAGAAACAGTATGAATATTTATTTTATTTTATTTATTTTATTTATTTTATTTATTTATTTTATTTATTTTATTTATTTTATTTATTTTATTTATTTTATTTATTTTATTTATTTTATTTATTTTATTTATTTTATTTATTTTATTTATTTTATTTATTTTATTTATTTTATTTATTTTATTTATTTTATTTATTTTATTTATTTTATTTATTTTATTTATTTTATTTATTTTATTTATTTTATTTATTTTATTTATTTTATTTATTTTATTTATTTTATTTATTTTATTTATTTTTATCTGAAGAAGAGAGAGACAATCTTCGCAACCAGAGAAACGATTTTCGAACCGGAAGAGATGATATTCAAGAAGAAAAAGACGATTCTCGAGACGATCAAGAATCATCAGACTTTGAACACGATCGAGAATTAGTACCACACGAAAGGGATAATCGAGATTTATTGGCAAATGGGAGATGAATATTTATATATGAATATTTATTTTATTTATTTTATTTATTTTATTTATTTTATTTATTTTATTTATTTTATTTATTTTATTTATTTTATTTATTTTATTTATTTTATTTATTTTATTTATTTTATTTATTTTATTTATTTTATTTATTTTATTTATTTTATTTATTTTATTTATTTTATTTATTTTATTTATTTTATTTATTTTATTTATTTTATTTATTTTATTTATTTTTATCTGAAGAAGAGAGAGACAATCTTCGCAACCAGAGAAACGATTTTCGAACCGGAAGAGATGATATTCAAGAAGAAAAAGACGATTCTCGAGACGATCAAGAATCATCAGACTTTGAACACGATCGAGAATTAGTACCACACGAAAGGGATAATCGAGATTTATTGGCAAATGGGAGAAACAGTATGAATATTTATTTTAGTTATTTTATTAATTTTATTTATTTTATTTGTTTTATTTTTTTTATTTATTTTATTTATTTTATTTATTTTATTTATTTTATTTATTTTATTTATTTTATTTATTTTATTTATTTTATTTATTTTATTTAGTTTATTTATTTTATTTATTTTATTTATTTTATTTTATTTATTTTATTTATTTCCCGTGTGGAAAAAGCCACGTTCGAGCCCCACAGCTCCGGGGCCCCCGTCGGGGGCCCTCGTGGAATATCCATGAGGAGAAATCCACGAGGGCACCAGCAGGGGCCCCGTTCTTTGCCCTTACGGTTGCCCTGCTCAAAAATTTATCTAAGTTTTTAAAAAAAAATTTTTTGTTGAAAAACTTTAGTTCAGAATGCATTAAATTACGTTTCAAAGCACCTGAAATAAACATTAAGTGACATTTTTCCAGAAATCTTATCACAAAGTTATGGAAATTTACGAGGGCACCAGCAGGGCCACTGCTCTTAGCCATTATGAATGCCCTGCTCAACAATTTTTCTAAGTCCAAACGAAAAAATTTTTTTACAACAAAAAATTATTGTTTACTATCATTTTAAACAATGAAAAACACGTTTTTAACAAATATTTAATGTTAGTTTTTTTGAAAATATTGAACTTACCTAAGGGCAAATCCATGAGGGCCCACGCGAGGGCCCTCATGGATTGCCCACATCATTAACTAGAAAAAATTTCTAAGTCCAAAAAAAAATTTTTTTTTTACATAAAAAAATTAATGTTTATAATGATTTTAAACAATGAAAAACGCGTTTTTAACACAAATGTTTTGACATTTTTTTTTTTTTTGAAATTATAAAAATATTAATTTATGAATATTTATGGTCTATTATTATATTATTGATGTTGTTATTATTATTATTAAACCATTTAATTATTTGTCATGGTGTATTAGTGTTAATAAATAATTTATTGAATCATTAAAAGCAAGTCAGCAAGTCACCTACATTAAAGCAATAATTTTCAAGTAGGTCCCGTAGCATAGTGGTAAGAGTGTTGTCTGGTAGTCAGTAGGTCCGTAGGCTCAATTCCCGTGTGCGTCAGATTTTTTTTTTTTTTTTTTGGTCACGATTTAATTAAAAAAAGTAAAAATGGTTAAATAAGAATGTTATTTATCAATAAGTGGACTAATTTGTTATTAATAAATAATTAATTTATTAATTTAATTGAAAATAAAGTTGAGGGCATTTTATGAAATCCACGAGGGCACCGCGTGGAAAATCCATATGGAATCCATGAGGATTTTCCTCGAGGGCACCCATGAGGGAAAGCATGTCACGCCTTCGAGGGCTCCGCGTGGATTACCCCTGCGGGTTCCACATGGCAAGAGGGCAATCCACGAGGGCCCCGCCGGGGGCCCTTACCATTTTTTTTGCACGGGTTTATTTATTTTATTTATTTTATTTATTTTATTTATTTTATTTATTTATTTTATTTATTTTATTTATTTTATTTATTTTATTTATTTTATTTATTTTATTTATTTTATTTATTTTATTTATTTTATTTATTTTATTTATTTTATTTATTTTATTTATTTTATTTATTTTATTTATTTTATTTATTTTATTTATTTTATTTATTTTATTTATTTTATTTATTTATCTGCAGATCGTAGAAGAAATTCCACTCGAATGGACGACGTTGGCCCTACAAATGCTAATCATCAAAGAGATTCCCTTCATGAACGTAATGTGCATCCACCTGCGAATACACAAAGAGATAACTGTAAAAATTCTAAACGTGACAATAATGATATTTATATCAGTAACATATATTATATATGTATAACAATTCAAATTTTGAAAATCCGATTTGTTACAACCTTGTAAATTTAATTGATGTCTTTACAGCTAGAAATGCTGCCTTAAATTTGAGACAACTAGATAATAGACGACCCTTAAGCAAGTTATTCTCCAGGCAGTCTGCAACAATGCGCGAAAATGCTGACAATAATGAAATGGTACTACTTTCAATTAAATTAATTAATAAACTTTATTTCTGTATTTTAGAATTTATTTCCACCAGATTTTTAAAAAAGTCTCGTTTTCAAATTTAAGATCTTTACAAGTTTCTCAAGTTGTAACATTTTATTAAAAAAATTTCAAGTTTCAAATTCTTTCAAAATTCAAATACTTTTTTCATGATTATTTAGAAACAAAAATTGCAGGACATTTTTTAGTAATTTAAAAAAAATCACTAGGTTTTTTAAGACTTTATAAAAATTTCGTATTATCATCAGCGAGCTTTTCGAGCTTTTCCTGAATTTTTTTAGAAACTTTACAAAATTACAAACTTTTGTAATTTTTTTTAAGTTCTATAAAATTTCTGAAACAGTTTTAAGAAGAGAATATTTCAAGTGAAATATTAAACTTGTCAAAAAATCAATAAAAAAGAAATTAATAATATATGTTATATTAATTTCTGTTTATTTTTTCAAATAACAGATTAATATTGGTCAAAGCATTGGCGAAAACATTGGTGTCCACATCGATACATGGGAAGTGATTATAAGAAAAGGCGATTCAATATTTGTTAGGGAATTAATGGAAATTTTATGGGGAAGAGAATCTCTTAAACTTAAATGCCTTGACGAAAAAGAGCAAATAAAGGAAAGTTTAGAGACCGAACAGCTTTGGAACCGTAAAAGAGAGCTTTGATCAAAGGTAAAATAATAAATATATCATATTGTTTTGCAACTAAAAACTGTGCAATGTTTATTTTGACGCCATCCCGCTCAAATGATTATTCTCTATATTTTGCAGATCTACTGTATGAAAAAATTACACAGGCCGATGTAACGGGCTACGCACGAAAAATGAGAATGTCCAAATTATCAAGATACATGAGTCTTAAACTGTCCGACGTTCTCAACAAAATTTAAGATCATGAATTAAATTAATTTAATAAATAATTACATTTGAATTACAGTTTTTTTAATTAAGATTAAATTGTTGCAAAAAGTTTGTTTGATAAATAAAGAAAAATTTAAATTAATGAGTATTGCACCGAAAAAATAATATACTGAAACTTAGTATTTCCCACTAACATGAAGAATACATCCCCCTAAAATAGGTGCCAAGGATATATTCTATATGTTAGAGGAGATTCACCTAATGATCAAGTATATATTCTAATGGGAAGTGTATTATATTCTTCACCTACTGATGAAAATATTTTGGCATGAAGAATAGAATATTCTAATTGAAAGAATAGAGTAATCTAACTTGAGGAATAGAATATTGTATTAATAAAAAATTAAAATATTTTTATTTAATTAAAAAAGACACTTAAAATAATATTAAAAATTATTTATTTAAAATTAGAAAATCTTTTACAATAAATGTTTAAAACTAATGTATTGGTTTCCATCACCCCCTGTGCGAAAGAAATAAGGGTGAAAAGAAATTAAAGAAAGAAAGAAATTAAAATTGCAATTAAATGTTATAACATTTAAATAAACAAATAAATAAAATTTTGCTTGTGCTTGTTTGCTTGTGCAAATGTTTACTTTTCTAACCTCAAAATGAATGAAAGATAAATTGAATGCAATTTACAAGTTAAATGAGTGATACAATAAAAATCTACTTATATTCAAAACGACCTTCTAATTCATAAAGCCCGTACAACCGAAGCCACATTTTCACTTCTTCCATATTAATTTTATTTTATTAAAACAAAACGAAAATAAACATTCACGTGCCAGCGCGAATATCTGCACTTTACAATAAGTTTCTGCTATCGCCCGATTGCACATGCGCATAACGCCTCTCCATACAAGTATATATTCTAAGTCCTAGAATATATTCTTCTTTTAAGAATATCAACTAATATTGAAAATATTTGTTGGAAATATACTAAAAGTTTTAGAATATACACTAAAGAAAATAGTCTAAAATAATTTATACTTAGTTTCAGTATACTTTTTTTTCGGTGTGGTTATTAAGGGGACACCCAAGTCACCTAGAAACAATGCAAAAAGAGTCAACTTTCGGTACACTTTTCTCGAAAACTATTATTCCAATTGCGTTCGCCCTTTTTTTATTCGATTACAAATATAATCAAGTATATGAATAAGAAGTAATACGACGTTATCTCCAATAGAAACTTTTTTATGAATATTTATACCCAAAGCAAAATAAAAATCCCATTTTCTCTGATTCATTGACTCATATCTCCGTTTGTACAACTCAAAACGATGTTAAACTTCTTATTCGTATTCTTGGAACCTTACTGAACAAAGTAAAAAAAAAAATTACAAATTGGTTTAGTAGATTCAGAGAAAAGTGTACCGAAATTTAAAAAATTGGAAAAAAAAACAATTTTTACAGGAGACACGAAAAAAGAAAAAATACTAAAAACTCATGGTATTCAGAATCATGTAATCAGATTTTTTCTACTTTTCAAAAAAGGTTCTATTCCTAATTGAGTCTACTTTTAGAAAAAAAAATTTTAAAAAATCGATTTTTTTGTCATTTTTCCACTTAGGTGTCCCCTTAAGTTCTTTCCACATTAATTTATTTCAAGCCATAAAATATAACTCAACATTTATTTTCTTCCATTTAAATTGAAATAATTTATCACATAAAAATAAATAAATAAAATATTATATTTTTTTAATTAAACTAAAAAAAAGTAATAAAATTAATAGAAACAATAAGTTTTAATTGATTATAACTACTTAAAAAAATTTAACCACGTATCCAGTAAATAAATTTTAAAACGATATCAGAAATGATGTTAGAAATTACATTAGAAAACTGTGTCATCAATATAAGATATGCAGTAATAAATGATGTATTGTCTGACTTAAAAATTTATATCGTTTCGAACTACTTATTTGATGATGGAAACGATAACAAATTTTTCAGTAGGGCAGCTCAAGTTTTTTCCTAAATTCAACTTATTTTTGGGCTTAAAATAAAATAAGACGAATATGTATGCTGTTTTGGTAAAAAAGTAGACTTAAAACATGACTTACTTTTAACAGTGTATGTTTTGTGTCAAAATCTTAATTTAAGTCTTCAATTTTGTTTAATCTTAAAGTCTTTAAGAAATAAATTATTTAAAAGATTTTAAAAACTTTTCTTACCTTCCGGTAGGGGACCATTCAAGGAAGAAGGGGGTCTAGCTATGTCCACAATTAGTGTATACTTTTTTAATAAAGTGTTTTATTGTAAAAAATGTACCTGTTGTGCAGTTGTTACAAGTGATAAAGAGAACGGATATTTTTTCCAAAATTCAGCAGATTCGTTTGAAATTTAAAATATTTGTCAAAAATGTAATCACACTAATTTTTTATGAAAAATTTCATGGTTTTTCTAAATTCGTCTTCAAAATTAATGAAAAAAAAACTTTTTAAAGTTTCTTTCATTTCGAAACAATATTAGTGATGCCATCTCTATGGAACTGTCACGTACTGTCACGTTGAGCCAAAAGTTATGATTAATAAATTAATAAAAATGGTTTTAAAAAATTATTTGTCTTCAATTTAGAAATTTTATTGATGATTTTTTGTATTGTAACAACCGACATTTACTTTGTGCAGTTGTTTCAATTTACACGTTGTCACTCAAATGATTCTAGTTAATTAAATAATAATAGTTTAAAATTGGCATTTGTATAGGACATGAAATGTGTATACAACATTTACGTTTCGAAACCGGTACCGGTCTCCTCATCAGAATTTATTTCAAAATCTATAAAAATACAAATGGGACATTCTTTGTCAAATTTTACCCCCTATCTGTCCATTTTTAATTTCAACGAAAAAAATCAAAAAGGGCTTAAATTAAAGCTTGGAACCTCTACTTTTATTTGCATAGTGGCCTTTTTTAAAAATTCAAGATGGCAGACTTGTACGTCGCGTTAAAGCAGTCGAGGAGCATAAAAAAATTCTACTTTTTGCTAAAAAAAATATGAATTTCAAAGTAAAAATAGTTTATTTTTGGCACAAAACATACCTCTTTATACGTACTTTATTTACCCTTATTGACATTTTCGAAATTTCAAAATGGCGAATTCAATATGGCCGAAAAATATAAATTTTTGTCAATCTCTGCGAAACTTACTATTAAGGTTTTATTTGGGTCGCTGATTACGAATCTGAAGACAGTTTTGCAAAAAACTTAAACTAATCAATAAGAAATTTTAATAATTGTTATTTAGTATATGGGCAATTCCACGTGAGATTTCAGTCGACCTCTTAAAATCGGCCAAAAATATTTTTTTTCTATTCTGTATTGAAAAAAAACAAATACGTATTTTTTTATTATTTTTTTGGAGGCCAAATTTTTGAGTTATGAATTTTCAAAATTTTCGCTTTTTAAATGTAGGTATATTTTTAATGTCAGATAACTAAAAAAATATTGCTTCTTTTCATTTTTTGACAAGAGAAAAAAAGTTTTGTTTTTCTCTCTACTTTTGTATAATCATAACAAAAAAAATTTTTTTTAAAAATTTTTTATTAAAAAAAAAAAAATTTTATGAACAAATTAATTTTTTTTAACTTTGGGTATGATAAATTTTTAATTTTCTTTTTTTAAAACATACCTGGAAATGATAAGAAGGTTTTGCAAAAAGTTTCAGAGTGGGCCTGACAAGTTTGATGGGTCCAAAAAAATAATTAAGCTGTCCGTGCAGGTCGCACGCACGCGGCACAATGGGATTTTTTACAATTTATTATTAAAAATTGTCTAGAGCCTACAAATTTTATCGGATTTTGATTATTATTGAATTTTAAGGCTCTAAACATTTTTTAATAATAAATTGTAAAAAAATCCCATTGTGCCACGTGCGTGCGACCTGCACGGAGAGCTTAATTATTTTTTTGGACCCATCAAACTTGTCAGGCCCACTCTGAAACTTTTTGCAAAACCTTCTTATCATTTCCAGGTATGTTTTAAAAAAAGAAAATTTAAAATTTATCATACCCAAAGTTAAAAAAAATTAATTTGTTTATACAATTTTTTTATTTTTTTAATAAAAAATTTTAAAAAAATTTTTTTGTTATGATTATTCAAAAGTAGAAAGAAAAACAAAACTTTCTTTCTCTTGTCAAAAAATGAAAAGAAGCAATATTTTTTTAGTTATCTGACATTAAAAATATACCTACATTTAAAAAGCGAAAATTTTGAAAATTCATAACTCAAAAATTTGGCCTCCAAAAAAATAATAAAAAAATACGTATCTGTTTTTTTTCAATACAGAATAGAAAAAAAATATTTTTGGCTGATTTTAAGAGGTCGACTGAAATCTCACATGCAATTGCCCATATATTATAATTATTATAAATACATTATTTAATGAAATTTAAAAACAATGCAAAAATGCCTTTGCCCCACACGCTGGGGCAGCGACGTTTTCGCTTATATTTCTAAAAGAAAGCATTTATAAGCGTTAAAAAAATTAACAAGTGATATTTATTAGTATAATATTTACGAAACATGAGGTTAACAACATATTATTAAAAGAATTAAACTATTTAAATAAAAAATAAAAACTTTTAGTGATTTTAACCTTATATTGTGAATTAATACATAGAAAATTCGAATATTCAATTGTTTTTAACCAAATTATGTTCAATATTGCCTTTGCCCCACATAACAAACTTTTTTTTTTACTTTAAATTTAAAATATTTAGATACAAAATTAAACTAAAACACCACGTTAGCTGTGTAGAGAAATATTTAATTTATTTACATGTTACGTTTTTAAAAATTCAATACTTAAACTTATGTTTTAAAAAATAAAAGTTTGTTCAGTAAAATTATCATTTTATTTTTTCAAAACAATTTTTTTGGTATATTTCCTAAAATATTTGATATTTTTAGGTTTTTCCTTTTTTAATCAATTGGTCTGATTGCATTGCAAATTAATTTTTAATACCAATTGGAATAGACAGAAAATAAAGGAGATATTTTAAAAAACGTCCTTGCCCCGCATAGCGCCTTTGCCCCACTCTCCCCTATATACTCTAATTTTTTAATTTTTAACATAACTATTTTAGTTTTTAGTTTTTTTAAAAAATCCAATATTATTACATACCATAAAATATGCCAAAATTTAAACTTGGGTATTAGAGGTGTGCATTTAATCGAGTCGAATCGAAAATTATTCGACTCGACAACAGAAAATTCGAATCGAAAGTAAATTCGAATCGAAATACCAATTCGAAGTTTCGAATTTCGAATTGGCCGATTCGAATCGAAAGAAAATTCGAATCGAAATACCAATTCGAAGTTTCGAATTTCGAATTGGCCGATTCGAATCGAAAGAAAATTCGAATCGAACTACCAATTCGAAATTCGAAGTTTCGAATTTCGAATTGGCCGATTCGAATCGAAAGTAAATTCGAATCGATCTACCAATTCGAAATTCGAAGTTTCGAATTTCGAATTGGCCGATTCGAAAATCGGAGTTTCGAATTGTACAACTCAACTCGGTTATTTGATTTGCACAATTATTTTGACAGAAATCCTAACCTAAAATTAGTAGGCTGGTATTCATAATACAGCGAAAATAATTCTTTTTTAAAAATATGAGTCGCTTATGCCATAAAATACAAAAAAAAAATTGAAATTTATGTTACAAAAATGAAAAAATTTCTTTTTAAAAAAAAAATATTTCAAATTTTTTTCCAACTTCTGCATTTTTTTATTTTAACACAAAATCCAGGAAAACAATTGAAGATTAAAGTATTTTTTTATCCAATAAACTTAATTCCCTCGTAATGAAAAATCGTGTAATGTTTCTTTGATAACTTTAAATCGATTATTCTTAATAATTTTTAAAAAAGTTTTTTGAGAATTTTCAAATCCATTACTCTCTAAATCTGAATCAGCGATAAGTATGCCACAATTTCAATTAGCGTATATGGAAATCGGCATTTTTACATTCCAGGACAATTGTGCTTTCAATTTATAATGTGTACTCTGGTCATGTGATTTTAATTTTAATGCTAAAATAAGACCGTATTCGGCGGATGAAAAAAAGATTGAGTCAAACGTCCCAATACGGTTTTTACTCGAATCCGTATTGGCTCAGAGCTTCATTCAATTCCTAAACGCTCCACTCAATACTTATTTTTTTACTGGGATGTACATTCCAAAGTATGGGAAACGCTCATAAGCCGTACTTTACTGTACTTTGCCTATACTATTCTGTACTTTGATGAACTTTGCTGGATTTTTCCCAGACTTTCATTTTCACGCAGGAATTGCTTTCAAAATTTGCCTATACAGACAATAGCCGGAACCTTCCAAGTTTATAAAGATGAACATCGAATTATGGATTACTTACGAGCAGCCGCGTGCAACATTACATTATAAAAATTTTAAGTCTTCTGGTTTGTGAACAATATTCTTCGGGAAATTCACCTTCGGCAAAATTCGGGAATTTTGCTATTCGGGAAATTGTTTTCGGGAAAATGGTCGGATACCAGGAAAACACTATAGAGACCGTCTCTGCTCGTGTACTTAGGCTTTTTAATTTAGAAAGGGATACAAAAAAGAAAAGAAAGATTTAGTCCTTTTTGTTAACTCCCAAAAGACTCGTGCATTTCCAGTGTTTTGGTTTTGGTAGGAATTTTGTCAGGATGTCCGCCGGCATTTTCTCCGTTGAAATGTGCTGAATTTCGATTTTTCCAGCCTTCAGTAGATCTCGTACAAAGTGATAGCGGATATGTATATGCTTCGTGCGAGCGTGGAAGATAGGGTTTTCAGCCAATCTTTGAGCACCGATGTTGTCGTTGATGATTCTCGTTGGACGTGGGACGTCGGCACCGAGTTCTGACAGAAAACGTTGGAGATAGACGGTTTCTTTTGCGGCTTCAGTCAGAGCAATATATTCTGATTCGGTCGAGGATAACGCGACCGTACTCTGCTTCTTTGACTTCCATGAGATGATTCCGCCGAGCCAGGTAAATGCGAAGCCGGTGTATGATCGGCCATCATCCACGCTTCCTCCCCAGTCAGCGTCTACAAACTTATCAAGAATCTCATTGATGTAATTAGTTTGTGTTAATCGAATGCAGTTTTTGTCGAAAGTGAAGTCCATCCCTAGGCAGTGCTTAGGCTGTCCAAGATCCCTCACCGTGAACTCCTTATGCAAATGACTTTTGAAGCTGTCAGCGTCTGACAAATTGTTTGCTATGACTAGGAAGTCGTCGACGTAGGTGACAATGATGATCGTGTTGTCTCCTTTACCTTTCGTATAAACACATGGGTCGGAGTTTGTTGGAGTTGCCCTAAATTTTCGAATTTCATTATCGAGTCTTTTGTGCCACACTCGGCCTGCCTGACAAAGTCCGTATAGGGCCTTTTTCATTAAGCAAACTTTGTCACCGCTAGAGATTTCCTCGAGCATTTTTCTTGCCTTTCTTGTGATTTCAGGGTCTCGATTTTCGCTTCCGATGATCTTGAGTGTCTTTTCCAAGTACTCCGGTATCTCCATGAATATTTCTTCATCCAGTGTTCCATTTAAGTATGCTGTGGTTACGTCTACTTGACGGATGATCATCTTTTTGTTTGCTGCGAAGGATAGTGCTACGCGAATTGATTTGAGACGAGCGACCGGCGCGAATGTTTCATGAAAGTCGGTACCTGGACGTTGCGAGAAACCGCGCGCGACTATTTGAGCTTTTCGTTTTTCAACTTGTCCATCACTTCCGATTTTATTTCGAAGAATCATTCTGCTGTCGATTATGTGCCAATCTTCGGGACGATCTGTTATTCCCCAGGTGTTTTGACTCAGGATCGATTGTACCTCGTCTGCCATTGCCCTTTTCCACTCTTGAGCATCGGAACTTTTCATGGCATCTCGAACTGGGACTTCAGTTAAGTAAGCAAAATCGTCCATTTCCTCGGGTTCTTCTGGAATTGTATGGTATTCTAATCTTGGTCTTCCCCGGTTCCCGGTAAAGATCTTCCTTAATCGACCACGACCGCGTCGTACACCTTCATGTCGAGGGATTTGCCGAATGTCTTCGTCCAATTCGATATCTTCTTTTTCGTTTGCTGTGAGTTCTATGTCGAGTGTGTTGCTCTTCTCGATTTCTGTCGATGTCTCTGAGTATTCTTCAGGAAAACTGTCTGGTTGTGTGTTGTCTATCTTGTGTTGTTTTTCCGGTGATGTTTCCAAAAATTTGACGTCTCGAGTAATTTCGATTTTTTTTTCCTTGTGCAACCAGATTCTATAGGCCTTGGACGTGTCGAAGTAACCGAGGAATGTGCCTTTACGCGATCGAGGTTCAAATTTTCCTTTACTCTGATTTCTGTCAAGGCAAAATACTTCTTGTCCGAATGTTTTGAAGTCGCTTACGTCGGGAGCTACTCCGTGCCAAATTTCGTGCGGGGTTTTTCCGTTGAGGCTACTTGTAGGGGATCGATTCCGAATATAGTTAGCCGTGTTTACGGCTTCCGCCTAAAAGTAAGGGGGCAATCCGGACTGAACGAGGAGGCACCTTGCTGTTTCCACCAGAGAGCGTTCTTCCGCTTCGAAATTACGTTTTGTTCCGGATTTTGAGGTGCTGTAAGTCGTCGTTGCATCCCATGATCCGTTAGAAAGTTTTCGAAGTTTTTGTTAACGTATTCCTTCCCGTTGTCGCTCTGTATGAATTTCGTCTTCTTTCCGTGTTGTGTTTCCATGAGGGCTTTGAATGATTCGAATTCCTTTTGAACGTCACTTTTCTGGTGCAAAAATCTAACCTCACACCATCGCGATGCGTCATCAATGAACGTGACGAAATAACGAGCTTTTCCGTTTGACATCACCCTCATCGGCCCGCACACATCGTTTGACTTTCTATATATGTTTTAAGTCATCGACCAACGTGTTTAAATATTTAAATATTTTTTTCGGTGCATTGTTGAATTCGGTGTATTTATTTAAAAGGTTGAAAGGTATTTATTTATCACGTTATGGCTAAAGTGGAAAAAGATAATAATTTCTGTAAGTAAAAATAAATAACAATTATGTTTCTTTGTAGAAGTGTGCTGAAAGTATATTTAAAAAGCATTTAAAATTGAGTTAGATTATGTTTAGACTATTATGATTGAATATATATTAAACAATATTTACACAGAAGAAATTTTATTGGAGTCTGATGCGACATCTGTGAGGAGTGCAGCATACAGAAAATGTAATAAGTAAATTAATTGAGGTTCATATTGAAATAATAATAATCATATAAAAAAGTTTAAATAATCCTGAAAAGTATTTAAGGTATTAATTTATCACGTTAAGGCTGAAGTGAAAAAGGATAATGTTCCTATAAGTAAAAATAAAATTTTTCATAAATAATAATAATATTTTTTTGTAAAAGTGTGCTGAGAGTATATTTAAAACCATTTGACCATTTGAGTTAGATTATGTTTAGACTATTATGAATGAATAAATATATTAAACAATATTTACACTGTATAAAATCATAATCACTTGCTTTTAATTGTAAAGTTCCATGTTAAACTATTGTGAATGTACTATTTTGAGGTTAGAAAAAAACGTTATAAATTATCACTAAATGATGTACTTAAGTCTTCATAAATATAACCTAAAATTATACCATGATAATTTTAACGTCTTATGATTTAAACCATACTTTTATAATTGTATTATTTATTTACAACAGTTAAAATGGGTGTTTAAATTAATACCGCTATTTTCATTTTACGTTTCTCGCAAAGGATTTTAATACTTTTCAGTATCATTTGAACTTTTGTATACGATTATTATTATTAGAAAATAAATTCGATTGAGTTACTTCTTTACATTTTGTGGATGCTGCAATCTTCAGAGATTTTGCATCAGATTCCAATAAATTTTCTTCAGTGTAAATATTGTTTTATATATATTTAATCATAATAGTCTAAACATAAACTAACTTGATTTTAAATGCTTTATAAATATACTTCCAGCACACTTCTACAAAGAAACATAATTGTTATTTATTTTTACTTACAGAAATTATTATCTTTTTCCACTTCAGCCATAACTTGATAAATAAATACCTTTCATCCTTTTAAATAAATTAACCGAATTCAACAATGCACAGAAAAAAATATTTAAATATTTAAACACGTTGGTCGATAACTTAAAACATATATAGAAAGTCAAACGATTCTCCTATGAAAAATTACTAGAATATAGTAAATTGCCCTTTCCGCCTTTACGCCGACGCTTTGACGTCTACATGGGACGGCACCTTTATTGACCCATTCTTTGCGACTTCACGTAGATCTTTTAGGTTCAGGTGTCCAAGAGCGTCGTGCCATTCTTTCAGGCTGCGTTTCGTCGTGTCTTTGTCGCTGACAGTAGTTTTTCTGCAATTTTCCGTCTCTTCTTGTCTAATATAATAGATGCCATCCAGACGATCAGCTGTTAAAATTGTATTACCACTTTTATCAATCACTTCGGCTTTTTAATTGTTAAACGTCACTTTGAATCCTTTATCCGTTATTTTTCCGACGGAGACTAAGTTTATTCTCAGATCTGGGACATGAAGCGCGTTGTCAAGTTTCACATTTTTACACTTTCCGTTTGTAAGGGTCGACAGGCTTGCGATGCCTTTACCTTTAATTTCCGTACTTGTGTTACTCGCGAGATTAACGGTTCCGTTATTTTCAGTATCGATGTTAACAAAATCACTTAAATCTCGACACATATGCGCGGAACAAACACTTTCGATGCACCATTTCTTTCGATTTTCGTCATTTTTCACAGAATCGACACTGAATACATTGGCTTCGAGGGACGCGAACAAACAAACTTTTTCTGCTTAATTTGCAGTCGGTTTCTTATTTCTGCAATCTCTTGCCTTATGCCCCACTATACCGCACTTGTGACACCTGTTTTTTAACGGCTTCTCTTTCGATTCATTTTTCGTGTTTTCACCACTATATTTCTTGGGATGATATTTGTCTTTCGAGAATTTCGCCGTGGCCAGAGCGTTTTGTGCTTTCGTTTGAACTTCCACGCTTTTTCTTGCGTCGTTTTCCTCGACGATCTTTATTCGCAGTGTCTCCGGGCGTGGAAGTTTGTCGCGGAATTCGATAGCTACACGAAAGTTGTCGAAGCTGCTTGGCAAGCTATACAACAACATGATGGACAAAAGGTCCTCATTGATTTCGATGTCCATGTCGTGTAGTTTGTCTACGGCATGGAAAAATGATGTAATGTGTTCACGAACATTTTCTCCTTCCTGCATCTTCTGCAGTGTGAGTTGCTTGAGCAGATTCGCCTTCCTGGCGGGCCCTTTCGACTGGTAAATGCCCTCCAGTTTTAACCATACCTCGTTTGAGGTGATGCAGCCCTTTATCTGCTTCAGCTCTAAAGGGCTAATGGAGAGAATTAAATCTGACCTTGCTTTGCTATCGGCATCGTTCCAAGCTTTCACTGCTGCTTCCGACGCGGCGTCACCGTTTACGAGTGCGGGTTTTTTGTTCGTACCCTTCACGTAATTCCACGCGTCGTTTTTGATCAACAGAGCTTCGATCTGCAGCTTCCACGTGTCGTAATTTTCCCTTATGTAGGTTCCACACTAGATGCCCGGCACGTGAAACGTGCCCCCTCTCCAATGCTAATTTCTCCTACGTGAGGAGGGGAAAGCATTTGGTAGATGAGGCAGAGGGGGCACACGCGTTGTGTCGGGTGTCCGTTTGGTTTAAGTGTGGAACCTGCATAAACATTTTGTAAAACACTATTTAAACTCATTGTTTCAATTTTTTCGACAGGGACCCTACGAACAATAGTATCTAATGGTCTCAACCAACTACGAGTAACATTTTCTAGATCGTCATTTGCAAATGGCCTTCTCTCTTCTTCTTCTTATTCTTAAATGACTTGAGGCCTAACCAACTGTCAGAATCTTCTCAAATCTACTGTTGTAAAAGAAAAAGAGTCATCTATGTTATAATTATGTCACAAAAATATTCTATCCTATAAAAATTTGAACATATGAACATTCTGATAAGGAGAAATTCGATCAAATAAAAATTCAGTCAAATAAAAATTATAATAAATAGAAATTTTGTAATGTAAAAAAATAATTAAATGGAAATTCAATCAAATAATAATTTGATGAAATAAACATTCGACTAAAAGAGAATTTTTTCGAACATTCTTCTGTTCTATTTGAAATTTCTCTCAAATGGATTTTTAAACAATCAAAAATTCAGTCAAAAGAAATTTCGGTTAAAATAACAATTTCACGTATGAAATATTTGTCACATAAAATAAATTTCTCTTAAAACTACTATTCTTCTGAAAGACATTTTGTACAAATAATTTTTCATTTTAATAAAGAATTATATTCTTAAAAATTCTCTCAATTATAACATTTTGCATTTAAAAATTCATTTCACTAAATGTTTGAGTTGTAATAATTTGTTAATAAGAAATTTTTCGTACTTAAGGTGGTTAGTTCAAATTCAATGGTAATAGAGAATTGCTTGAAAACTTAAGCAAAATTAATTAACATATTAATACACATTACTGCCCTGGTTAAAAAACCGGACAGATTTCGGACTAATCCGAAATTTGTCCGAAACAGTGCGGTTTATGGTCAGGTTTTTGTCACCCGAAATTAATCCGAATAAATCCGAACTCTATACGGTTTGTGAACAACTAGTGAAACCGGAGTTGGTCCGATGAAGTCCGAAATAAATCAGTTAATTTTAACTAGTGAATCCGGAATTAGTCCGAAACAGTTAAAATTTAGTCTGGACAATTTAGTAAATGTTAATAAAAAAATAATTATACAATTTACACATATTAATTATTATTACTTTATGGTACATTCAACATATTTTTCGATTTACCTATCGCAATTTTATTTACATTGTGACGTTGCAAATTTTTCATAAAAATATTAACAAAATTTCATGATAAGTTTGCATGGAATTTAATTGTAAACAATCATTTTTTTAAAAACAATAATAATAACTAAAACAAAGCTTAAAATTAAGATTAGTTTGTTATATAAACATTAATTTAATAATATAAATATTATCTATCGTTTCGCTTTTGCAAATTTTTATTTTTGGTATTCTCTAAATATTTCTAGTATTTGAAATCATCGAAAACGACGTTCGTCGGTCATCCTGCAAGCAGAGTTTCCCTCTCGTCGTTGACAATTTCTCCCTTTCTCCGTACGAATCAAGGAGAATTTCCCACTTTCTCCTGAGAAATGACTCCTCGAGACTTGCCGCTCTCGCTATGTTTCCCCCGTTTTCGCTTACCCCTACCTACCGGAAACTACTAAGTCACCCAAATTAACTTGGAATAATTTTGAAATTATTACCTTTTTCTTGCACCTAACCCGAGAATTGTTATAAATAACAATAATACCCTGAAATTTATTAACTTTAATATTATTCCGGAATTTTTATTCTTATTTAGGAGTATTATTTGTGAAACAAATAAGGGAGAATTTTCTCGTCAAATTTTCTTCGTAGTGAAACCCTCTTGTCAATCAGGCCCGAATTAATCGTTGCTAAAGGCCCGCTCTGATTTTCGTATTATTGTATTTTTGATATTTTATTGGATTGTTGGTTGTTTATTTGGTTTGTAATCAGAGTAGCTACAAATTAGGAACTAATTCCCTGAAACAACTTGATGGCGAGAAAGACACGGGTCAAGATACCGAAATTTGGATGCCGACAGCTGTTCTTAAAGTTGAAATTGGCCTATGGCTTTTCCAGTGGTTACGCTCCTTTTTCCGGCGTAAGAATACAAGATTGACCAAGGGCTACCGGTTGGGAAAAGCGAAGAAGGACCAGCAGGGTACGAGCCGGCAATCATCGTTATCATCGTTCTCTTTGAATCCTGCTCTTGGCCCAACCAGACGCGTTTTCAAATCTTATATAAATTTTCTAATTTCTTTAGTTTTGTTTTGAGTGCTAATTAAAAAGTTTTGTTGCTGTTGTTCGACTGTGTGCAGTTTTGCGGACTTATTCTTCGAATTTTTAAGTTTCTAAATTGTAACAAAAATGTTTTACAAAATTATGTAAATTTTAGTTCAGCCGGCCTCATGGCTGAACAGGAGACTTTCTTTGAAAAATTGCTATTTCATTTATTTAAACGATTTTATATAAAAATCTTTGTTATAATAATGAATTAAAATCTATTAAATAATTACTTAAAATTTTGTCAAATAATGATTTATTTGCATAGTCTCTTGTTCAACCATGTGTTGCCTTTTTGTTACCCTTTTTCTCCTTTTTATTCTATAATTTATACTAAATTCTTCCCTGTGACCAACGTTACCAACCCCTACAATAATTTATTACTAATAAAATTAGTGAAATTACCCATTAGCTTTCCCCAGTTACCATATTCGTTACCCTTTTAGGTACCCCTTTTTTTTGGCTGAACAATTTGTTTAATTTATGAATTTTGTAATTTTGTGCGCCCTTTATGTAAATATTTGTAATATTTTATGTTTGTGGAATTGGAATTTTAATGAGATGTGACTCATATAATATATAAAACTTGTTTGTTACCCTCGTTTGTATCATTTTCATATTTCATTTTAAAATATATTTTATAATTTTACTGCTAATAATGGAGTATAATTTCTTCGACCCTCGACGCTTCCTTTGACCTTATTGGTCCTAGCTAACCGGCAAAACTCTTTATATTTTATTGGTTTCTCAATTCGAAACCTCTTTTGCTCTTGTTTTGGAATTTTGTAAATTCAATTTTGGTATTGGAATTTGGAATTTGGTCAATTTTATTTTATTTTTTTAGAGACGATTAGTAGAGAATAATGGTCTTATTTTTCTCTAATCTAGGTACTTGTTTTTGGTTTGTGATTTGACTAAAGTTCATTTTAAATTTTGTTCGTTTTAAGAGACGATTACTAGAGAATCAATGGTCTTGTTTCTCTGTAATCTAGGTACTTGTTTTGTTAATGATTTTAGTATTATAAATTTTGGGGATTCAATGGTCTTGTTTCCTTAAAATCTTATTCGTTTTGTTAACTCTCTAATTTTCTTTTATAAGAAAATGTCCCTAGAAAGGACTGGCGCTCAACAAATTAGTTGGGTTGAGAAACTTATAAAGTATCCCTCTCTCCTTCCTTTCAATTGTATTGGGTATAAAGACTTTGGCTAAGTTTTAATATTTATTTTTGTTATTGTTAATAATTTATTTTTATTTATAAATTGGATTTTATTTACTGTTTGCTCTCTTTTTTTTGTTGTTATTATTATGATTGTTCATAATAAATTGTAATAATAAATTGTTTATAAATTTTATAAATATTATTAATTGTTGGAAAAACCCATTACAAATTATGGCGCCCAACGTGGGGCAGCCAAAGCAAGAAATTATACTCGTTAAATTTTTTTTTGTTCATTAATAAAATTGTTTTATTAAATAAATTATATTATTTGCCAATATAATATTTGAATTTTATTTCAGATTGAAATTTTAAATCTATATTGTATATTGTCGTTTTCGATAAAATCGAAAAAGTCACAAATCACTAATTACTTTTGTGTTTATATTTTGTGTCTATTGTACCCCCTGTATGTGTCACCAACTATTTGATTATCTCTGTCCCTCAAAATTTCGTTCTTAAGAATTACATTGAAAATAATAAGTACGAAATTAAAAATAAAATTATTGCAATTTTTCAAATTTGTTTAAAAGTTAATTATAAATTAAAATTTTTTTTTGAAACATTTTATTGTCACATTTTTTTTTGTTTAAAATTAATTTTTTTTTGAGAAATTGATTAATTGCAATTATTTTTTTTTGTTGCAATTTTCTAATTCGTTAAAAATTTCCTAATTTGTTTAAAAATTATTTATTTGAAATTTATATTTTTTTATTGCTCAGAGTAGTTTTAATGAAAATTTTATTAATGAATTTTTCTTGAAAATTTACAGCTTTCAAAATTTTTTGTTGTTGTTTAAAGATTAAATTTGGTGTAGAATTTGTTATTTGAAATCTATTTTGAAGGATTGTATGGTTGAAAACTAAATTTTTGTAATTTGTTAGAAATAATATTGAGAAATTTCTAATTTAAAAATTTGTAGTGAATTGTTTCATTTATGAAAATATAAATGAAATATTTTATGCGATTATTGATAATATTGTTTTGTGTAATAAATTGGAGTAGTCATTTATATCGTATTTGAATTTTAATTGTGATTATTAGATAATGTATTTTATTTTGCTGTTTTCGATAAAATCGAAAAATTTGCGAATTAAATTTAATGTTTATATTTACTACCTATGTGTCACCCAATATGAGTCACCCACTATATTTTAATTATCTCCATCTCTCGAAATTTCGTTCTTAACAGTTAGTTACCTTGAAGTTCAGAACGAAAGAAAATTAATATTCCCCTTTATATTAAAAACCTCAATATAATAATTTTTTTTTTGGAAATTGTTTATTGAAAATTGATTTTTCAGTGTAAAATTATTTGTTAACATTTTTTTTAGGAAATTGATTTTTTTTGAAATTTTTTTTAACATTATTTTCTTTGGTATGACTGATTAACAATTTCTTTTATCTGTGAAAAATCTTGTATGATTTTTTTTATGGTAACTAATTAATCGATTTATGCTTTTAATTTTTTTTATTTTTTTGGTATATTGAAGGTTGCAGTAAAATTATATGGACGTTGTCCATGTATCTTTCCTGTCACCCACACACACTTGATAGAAATGGAAGAGCTTGTTGCAGAATTTAATTTTTTTTATAATTATTGTTAACTAAACATTGTACTTTATTTAAATTTTTTTACGAAAAATAATGAAAATAAATAATTTTTTTTATCTAGGGTCACAACACTTTAAGACTTTGAAGGATCTTATATACCTTTGTTTTATTTTATTTTTTTTGTGTTACCAACTTAATCACCTAGTCACCTTCAGGTTAAACATTAAAATTTTTGTTTACCTCCTACGAAACCTTTTCTTTGAAATTCATAGAATAATTGAAAATTCGGTATTATATCGACACCCCGTTACCTTGTTACCCCTTTAAAAATTTATATTTCATAATATAAAACAAAAGAAAAATCCCTTATAGGAAGTATAAAAACTCTAACAACTTCTTGGAAGAAGTCACAGAATGCCACCATCTTGTACGCTTATTTCTCATCTCACTCAACTTAAGTTATCACAACTTGTTTATTGTCATGTAACAATATAATATTGTTATCCCGATATCTTTCAAAATTAATGAAATTTAACAACTTCAATAGTCTTCATTTACTGAGTTTAACCCCTTTATTTATATTTATTTTTTTAGAAGTACAAGACACTATATCTAGTCGCGAGAGATCTTGGATAGATAGTCTCAGTCCAAGAGAGTTAGAAGTTGAGTTAGCCAATAGAGGTCTACCAGTCCAAGGATCGGTTGACGAAAGGCGTAGACGCTTACGCCATTACGAACGTACCAACAGAAATTCGGATGAAAATAGTCCCGGTAGATTACCTCCTAATGAAACCACTTCGTTACCTCAAAACCCCAATGGTTCCCACGACAATAATTTTGTTACCAACCTCAATTTGTCACACGACCCTAACATTAGCATATCTACAGCATCAGCTTTTAGTTCCCCAACGCAAGAACATCACCTTCATCGCAATAACCAAGCTGATGGTGTAGCTGCCGTGAGTACTGGTGAAAACCAAATCCCAATAGTAGGCACTAACACTACTAACGACACTAAGCGAGTCGCTAATACTAGAGCAATACCACGAGTTCCACAGAATAGCATGGTCCATAGTACCCAACACGATACGCGAACTTCTTACGACACTTCTACAAGAGCCCGAGCTGAGTCCACGACTCAAAATCCAGCGGTATCCAGGAATTGATCTCATCAAGATGAATGAGAATCACCCCCTCCACATTACAATACTCTAGGCTCCTCTCAGCGTGTTGTAGATCAAAGTCACCGTAATTTACACATACCGGCTAATGCTCGAGAAAACCCCTATTCTCAACATAATAGAAGTTACCAAGCAATCAGCAATTCGATCTACCACCTGTCCGAGATGATAGAAATCGTAGACCAGCACATCACCACGCTAATCAAAATCCAATTCGTCCTCAAAATTACGATTATATCGTAGATAGAACATCACTACGAGAAAATATCGAAAATAGAGATCCAATCATGCCCTTGGATCAAGATCGTTCTCGAGTTAACCCCAACCAGTATAATCATAGAAATAATTCAAACGGAGCAGCTCAAGCATATCATAATATGCGAAAATGGGACCTTAAGTTTTCAGGTCAACGTCAAGATGACCCAGATCTACCCAGCAGGTAGATCCATGATTTATGTGAGAGATGAAGATCTTTTAAATCTTCTACCCTTTTTCCTATCTGGTATATCTGCCAGATGGTACGAAGTAAATCGCTACCGTTGGTTCATTTTCGATGAATTCGCTAGAGATTTCAGAAGTCGCTTTAGTGATCCTGCTTTTCAATTTGAGTTGATGCAAGATATCCATCGCAGAACTCAAGGAGAACAAGAGTCAGTAGCTGACTACTTAGTTCACATAGATAAGATTCTTCTCAATCGGCTAAGCCCCGTGATCGATCAAAGTTCGAATCCCCTAAGTCACCAGAAACTGCAACAAGGAGTTGCTAACTATTTCAGAAGAAATTATTATGCCTCTGGAGTTGTGTGAATTGTCTCTTGTCAAACTAGGAAAATTTCGTATACAAGTCTTAAAACCCTATTAAATTGTCGGATGAGCTGATCTATTTAATATTCCTTTACGTCACCTGAAAATAAAATACTTACCTGAGAATTCCTTCCTGCATTGTCTAGAAACTAACAAAGTTCTGTCCTAGTGAAGTGTGAAGCTGTAATCTGTCTTTTGTGAAGTGTTCATGTCTTGAAAATATAGTAACACCCTGACAAGACTCTTCCCCAGATCATCATCATCGTCCCTAAGGTAATCTTCAAGATGCCCGAGGTGCAAAATGAATCGGTGCAATCCGAAGATGACGTTGAGATCGTCGATGAGGAAGACCTATTAGGAAGTTCCAAGAGTGATGTAGTCCAAGATGAAGAATTACGAGATGACGACTACATAAACATACTGGATAGTGACGAAGAAGCTGAAACTCTGGAAACTCCTCCCCAGATGTTGCGCGAACAACTGCTAGCTAGTGAACTATCTCGTCTCTCCAATATCCTAGCAAACCAAAGTGCGATGTTAGAAGCCAGTAACCAGGAAGTATTACGAGCCAGAGCATCCATCTCTACTTTTATTCATCAAATGAAGCAGGCTAGGGATTGTCTAGCTCATCAAGAAGAAGAAAACAAAATCATGAGAATGAGAATATATAAACTAGAGAAGGATCTTACATCATACCATGAGCCCTATCCCGAAAATGAAGCCTGGACCTTGGAGGACGAACTGTACTCCATCGACCGCCCCAGTTAGAAACATATCAAACCTTTCCGTAAAGTCCTCGACAACATCGAGAAGCTCTTTCCAGGCCTGAGCTTTGCAATGAAAGAAGCGCTTAAAGCCGAAAGACATAATTATTTGGAAAGAAACCGAGTGGAAGCTAGAGCTTATACTATATCTTATATATAGCTTATACTTATACTTATATCTTATACTAATATAAGAGACCTTTCGAAGTTGAAAGAAGGAGTGGATTTGTCGGTCAAAGACAACACTACGCAAACCGTACCCTCATCCTCCAACGTTACCTTGAAACCATCGTCATCGAAAAGAAGCCCTCGATCACCTTCTCCCACCCTACAAATCAACATATCAGACCAGGAGATCCTCGAAATCTTATCGGACCTTCCATCTCGCATCCGCAATGATCCAGATCCGCATCCGATTTTAAAGAATTTTTATGGGTCCCACCGTGCCAAAAGAACTTCCTCTAGAAATCAACGAATGAACACACCAATGTATAGACCTATCACCCCGGACTATTTACCTCAATCGTCTACTTCTTACTCTACAACAGGATCAAACACCAGACACAACGAACCTCCTTCTCCTAAACGCCGCAAACTGTTCATCAATGGTTATCCATGTAAAAACAAAAATTGCCCCATCAATCACAATGCTCCTTGGAAGTACTCCAACAACCCGAATCCATGGTCACCCACGCCACCCTTACCTTTTAATGCACGAGATGCATTTCAAACACACACCTCTAACACCAACCAGAAACCTAGAACATCTTGTCCCAATTCCCCGAACCAAACCATCCCTTCTCTTCTGGAAATACGTATCCAGCCACCAGAAGTGCCTGAAGAAGTACTAAGATGGTTAAGAAGAAGCTGCCGACGCGGATGTTGGAATTGTGGTGTAATTGGTCATCTTTATAAAGATTGCCCAAAACCACTTTCCCCGAATTTTTGTAGACACTGTGGCGAACCGTTCACATGTGAAACCACCTGTGCAAATTGTGAGTGTACCTACTTATGGGGATATCAACTTCATTAAACCCCTCTTGTTTTTTAGAAATAAAATTTTCTAAAATTAATGAAGTATGTTTTCCCTTAAATTTTTTTTTGTTACCCAACTTGCCTTCCCTGAACTAATTTAATTTTCTTACCTAGTCGTACAGCGCCCTCTTGGCTTCATCTAAGGATGGGGGTGTTGTGACGTTGCAAATTTTCAATAAAAATATTAACAAAATTTCATGATAAGTTTGCATGGAATTTAATTGTAAACAATCATTTTTTTATAAACAATAATAATAACTAAAACAAAGCTTAAAATTAAGACTAGTTTGTCATATAGACATTAATTTAATAACATAAATATTATCTATCGTTTCGCTTTTGCAAATTTTTGTTTTTCGTATTCTCTAAATATTTCTAGTATTTAAAATCATCGAAAACGACGTTCGTCGGTCAACCTGCAAGCAGAGTTCCCCTCTCGTCGTTGACAATTTCCCCCTTTCTCCGTACGAATCAAGGAGAATTTCCCCATTTCTCCTGAGAAATGACTCCTCGAGACTTGCCGCTCTCGCTATGTTTCCCCTGTTTTCGCTTTCCCCTACCTACCGGAAACTACTAAGTCACCCAAATTAACTTAAAATAATTTTGAAATTGTTACCTTTTTCTTGCACCTAACCCGAGAATTGTTATAAATAACAATAATACCCTGAATTTTATTAACTTTAATATTATTCCGGAATTTTTATTATTATTCAGGAGTATTATTTGTGAAACAAATAAGGGAGAATTTTCTCGTCAAATTTTCTTCGTAGTGAAAACCTCTTGTCAATCAGGCCCGAATTAATCGTTGCTAAAGGCCCGCTCTGATTTTCGTATTATTGTATTTTTGATATTTTATTGGATTGTTGGTTGTTTATTTGGTTTGTAATCAGAGTAGCTACAAATTAGGAACTAATTCCCTGAATCAAGTTGATGGCGAGAAAGACACGGGTCAAGATACCGAAATTTGGATGCCGACAGCTGTTCTTAAAGTTGAAATTGGCCTATGGCTTTTCCAGTGGTTACGCTCCTTTTTCTGGCGTAAGAATACAAGATTGACCAAGGGCTACCGGTGGGGAAAAGCGAAGAAGGACCAGCAGGGTACGAGCCGGCAATCATCGTTATCATCGTTCTCTTTGAAACCTGCTCTTGGCCCATCCAGACGCGTTTTCAAATCTTATATAAATTTTCTAATTTCTTTAGTTTTGTTCTGAGTGCTAATTAAAAAGTTTTGTTGCTGTTGTTCGACTGTGTGCAGTTTTGCGGACTTATTCTTCGAATTTGTAAGTTTCTAAATTGTAACAAAAATGTTTTACAAAATTATGTAAATTTTAGTTCAGCCGGCCTCATGGCTGAACAGGAGACTTTCTTTGAAAAATTGCTATTTCATTTATTTAAACGATTTTATATAAAAATCTTTGTTATAATAATGAATTAAAATCTATTAAATAATTATTTAAAATTTTGTCAAATAATGATTTATTTGCATAGTCTCTTGTTCAACCATGTGTTGCCTTTTTGTTACCCTTTTTCCCCTTTTTATTCTATAATTTATACTAAATTCTTCCCTGTGACCAACGTTACCAACCCCTACAATAATTTATTACTAATAAAATTAGTGAAATTACCCATTAGCTTTCCCCAGTTACCATATTCGTTACCCTTTTAGGTACCCCTTTTTTTTGGCTGAACAATTTGTTTAATTTATGAATTTTGTAATTTTGTGCGCCCTTTATGTAAATATTTGTAATATTTTATGTTTGTGGAATTGGAATTTTAATGAGATGTGACTCATATAATATATAAAACTTGTTTGTTACCCTCGTTTGTATCATTTTCATATTTCATTTTAAAATATATTTTATAATTTTACTGCTAATAATGGAGTATAATTTCTTCGACCCTCGACGCTTCCTTTGACCTTATTGGTCCTAGCTAACCGGCAAAACTCTTTATATTTTATTGGTTTCTCAATTCGAAACCTCTTTTGCTCTTGTTTTGGAATTTTGTAAATTCAATTTTGGTATTGGAATTTGGAATTTGGTCAATTTTATTTTATTTTTTTTAGAGACGATTAGTAGAGAATAATGGTCTTATTTTTCTCTAATCTAGGTACTTGTTTTTGGTTTGTGATTTGACTAAAGTTCATTTTAAATTTTGTTCGTTTTAAGAGACGATTACTAGAGAATCAATGGTCTTGTTTCTCTGTAATCTAGGTACTTGTTTTGTTAATGATTTTAGTATTATAAATTTTGGGGATTCAATGGTCTTGTTTCCTTAAAATCTTATTCGTTTTGTTAATTCTCTAATTTTCTTTTATAAGAAAATGTCCCTAGAAAGGACTGGCACTCAACAAATTAGTTGGGTTGAGAAACTTATAAAGTATCCCTCTCTCCTTCCTTCCAATTGTATTGGGTATAAAGACTTTGGCTAAGTTTTAATATTTATTTTTGTTATTGTTAATAATTTATTTTTATTTATAAATTGGATTTTATTTACTGTTTGCTCTCTTTTTTTTGAAAACAATAATTTTGTTGTTGTTATTATTATGATTGTTCATAATAAATTGTAATAATAAATTGTTTATAAATTTTATAAATATTATTAATTGTTGGAAAAACCCATTACAACATTAACTTAAAATTTCTAACGCTTGGGGACTTGAACCTACACTTATCTAACATTATATCTCACCGAAATCGAATACACTAACTACTATACCACGCTCGCATGGGAGTTCAAATTCACAATAGAATTTATCAAGTGCCACGAAAAGAAATGACAAAAAACTAACGCATAAGTGTTAATTATAATATTAAAAAAGATAACTAATAATACTAGTGTACACGGAAAAAAAAAGTACGTGAAATTTTAGTTGACTCGGTACTTGACTTTTGGATACGACACAAAATACTAAAAACAGTCTAATACTTTTGCATGAGAGTTTCAAAAGCAGTCAATGAAAATTTCTAGTACCTTGCTTGAGAATTTCATTGACTTTCAAAAAAATTGTAAAATAAAAAAAATAATTTTCACTTGTTCACACAGTTTTTCTGAAATTCACTCATTCATTCACATATTTGGATAATTAATCACACAAACAAAGAACAATTATTGTATCACTTTTCGACTTTCGTCAACACTTATGAACTAACTTAAAAGTACGTATCGAATTGTTCTTATATACCACATGGTGAAATTTTTCACGACTTCTGAGACATGCTATTTCACTGAAAACTGAGACTTACATAACATTCTGTTTTGTGAGAAACACAAAATAAAAAATATTTTTTTGAAAGTCAATTGTTGAAGACAAATATATATTAACACTATTTGTTTTTTATAAAATAATAGTATATTCACATCTGAAATTAACACAAACGGAAACAGACGATCAGCTGGCATTTACCTTGGGTAGAAACGCGCAACGCACACTGCGCATGCTCTACAGAATTTTCAAGCGCAGTCAACTAATCTTTCACGTACTTTATAAAACTAAACAAATGACTTTTCGTTAAATTTTAGAAAACACTATTGCCCATACTAGTACTAGAATAACTCTAGGACTTTTCTATATTTTCTAATAAAAAGTATATGGGCAATTCCACGGGAAATTTTTCTACGACATTTTAGAATCAGTTAAACATATTTTTTTCTCGTTCTTGATAGAAAAATATTAAAAACGTATTTTTTTAATTTTTCCATATTTGCAAAAATTTTCGAGTTATGAATTTTCGAAATTTTGGATTTTTAAAAGTAGACCTATTTTCAATAGCTTATAACTTCAAAAGTATTGAGTTTGGAAAAAAGTTGTCACAGAAAGAAAGTTTTGGTTTTTCTTCAACTTTTAAAAGATTTAAAAAAAAATTATTTTTTTATAAACAAATTAATTTTTTTTTAATTTGGGCGCGATTTTTTTTTATTTTTTTTTTATTTATTTTCACCTACTAATATACAGAAAAATTTCCAAAAAGATTCGAGATGGGCCGACTCGTAGTTTTTGTTCCATAAATTTTTTATAGAACGAAAACTGTGAATTATAAGTCTAATAGCTTGTAACTTTGAAAGTTTTGAGTTTAGAAAAAACTTGTCAGAGAAAGAAAATCTTGGTTTTTCTTTAACTTTTATGTAATTTAAAAAAAAAAATTTTTTTTTTTAATTTTTAAGAAAAAAAATTTTTTTTTATAAACAAATTAATTAAAAAATTTATAGAACGAAAACTATGAATGGCCCATCTCGAATCTTTTTGGAAATTTTTCTGTATATTAGTAGGTATAAATAAATAAAAAATAAATAAAAAAAAATCGCGCCTAAATTTAAAAAAAATTAATTTGTTTATAAAAAAAAAATTAATTTTTAAAATCTTTTAAAAGTTGAAGAAAAACCAAAACTTTCTTTCTTTGACAACTTTTTTCCAAACTCAATACTTTTAAAGTTATAAGCTATTGAAAATAGGTCTACTTTTAAAAATCCAAAATTTCGAAAATTCATAACTCGAAAATTTTGGCAAATATGGAAAAATAAAAAAATACGTATTTAATATTTTTCTATCAAGAACGATAAAAAAATATGTTTAACCGATTCTAAAATGTCGTAGAAAAATTTCCCGTGGAATTGCTTATATGATACAGCCTTGTACTTTGTGTCCTATCCAAAATTCAAGCACTGCAAAAGTAAATATTTTATTTACCATAAGTAAATACCATGAATAAAAAGTCGGACCGATTTCGGACTAATCCGGAATTTGTCCGCAACAGTACGGTTTATTGTGGACTTTTTCACCCTGAATTAAGTTTAAAATCAATACCGGTTTTTATAACTATTGAATCCGTAATTAGTCCGATTTAGTCCGAAGTTAGTCAGTTGCAACTAGTAAATGCAGAAGTAATCCGATTGGTTTAACCAGTGAATCCGCAGCTATTCCGAAACAGTCTGCTTATGGTCAGATTTTCGTCACTCAGAATTAGTTCTGATAAATCCAAACTAAATAGGTTTGTGTATAACCAGTGAATTCGGAATTAGTACGATCTAGTCTGAAGTTAGTCTGGCAATACGCAACTTGCAAATAGTCCGATTAAGTCCGGAATTAATCTGGTTATGGTCAGGTATTTGTCATACGAAATTATAATTATAGTTTGAATTTATCTGACTAAAATCATTCTGGATTAAGCCTTTGAATTGGGTTGAATATGGATTGTTTTGGACTGTCTGTTGATTGTATATATAGACTTCGGATTGTTTTAGATTATGTCTTTCAATTGGATTAAATCTCAATCGTTGCAGGCAATTTCCAAATTCGTTGCATACAGTTTTCGTACTTGTTTCGGAATAGAATTTTGCAACACTTAATTTCAAATTGTTGCGGAATATATCGGATTTCTTGCTTACAGAGTTCGAATTGGTTCGGACATTTTACGGATTAAGTTTTTTTAACTAGATTAAACTCGGATTGTTGCGGACTGATTCCGTATTCTTTACATATTGATTTCTGGAAATTCCGTACTTATTTTAGAAGAATTCTTCACCGGTCATAAATTCGGATTGTTGCGGACTAATTACGGACTCAATTCGTAGACATTTAGGATTACATCGGAGTGTTTTCGGATTCAGTGTTTCGTTCGGATTAATATCAGACTAACGCGGATCATTTTCGTACAATTTTCGGACTAATCCGTAATTGTTCTGTCCGTATATAATCCGGAATTAGTCCGAAATTTTTACCAGGGTGTTGAATATTAGAATTTTTTACCGTACAGTTCTCGAGATATCTTCGTCCAAAATTTAGTATTTTTCTTAATATTTACATTGTGCTAATGACCGCCGCGAACGAAAAACTGACTAGGTATTTGATATATACCACTTTATAATTTTGATGCACAATAAGGATTCATCTCAAAATTGAAACAAAATTAATTTAATATTTAAGGATTAGGGTAAACCAGACAGTAGTCGGACACTTTTCAATTTTGAATAGCTATAAAACCGTATGAGATAAAAATATTTTGTTTGTTGCTAATCGTTTCTAAGGTGATCATAAACAAATCTAAGATTTTGTAATTGAGAAAAAGATTTTTTGTACGGTTTTATTACTTACTCACTTGTTTATTTACTAATTTTTTTAACGAATAAAAAATTTTTTTTCATAACCATGATTGATTTAATAGTTTTGTGTGATCGTAAGAAACAATATCACATAAAAGAATTCGAAAAAAAATATGAATTGCACTTTTAAAACAGTGTTAATTAAAAAGATTGCTTTCAGGTGGCCAACTACTGTCGGATTCTTACTTTTTTGTAAATTTTTTTAACGAATAAGAAATTTCTTTTTGTAAACATGATTGGTATACTAGTTTTGTAGGACCATTAGGAACAATCACACATAAAAGAAATTTAAAAGAGATTTTAATTGTAATTTTTAAACAGTATTCATTAAAAAGATTTTCTTAAGTGGCCGACTACTGTCTGGTTTACCCTATAATACTTAAAATACTGTACAATTTATCGTTCAGTTACAGAGAATTTTTAATCCAAAAATTAAAGTTAGATATAAACTTTTTGTTATTTCGAGTGACATAAAAAACGTGGCAACGTCGCAACAGCTGCGAGAGAAATAGAGTAGCGCGAAAATTCAAACAAAAATCAAGTTTACAAATCAGCACATAGTAATCGACTGCTATGTTGCCACGTCTCTAACTACGAAACACTACTTTCTTCAAATCATTACTATTTTTTTTCTATTATTTACAAATTTATACGTCGTAACATAAAGAATATTATTTAAAAAAGTGATTTTTTATTTTATATTTTAAAATTTAACTCTTTTTTAAACTCTTTTTTTTAGCCTCTTTGAAATAACCACCTTGAGCATTCTAAGATATACTAATTTGCAGAAATAAAAAGTCTGTTAACAGTCCATTCTATACCAATTGAAATTCTGTCCATCAAAAATTCTATACAAAATCTGTCGGGGATCGTCATGCGCACCAGGTTTTCTACAGTTTCCCTCTCCTCTGTCAAGAAAACCGTTTAGACCGGTGGTCCAGGAAAATGCGAGTACTCCTAATTTCAAGTCGTTCTGTAGACACAAAATTTAGTATTAAGTAATGTATAAGAAATAATTGTAAGAGAAAATGTATCAAAGTAAACACTTGTATAGCTAGATAAGCTTAAGACGGATGTATAAACCAATAAATAATAAAGAGAGAGACTAAAAAAGAAAAATTATAAGACTAACGAAACATATAAAAAGACAAAAAAGAGATAAACTTGCACTTTAAACTGAAACGAATTCCACTATACCAAATAAATATTTGTCCAATACTACGACTTATCGATTCACTTATATTGTGCGTATCACAAATGTTCGTCCTTAATCTTAATATAATGTTAACGTGTCGTATTGGCATTAAGAAGGAAAATATTCTAATTACCAAGACATTTACTATATCGTATAATAAAAATTGATGACCATGGTCTTTTAATGCATATGGGCAATTCCACGTGAGATTTCAGTCGACCTTTTAAAATCGGCCAAAAATATTTTTTTTCTATTCTGTATTGAAAAAAAACAGATACGTATTTTTTTATTATTTTTTTGGAGGCCAAATTTTTGAGTTATGAATTTTCAAAATTTTCGCTTTTTAAATGTAGGTATATTTTTAATGTCAGATAACTCAAAAAATATTGCTTCTTTTCATTTTTTGACAAGAGAAAAAAAGTTTTGTTTTTCTCTCTACTTTTGAATAATCACAACAAAAAAAATTTTTTTTCATTTTTTATTAAAAAAATAAAAAAAATTTATAAACAAATTAATTTTTTTTAACTTTGGGTATGATAAATTTTTAATTTTCTTTTTTTAAAACATACCTGGAAATGATAAGAAGGTTTTGCAAAAAGTTTCAGAGTGGGCCTGACAAGTTTGATGGGTCCAAAAAAATAATTAAGCTCTCCGTGCAGGTCGCACGCACGTGGCACAATGGAATTTTTTTACAATTTATTATTAAAAATTGTCTAGAGCCTACAAATTTTATCGGATTTTGATTATTATTGAATTTTTAGGCTCTAAACAATTTTTAATAATAAATTGTAAAAAAAATCCCATTGTGCCACGTGCGTGCGACCTGCACGGACAGCTTAATTATTTTTTTGGACCCATCAAACTTGTCAGGCCCACTCTGAAACTTTTTGCAAAACCTTCTTATCATTTCCAGGTGTGTTTTAAAAAAAGAAAATTAAAAATTTATCATACCCAAAGTTAAAAAAAATTAATTTGTTTATAAAATTTTTTTATTTTTTTAATAAAAAATGAAAAAAAAATTTTTTTGTTGTGATTATTCAAAAGTAGAGAGAAAAACAAAACTTTTTTTTTCTTGTCAAAAAATGAAAAGAAGCAATATTTTTTGAGTTATCTGACATTAAAAATATACCTACATTTAAAAAGCGAAAATTTTGAAAATTCATAACTCAAAAATTTGGCCTCTAAAAAAATAATAAAAAAATACGTATCTGTTTTTTTTTCAATACAGAATAGAAAAAAAATATTTTTGGCCGATTTTAAGAGGTCGACTGAAATCTCACGTGGAATTGCCCATATATACGTAGTTATTTACTAACCGCTTCATTGACCCTCTCAAAGGTTTCCTTAAAGTTAAATTCTTTAACTTTAGCGACCAAGTCTTATATTTTACAAACTGGGTTATTGTATAGGTGGTTCTTATTGTGATTCAGGTCGATTGTAGCTTTTATTGCACACAATTTATTTTCCACTTGTAGATCGACACGCCGCACCATGTCGGGTCTTCGGCACTCCACTCCACCCGCATTGAGGGTCACTCTTGCAAGGATAAACAAGAAATCTAGAGTCATTACAGGTGTAACAGGTAAGACCTCCATAAGTATTGTGGCGCTTGACCCAGAAAGCTCTCTTTCTCTCCTTTCCATACATAGATATAGGTATTATAGAAAAAGCTTGTATTGAAAAAAAACTTGCCCTCTTTTCGTGAATGTTATTTTTGGATTATAAAAATCATCTAATAGAGTTGTAATTTACAGCAATCAAGCTGCAACTTCTCTTCACTATTCTGATATTTCAGCAGGTTGACTTTACAAATTGATAAATTTTACTATAAATTTTAGGATAGAACATAGAGGGCCCCAAGTTGGACACCCTATAGGGAAATTCTTGTGCATTAGTTGACAACACTGAATGTTTGTCTTTAAAAAAAGGAATATTTCCGGTTGAAGTTTTTTGGTGGTAGATTAAAGTGCGCTTTTCTATTTTTTGCATAATTTTTATTAATAATTATAGATATTTATGTAATTAATATAGTTATAAATATAATAATTGCTAATATTTCGAGAATGGATATGCTACTCTCCACCTAAGAACCGCCAAGGTCACCGCCAGATGGCAGTTCAGTTGATAAAACTAGAATTGATGAAACTAGAATCTCGTTAGTGACTGAACTGCCATCTAGCGGTGACCTTGGCGTTCTCAGGTCGAGAAAGGAAACAACCATTTTATATCTCAAAAACTTTTTTCATAATTAAAAAACATTCTTTATGGGGACTTTTTCCATAAGTTCATAGGTAATAAGAAATAGTATATGGAGAGAGAATAAATATTAAATTTTGTAAAAGTATTTTACCATTCGGAGAAAAAATACGACAAAGCATTTTTGACAAAGCGAACTTTTGATATAAAAAATACTGAACTCTCGTTTTTTGACATGGTAAAGGGTTCTGAAATTCTTACTACATTTAAAGTCTATACACAAAGAAACATTTCCTCAAAATTTGAAAAAAATTTATCAAAAATCGATTATTTCAAGAGCAGCAGCCGAAGAATCTCCTAAAGCAACAATTAATTTCTTAAAAATTAAGGCACATGCAAATTGGAGATGAATTTAATTTGCAAAAAAATACCTCACGGTGTGCCTGGAGCAAATTTAATTGACAGTGTTTTGTATATTAGATTTTTTTGTGGTATATTGTTCCCTTATATCTTTTACAAACAATTTAAGATCAAAAACATTATTATCCGCCGGGCGATTTTTGGAAAAAGTGAATTTGGGTGTTATTGGAATTTGTTAATCTAAGTAACTTTTTTTAAATTAGCAATACACTTAAAAATTGGGTTCAAGAGTTTGCGAAAAACAGGTTTTAACAACTGAACGAAGCTTCAACATAATTTAAACAGCTAATTGGACACTTTGAGCGTAAAATATCAATTTTTCGAGCAACTTTTTGCAGGAATTTGTGTTCCTGCAAGTGTACAATTAGCTGTTTAAAGTACCCAGATAGCAAAGTGCGCGCATAGTGACGGACGTATGCTCGCACGCGTGCTGATTAATCCGCACGGCGTGCGCCCATTTGAACACACAGATGCGTCCTCATATGCGACGCATATGCCACGCATGGTGTGAAAGTCGCACGCGTGACAGCAAAAAGCTTGTGCATAATGTGTGTGTCTTTATTCACCAAATAAAATTAGTTTTTGAATTATACATTTGAAATAACCGACAGATTAGCTCAGTCGGATAGATGCCTCGCTTGGCAGTCGTTAAAGGACCAAGGGTAAGTACCCTTGGTTCGCGCCCATTTGGCTTGGTATTTTTCCGGCACGTGAGACAATCTGAGCGGGAGGTTTGACGTCGAGGTATAATGATGTGCACGCCCATTTGGCTTGGTATTTTTCCGGCACGTGAGACAATCTGAGCGGGAGGTTTGACGTCGAGGTATAATGATGTGCACCGTCGATTATTGTCCGGTACACACCATTAGAACTTGACTGTCGATAAACCCCCAGATAACAAACGTGCGTCGCAGATTATCCTCACACCTATGCGAGTCGCACCATGCATTGCAGCTTGCACTCATTTAGCAATCACGCCATGCAAGTCACAAAATGAGGGAGTTTTGCGGTCATTGTGCGATCACGTGTGTGTCATGCAAGCAATTAATATCACTAAATGATCGCATAATGCTTGCATTTTGCCTTCATTCGTGCGACTCGCACATTGTGCCAAAAATATGCGACCACATGGATGACACTTATGGGTGGTCATTTGCCCTCACCAAGTGCATGCCGTGAGTGGCGATTTGCTGTCATATGCGCTCACTTTTGTTATCTGGGCCGGTTGTACTCAGGAGAGGTTTTCTACAGTTTCCCTCTTCTCTGGCGAGAAAACCCATTGACGGGTGGTCCAGGCAGAATGCGAGTACTCCTAATAAAAGTCGGCTGTAGACGCAAATTAGGTTAATATATAGAAAATTTTATAAGTAGTATGGTTATGCTTAATCCAAAAAGTATTTCTCGGGGACTCTTGTCGAAGTGCGTAAGGCTAATAGGGCAGGAGTATAAACAATAAATAAATAAATAAAAATTATACATTTGAAATACTGTTTAATCAATAAAAATGCGTATTTTATACTGAAATTTAGCATATAATACTCTTTAGAATCTAATCTTAAAGTTAAAAATATATACTAAAAATATATTATTATCTTAAGAAAAACATATTCTAAACTGAAAAACATTTTTTGGTTTAAATTAGTGATTTCTTGCATATTACACTGGTCGACAAAATTAAGGTTTTTTCTTGCTACAAGAATAAACGAAAGTGATTCTTTCAGGATTTTTGACGTAGATTACAAATCTGTAAGTAAAATTATCCCATCACGTCTCAATTTTGAGAAAAACTGGGTCAAAGTGATAAAAAATGGCATTTTTGGCACTTCTTGAAGCACAATAAAAAAGAACGCGACGTGATAAAAAGCTCAAATATGGCTTAAATGAGAGCTCAAACCCTCAACTTTAACAACCAAAAGCAAAAATCCATGTAGAAAGAACTCAAAATTGTGGGGAACAACTTTTTACCAATTTTACCCTATATGATCGCTAAACTTATTAGTTTAGCTGTCTTATTCGCATGCGGTAAAAAGTTGTTCCCAACAATTTTGAGTCATTTCTACATGGTTTGTTGCTTTTGGATGTTAAAGTTGAATGTTTGAGCTCTCATTTAAGCCACATTTGAACTTTTTATCACGTCGCGTTCTTTTTTTATAGAGGTTCAAAAAGTGCCAAAAGTGCCATTTTTTGCACTTTGACCCAGTTTTTTTTAAATTGAGACGTGATGGGACAATTTCACTTATAGATTCGTAATCTACGTCAAAAATCCTGTAAGAATCACTTTCGTTTATTCTTGTAGCAAAATTTTGTCGAACAGTGTTATCAAATAAGTATTTACTTACACTTTGGTGTAAGTAAATATTTATTTGATTTATTTATACACTGGACAAAGATTTTCTTTGGTCCTAAAGCTTTTTTCCAAATTAATTAATTTTAAACTTTTCACTATTTTTATCAGGTTAATACATGTGATTTTTAAAGGACGAAGTTAGGTTTTTTTGTTTAATTGTTTTAAAACAACTTCAGTTTTAAAAATATCACATGTATTAACCTGATAAAAATAGTGAAAATTTTAAAGTTAATTAATTTGGAAAATAGCTTCGGGACCAAAGAAAATCTTTGTCCAGTGTGTGTATTTAGTGATAAAATAATTATTGCCCAATTTTCGTAATTTTTCATTTTTCTGCAAAAAAGTTATTTACATATAAAAATCGTGAAAATAAGCAAAGTGCCAATTTTAATTGCTTATTCTTTTACATTTAGAAAGAAAAAAGGAAGAAAGTGATAAGAAAAACTAAACGTTAATCACAGGTACAGTGGAACCTCGATTATCCGAACTAACCTAGGCAAGGACAGGTTCGGATAATCGAAAGTTTGGATAATAAAGATTTTAATTTTTTTAATATAATTAAAGTAAAAAAATCTACAGTTGAATTATATATATTTCATTTAATCCATTTTTTAAATATACATAAGTATATATACGTAAATATATACTCTCTGAATCTAAATATGTGAAAATTCACATATTTGTACGTTATAAGTCGTCTTCTCGTTCGATAAATGCATATATACACTTATAATAAGTGAAATTTCACTCAGAATAAGTGAAAAATTCACTTATTTATAAGTGTATATGCACTTATTGATCGAGAAGACGACTTATAACGTACAATAAGTGAAATTTCACATATTCAGATTTAGAGAGTATTAATTCATAATAATATATTAATAAAACATAGAATTCAGAATTTTTTAAGATTTTTCTAGCAAAAATTTCGTTATTTTCCTTTGAAAGATTCGGGAGGCCAAAAAAAAGTTCGGATAATAAAAGTTCGGATAAAATGATTTTCGGTTCGGATAATAGAGAGTTTGGATAACAGAGGTTCTGATAATCGAGGTCCCACTGTACTTTATATTTGATAAAGCTTTATTCAATTTAATAATTTCTGTTTCTCGCATTAGGGAATGAAATTTAAGAAATTATAGGTTATTTGGCAATTGAACTTTAAAATCATTTATCATTTAATAGTTTCTAACAATTTATAATAATAAATTAATTAATCTTAATTAATTCCAATATTTTTTTTACATTTTCATAGTAAATTATGTGTTTTATTTAATATTTTGTAATGAAAAAGTGACAGTTTTTACGACCTTATATACTTTAGATGCTTATTTTACAATAAGTACTCAAAATATTTAAAAAATTATTTTTGTTCAGTAATCCTAATACCTTTAAAATCATTCCTGCAAAATATTATAATTTTTTAAAAATAGTCGGCAACGACTTTAGTCGAAATAATGAAATGACTCCCTAATATTTTCTGTTAGTGGAGGAATATATCTCATGATTGAAGAAAGGTAAAAATGGTAACTTTTGACAAAAAACTTTGTCAAAAATTAAAATTTCCTTAAAAACCCGTTATCTAATCAATATATTACCCTACTTACAGAAATTTTGCGTATTTTGATTTTAGATGCAGTCAAAAGATATCTTAATCTCCTTAAAAGCAATTTTTTGGAAAGGGGATCGAAGAACGGGACTGATTTTTAATTTTTTTTTCGAAAATGTTATATCTTACTTATTTAATAGTGTTCTTTCAGATACCAAAGAGTTCAAATAAAAACATTTATTTATTTGAAAAAAAGTTAATAAACAAAACATACGTTTTCTGGTCGTTTCGACCTATCCGTGTGGAAATCTGCCCAAGTTAGCCCAGTTAAAAACTGGGAGCCAGCTGGGCCCCACCTGGGCTTCCCATTTTCATAAAAATATTAACATTATAATAGAAAAAGTCTGAAAATTAAATATAACTATTCACAATAAATCATTCTACAATTAATTCATAATAATAATAATCATTATTATTTTAAACAATTTATTATTGTCAATAATTATAAACTTTTATTGTACTACCCTACTAAAAATCCCTGTATAAGATCTTGTACAAGAAAATGCACACGTTCAGCAGCTGAACTTGTACAAGTTCTGGTAAGAACATGTACAATTTCTTGTACCAGGATTTGGAACAAGTTCTTGTATTAGAACTTGTACAAGAAAATGTACGAGTACTTGTACAAGAAAATAAACTTGCACATGAACCCGTACAAGATCTTGTACGGGTTCATGTGCAAGTACTTGTACATTTTCTTTAAACATTATTTTTAAGTTGTAAAAATTAAAAACATTAAAGGCTGCGCAGTAGTTTTTATAAGCTTTTAGAGCTGCGCAATAGTTTTTGGCTTGCCTAAAGTGGAAAGTCTTAATGCTTATAAGTTATTAAAATGCCAATTTAAAAAAAAATTTATTTATTAATTTTCTTAATCCAATTTTCTAAAAAAAAATTATTTATAAATATACTTGTGCAAGAACATGAACGTGTTCATGTACAAATACTTGTACTTGAACTTTTACAAGTTCTTGTACATTTTCTTGTACAAGTTTATTTTCTTGTACAAGTACTCGTACATTTTCTTGTACAAGTTCTAATACAAGAACTTGTTCCAAATCCTGGTACAAGAAATTGTACATGTTCTTACCAGAACTTGTACAAGTTCAGCTGCTGAACGTGTGCATTTTCTTGTACAAGATCTTATACAGGGATTTTTAGTAGGGTACACTAACAGAAATTTAGTTTTACCGAAATTTTAAAGTTGTTCTAGCTGAATTTATTTATTTAATAATTAACTCATCAAGGTATAACGGTTTTTAATACATTTTAATAATTGTTTAAACAAATAATTGTTGTTATTTATTAACTTTTGATACACATAACTTACACTGAGAAAACTGGAGTATTGGACTAAACATCTGGAGGGACAAATCGTTGATATTTGAGAGTTAGCTATTGGATAACAATCTAAATGTTCAAATACACCATTGACAGATATTCGTGCCATTTCTCTTGGAGGGAAAATGAGTTTATAACAGAGGGACAAATTAACCATCTTGAGAAATACCTTCCTTATCCGGCGCGAAATGAATAAATATGGCAACCTAACCCCTAAATTAAACACATAAAATGTCAGAAAAATAATTTCGCGCGCATCAGATCGTACACATTTTCTGCGCAACTTTTAACCCTCAGATATAATGGGAGAGAAAATACAAGTAGATTTCCATTATCAATTCAAAATTTATTTTAGAAGGACTATTTAACTCTCTTCATAAGCAAAGGAAACATACACTTTTTGAACCTCCGAATTTGACACTCCAGTTTTCTCAGTGTAGAAACTTGCAATTTTTTTCCTAATTTTGCAATTAACTAATACGAACGACATAAAATAAAGAAAATTTATGGTTTTAACAATTCAGAAATTGTTTAAACAAATGATTGTTGTTATTTATTAACTTTTGATACACATAACTTAGAAACTTGCAGTTTTTTTCCTAATTTTGCAATTAACTAATGTAAATAGTAAATCATTCGGATGTTTTATGATTTTAATTTTAACAATTTATCAAATGTTTAAACAAATAATTGTTGTTATTTACTATCTCTTGACACATAGCATCTAGAAAAATGAAGTTTTTTCTTATTTTGCAATTAGTTAATCAGAGTAGTAGTAATTGTAAAATTAGAAAGAAACTGCAAGTTTCTGAATTGTTTGTATCAAAAGTTAATAAACAATAACAATTATTTGTTCCCAATGGGAAATGCCAGTGTAGTGCCGATGTTCACCACTGGCTTAGTACTCAGACGATTGTTCGGCGTAGTCTAGCCGAGCCTCGACAATTAGTGCTGGCGCAGTACAGAATTTTTGTTTCGCCAAAGCTTGGACAAGCCACGGCGGCAAGTGCTGGCTGAGTATAGAAAAATTGTTCATGACGCTCTTTGCCAACATTGCTTTTTTGACATAAACTTGAAAAAAATTATAAAGAAAGTTTATGAATGTTTATAAATATAAATTTATTGAAAAAAATTAATATTTTACTTTTCAGTTGTTCATTTTTTATTCTTGTCAAATTTAATAATAACAATTTAACACAATTGTCTAATTTTGTAAATAATAAATTATTTAAACAAATTAAAATTATAAACAAAATTTAAACTTTAATCTCAATAATAATTTGGTTCCTATTAAAATACTATTATACTTCTTACTATGAATAAAGTAATTTAATTTAATTATTAAAAATTTAGTTTAATTTATTATTTCTAACGTATCCCTATTTTTTTCTCATCTTTGACTCAATAATTGTATGTCTGAATGATACTGAGATATTAATACTTTTCTGTACACATGTGTCGTTAGCATAGTGGTTAGAGCGTTAGTCTGTAAGTCCGTAGGTCGTAGGTTCGAATCCCCTCGTCAGCAATTTTGTTTATTTTCATAGGTTTGCGATATTTCTAGATTCCAATCGTTAGGTACTAAAATATGAAAATCTAATGCACACTTACTGTAATTGTTTATTGTTTAATTTTTAAATGTTATAAACAATTTTTTTCTACTTCATTTACTATATCCATTGTTAGTCTCCATCTTTAATACAATTTCTTTAAGAAGAGAAATATTTTATGAATAATAACTATTTATTAATGTTATTTACCATTTTGTTGTTAAATTATTTATAATTATTAATTTACGACTAATTAATAGCAATACGGCATTTATTGCGGCAATATTCTCAGCCAGCACTGGTCCAGTGCTGCGCCAGTGCTGTCTGGCAGCACTGACAGACAGTACTTCGGCAGCGCCAGATGGCGTTATCATCCCAGTGCCATGCCAGTGCTGGCTCTCAGCCTTGCCGCCAGTGCTGCCAGTGCTGGCGCAGTACAACGCCAGTTGTAAATTTCCCATTGGGTTTAAACAATTTCTGAACTGTTTAAATCATAAAATACTGTTATTTCATACTTTTCAGATTAGTTAAATGCAAAATTAATAAGAAACTGCATTTTTTTAGGTGCTTTGTGTCAAAAATTAGTAAATAACAACAATCATTTGTTTAAACAATTTTTGAATTGTTAAAACCTTAAATTATTTTTATTTCATGTGGTTCGAATTAGTTAATTGCAAAATTAGAAAAAAACTGCATCTTTCTGGAAGCTAGTGTCATGAGTTACTAATTAACAACAATTATTTATTTAAACAATAACGACTGCAATATAACATTAGTAAAATTTATTATATATAATAACAAAAATCGTTTACAGTGAAAATTATTAAATAGTTTAGTTTTTCTTTAACATTTAATAATAAAACTTTGATGTAATTATGGTCATCTTCGTACATGAATTGACAATTGACAAACATGTTAACATTTTACGGAAGCATTTTAGAGTTTGTCTATTGACCCACTCACGGTGGGTTCCGGTCAGGCGAAATAATATTATAAGTGGGCGTGAGCTGGGCCCTACCTGGGCTTCCCAGTTTTTGAGGACCCACATCAATAATTATATAAGCAAAAATTTCTAAGTCCAAACCTAAAAATTTTTTTTTTCAACAAAAAATTAATGTTTATAATGACTTAGATTAAGAAAAAACGTGTTTTTAACAAAAATGTATTCACAATATTTTTTTTTATGTAATGTCCACATAATTAATTGGCAAAAATTTCTAAGTCCAAACAACTAAAAAAAATTTTTTTTTTTAGACCAACAAATTAATGTTTATAATGATTGTAAACAATAAAAAACACATTTTTAATAAAAATGTATTGATATATTTTTTCATAATAATATAAATATTATTTTAAGAATATTTATCGTTTATTATTACATTATTAATATTGTTATTATTATTATTAAACTATTTATTTGTTACGGTGTATTCGTGTCAGTAAGTGCTTTATTGAATCATTACAGCAGATCAACAAGTCACTGACAATAAAACGTCGGTGTTCAGTAGTTAGTCTCCGTAGTATAGTGGTTAGGGCGTTAGTCTAGTAGTCCGTTGGTCGTAGGTTCAATCCCCGCGTGCGTTAAATTTTATTTGTTTCTTAGGTTTGCGTTTATTCCGATTTTTCTGCATTGTATTCGTATAAGTATGCAATTTAGTGATTATATATACCGTTTAATAATTTAATTAACAAATTTCTAACTTTTTTATAAATTTTTAATTTATAAATGAAAGGATATATATTAATTCATATGCTAACATTATTTATGAATTTGCTTTTGGTCACAATTTCATTAAAAAAGTAAAAATCGTTAAATAATAACGTTATTTATTTATAATTCGACTTATTTGTTATTAATAAACAATTTATTCATTAATTTGAATGAAAACTAAATCTATGGGCCCCAGCTGGATTTTTCCTAGGTGGGCTGTGGCTGGATTCACCGTTACAAGCCAAGGAATCGCCCACCTGGGCCATCCCTGCTGGGACCCACCTAGAACCTGGGAAGCCCACCTGGGACCCACCGTGGGCCCACCTCACTTTTTCACACGGGAGAGAATTGAATTAGATAGAAATTACCAATTTAACAATAGAAAAAGAATTCATTAAGATTGCGGACAAAAACGGAATTGGTTTGGAATTTAAGGGCATAAAAGTACCAATCCACTTTAATTCACCCCTTATTACTGGGCACTTATTAAATACAGCATTATTTGCTTTTTTATTGACCTAAAATTGTTAATTAATAAGTTTTTTAATATTTAAAAAATTTTTAATCATTGATGGAAGCAGCATTTTTTAATTTTTTCAACTGTTATCAAAATTTTATAAAAACAAAAGCTACTCCTATTTAATAAGTGGTTCTCAATTTATACATATTTTAACCTCTGAAACAATTGTGAACTTTAATTAAGTTCTCAAGATCCACTGAAATGTCGAAGATCATTTTTATATTTATGCTTTATTTTGACATCAATTTTATCAAAATCGGATATAACGTGTTTTGAGATATTTAGAAGTTTAATCTTCAAATCAAATTTTCTATAGAATTACGTTATTTTTTTTAAAAAAGCTTTTTACTATTATAAAGTTCGATAATTTATCTTTCAAAACTGCTAGTAACAAAATTCAATTGGTTTACTTAAATAGAAGAAATATTTTTTTAAAAATTGCCTTAAATTGGCAATAAAATGGAATGTCTCAAATATATACTCATATAATCTTATAGGCGCATGCGTCGATCTTTCCACTTTCCAGCTGTTTAAGCTGTTATAAGTGTCATGGCGCCGCGTCAGTAGATCAAAAAGCGTGTTTTGTACTGTATGATATTAAGTGTTTGTTTAAGTTTAACTGTCACATTTTTGTAGTTTATTGTAAATATTTGTTGGGCTGAGGTTGTGAAAAGATTAAAGACAGTTAGTTAACTAATATAAGAATTTATTATAATAAGGAAATTTAGTATGGTGTTCGTTGGAAGGGCATATTCAATACTGAACCCATGAGCATAAGCAATGTGATAAACACAATATATATAGACAAGGTCGTAGCGTGCAACTGGTATATTCAACAATATTTTTAACCAATAAATATTTATCAATAATAGACAACCCACAACATGAATCAATTAATATTTGTTTAAACTCATACAGCACCGAAACTTTTCTAAAAATTTATTTAAGATAATACAGGGTGTCTACTAACCGAGAATAAGCCAGGAATTTAATGTCAAACCGGTAATTTTTTCACCAAATTAAAAAGTTTTATTATTTTAATTTGTTTTTAAAAAATCGCTTTTTATTTCAATTTTTATTGATATTTATACTGTTCTCTAAATCAGTCACTAATTCACATATAGTACCAAAATAAATTTTTAAAAAATTATTGAATTAATAGAAATGTGAAATTCAACTGAAAATAATTAAATTTGATGAAGAATTTCATTTAAAACTTTTTAAAAAATCGAATTTTCAAAGTATTTTAATTTAATAATTAATAAATAATTGAATTTTATAAAGAATCACATTGTAATGTATTCACGAGGGGTGAACAACTCTCATTCAAGGCGTACGAAGAATATATTCCCAACAAGGAATACTTGAGAATACTGAGAATATTTGGGAATACTTGAGAATATTTGGGAATATGGAATACTCAGAATAGTTAGACAAATGTAAGAATATGTTTGAATAAACGTGAATATCAAGGAGAATATCGAAGAATATGTTTGAATATAAAGGAATATGCCGAGGAATATATGAATATGTTTGAATAGAAGGGAATATGTTCGAAAATATAAGATTATTATATATAATATTTAGAAAAATTATAGAATATTAGTCAATGTTTCTTGAGAAATATTAAGAAAAAGCGGAATTTATTTAAAATACCCTTTTATGTAAAACCGGGGTAAAATCTTATAAACTTTGAAAATATTCTTTTTTCTGATTTTTATTTTATCTTTAAAAACTCTAATTTATTCTTTCAATTATATTTTTGAGTGTCATACCCCTCGCAAAATTATTAAAAATAAATCTTAGAACTGAGATTTTTAAACTCTTAGAACTGATGTTTTCGTATACTGTCAATCCTTTGACGTATTTGCAGTCATATAACCAAAAGCTTTGTACCTTACCCAAGGTGGTCACAAGTTTCAATTTATTAATTTCCTTGATAATTTACTGACATTAAAATTATTTTCTAATATAAAATACTTTTACAGGAAAATATGAAAGTTTACGGAAAACGAGTAAAATTTATGAATTTTATAATTTATAAAAATTACAATTATCACCCTACCTGAATTCAATTCACGGTAAATCGTTAGGTGTTAAAATAACACCAAAATGGATTAAAACAACACTAAATTGGATTATTTTAATCCTTTTTGGTGTTATTTTAATACCTAACGATTTACCGTGTTATTTTAAATAATTTTCCGATAGTTCTTCTAGAATAATTCAATTATTTAAATACAAAATTCAATTTCTTATAACTGTCCATGTTTTTTCTTTAGTTATTAAGGTATAATATTTTCAAAAAACTAATAAAGAAATTCTTACAATTAATTTCTTTTTAACATTTTAAAATAATTTTTTAAAGAAAATAGTTTTTTTTTTATTTATATATGCAATTAAAAAATTTCCAAACAATTGAAATTTGGTAAAATCTTTTAAAGATAATTGCATTTCTTAAAAGAATTTTTGTTTAATTTAAAGAAAACTAATTAATTTTTTGATGCGAATTTTAATTAAAAATTTTAAACATAACCTTGGTTAAAAAACCGGACAGATTTCGGACTAATCCGAAATTTGTCCGAAACAGTGCGGTTTATGGTCAGGTTTTTATCACCCGAAATTAATCCGGATAAATCCGAACTCTATACGGTTTGTGAACAACTAGTAAATCCGGAGTTGGTCGGATGAAGTCCAAAATTAATAAGTTAATTTTAACTAGTGAATCCGGAATTAGTCCGAAACAGTCAAAAATAAGACCGGACAATTTAGTGAATGTTAATAAAAAAATAATTATTATTACACATATTCATTATCATTACTTTATGGTACATTCAACACATTTTTCAATATACCTATCGCAATTTTATTTACATTAACTTAAAATTTCTAACGCTTGGGGATTCGAACCTACACCTATCTAACATTATGACACACCGAAATCGAATACACTAACCACTATACCACGCTCGCATAGGATTTCAAATTCATAATAGAATTTATGAAGTGCCACGAAAAGAAATTACAAAAAACTAACACATCAGTGTTAATTATAATATTAAAAAAAGATAACTAATAATACTAGTAAATTAGTAAAAACAAATTGACTGCAGAAGTAAATATTTTATCTATCATAAGTAAATACCTTGAACAAAAAGTCGGACCGATTTCGGACTAATCCGGAATTTGTCCGCAAGAGTACGGTTTATTGTGGAGTTTTTTCACCCTGAATTAAGTTTGAATTGAATACAGTTTTTTATAACTATTGAATCCGTAGTTAGTCCGATTTAGTCCGAAGTTAGTCAGATCATATGCAACTAGTAAATGCAGAAGTAATCCGATTGGTTAACCAGTGAATCCGCAGCTAATCCGAAACAGTCTGCCTATGGTCAGGTTTTTGTCACTCAGAATTAGCCCGGATAAATCCAAACTCAATACCAGTGAATCCGGAATAAGTCCAATCTAGTCTGAAGTTAGTCTGATAATATGCAACTTGTAAATGTGAAATTAGTCCGATTAAGTCCGGAATTAATCTGGTTATGGTCAGGTTTATGTCATACGAAAATATATAATAATTATAGTTTAAATTTATTTATTTCGTATTCTTTACATATTGATTTCGCATTATTTCGTATTTATTTTAGATGAATTTTTTAACGGACATAATTTCGGATTGTTGCGTAATAATTACGGACTTAATTCATACATTCATGATTACTTCAGACTAATGTCGGATTATTTGCTTACAGAGTTCGGATTACTTCGGACATTTTACGGATTAAGTTTTTTGAACTAGATTAAATTCGGATTGTTGCGGACTGATTCCGTATTTTTTACACATTGATTTCGGATAATTCCGTACTTATTTTAGAAGAATTCTTCACCGGTCATAAATTCGGATTGTTGCAGGCTAATTACGGACTGAATTCGTAGACATTCAGGATTACTCCGGAGTGTTTTCGGATTCAGGTTTTCGTTCGGATTAATATCAAAATAATGCGGATCATTTTCGGACCTTTTTCGTACAATTTTCGGACTAATCCGTAACAATCTGTCCGTATTTAATCCGGAATTAGTCCGAAATTCTTACCAGGGAATTTTTTTCTCCAAAATGTTAAAAGTAATTCTAAAAAGTTATTATTTTTGTATGTTTAAAAAAAAAAATTAATTAGAATAGCTAAATTTGTTTTTAAATTTATATTTATTTTTATTTTATTTTTTTTTATTTTTATATTTAACTCTTTTGATAATTATATTATTTTCAAAATTTGCAATCTTCAAAAGTTCATTTTCGAAAATTGTAATAAAATACTTGAAGAAAATTAGTTAATTTCAATTACATTTTACAAAATTTCAATTATTCAAAATCTTTTTAATTGTATATTTCGAAAATTTAAATAGAAAAATGATTGAAAATTAATTTTTGAAAGATTTTTTTATAGTTATTTTTTGCACCATAAAAATCGAAATGAGTTTTTTGTTGCAATATTTGGAAGAAAAGTTTTTAAGTTTTTGAAAGTAATTCGAAAAGAATATCATTTTTCTTAATTTCCATGACTAAAAATTTTTTTCCTGTCAATTCCCTGACTTTACTGACATGTGGTCTCCTGCGTTAACAAATAAAAAAAGGCTTTATTTATTGATGAAAACGCACATCAATCGTCCTCATGTATTGCATCTTCCCTTACAATAATTGACTCTGTTTTTTAACTCAAGTATCGAAACAGCAGAGAATTTTTAATTTCCGGAGCTTTTACGCGTATAAATTTAAAATGACAAATGTAAAAATATGTTACAGTTTTCTTGAAACTGTTGTTACTGCTCGTTAACATTATAGAATATGTCAAAATATTGGAGATTACTTAGGAATATATGGGAATATATAGGGAATATTTAAGAATATAAGTGAATACTGAGAATATTAAAGAATATTAGTGAATACTGAGAATATTAAAGAATATCAGTGAATACTGAGAATATTGAATATATGCTGGAAAACATGGGAATACCCATAGAATACACGTGAATATCTACCGAGTGTACGAGGAATATCGAAGTTGTTCACCCCTCGTGTATTCATATATGTTTCTTAGTGCGAAGATTAAAAATTATAATTTTTATTATTTAATTTAAAAAAAGGTACATACTGACAATTTTTTAATAAAATTGAATTTTCGCAAAGTTTTTTTTAAAAATTCTGAAATATAAGATTTTTGAAATTTCTTTACATTCTGTTAAAAATAATTGAATTTTTTTAAAGAATTTTATTTATATTTTTCAAAAATAATCAAGGTAAGTTTGTCACCGTAATTATAATTTTATTTTTAAAAATTTCTTCGCAATATATTCAATAATTTTTATAAATTAGTAAAATTTATTGCAGAATTTCAATTATATTTAATAAAATTTTAATCAAATTCCTTAAAAAATGTAATTATTTTTAACAATTGTATTGAAATTAGTCAAAAGAATTCAATTATTTCTAGAAACTGTAAAAAAAAGTTCTTCAGAAGAATTCAATTATTTCCATAAATTGCATAATTCTTCAGATTTACTAAATTCATTTGAATATTATTTTTAAAAAAATTCTTCACAAGAATCGAATTATTCTCATAAATCCCATTAGTATCAATACATTTTAATAAAATGGAATTAATCAAATTTTCAATTATAGTTATGAGCAGACAAGATTATTTTAAAAAATTCTTTGTTTAATTCAATTATTTTCCAAATTTTTAATTAAAATTATTTAAAAAATATTATTTTCAACAAATTTACAGAAACTCGTAAAAAAAATTTAATTATTTATAAAAACTATAATAACAATTTTAAAAGCCATTTGTAGATTTATTTATGTTCGAAATATAATGCATATAAATTTGATGAGAAAAAACCGGGAAAAATTAGGACAAAGCCGGAAAATAACCGGGAATTTTGTTGAACAAAAATAGTAGACACCCTGGATATAACAAGTAAATTTAACAAAAATGAGTCATTAAAATTCTAATTGAATGGAACTTTAAAAAATTAACTGTTAGAAACTATTGTCTCGTTTGATTAAAATTAGAATATTAAATAGGAAACTCAATTTTTAAAAATTTCCATCCAATTTCGATTTTTATTAATGACTTATTTAAGATCAAATAAAATTATTCACACTTTGTCTAAAACATTACATTGAATTAAATGTTTTCTAATTTGATTAGCAAAATGAGTTAAAATGTTAAAAATTGTAATATTTTTTTTCGATACGTGTAAATTGATGGAACTGTACATAAAAAATATTTTTTTGAAAAAAAAATAAATTTTTTTTAAGTTTATAAATATTGATTATTATTTCATCTATTTTCATTCAAATAAATTATTTTTATAAATTAAAAAAATCAGAAATGTAGGGCGTGCAGCCTGCAGGCACGCGTGTGCCTGTCAAAACATGGGCTGGCCGGGCAGTCATCAATTGAGCGTCTGAATCGAATAATCCGCTCTCCGCTCGACTGTATGCTTACAAGCCAGTCAAACATACCAAAATGGCCTAAAAATTGAAATTTAAAATTTTAATTTTTGAAACATACATTCTTGTAGGAAATTGAATGGCGCATCTTTTTTTCCTTTAAAATTTTTTTGTAAAACAAATATTTTTGAAGATAATGACCAAAAACTGAAAATTTTAAACTTATGAAATTAATTAAATTTTAAAACATAAATCATCATATCTTTGGTAATTATTATTGGATTTAAATGAAATTTGGCATACATAGCTACGTCAACCCTATATACACACAAATGTATACAGCTTCTATTTTTTTCTTCATAAATACAAAATTTCAATGAAAACAATAACAATTAAACCATTTATTAATTTAACAATTATTTAATAATTAAATTATATTTGTTTTTACATTAATAATTAACAATTTAATGAGTTTTATTATTGTAATATTTAATAAACAAAAAAAAATTAATATACATTTGTGTGTATGTAGGGTTGACGTGGCTATGTTTAACGCCGAGCGCATTTTTGTAATTTATTCATATTTTCGTTAGTTTTTAACAAATCTTTTTGAAATTTTGCAAAAAACTTCTTTGAATGCTAATAAACAAATGTCTCACTGGAAGTTTACTGAATTATAAAATTTCCCGCAGACTTTTTATCAGCAAAGTTATGGAAGTAGAATTTCTAACCTCTCTTAATTAACAAAGCAAAATTGTTAAACAATTGATGATTTTTTGATTTTGTCGTTGCCTTCTCTTAACCCAAAAGAAGGTGTATGCCAAATTTCATTTAAATCCAATAATAATTACCAAAGATATGATGATTTATGTTTTAAAACTTAATTAATTTCATAAGTTTAAAATTTTCAGTTTTTGGTCATTATCTTCAAAAATATTTGTTTTACAAAAAAATTTTAAAGGAAAAAAAGATGCGCCATTCAATTTCCTACAAGAATGTATGTTTCAAAAATTAAAATTTTGAATTTCAATTTTTAGACCATTTTGGTATGTTTGACTGGCTTGTAAGCATACAGTCGAGCGGAGAGCAGATTATTCGATTCAGACGCTCAATTCGCTCCCGTGAGGGGAAGGGGCCTTCCTCCACCATGCGGCCTTGTACCTGACTTCGGGGTTCGGAGCGAACGTAGCACAGCGGGGCGCCCGGTCCTTAATAAATTTTGCTATCTGGGGTACGTGTAGTTATTAAGTATGCGAATATATATGTAAGTCTAGGGTTGTTAGGTTATATGCGTTAAAATGCGGAAATGTGTTAGTCTTAAGTGTTAACAAAGCATCGAACTGTGCAATGAAAAAAATGTGTTCATTCTGTGGCAAAATAGTATCTGAAGTTACCTATAAATTGAAAAAAAATTTAATTTTTTTTTCTGTTCATCTAACCATTTTTAATAGTCATAGAAAATTTAATAGACAGTTTTCTAAATTTTAGTGAACGAGTATTATATATTGGTTAACAGTTTATGAAAGTTTCGTTGACTGTTTTTGAAATTCGGAATGCACTGTCTGCTAAAATGTCGATTCCTTGTATTTAACATCCCTTTGACATTCAGTAAAGGTTGATGATAGTTTTCTAAATTTTAGCAAACTTCTTGTCATTCATTGTGACTCAAAGAATTTTAATCATTCAAGGATTTTGTGTCCCGTCTCAAAGTAATATATACTAGTCCATTATGATTCACGGACTTTTTCTTTCCGTGATATGATGTGGGCGATCCATACGGGCCCCTCGCGTGGCCCTCATGGATTTCCCCACATGAATCAGCCCTCGTCGGCCCCTGCTGAGGGCCCTCACGACGTGTCGACATGATGGGTACCCAGGCAGAAAAGTTGGAGGTGTGCCAGCACTAACGACCGGCATGGTACCGAACCGGTTGTAAAGTCGGACATATGCCGGTACCGGCAAAAAGGTACCGGGCCGGATATGAAATAAATACCGGTCCAGTACCGGCCCGGTGGTAAATGTGGATTTCTACCGGTACTGGTAGTGTGTACCGGGCCGGTTGATTAAAAATATCTGGCCCAGCACCGGCCCGGTACTATAAATTACTTCTTCTTTTATACCGTCGAAGGAGATTTGCCGGTGATAATATTTGTACCGGCCCAGCACCGGCGTATCACCGGCCCGGTACTGCCATTTCGCTCTGTCTTATACCGCCGAAGGAGATTTGCCGGTGATAATATTTGTACCGGCCCAGCACCGGCGTATTACCGGCCCGGTACTGCCATTTCGCTCTGTCTTATACCGCCGAAGAAGATTTGCCGGTGACAATTTTTGTACCGGCCCAGCACCGGCGTATCACCGGCCCGGTACTATAATTTACTTCTTTTTTTATACCGCCCAAGGAGATTTGCCGGTGATAATATTTGTACCGGCCCAGCACCGGCGTATCACCGGCCCGGTACTGCCATTTCGCCCATGTCTTATACCGCCGAAGGAGATTTGCCGGTGATAATATTTGTAGCGGCCCATCACCGGCCCGGTACTGTCATTTCGCTTTGTTTTATACCGCCGAAGGAGATTTGCCGGTGATAATATTTGTACCGGCCCAGCACCGGCGTATCACCGGCCCGGTACTGCCATTTCGCTCTGTCTTATACCGACGAAGGAGATTTGCCGGTGATAATATTTGTACCGGGCCAGCACCGGCGTATCACCGGCCCGGTACTGCCATTTCGCTCTGTCTTATACCGACGAAGGAGATTTGCCGGTGATAATATTTGTACCGGCCCAGCACCGGCGTATCACCGGCCCGGTACTGCCATTTCGCTCTGTCTTATACCGACGAAGGAGATTTGCCGGTGATAATATTTGTACCGGCCCAGCACCGGCGTATCACCGGCCCGGTACTGCCATTTCGCTCTGTCTTATACCGCCGAAGGAGATTTGCCGGTGATAATATTTGTACCGGGCCAACACCGGTGTATCACTGGCCCGGTACTGTCATTCGCTCTGTCTTATACCGCCGAAGGAGATTTTCCGGTGATAATATTTGTGCCGGCCCAGCACCGGCCCAGCACAAAAATTTACTTAATGCTTTCTACATGGCACAGAAGTTTTGCCGACAAAAATATTAGTACTAACCTAGTGTCCTCCCGGTTGTTTGACAATGTTAAACTATCAGAAAAAGAATTAAAGAAAAGAAAAAAAATTTGAAAATTAATTTATTAATTAATTTATTAATTTAATTATTAATAATAAATTAATTAGTTAGTTGTGCCGGCAATTATATTATTACCGAGTAGGTTGCTTATTGGTGCCTGCCCGGTATCTAGCCGGTGAATAGGGCGGTCATTATTATTTACATTTACTATTCTTATTTATTTATAATAATTTAAATTGAATTAAAATAAATTAAAAAATACAAATACTGGCCCGGTACCGTAACGGTTGAATATTAGTGCCGGCCCGGTACTGCTACCAGCTGTAATGTCGGTTGGACTTTATAAGCTCACTTTGCATTTGCTTTCCATATGCAGGTTTAGGTTAGCGGATGTGGTGTCGACTTTGCAGCCTCAGGGTCCGGAGTTCAATTCCTCGAGTCTTCAGATTTTTCTATGATTGTTTATGTTTCTCTGTTTCAGCATTTAATATATTTACTGTTTCCAATTTAAAATTAATAATAACATTGATAATAATAATAATAATTAAATAATTAATCAGACTGAAATATAATTTTTTTAACCGGCCCGGTACCACACCGGTTGTTTTTTAGTGCCGGCCCGGTACTGCGTCAGATATTTATTAGTGCCGGCCCGGTACGGTTGCCGGATACCTACCGAAGTTATCATCCGGCAATTTACCGGTACTGCGCCGGTGGAATGAACAGACTTATGCCGGTACTGAACCAGTACCTAGCCGGTTGTGCAGCCGGTAATAAACCGGCACCAAATGCCTTCCAACAATAACCGGGCCAGTACCGCCCCGGTGGATTATTCGGTACCAGCCCGGTACGTATGCCGGATACCTGCCGTAGTTATCATCCGGCAATTTGCCGGTACCAAGCCGGTGAAAATGACGGTCTTATGCCGGTACCGCCCCGGCACTTATAATCCGCCGTTTGTACCGGGCCGGTACCATCCCGGTCGTCAATTTCTACCTGGGTAGGGGGCTTTTTTTACACGGGTATATAGTAAAAATTACTTTAAATCAAATTTGCACAAGTTTCAGAGAATTTGAAATAAGTTGAAAAGAAATTTTAATAATAATAAAATTGAATAAAATTTACCTCAAATTCTCTGAAACTTCTGCACATTTCTCAACTAATTTTTACCAATTCTCAAAGTAAATTTTAATAAAAGCTCCTCCGACGGCCTCAAGCGGCCGTCTACGGTGCTATTTTTAAAAGTCCATTGTCCAAGTCCATTATTTCATTAATAATAATATTCAAATTTTTTCAGTTAATAATTTGCTTATTTATATTTGAAATGTTGACGTTTTTTTGACAATGCAAAATAAGATTTATTATGAGTACTTTCTCTTAAAAAAAATAAAATTTATATATTCGCGCTCTTTTTAAATAACATACGACTGCAGCGCCACCTTCACATGTACAAACAATTTTAAAAACACCCTTCTATTAAGATTTTACATTCTCATTGCCCATTCTTTACTTCGATACTTTTCGATACATTCGACCTTTCCACTCCATGTCTTTTTTAAGAAAGGAACATTTGTAAAATTTCCGTTGGAACTCAGAAGTAGTAAAATTTATTTCGAAGTAAATTTTAATAATTTTTTCTAAAGTTAACTTCAAAAATAAAGACTAAAATGAACTTATGAAATTAAATTTTACTTCTGTCTATGTAAGTTTTATAAATTTTTAATAAAATTACGTCGGAAATAGTAAAAATTATTTATAAGAAATGAGTAAATGATTTCAGAGATTTTGAAGAAATTTTATAATAAAATTGAATAAAATTTAATATAAACTCTCTGAAACTTTTGCGTTTTTCTCAACTAATTTTTACAAATCCTCGACGAAAATTTGTAAAATTGTGTTTTCTATTTCATACACACACCCACCACACACACATACATCCGGACATTTGTTCTTCTTGACGAAATATATATATACTACACTTGAAAATTTGAAAAATAATTTATTCTAAGAAATTCGGAATTCGACATCACTATAAGGCTTCATTTGAGAGGAAGCAAAATGCACAAAAGTTTCAGAGAATTTGAAGTAAGATTTAAAAAAAACTATAATAATAATAAAATTTACTTAAAACTCTCTGAAACTTTTGCTTATTTCGCAACTAATTTTTACTAATTACCAACAAAAATTTTAATAAATATTTCTAAAATTTATATTGAAAGGAGTAAAATTTATTCCGAAGTAAATATCACTATTTCCAAAATCAAATTTCTTTTCCCTAATCTTAAATACAAAATTATTAATTCAAAAATTGCATAAGAATTCCTTACAAATTTTTAGTCATTTTCTACAGACATTTTTATAAAAAGAAAGAAAAGGTGTTAGTGAAATAATAATACAAAGTACATTTGAACGATTCGCGGTTATTTTACTTTCAGTAGAGCCACCTAGTGCTCAATGTTAATTACGTTGAATGTACCACAAGTCGCGTACTGACGCTATCGACGTTGCCTCGTGCTCTTTTGTTCTTTTCATATTTTACATATTCACTCATATAATAAATATCTGCTTCTCTTCTTTCGTTAATAAATTGCTGTGTTGTTCTTGTGTTTCCCTACGTCCTGCTCAACAGGTTATGGGCCCAGGCCGTAACTAGAATGATCGAAAGTGATTGCGTTGCGTGAACGAAAAGTTTTAAGGTTAGAAGTGTGTCGAAGTTTTGTCGTCGGAAACAAACATGTCGAGTTCAGTGAGAATAGAAACTTTGAACAAGGACAACTTCGATACATGGAAGATGCAGATGGAGGCATTGTTAATTAAAAATGATGCATGGAACTATGTAAATGGAAGAACTGTTAAACCGGAAGTAATTGCTGGAAACGCGGCGTCGGCCGCTGCTGTAAGTGCATGGGAAACCGGTGATAGTAAGGCGAAATCGGATATAATTCTGGCAATAAATCCGACAGAATTAAAGCAAATCAAAAATTGCATAACTTCGAGAGAAGTGTGGCAAAGATTGGAAGGAATTTACCAATCACGAGGTCCTGCTCGGAAAGCCACGTTATTGAAGCAACTCATTTTGCAAAGAATGCAAAATAACGATGATGTGCGCGAACACGTTCGAAAATTTTTTGACGCCGTGGATAAGTTGAACGAAATGGAAGTTGAAATCAATCCAGATCTATTGGCGATACTTTTATTGTACAGTCTTCCACATGATTTTGAAAACTTTCGGTGCGCTATTGAATCGCGTGATACGTTACCAACTCCTGAAGTGCTTCGAGTGAAAATAATTGAAGAGAGTGACGCTCGAAAAAGTGACGCGCGAAGTAGTGTACAAAACGCGATGGTCGCGAAGGGGCGTTGGAATTCGAATAAGACTAAGCCGACTAAAAATGAATCTCGGGATGGAAACGCTTTTAAATATCGGTGTCATAAATGCCACGAAATTGGACATAAAGCCCGCGAGTGTAAAAAGAAAAACACGAATAACCAAACATCGGCGAAAACGGGTGAAAACGTTGTTTTGTGCGCGAGTGAGAATTTTTCCCACACAAAAAAAAGTTTTTCAAACAGAAAATGTAAGCGAAAATAATGTTTGGTGTCTCGACAGTGGGTCGACTTCGCATTTATGCAAGACAATTGACAAATTCATTAAAGTGACAGATACAAAACCAGGAAAAATCGATCTAGCTACAAATATATCGTCTGAAATCGTTGCGAAGGGAAACATTTCGTTGACAGCTGATACGCTTGGAGAGAAGAAGAATGTGACTCTAAAGAATGTTCTTCATGTTCCAGATCTACGGAGTAATCTCTTATCAGTCGCGAAAATTACTGATAATGAATGTGATGTTGTTTTCAAGAAAAATTGTGCAATGATTGTTGGAAATGACGGTTGTGTTAAGCTGCTTGCAAATCGAGTAGGAGATTTGTATTTGATGCGAGAAGATGAAAAGGAATCGTGTTGTGCTACGTCGGGTAAAACGAAAACCGCCTCAGATGCGTTGGAAATCATGCATAGACGTTTAGGACATTTGAATTACAAAGACATTATCACCAGTGCCAAAAACGGAAGAATCGAGGGTTTAAATATCGATCATTGTAAAGTTGACCAGAAGTGTGAAATTTGTCTTCGTGGAAAAATGTCCCGCACGCCATTTCCCAAATCTTCAGAACGAAAAAGTGAATTGTTGGATTTAATCCATTCCGATCTTTGTGGTCCAATGCGGACGAAATCTGCCGGTAATGCTAAATATTTCATCACTTTTATTGATGACAAATCGCGTTGGTGTGAAGTAGTGTTTTTAAAGAATAAAAGTGACGCGTCTCAGGCATTTAAAGAATTCAAGGCAATGGTAGATAATCAAAAGGACCGGAAAATAAAATGTCTCCAAACGGACAATGGTGGAGAATACTTAAATAAGGAAGCCGAAGATTTCTTGAAGCAGCACGGGATTAAAAGGCGGTTGACAATTCCATACAATCCGGAGCAGAACGGAGTTTCGGAGAGAAGGAATCGCACTCTGATGGAGATGGCCAGATGTCTGCTGATCCAGGGAAATTTACCTCCATCGTTTTGGGCGGAAGCAATTACTGCAGCGAATTATATTCGAAATCGGTGTCCAAGTAGTGCGCTCGGTGGAAAAACACCTTTTGAAATCTGGACCGGAAAAGTTCCGAACATTAGTCATCTGCGCGAGTTCGGGTGCAAAGTGTTCTTTTTGGATAGAACTCCAGGAAAAGGAAAGCTCGATGATCGTGCTAAGGAGGGAATTCTTCTCGGGTATTCTGAGCAGTCAAAAGGTTACAGAATATGGAATCAGAACGAGAGAAAGATAGAGTTATCAAGAGATGTCACCTGTTTCGAAAATCAAAAGGCTCACGGCGAAGATTTTCAGGATTTCATTCCGAACGAATACATTAAATGTCAACAGAGAAGTGTCTCTAGGGAAGAATGTGAACATCGTGAAGTAGAATTTGAAATGAAGAAAGTGATTCCAATCGAAGATGTTGCTGATGATTCGGAAGAAGATGAATTCTTTGAAGCAGAGGACGAAGAAGAGTACGCTGACATCGAGAACGAGCAAGAACCTATCGAGAACGAACGAGAACCTATCGAGATCGCCGACAATCGAGGAAGAGGTCGTGGGAGACCCAGCAGAATCCTGACTGGTCGAAGGGGAAGACCTCGTAAGCAGTATCAACCACCTCAGGATCAAGCAAACAGAACGGATATTGAGATTACTTGTCTGTCCGAAGTACCTTTTAAAGAAGCGATGACTAGTGTGAATGCAGACGAGTGGAATCAGGCTATCATTGAAGAAGTGCGATCTCTTCTTAAGAAGGATACGTGGGAATTGATTGATCAACCGAAGGATCGCGAAATTATTGGCAGTCGTTTTGTTCTACGCAACAAGTTTAATCCGGATGGATCTTTGGAGCGTAGGAAAGCTCGAGTAGTGGCGCAGGGCTTCAGTCAGCGACCTGGCATCGATTTCAACGAGACCTTCGCGCCCGTTGCTCGACTTGGTTCCATTCGATTGGTTGTGGCTTTGGCTGCTAAACACGGAATGTCCATACATCAACTAGATGTTACCACTGCTTACCTCAATGGCATCATTGAAGAAGAAGTGCTGATGAGAGTTCCCAAGTCGTTCGCGAAGGCATTGTCGACAATAGTTGACACCGAAGATGAAGGAAGCATTCTGGGACTCAAGGCGACCAACATGCTGAAGGAACTTGAATCTGGGGAAAAGGTGTGTCGATTACGAAAGTCTCTTTACGGTTTGCGCCAAGCTGGTCGTGCATGGTATACAAAATTAAACGAAGTTTTGCTGAACTATGGAGCAAAATCATGCAACGCAGATCCCTGCGTTTACTTTTTGGGTAAAGGTGAGGAAGCCTTGTTGATCATCGTCTACGTGGACGATATGCTTCTCATTTCAAAGGATCTGAAGAAAATATCAAAATTTAAGGAGTATCTACTGACCGTGTTCGAATGTAAGGATCTTGGTGAAGCATCGTGTTGTCTAGGTGTCGAATTCTATCAAGAAAGAGGAAAAATTGGATTAAGTCAAAGTGGATATATAAGAGAAATTCTGGATCGATTTGGCATGACTGATTCAAAACCAGTTTCAACTCCGATGGACGTCAACATAAAATTGACAAAGGCCAAGGAATGTAATCTCGAAGATTCGGATCTACCCTATCGAGAGTTGATCGGTGCCTTGATGTACTTGGCAATTGCAACCAGGCCTGATATTGCCTTTTCTGTCAGCAGTCTTAGTCAGTTTAATTCATGCTACGATGGAACACATTGGACGGCAGCAAAAAGGATTTTACGCTACCTTAAAGGTTCTATCAATTTGGGACTGATTTTCGAAGCAGATAGGAATCCACTGATGGCGTACGTCGACGCAGATTGGGCCAGCTGTACCATCGATAGAAGATCCTATACTGGATTTTCATACGTGTTAAGTAATGGACCTATATCATGGGATGCGAAAAAGCAAAGGACAGTGGCTCTGTCCTCCACGGAATCAGAGTATATGGCCTTGACAGAGGCGACCAAGGAAGGGATTTTTCTGCGTAACTTTTTGCAAGAAATGGGATTCGACAATTTAATCCAGGTGACAATTTTAAATGATAATTTAGGCGCAAAGAAACTTGCGGAAAACCCAGTGTTTCACAGTCGAAGCAAGCACATCGACGTCCGACACCATTTTGTAAGGCAAGCACTCAAGGACCGTTTAATTACAATTAAACATATATCAACTGATGATATGGCAGCCGATTTGCTTACAAAAGCACTACCAGGACCGAAACATAAGAAGTGCTTGGAGTTATTGGGACTTGGAAATGTGCATTCAAGATAATTTCTCCGCATCTCGAGGGGAAGTGTTAGTGAAATAATAATACAAAGTACATTTGAACGATTCGCGGTTATTTTACTTTCAGTAGAGCCACCTAGTGCTCAATGTTAATTACGTTGAATGTACCACAAGTCGCGTACTGACGCTATCGACGTTGCCTCGTGCTCTTTTGTTCTTTTCATATTTTACATATTCACTCATATAATAAATATCTGCTTCTCTTCTTTCGTTAATAAATTGCTGTGTTGTTCTTGTGTTTCCCTACGTCCTGCTCAACAAAAGGCCGTAGCAGTATAAGCATGTAAAAAGTGCCCCCTCTTGGATTGGGTCCATATTTAGGGAATAATTTTGACCTATTATGAGACTTATTTTCACCAAGTTTCAACTCGAAAAAAAATTTTGCTTTTGAGTTATACAATTTTTTTGAAAAATTCAAAAAAATTCAAAAATTTTTTTTCCCTCTAAAATGGCTAAACTGATTTTCATTAAACAATTTTTTTTGTACAATACAATATAAACAGTTGATAAAAAAAAATTGTCGACCAAATTCAAACAAAGAAAGTCAGTAAAAAGTCAGTAAAAAAAATTTTTTTTTTAATTTTTTAAAAAAAAAAATTTTTTTTTATTGAAATTTTTTTTGCACCACCGCCATTTTTTTACATAAGATAATAGTCATTTCAAAAGTAACATATATTTTTTGTAACATGATTGAAAGGGTACTTCATACTTTAAAAAATAAAAAACCAATTTTTGGCCCCTAAATAGTACATATAAACGAGGGGCCAAAATTTTTTAAAATAATATTAAAAATTAATTAATACTTAAATTAAATTTCTAAAGAGTTAATAATATATGCCTGTTTATTGTAAATATTGATTTTTTAGTATGTACAAGATTTTTATTAAAAAAGTAAATGGACGTACACTATGTACCGTTGGGAATTACCGGTACGGCTGCACGCGCACGGCCCAAAAACATGTCAATCTTTAAAACACAATTTTTTTGTAAATACACTGAGAAAACGATTTATTTGATTCAAAAGAATGTTGTTTAAATCAAACTTAAAATATCTTTGCTGTACAGTCAAACAAATTTAAGTTTAATTCAAACATATTTTTTGGTTTAGTTATAGAAATAATATATTCAATTCAAACATAATTTATGGTTGATTTTAAATTATTTCTAATCAACATTTAAGTTTAGATTAAACATAACATTTTTAAATATATTTTTTTTTACCAAAACAAAAAATATATTTGAATTAAACACAATTATTCAAACAAATATTATTTTTGAATCAAAGCAGTAGATATTTTCTATATAATTATGTATATTGGGATCTCACGAACCGAATAAGATTTTTAAACTCTTTTGGTCTTAAGTTAAAGATAAAACTTAAATCTAAGTGAATTTCAAATTTTTTCTACAATTTTTAAAAAATATGCCAAAGTTGAAAAAACTTCAAAAAAAAATTTATTTTTTTGTAAATTTTTTTGAAAAGTTGACTAAAAAATCAATATTTACAATAAACAGGCATATATTATTAACTCTTTAGAAATTTAATTTAAGTATTAATTAATTTTTAATATTATTTTAAAAAATTTTGGCCCCTCGTTTATATGTACTATTTAGGGGCCAAAAATTGGTTTTTTATTTTTTAAAGTATGAAGTACCCTTTCAATCATGTTACAAAAAATATATGTTACTTTTGAAATGACTATTATCTTATGTAAAAAAAATGGCGGTGGTGCAAAAAAAATTTCAATAAAAAAAAATGTTTTTTTTTAAAAAATTTAAAAAAAAATTTTTTTTTACTGACTTTTTACTGACTTTCTTTGTTTGAATTTGGTCGACAATTTTTTTTTATCAACTGTTTATATTGTATTGTACAAAAAAAATTGTTTCATGAAAATCGGTTCAGCCATTTTAGAGGGAAAAAAAATTTTTGAATTTTTTTGAATTTTTCAAAAAAATTGTATAACTCAAAAGCAAAATTTTTTTTCGAGTTGAAACTTGGTGAAAATAAGTCTCATAATAGGTCAAAATTATTCCCTAAATATGGACCCAATCCAAGAGGGGGCACTTTTTACATGCTTATACTGCTACGGCCTTTAAACTAGCAAAGCAAAAAATAAAATTTTACTATACAAATTAGTGAAAAATACAGTGGCGGATACAGGGGGGGCACTGGTGCTTGGCCCCCCCCCAAGAGTCAAATATTCCTATGAGATAGAAAGAGATAACATTATATTGATTTATTTTTTTTGAATGGATGTCCTCCCCAAAAACCTTGTCTGGATCCGCCACTGGAAAAATATTATTACTACACGGAGAGAAAAAACAAGGCTTTTCCCCGTGACTTCAATTCATGCCTTTTCAGGTAGCAGTTTCACCGGATTTCCCGATGAATTTCATGCGTTTAGCGGTTAGGCCACGCCTTCCCTAGTAGAAAAATTTGGTGGCGCTAGCATGGTGCCACCCTCGCGTTCCATTGCACTGTAGTGGCGCTGAGAGCATTTGAAACACTTTTTTAGTCTAGCGCCTTTCTCGCATTCTGCTCACAGTGCTAGAATGAACATAACCTCACCTGCCAATACTTTATTTCACGAATTAAAAAATGATTCCTATGTCATTTCTTTTGACGAATATAATTAAAAAAATCGTGTACATATAAAAAACATTTACTAAATATCTGCCAAAAATGAAGTTTTAACGTATTTGAAGAGTTAATACACGTTTCGTTTAAAGTTATGGTAAGATTTTAATTCAGAAAACGGTAACCTTTTCTTAATCCCAAGCCTAATAATAATTTTGATCATTATTTGCTGTATAAAATTGTTTTTTAAATATGGAAATTTTAAGAATAAATTATTATTAAATTTCCATAAAAAATTATTTATTTCTTTAGAGTAACAGTGTCAAAAATAGTTACACATGTTAAACATTAAAATTAAAATTTTTGAAATTTACCAATTTTTTTATAATAATAATAATAATAATTGAAAAAATTAAGTTCCTATTTAAAATCAGTAAATCTTTTCTGTCAGGTGAATTGAAGGGCTACATAAAATAAGGGGACGAACGCGTGGTTGAAAGGGATAATATCAGTCAGGTAGCAGCGAGCGGCTCAAGGCTTGTCACTGCTACCCGACTGGTAGTATCCCTTCCAAGCCTCGCGTTCGTCCCCTTATTTTATGTAGCCCTTCAATTAAAAATAAAGAAAAAATAAATCCAGTTTGAGGTTATGTTTTCTAATTCGAATGGAGAGAAATTAATAATATATTTGATCCATAAAAAAGTATTTATTGTTATTCTTGGTGATAAATCGTTAGATTAATTACTTAAAATATATTTAAAAATTTTCTTGGAGGTTGAATAAGACATTCATATACTAAAAATTCTTTTATAAATAAGTGTATAAATTAACGAATGAACAAGAAATTTATAATAATGCAATATCAATTTATATTTAAATTTAATACAATTACAAATATATAAATACTTAGAATCCTTTACTATTATTGTTTTTAAATGCCACAATATTCTACAAGCAAACATTTACTTTTACTTTAAAAATAAAAACAAACACCTTTGACACTTTATGCAACAGAAATTTGAGGTTATGTTGCATTCTAGCGGAAAGTGCTCGCGCCATTCAAGGCGCTAGAAGACGTCGGCAAGATAAACTGCCATGCAAATTCCAGTGGTGGCGCTAGCATATATCTAGGCTTCCATTAAATTTTTCTACCTGGGTTAGCCCTAGAATCTCACCGGGAAAACCCGTGAGCGTCCTGCATTTTTACTGTGATAATTTTCACGCGTTAAATGCATATTTTTTCATGGGGAAAAGCCTTGTTTTTTCTCTCCGTGTATCCGTGTGGAAATTGAATCTGGGCGCTAGCTGTGCCATGGCCAGGGAGCCCGATTTAAAGTTGGGCACTAGTCGCGCTATGGGAAGGGAGCACTGGGCACTTATCGGACTTCTGACTGGATCCCAACCAGACACAACCCCACACTAAGTTATAGCTCTCTAAATTTGAATTTTTTTTTTTTTATTATTATTATTATTATTGTTTATACTCCTGCCCTATTGGCCTTGCGCACTTCGACAAGAGTCCCCGAGAAATACTTTTTTGGATTAAGCATAACCATTCTACTTTAGAAATTTTCTATATATATTAACCTAATTTTGCGTCTACAGCCGACTTTATTAGGAGTACTCGCATTACGCCTGGACCACCCGTCAATGGGTTTTCTCGCCAGAGAAGAGGGAAACTGTAGAAAACCTCTCTGAGTACAACCGGTTTATCGACAGTCGAGTTCTAATGGTGTGTACCGGACAATAATCGACGGTGCACATCATTATACCTCGACGTCAGCTAAATTTGAATTATTAAAAATGTTCACTAATTTGAATTAGTGACAGACTTTTGTTTCGAAATAGTAAATTTCATAAATAAATAGTAATTTTTACTAATTTATGAGTAAATTTTACTATTTTAGCAACAAAAAGTCAGTCAGTCGAATTAGTAAATTTTAATAATAAATAGTCATTTCTACTAGTTTATTAGTAAAATAATTTACTATTTTAGAAACAAAAAGTCAGTCACTGTAATAATTCGAATTAGTAAACATTGTTACTAATTCGAATTTAGAGAGAGTATTAGCTTATTAATTATTTTGTTTATTATTTACAATACCTATAAATTAATTATATTTATTAATAATTTATTATTAATACCCATTACTATAATTATAATTAATAGACTTCGCATACTTTCAGATTTAAATTCTATTTAAATAATAATTGAGATAAATTTTAAATATAATTTTTCATCAGAAGGATAAAATATAAAGAAAGTTTTTTAAATTTTTCCGAGTTTTCAATTTTTATCTTTTTGTAAATTTTTAAATTCTTTTTCACCTTTTATTAAAAATCACAAATTAAAATTGCCAGTAATTTCTACCTTCTTTCAACTTTTACTATCTCCGGAGTAAATTTCCCTATTCTCGAAGTAAATTTAAAAATTTAAATCAAATTATAAATTAAAAATAGTTTAAAATGCACCTCCAATGTAGCAAAAATTCCGTATATTAATATAAAAGCTGTTTTAGAAATTTCGTAGACAGTTCGTTTTACACACTTTGTGATTACTTAATTTTACTGCGTTCTTTTTCTCCATGTTAGTAATTGTTTAAAGTTGTTATTAATATTTATTTCAAAGAAAAGAAAAATTATCAATCATTATTATACTCAATTATTAACTAATACAAATTTTATGTTAATATACTGCAAACATCATATTAGAATCAAAAACACAAAAAAAATTGATAATTTAGGTACAATTTGAAAAAAGGACATATATGTATAAATATTGTAAGAAAATTAATGATATTGAAATAAATTAAAAGTTTATATATCCCAAAGACATAAGGTCATCCCCTTTATTTTACGAGTGTACATATACGAAATAAACTAGGTTATTATTACTAATTTACTTTCGATTTCCTGGTAGATCTAAGTTCATTAGAAGCATACACAATATAATACCGAAGGTAAAGAGCATATGTCATTGTATACGTATATAATTTCCCAGAAAATCGGTTTAACATAACTTTACACAACATGTAATTTGCATTTTCTTCAAATTACTTGGATTTTTAAGTATTTGTGTAAACTGTGTCGATTTGGCCTTGTTTAATTTTTTTTTGTAAAAAGGAGAAATTTGTATGTCCTATAGTATTTTTAGTATAATAAACTACAATTTTTCCATTTCATTAGTATGGAAAAAATTGTATACAAAATAGTAATATCACTATATTCAATAGTAATTCTCTTATACTGCACGGAGAGAAAATATACATTAAATTATGTAAAAGTATTTTACAAATTGAGAAAAAAGTGCCACAAAGCGAATTTTTTATATAAAAAATACTAAACTTTTTCCTCAATTTGAAAAATACTTTTACAAAATTTAATATATTCTCTCTCCGATTATGGAACATTCAACATTAATTTTTTTATTAAAACAACAATTAATCCTTAATAATATGTTTATTAATTTAAAAATTTTAGGCTGCGATATAACATATAATGTTGTTAAATTTAACAATAAACATATTGTTTATCTTATAAAACTATAGTTAGATAGTTAGCAGAATTAATTTCCTTTTTTTCTCTCCATTTTTAATATTTCATAATTGTATTCTTAATACGTTTACTTTTCTCATTAGTTCTTTAGTAAAATAATCGACAAGTAAATTTCTAAAAACATCATTTAGTCTTTCATTGGCAATTTGTTGGAATTTTTTTTTATAATATCGGTACAAATGGATATTTAATACAAAGAAAATGTACATAATGACTTTAACTGTCGTTATAGCTTTTATTTTTCTTATTCACTTCATTAATTTATTATTAGAAGCGACCCAGTTTTTGCCACTGGTGAAATTAATTTAAATCGCTGCGAATTAAATTTCCTAGAATTTTAATTTTCCCAATTTTTTAATATTCTTATTTTTAATTTTGCTTTCTTTTAATTTCCATTCTAATTAATTTTATATTTAAATTTTCGTTTCTACTCCGGCGCATGCGCTCCATGTGATTATGCATTAAACAAAACGACGATAAAAACTTATCAAAAACAAAGCGCCAAGTTTGAAAATCAAAATTGGAAATTCGTATAAAAGAATAAATTGACAATTGTGATGATTAAATAGAATTATTTTTAAAAGGAGTTTTCGCAGAAAGGGACAGTGAGTAAATTACTTTTCCAAAGAGGGAAGAGGAGGGTTTGAAAAATGCGAGTACTAACCCCGACTCCACCCTCACCTTAGCCCTAATTATTCACCTGACAAAGCCAGGAACTTGACACACTGAACCTGCTGAACTGCGTCACCTTATAGTGTACCAACCCTTAGGCAGATATGCAGGATGTTCATATTTTTTCCACCCAACAGTTACCTGACAAATGGCGCTTGCGCGTCGCTATGACAACAAATGCTTCCTTCGCTTTGGTCACCAGTTATTTCTATCAAACGTACCTCAGTCGTAGACCAAGGCATATTAAAAAAAAGAAAAAAAAACGTTCTCCAAAAAATTCAAAATATAACCACGTTCCTTACTTCCAAAAGAAAAAGGTATTCAAACCAACATAAAACTTAAACAAATATCCCATTTTTCAAAAAAGAGAATTAACATTCAAAAATATATTACACAAAAATTTTTATTTTCCCGAAAATAATTAAATTTCAATATTTTATCATCTGTCATCAAGGAAAAAAAAATTAAAAAGCAAGTCTAAAAAAGAGTCCAAAATATCGAGTCGCGTTTAATGAACCCTAAGTTTGAAAAGAAGTGTTTCCAACGAGTCAAGCAACAAGTTCAAGGACACTGAAAATTCTCAAGCAACTTTTCCTTAATATTCTGAATATAATTATTATTCACTTTCATGTGGACTGTAATTCTACTGAGTTTAATTCTCAAGACAATATTAAAAAGATTACGACGAGTTGATTCAATTTACGCAATTAATCCGCCAATCGAAGGACGGATAAGGGAAAAAATTAAGTTTCACGGTTAAATGAATTTAGTTGACATTAAATTTTCTTACTTTCGTTCCTATTTTACTCCATTTCTATCGAGTTGACACTGTTAATTATAATAGTGAAAAAAGAAGAATTTTTGTTTGGAAATAAATAATTTGAACACAGTGCGAGTCTTTCTTTACAATTTTTTAGTTTGTAAAAGTGTGACCTTCAATTGTCCAGTTCGAGTGAAATATGGTTTTATTCTTTAAATACAAATAAAAAAGAGGAAAAAAAAACGGCTCATGTGAGGTCATTAAGAAAAGTGTTGTTTTGTGTGAGAAAAGAATTGACGGGCTTTTTGTTGAAAAAGCCCATGCTTCCAAACTGAAGTTCAGATATTGAAAGCATGTGAGTACATGGCCGCCGAAAAATTGCGCCACTCTCGGAACAACCTACTATGGGCATCTGCCTGGACACTGGTGAGAATTATTTTTCTTTTTTTTTAATTTTTGCCTTATTACTAATAATGTAAATAGTTGTATTATTATTTTCCCTATTATTTGCACTTAGGGGGAAATTACTTTCTTCTAATCAAATACTATCACTCATTAAAAAAATTTAAGACCAGTTTGAATAAAAACAATTTACATTATTATATGTGAATCTAATTTTAATCCTAAGAATTAAAAATTCGAAAATTGACTTTAAGAACTGATAATATCCGATTACTTTTATTTCAAGCCGAAAAATGGCTGCAGTAGAAAAACAAATATTTGTAAATTCTTCAGGACTGTTTCTACAGTACTACTAGTATGTTGTACAAATAAAAATTTTAGGTTATTTTGGGTAAAGTTGGTTCAGTCTAAATAAATGTTTATTGAATTTTTGTGTTTACTTTAGTTAAGTGTAAGTTTCGTTTAGTTTCATGTTTTAATACAAACAAATTTTACGAGCATTGAAAGTATTTTGTGGTATGAACAACATTTTTGGAAGTAAAATAAATATATCTTTGATTAAAAATGCATTTCTTGTTATTGATTTAAAGAAATTTTCGTATGTTCAACAAAAAATTTGTTGTTTTAGGTTAATAATTCTGTTTGGTGCAATTTAAGAATGAGAATTTTAAGACAAATATTCTAGTGGATTCAACTAAAAAGTTGATGTTTTAAAGAAATTTTGGTTGGTACAGCAAACAATTTTCGGTTTCAGGCAAATTCTGTTTGGATCAATTCAAATTTAGTGTTTACAAACAAATTCTGATATATGGATTCAATAAAACTTTGGATGTTTCAAAAAATTGTTGGTTCAACGAAAATTTGATTCACTGAAAAAAATATATTTATGGTACTTCTATAAATATAGCCAATTCTCACATATTATATTGGTGGATATGGGACTGCCATACAGTATTGCTGTTTCAGCCATACGCAGTGTAGAACAGACATATGTATGTGAGAGACAGTAATATGTATGTGAAGAACACCGCAATACTGTATTTGAAGAACAGAAGTACACTATTGCTGTTTCAGCTATACGTCCTAACCATACTCGTATGTCGGAATTGACAATATCATTTTTTTCAGTGTTGTTTCAAGTAAAGTCTGATTCGTTTATCTAAAAATTGAGATAGAAGCAAATTCTAATGTAGATTCAACTAAAATTTTGATTTTTTAAAATTCTTTTTGGTTCAACTATAAAATTTGGTTGTTTTGAACAAATTCTGATAAATTTAAACAGAAGTTATGGGTGTTTTAAGCAAATTTTTTCCTTAGCGAATTCATGGAAACTCACAGTTTCAATATCAAAATAGTTGCGAAACAAGGTTTTGATACGTTTTTTGTCTCAATTTGATATTCTTAGAATAACTGTGAGCTTGTATTTACAGAAAAAAGAAACTAAAACAACTAATTTGATACAATAACAATAATCACAGCTTACAAATTTTGAATTGACAATAATCTTATTCAAATGTACTGTACAGCTTGAACAAAACTTATCTTGACTACCAACTTTGCAATGAAGATATAAATGCATTTTATTATATACATAATATTTTTACTTGTTATTAACAATATTCTTAGAAATTTTAAACAATTTCTTATATTTTATCTTTTGTAAATAATAAAAGTTAATTTAAATTTTCTTGGACCAAAATATCTTAAATGAAAATCCATATAATAATCTTCTTTTATTCAATATTTATATCGCAAATAATTAAATTATAATTCGTATAGCAATAACTAGAATATTTACAATTACTGTGATATTTAAAAGACAAAAAATTGCCTCTCTTTGAAGAAAACGGAAAAAAGTGTCAAACAATAATTTCTTGTTTATAAACGAATAATTTTTTTCACATTTAAAAAAGAATAGACACTATTACAATGTATAAACATGAAAACTAAACTGCAAAATCACTCTACATCAATTATTGTCAATGTTAAATGAAAGTTCATAGAAGCTAAAGACCATTAATCTTTTAGAAATATCAAATTTTGTTCTACACAAAATCAATTTCTTTTCTTTTCCTTTTTTAAATACTTTTTCTGTTTTTTCTTCTACTTAAAAAACTGACTTTGTAGACATGAACCAAAATATCGGTCAGGTGTCAATAACCTTTCAGTTTTATCTTTTCACCTCAAGTGACCTCTCTCAGATCGAAACTTTGTGCGAACTTTTCTCTCTTTATTAACACTATGTATGTGTCCAATGCTAAGCCGTATTATTACATATTCATGTTTCATTTACTCCTTGCATTCTTTAACGCCAATGCAAACCTTTTTCCCCTTCAATTTTTTTACAATCTTTTCCTGTTTTTTTCTTGAACTATTTTGAATTATTTTTGAAAAAATTATTTCATCAGTTTAATTAGTATTATTAACCAAGTAAAATGAATGTAAATAAAAATAAAATTCATTATAATATTAAATAGGGGAGACTAGGTGCAGTTGTTACAATTTTGATTAAATCAGTTACAGTGATTAGAGTTTAACTCCAATTTGTTCGGTCAAACAATTAAATCAAAGGTAGGGTAATGTCACCTTGAGTGGACCGCCTAAGCTTTTTTTCTAAAAAATTCTTTATGAAATTCTTTCTTTATAATGGCTTTGATTTTTTTTATTTGGAAAAAACAATTGACTTTAAAAAAATAGCTAATTTTTAAGGAATGAAAAAAGTGTAACCTTGAGTGGACCACTCCTAAAAAATTGTAAAAGTTATTCTAAATTCTTTAATGTTTTTAATATTTCTGGTATATTGAAACAAAATTTATGCTTATATGCACCTTCAGACCATGATTGTGTCGCAATATTTACAAGTGAAACCATTTTTAATAATTTTGGCACATATCACATCAAAATCACAAAAAAATTAATAAAGAACATAAAACATAATTTGAAACCAATTTATTTCCATAAAAATAGTAAACTGACATTAAAAATATAAAAAAACATGCAGTCCACTCATGGTTACAAACAGTGGTCCACTTAAGGTGACATGCAACTTTTTATGGCAGCCACCACAATTTTTTTTTGAGTCTAAATTATCACTTAATTATACTAAGACAATCAATTTCAATGTCCAAAGTAGTAGGAAAAAAATAAGTTACCTTTTAAAACTTAAATTTTACACTACTTTTACACTTCCGAATCACTTTACTCATTGTAAGAGCGACTTCTTTTTTGGTTTGTGATCTTAAAAATGCGTTACATCAAACGATAACGTATATGATTATCGCGGAACTTAATTTCTTACGGTTTCTAGGTGCGGTGCTGCTATTCGTTTTATTTATTTCACGTTTCCGCTGTCAGATAACTTAAAAGCTCAGGTGGTCCACTCAAAGTGGCGGTCCACTCAATGTGACATTACCCTATATTATCTAGTTTTAAAAGGCCATAATTGATTTAACTCTATATGTATTGTTTAATTAACTAGAAGCATTTGAGTGACAGCGTGTAAATTGTAACAACTGCACAAAGTGAATGTCACTGTTTCGGACATATTCCATTTGTAACAACTGCACAACGTAACAACCGCACCTAGTCTCCCCTACACGGAAAAAATTTTGGGACGTCAGATGCGAAAAGTCAGTGACAGCAGAAGAGCATTTCACTATGTACGTCTGCGGTGCATTTTCGAGAGAGCAGACGTAAAGTTTGGCACAAACGCTGTACATAGTGTACGCCTGTTGCGCAAAACTAGCACAGATGGCGTTCAAAATGAATGTACAAGTAATTTTGACACACCATGTACAGCTGACGTGCCTAAATTTTTTCCGTTTAATACTAATAATACTAATATTGATCAAATAAAATTAATAAATGTTAATATTAATCACATAAAATTAGGTAATTATTATTAATATTCATATACAAAAAAATGGAATATTTCCCTTTTTGCTTCCTCTCAAAGGAAGCCTTATATAGATGTAGATTTTCGAATTTCTTAGAATCAATTATTTATACATGAGGCATTCTAGGCCAAATCGGAAATCATTTTGCTTTTGCATCTCAAATTTTTTTTAAACATTTTTTTTTCTTATAGCACTCTTTGAAATGAGTTACCTTAATTTTTTTCAAATTTTTTCATAAAGCGGTTCAGGAGATACAGATTTTTGAAAAATGACGTTTTTTACGTAAATTTTTTTTAAATGCTTATAACTTGGTCAAAAATTGATCAAATTGGACGTTTTTATAATTTTTGTTTTCACACGTAGTTTTTAATAAAAATATTTTTAAAAAATTTTTAAATAATTTACGATAAGATTTTAAAATTTTTTAAATAAAATTTCATTTTTAACAATGTAGGGGAGAGTCTCCAGTTGTGAGACGGGTTTTATTTTTGACCCGTAAATTGTAAACGGGTAAACGAAATTGTAAATAAAATACACCGTTCGAAAGGTAACAGAAATACGCAACTTTTATTAAAAGAAAGTGTAGTGTTTCGATGAACTCAAAAAATTTTACGATACATTTTCCGAGCACATCGCTTTTAAAAAAAAAATGTCTCCAGTTGTAAGAACTGTTTTCTGGCGCGCATGCATATCCTGACGTTATCGACACAGCGCTTGGCAACCAACGTTGCGCCACTTCCGACAAGCGCCGCCAGAGTGCATGCTAGTGATTTCTTCTCGCTTGTGACCTGTTTCACTGGCTCTATATAAGTACCTGCTCTCTCGCACAGACATTCACAGTTATCCCTCCACTGTAAGATATAAAGTGAGGGAATTTATCAGTCTTTCATCTTTGTTTTACCAGAGGTGACAAATTAAATTAATATGTTCTATTAATTTAAAAAAATATATTTTTTTAAAATAAATTTTTGAAAAATATATTTAAAAAAAAAATTTAATTAATAATTAAAAAAAATCAATTTTCAAAACCTTGGTTTTTTGTTGGCTGCCAATAAAAAATTAAGCTTTTGAAAATCGATTTTGATTCCTTGGCAATTCCTTGGCAACTAATATTGGCCCGATGCTTGGCTACCGATCATTGGCAGTAGCGTGATCATCCCAAGTTTAAACCATTGGTGGTCCAATGATGATTGCCAATTGTTTTGCCAAGAAAAAACCATTGGGCACCAAGCATGGCCCATTATTGAACCAATCGTTACCATTGGCAACTTCCCGTTGGTTATATTCTAACTTTCCATTCATGAGCCTCCGTGGCGCAGTTGGTAGAGCATCCGCTCCTAGCAGCGTCTTGCGTTCGAGACCTCATGATGGTAAATATTCAGGTAAATTGAAAAACAAATTTTCTTCGACAGGTATTAACATTCCAAGCATACATGACATGAGAATGGCATGAAATTATTTTTTTTTAATTTATAAATTTTTTTTATAAAAATAAAAGTAACATCGGCGTGACACTAAAAATACGTATTCACCTGTACTACTGCAACACTAACATTCTGCATTGACGCCAGTACTGAATTAGTACCGATTGTCAGTACAGAACATTGTCTACATGCCGACGTTATATCTGTATTGCACCAGTACTGAAATTCAGTGTAGCCCCGATACTGCCAACGCTGGTATAGTACTGCGCCCGTGGTGCATTTCTCATTGGGATGTTAAAAAAAATTGACTGTCTCACAACTGGAGGTGCCTCACAACTCGAGACTCTCCCCTATGTATTGATCAATTTTTTCAAAATTTTTTGTAAGAAACTAACAGTAAATTAACAATTTTTAAGCCTTGTCTGATCGTGGCCAAACGATGGGATCGATTTATTTTGAAATTTTTAATTTATTTATATACGCAGTGGAGGCCAAATGCCTAACTTGCCATTTGACAAAATCTCACAAATTTTTCACAGCAAATGTGTTTTCAGACTGAGTTTCTCCAAACTTAACCTTCTTTCAGTGTAAAATTGTGATTTGGTCAAATTCCAAGTTAGGCCTACCGTTTTCACTTTGTATATAAAAATTAAAAATTTTAAAATCATCGTTTGCCCACGATTTTGAAAAAAATTGATCGATACATACATTGTTAAAAATTTTTAAATCTTATCGTAAATTATTTAAAATTTTTTTAAAAATATTTTTATTAAAAACTACGCGTGAAAAAAAAAGCGTGAAAAAATTTGAAAAAAATCAAGGTAACTCATTTCAAAGAGTGCTAAAAGAAAAAAAAATGTTTAAAAAAATTTGAGATGCAAATTTTGACAAATTTGACAAATTTTCTCTTACACGTTATGACGGATTTTGATAAAATTTGGTAGATGTATTACGGTCATGAGAATACCTAAAATTAAACGGAAGGATTTTCAAAAATATCTAAAACTAATTTTTTTAGCAATTTTTTAATTTTTGAAAAAAATTGATTTTTGTATTTTTTTATTAAAATTTTCATTAATTCTTGTCAAAATTATAAACTATTAATTTAATGTTTGAAAAATTATTAACAAGAAAAGAAAAATACGAAAAATTTATGCTATTGATGTGTTATTCAAAATGCCCAGACATCACAAAGATTTCAAAAACCTTCCTGGAATATTCCTCAGGCATATTGGGAACCTTCCAAAAAATATTCCAGAAATGTTCACGAAAGTAGGTAAATGTCCGCGAATATAAAATATTCCCTATAGGTAAGTTCAAAGAATATTCATGAGGAATGTTTTATTAACATACCTGAATAATATTCAGGGAATATTGAAAACCTATATTTAAGAAATATTCAATATCAATACTTGGGGCGTATCATATGAAAACGACATATGATGTCTCAGATTTTTCTCATATTATGAGAATTGAGAGTGATTAGGGTCCTAATGAAGTATACTAAGTAACAATAAAAAATTATTTTAATTTTTCTAGATATTTGCATTAAAAAATTTTTGTAAAATTTTTTTATTTTGAAAATAACTTTTTCTTACTTTGAGTTACAAAAAAATTGTTCTGAACATTTTTTGTGCTCAAAATACTAAAAATTTAGAAAAAAATTACTAAAAATGAAAATTTTAAGTTAACTTGTTTAAACAATAAAATTTGTTTTTAGTATTTAAACCCTTTCTCCCTGTTTCTCAGGTCTGAAAAAAATCATAAATAATGTTAATAATATAATAAAACTTTCCTGAAATTTTTAGCTTGGCGTTATTTTTTGTTTTTGAGAAAAAAATTCCTAAAGCTCACAATGCAAAGAAATATTAATTTGCACATTTAATATATTTTAAATATTTACTAATGTTGATGTAATATACACGGATTTCTCTAAAGCATTTGATAAGATTGATCCATATATTCTGGTGGCAAAGCTAAGGACTTTGGGTTTTTTAAATATTATATTAAAATGGATAACTACTTATTTAACTGATAGACCTTCGTGTGTTCGTATTCTTCATGAATACTCAAAAATATTTATTCCTACATCAGGTGTTCCACAGGGCTCCAATTTAGGCCCACTTTTGTTTGTTTTGTTTATAAATGATGTCTCTTCTGTTTTTGAGAACTGCTTCTTTAGCCTATTTGCTGATGATCTTAAACTTTATAAATGTATAACTGATATTAAAGATTTTGACAATATTCAAGCAGATTTGGATAATTTTTATAAATGGTCAATTAACAATGGTCTTCCTCTCAATATCAAAAAATGTTCAACTATTACTTTTATGAAAAAAAAAGAATCCAACATCATTTGTTTACAAAATTAATAATGTTGAACTCACGAGGGTAGAATCGATTGATGATCTTGGCATAACATTTACACGCGATTTTTCAATGAATGATCATGTTTCTAAAGTAGTTAGATCACTTAGATCTCTTGGCTTTGTCACTAGAAATGCAAATCCTTTCTTTAGACTGTCAACATTCAAAACTTTGTATTCTTCTCTTGTACGTTCTAACTTGATATGCAATTCAACTTTATGGAGGCCTTATCAAGAAGATAGTCTACTACGTCTTGAACGTGTACAAAACAAATTTCTTCGCTTCCTCGCGAAACAATTAGAAATTAACTAGCGACATAACAAATCATGCCTATTGTCACCTGAGGCAATTGTTTAATATACCAAAAATCTCATCAATTTTTCTGTGTTCGGATTTAATTTTTTTGTATCGAGTACTTAACAATTATGTGGACTGTCCTGAGATTCTTGCGAATATAAATTTTTCAGCACCTTCAAGATTATCTAGAAATACTAAAGGGTAAGACTCCGTCAGAAAAATTACAATTTGCATGGGGTCTTCGGATTATTCTGTAATTTGGCAAAGTTGTTATATTTGATAACAAAAATAAGTGTACCAAAGGATTTTAAAAAATTTTCAAAATTGTAAAAGTTACGCCATTTTGAATTTTTTTACAAGATTTTTTTTAAATGTGAATATTTTCGAAACAATTTAACGGATTTTAATGAAATTTAAATATGTTATACTTAAAATCATATCCTTTCAGAATTTTTCAAAAGAAAAAAAATTTTTTGTTTTTTTAAAAAAAAAGTAAAAAAAAATTTTTGAAATCAATTTATTAAGCACGGGACCGATTTTTGAGTATTTTTCGATATATAATAAAATATTACTTATAATTTCACCTTTCATTTAAAAAAAGAAAACGATGGAGATTTTAATAGTTTTCGAGATATTGCAATTTTTGTGGAAGCGCGACCACGTTTCAGTGCCAGCGCAGTATCTTTTACCCGGGACGCCTCACGGTGGGATTTTTTACATTTTTCTCTTCAAAATTGTCTAGAGCCTACAAATTTTATTGGATTTTGATGTTCTTGGTCTTAAATGAAAGGGGATAAAATTCTCTTTAAACCGATTTTGGAATTTTTAATTGTTTATTTATTTTTTTGTTACTCAAAGTTAACAATTTACAATATTTTTGAAAAAAATACTGTTTATTTTTTATTTTTCCATTGCACAAGATCGAAATCAATTTAAATTAGTCTAGTCCGACCACCTGACAAATAATAATGCATAATACTTTTTTTTTTAAATTGTTAAAAAAACAATTAAAATAAACAAATAGATAACTTTGGTCTTTTTCTTTAAATTGTTTTTTTTGTAGACAAATTTATGTTTATTTAAGTAATGTATGTCTATTTTGTAAAAAAATGATTTTAAAGTTAACAATTATCATTGTTATTAATAATTATATAACCAAAAATCTATTTTCTTTTGCATTTATAAACATTTTCGTTATTTTTTAAACCCCGTGCAGAAAAATGGTGAGGGCCCCCGGCGGGGCCCTCGTGGATTGCCCTCTTGCCATGTGGAACCCGCAGGGGCAATCCACGCGGAGCCCTCGAAGGCGTGACATGCTTTCCCTCATGGGTGCCCTCGAGGAAAATCCTCATGGATTCCATATGGATTTTCCACGCGGTGCCCTCGTGGATTTCATAAAATGCCCTCAACTTTATTTTCAATTAAATTAATAAATTAATTATTTATTAATAACAAATTAGTCCAATTATTGATAAATAACATTCTTATTTAACAATTTTTACTTTTGCTAATTAAATCGTGACCAAAAAAAAAAAAAAAATCTGACGCACGTGGGAATTGAGCCTACGACCTACTGACTACCAGACAACACTCTTACCACTATGCTACGGGACCTACTTGAAAATTATTGCTTTAATGTAGGTGACTTGCTGACTTGCTTTTGATGATTCAATAAATTATTTATCAACACTAATACACCATGACAAATAATTAAATAGTTTAATAATAATAATAACAATATCAATAATATAATAATAGACCATAAATATTCATAAATTGATATTTTTATAATTTCAAAAAAAAAAAAATGTGAAAACATTTGTGTTAAAAACGCGTTTTTCATAGTTTAAAATCATTATAAACATTAATTTTTTTATGTAAAAAAAAAATTTTTTTTGGACTTAGAAATTTTTTCTAGTTAATGATGTGGGCAATCCATGAGGGCCCTCGCGTGGGCCCTCATGGATTTGCCCTTAGGTAAGTTCAATATTTTCAAAAAAAGTAACATTAAATATTTGTTAAAAACGTGTTTTTCATTGTTTAAAATCATTATAAACATTAATTTGTTGATGAAAAAAATTTTTTTTTTTTTGGACTTAGAAATTTTTTCTAGTTAATGATGTGGGCAATCCATGAGGGCCCTCGCGTGGGCCCTCATGGATTTGCCCTTAGGTAAGTTCAATATTTTCAAAAAAAGTAACATTAAATATTTGTTGAAAACGTGTTTTTCATTGTTTAAAATGATAGTAAACAATAATTTTTTGTTGTAAAAAAATTTTTTCGTTTGGACTTAGAAAAATTGTTGAGCAGGGCATTCATAATGGCTAAGAGCAGGGGCCCTGCTGGTGCCCTCGTAAATTTCCATAACTTTGTGATAGGATTTCTGGAAAAATGTCACTTAATGTTTATTTCAGGTGCTTTGAAACGTAATTTAATGCATTCTGAACTAAACTTTTTCAACAAAAAAATTTTTTTTTAAAACTTAGATAAATTTTTGAGCAGGGCAACCGTAAGGGCAAAGAACAAGGCCCCTGCTGGTGCCCTCGTGGATTTCTCCTCATGGATATTCCACGAGGGCCCCCGACGGGGGCCCCGGAGCTGTGGGGCTCGAACGTGGCTTTTTCCACACGGGACTTTAAATATTTATATCATATGTACATTCTTTTAAAAACTTAAAAAATGTATTAGCTTAAATAATTACATTTGTTCTAAAGAAATTATTAACTTTATAAACAAATAAATGGCTTATTTCTGCAAAAAAATAGAACCTTTTTGAACGAGTTTAACATTTTAAAGCTCTACTTAAATATCGATAACTTGAGTATTGTTAATATCAATGATAATTATTAACTTTAAAATTCATTTTTTTACAACGTAGACATGAATTACTTAAATAAACATAAATTTGTCTAAAAAAACAATTTTTTTTAAAAAGACTAATGTTATCAATTTGTTAATTAAAATTGTTTTAAAATTAATAAGTAAGTTTTTTAAGTTTTTGAAAGAATGTACATATGATATGAACATTTTAAGTTTAAAAAATGCTGAAAATGTTTATAAATGCAAAAGAAAATAGATTATTGGTTATATAAATATTAATAACAATGATAATTGTTAACTTTAAAATCATTTTTTTACAAAATAGACATACATTACTTAAATAAACATAAATTTGTTTACAAAAAAAACAATTTTAAAAAAAGACCAAAGTTATCTATTTGTTTATTTTAATTGTTTTTTTAACAATTTAAATAAACTGTATTATGCATTATTATTTGTCAGGTGGTCAGATTAGACTAATTTAAATTGATTTCGATCTTGTGCAATGAAAAAATAAAAAATAAACAGTATTTTTTACAAAAATATTTTAAATTGTTAAATTTGAGTAACAAAAAAATAAATAAACAATTAAAAATTTAAAAATCGGTTTAAAGAGAATTTTATCCCCTTTCATTTAAGACCAAGAACATCAAAATCCAATAAAATTTGTAGGCTCTAGACAATTTTGAAGAGAAAAATGTAAAAAATCCCACTGTGAGGCGTTCCGTGCACGGAGAAAAATGGAGTTTGAAAAACTGGGAGTCAATATTGAAAAAACAGGACTCAGTCCAGTAAAAGTACATTAATTCATTTCCATCAAGCATCTTAGGGTATTGCGTATAGTGCATAGAGGGCCTTAGTTCCAAATGTCACTGTAAGAGCATTGAAACATAGGCGAAGATTATAAGGCGCCCTGCAGTGTGCATAGTAGAGAAACTGGACTCAGTCCCCTACTTCGAAATTTTCACAATAAGGGAACGCAGGCGCGGAACCTGTCAAAATAAATGGCCGACACGACGCGAAACGAGTGTTTCCTTTTATTCACTTCGTCAATTTTATATAAAAAAACAATAACCAATCATTAAAAAAAAGAAAAATATGTTAAATGCACTCTTTATATATTCATATTCCTTAATTCACAAGTTTTATTCTTCCCATATCTTCATACTTACAATTAACAACTAAATGCATCGGAAAATCTTACAATCATACGGGATTGAACACCTACCTAACCATACAACTAAATATACGCATAATTATAAATCGCACGCTTTTACATTAAGCCTCTCGGCTACGCAATCGATGGGGGAAATTTCCTATTTAAGAAACATCCCTTACCAATGAAATAAATCAGATCATGCGTGGATTTTACTTTGTAAGTAATGTAAGTATGGATGTCAACAATATTCATATTATTAAATAAATAATATTGTCAACTAGTTTAAATTTGATACGGTTATTAGAATTTAACAATAAATAATTAAAAAACATTAATTTTTTCCTAACCCTTTTCAAGTTTGACACTTCTCATGGTAAATTTGATTATCCTTTTTTTCGTGTACAAAATAGTGAATTGACCTTGAATGAAATGTATAATTAATTATTTTTACAGCAATATTTAATAATTTAATGAACTTCACTACACTGCATAATAGTTGAGAGTAGTAAGAGTAAGTGAAACGGTAAGATAAGTAAACGACCATTAGTGTGTGAGAGAGAGAGAGAGAGAGAGAATAACTTGTGGTTTTCGAGTAGGTATCTACTTTATGTGTACGGCGTTCATTCATCGAAAGAACTGGACTGAGTACTAGTTGTTCAATATTCGCTTCTATTATTGACTTGTGTTTTGTACACTGCCGCGTTCTTCTAACAATTACATGAGAATGTAATTTCTCATTACAATTTTTTATACTCTTATTCCCTCTTACACGGAGAAAAATGGAAAAATGATTTATGTGTTCGAGAATTCACGATAGACAGCGAAGTGGAAACTCAAACCACGCGTTTTTAGATTGCACGAAACATTTTTACCATTTTCTGATAAAATGTTCACCAGAAAATACGAAACATTTCTACATTCAAGCTTGTTTTATAAATTACAACACTGGTTGCAGTTTCTCGACAATTGTTCTGCTTAAAGTAGTGAAAGTTTCTGGGTTTTTGAAAAACTTCGTCAAGGAATCTTAAATATCCGCTAGTGCGAAATTAGTTTCGTAAAATCTGCTGAACTTATTTTTTCCGTGTGGTCTAACCGCTAAACGCATGAAATTCATCGGGAAATCCGGTGAAACTGCTACCTAAAAAGGCATGAATTGAAGTCACGGGGAAAAGCCTTGTTTTTTCTCTCCGTGTACCTACATCCGTGAACCTTCCTGGAATATTTTTTGGAAGGTTCCGAATTTGCCAAAGGAATATTCTATAGGAAGGTTCTTGGAATCTTTTACATATATATTTATATTATTGAAAATAAAAACCTGTTGCATAAATATGCAACTCATTTTTTTTATAGTATATAATATAGTGAAATAATATTTTGTAAATAAATAACTGAATAAATATATGTACACAAAACAGACCTTCGAAAAATAGGAATAGTAAGGAAAAAAAACTCACACTAAACGAATATTATTGAAAAATATAATTTTTATAAAAGTAAAGTTTTAGAATAAAGTGTTTTGTAAATATTCTAATAGTAAAAACACTTTATAATTCTGGTCGAAGAGAAAATTATTTAATTTTTTTTAATTCCAGATTTTGCACTAGTTAGTAAAAAAAGCATCAAGAACTAGAAAAAATACTTGCTATGTGAAAAAAATAAATCATATGAAACAATACCCAATGGGAAATCTCTGTACAATGCCAACAGTGACAAATGGCCAAACCTTGTCAGGTAAATCTTGCACGGAGAGAAAAAAAAGAAAGCCGTTTGATTTGGCAAGAGAGCGCTGTTTTCCCTTTATAAAGCACAGCAGTAGCGCCGCAAACGTCGAACGGTTATACTTTTTGAGGAGTATCGGTTCTCTTCTCCACACAAATAGAGCCGGTTACTTTCCAAAAAGTGTACCCGCTTTCCCCAAAAAGGAGAACCGTTCTCCCCTCGAGAGTAAGCAGCGTGCTTAACCTCAAGTTGAACGGCTGTTTCGCATTTAACGCAACCGCTCTACCGACAGGTAGAGCCGTTTACTTTTTTTTCTCTCCGTGTGGCGCAGTACAGAATAAATGTTTTCGCCATAGTAATGCCAAATCTTGGCAATAATACTTCGGCTTAGTACTGTAAATATGTTTTTAAGAACTTAATTTCAAAATTCACAAGTTGAATAATTTTTTTTGTTAATTATTCATTGAAAAAATAATTCAATACTAAATTAATAATTTATCGTTAGTTAAAATATTTGTAGTCATATTCTTATATTAACTAAAGTTTTAGTAGAATGAATTAAAATTGTGAAGTTGAATATACTTTTTATTTTTTAAGATGGTTAAAATGACTTTTGTTGAATTTACTTGGTACTTGATTTTGATAACTATATAGTGAGAGCTGGTAAAGCGAACTACATTGGACAAGTTAAACAAATTTAATAAAATTAACACAAGCTTCTTGGTAAAACCAACCATCTTGTTAGGTTGTTATTGTTTTCATTCACATTTCACAAAAAGTAACCTCACTTTTTTGTCATTTTTGCTTCCTCATAAAGGAAGCCTTATAGTGATGTCGATTTCCGAATTTTTTAGAACCAATTATTTTTACAAATTTTCAAGTGTAGTAATAATAATTCGTCGAGAGGAACAAATGTCCGGATGTATGTGTGTATGTATGTGTGTGTGTGTATGTATGTGTGTGTGTGTGTGTATGTCACCGATTCTTGTGGACAAATTTTCTCTTACACGTCTTGACGGATTTTGATAAAATTTTGTAGGTGTATTACGGTCACGAATACCAAAAATCAGACAAAAGAATTTTCAAAAATATCTAAAAAAAAAAAATTTTTCAACAATTTTTTAATTTTTGAAAAAATTAATTTTTGGATTTTTTGAAATAACTTTTTTCTATATTAAAATTTTTATTAATTCTTGTCAAAATTGCATTCCTGACATAAAAACGAATCGATTCATGTATATAAAGTATATATTTTATCAAAATTTATAGAATTAATAAATATTTTAAATTTTCACAAAAAATTGAAATTTTGTATTTTTTGACAATTTATCTTAACACTTTAAAATAATTATTCTAAAATAAAAAATTAAACAATTGGTATATATTATATTGAGGAAGCTTAATGATCATGAAATGAACAACTTGTTTAATTATATGCAAATCTCAATTTTGAGTATGATTGATTATATATTCTTCTGGTAAATATTTAAACAATGTTCTTATGTATGAAAGTCTCGTCTTTGTTTTAATGGTGTAATGTAATTATTCGGTACTTATTTTTCCATTTGGCATTATATTGTTATTCATAATGGTAAATTTTTTTAATAAACTAATTTGGCAAATAATTTTGTAAAATCTGTTTATTTAAATGAAAAGTTATAATATAAATTTTATATAAAAATTTAGGAATTTTATTCATTAAGCTTAAATTTATTGCACTAATCTTTCATTTATATTAAAAATTAATTTTTAAATGATTCCTTATATTTTAATATTCTTCTGTAATATATATTAAATATAATGTATATTACAATATACTATTGTTGCAATTACAATATCCCACTTTCAAGTTACAGAGCATATTTTCATACTTCCTTCGTATGTATGTATATTCTAACTTTCCATTCATGAGCCTCCGTGGCGCAGTTGGTAGAGCATCCGCTCCTAGCAGCGTCTTGCGTTCGAGACCTCATGATGGTAAATATTCAGGTAAATAGAAAAACAAATTTTCTTCGACAGGTATTAACATTCCAAGCATATATGACATGAGAATAGCATAGAATTCTTTTTTTTAATTTATAAATTTTTTTTATAAAAATAAAAGTAACATCGGCGTGACACTAAAAATACGTATTCACCTGTACTACTGCAACACTAACATTCTGCATTGACGCCAGTACTGAATTAGCACCGATTGTCAGTACAGAACATTGTCTACATGCTGACGTTATATCTGTATTGCACCAGTACTGAAATTCAGTGTAGACCTGATACTGCCAACGCTGGTATAGTACTGCGCCCGTGGTGCATTTCCCATTGGGTAGTTGTATTATAAAACAAATTAACACAAAAAAGTGAGTTTATTGTTGTTTATTTAATTTAAAAATAAATAATTTGTTTTCACTGATCTGAATTGATTAAAAATAACTAATTGTTGTATTATAATTGTTTGCTTCAGGAATTAGGAAAAAAAATAACAAATTATTAGTAGAAATTAATATAAGTAATTATAGTAGAAAATATCGAATTATTAGTAAATAAATAACTACGAAACTAATAAAATTACACTAATAATTAGTGTACTTTTATTAATTACACTACCGTCCACGAGTATCAGGACGATTACACGCGACTCTATATTATGAAAAAACATACCATCACTTTTTCAATTATATCTCGTAAATAAAAGGAGATACAAAAAAACTTAAATACCCAGATAACAAAATGCTTGCAGTGCTGCAGGAATTTTGCACTCATATGTGCGCAGTGAATATCACGTATGCTCTCATAACACCACACAGATGTGTCCGCATGTGTGACACAAAAAGCAATCATTTCGTGCGTTACCATGAAAAGCTAAGCATATGAATAGCTTTAGTGTGCGCATTTGTGCTAATCACGTGCGTGAATGTTATTTGCTCGCAGTGTGGACGCACGAGTGCCATTCACGCGAGACGGACATCGTGCGACGCACGTTTGTTTTCTGGTTACGGTTAGAAAGCTGATTAAATTTTACTTAAAATAAACCGTCTTTGAAGTCATTTCGAACTATTTTTTGAGTTGTAGAGTGAGAAAGAAATAAAAAAAATTATCAAATTTTATAATTTTTGACTCTTGACTTCAACTTTTTCAAAAATCTAGAAAAATTTAGACAAAATTTTTCAAAAAACACAGAAATCTTCGTTGGAATTTCAGCTTTAAAATAAGCCTTCGAAAATTAAAAAAGATTAATCCGTCTTCGATATATCATTAAAAATGTGAAGCCGTGTTTCGACCGATTGGTGCATTATCATGTGGGGGAACGATGAACTTTTGCGTTTCTTTATAATACTTGTGAAACATCATTATTTATTTTTCCCCAGCATAAATCCGTCCTGTTTTCTCTCCCATTCGCGCTAGAATCGAGTCGTCACAGTTAAGGTGGTTAGTTCAAAATCAATGATAATAGAGAATTACTTGAAAACTTCAGCAAAATTAATTAACATATTAATGCACATTATTGTTGAATCTTAGATTTTTTTATCGTACGGTTCTCGAGATATTGTCGTCTAAAATTTAGTATTTTTCTCAATGTTTGCATTGAGCTAATGGACGCCGCGAACGAAAAACTGACTATTTTATTATTTTGATGCACAATAAGGATTCATCTCAAAATTAAAACAAATCTAATTTAATATTCAAAGATCAGAATACTTAAAACACTGTACAATTTATTGTTTAGTTACAGAGTATTTTTATTCCAAAAATTATAGTTAAATAAATTTTTTTTGTCATTTCGTTTGACATAGAGAGTGGCAACGTCGCAACTGCCGCGGAGGAAATAGAGTAGCGCGAAAATTCAAACCAATTTAAGTATTTAGAAATTTACTTTATTCATCTTTGTTCAAAAAAATTAATGAATAAATTTTCCTAATATTTATTTACTTATTTACTTTTTTGAAACAATTCATGAACTTTTCTTTTAATTGGAAGTAAAATACGTATAAATTAAATACTAAATTGATATTACCTAGAAAAATTAAATTTTAATTTCAAATTAAATTATTATTATTATTATTATTATTATTTCTGTTATTATTAAATACATATTATTTTAAATTATTTAAGGGCATCCGGGAAAAATCGCCCCCCCAATAGTGTTTTCCTATGTGTCGTCTCACTCCTAAATAATTCGAGATATTTAGTTCCGATTTATCATGATAATTAGGGGAATTCATGATGATAAAGAATATTCTCGAAAATTGCAAGTAATTTTTGAAATAAATATTGAAAAACGAAATTACAAAAGTTGTATTTTTGGCAATTTTGGCGAAAGTGAGAAACAATATGACGGCGAGCACACAGACAAGTGGATCTACGTGTCAGTGGTCAAGGAGATGGCGCCAATTCTCGGAAGTGGTCGCGACTTGAACTAAGGAAATGTATTAATCTTAAATTACTCCACTTTCAATCGTCAATAAAATAATTTCCTCGCAAAATTATTGCAAAAACGGAGAGGGCCGCTCTTCGGAGAGTCTTCCTCTACCACCCTTACGAAAATAAAATCAAGTTTTCAAATTAGCATCAGCTCCCGTGCAGAAAATGCCCCACTTTGCCCTATTTAAAACAGGGTTCTGGTCGGGGCCTCGACAGTTTTCCCTATTAAATTTTTTTTTTAATAAAGTTTTTAGAATTCCTTTTTGTTGTAGAAGCTATTAACAATGAAAGGCAATCATTATTTTACTTATTTAATCATTTTTTTATTTTAGGGGTTTGACTAGAATTCCTAGCCAAAACCCCAGGTAGGGTGTTCATTAGATTTTAGATAGGGTACTGATCAGGGCCTCGACATTTTTTCTTGTTTAAATGAAGTGTAAAAAAATTAAATCTCTAAAATTACTTTTAATAAAAAATAATAAACAATTAAAGAATACAATTAAAGGGAGTAATTATACTATCGTTTTAATAATTTTTTTATTTTGTGGGTTTGACCAGAATTTCTGGCCAAAACCCCAAGTGAGGTATTCACTAGATATTAAATAGGGCTCTCATCAGGGCCTCGACAGTTTTCCTCGTTTGAATAAAGTGTAAATAAATTAAGTTTTTTAAATTAGTTCCCATAATAAAATTATAAACAATTGAAGAAATTAATTAAACGAAGTAATTATACTACATTTTTAAGAATTTTTTTATCTTATGGGTTTGACCAGAAATTTTGGCCAAAACCCTAAGTGGGGTGTTCACCAGATATGAAATAGGGCTCTGATCAGGTTCTCGACAGTTTTCCTCGTTTTAAAAGCATGTAAATAAATTTAAGTTTTTAAAATTAACTTTTTTAAAACAGTTATTTAAGTTAAAAAAGCGTGTTCTTTTAAAACATTTTACAAAATAATTATGCACGGAGAAACTTTGTATACTAGTTTCTGTTAAACTCACCATGTGTTCTTAGTAAATTGACTACTAAAGTGGGGAAAAACTGCGACGGTATCAATATTTCGTAGTCTGACTATTAAACACAGAAAAAGAGTTTGAAAATTTAGTAGTCAGTTGATCAACATTTAAAATTCACGATTTCGCTAAAAAAACAATGTCGAATGTCAGTGACAGTTATACAGAATGTCAAGCAATGTCGCCACTTATAATTATTGAGTAAGGAAGAAATCTATTTTACCTAATGTCGATTAATAACTTAATTTTAATGCAACCTAATCTAATTCCCTAACATACAGATAAAGTAACGCACACTGTAATCGACGGAACGCATATACAATTCATATAGAGAAAATAAGTCAGTGTTCTTATATACTAATCCAACAATTGTATTTCCACTTGGGAGAAAATTTGTATGCATATGTTGAATGCCGTTTTAAATAATATTTGTTTGTTATACAAAATTGATAAAATCAATTAATTACTTAAAATTAATAAGGTCTATTTTTGAAATGAACAGAATTAATTTTCATCAAACAGGATTCTTGTAATAAATTATAAAAATGTTTGACATATAGAAAAATAAAATATAATGTCATTATTATTTCGTAAAATTGTTTATTTAATTATTTAATTTAATTAAAAAAATAATTACACTGAGAAAAATATTAAAGCAGGTCAATAATATCTGTGACAATGAAATATATAAACATTTTGTTCAAATTTAAAAGACTTGTTCAAACATAACCTCACATTTACTGATAAAAGAGAACCAGGTGGAATGACGGCGGCCATTTAACTCGAACACATGTATATGAGTTAAGGTGGTTATGTGTGACTGCACGAACAGCGGTACTCGTTTGTATGCGTGCAGTTCTGATAGTTTGACTACTAAATTGTAAACGCAGCGCGAAGAAAATATCATTCTTACGAATATAGAAAATAAAATTTCGACATTCACTTTTTCAATAACTTTTTTTTCTCGTACATCATAAACGAGTTTCTCTTAACTTGACTACTAAATATTGAAAAAAAAGAGAACATGTATTATTATCGAAACTTCTATTAAATAAGAAATTTCGTCTTTTGGTCACTTTTTCCCCACTTTAGTAGTCAATCTACTAACAATACATTGTGAGTTTAACAGCAATTGGTATTCAAAGTTTTTCCGTGTGGTAATATATTTAAAAAACGAAAATACATATAATTTTTTTTTCTTTAAATACAATATTATAATAAAGTTTCTTTATTAATTATTATTACAACTAAATAAGTTATTGTTATTATTATAACTAAATTTATTGTTATTACAACTAAATTATAAATAACGAATAATAAGAGTTATTAAATAATTAATTATTATACAATTATTTAAAAATAAAAATTATGAATTTAAAAAATGATAATTAATAAACAATTATAAATAAATTATACTTAATGAATTTTAATAATTATTAATTTATAGGATGAATTTATCATTTGGTTTGTATATATATTATATTATTTTAATAATAACCCACACAGCACATGATATTTCCTAAATATTTCCTGAATATTTCACTGAAAGATTGAAATATTTCAGTGCAAAGTTCTAGAAATATTTCTGCAAACAGGAAAATGTCCGCTTATGTGGGAATATTGACGCGAAAGTTGAGAAAAGATTTCATTGAAATATTTTCACAATATTGCAGAATCTTTATGTGTAATATTGTGTAATATTTTGGAAATATTCAACTGAAATGATGCGCACTGGTCGAACTCAGTTTCTATGGCCTGTAGAGCTGCGCAGTAGTTTTTGGCTTACTATATCCTATGGGTTTTAAAATATTTCAGAAAATTCCTATTGGTTTGAGGTGTTTAACAAATTTTTCCATTTTGTGAAATATTTTCACAATATTGCAGAATCTTTATGTGTAATATTGCAGGAATATTTCAATGAAATATTTTCTCAACTTTCGCGTCAATATTCCCACATAAGCGGACATTTTCCTGTTTGCAGAAATATTTCTAGAACTTTGCACTGAAATATTTCAATCTTTCAGTGAAATATTCAGGAAATATTTAGGAAATATAATGTGCTGTGTGGGAATAATTATTTTATATTATATTAGCTTAAAGTGAGAAAATGATTCGGAGAGATTGTTAAATTTAACACCTTCAATATTTAATAACTATTTTTTAAACATAATTAATAAATTTGAGTACCTATCAGTACCCTATCAGGCCCACATTTTAATTTCTGCACGGGCTGTACCTGCGTACATGCAGTGACTGCAGTGTTGCCACGTCTCTAACTACAAAACACTACGTTCTTCAAAACATTACTATTTTTTATTTAATTTTCTATTATTTACAAATTTATACATCGTAAATTAAAGAATAATATTTAAAAATGTGATTTTTTATTTTATATCATGATATTTATTTCTTTTTTGAACTTTTAGAAAAAAAATTTTACTTTTGACTAGCCTCCTGGAAATAAACACCTTAAATTCCAATGCACCAATCGGAGAAACACGGCTTCACATTTTTAATGATATATCGAAGACGGATTAACCTTTTTTAATTTTCTTTTTTTAAAGCTGAAATTCTAACGAAGATTTCTGTGTTTTTAGAAAATTTTTATCTCAATTTTTCTAGATTTTTGAAAAAGTTGAAATTGAATATGCTATGTTTTTTCATAAAGTCGCGTGTAATCGTCCTGATACTCGTGGACGCTCAGAAAGAAGTAAATAATTGAGGAGAATTGCAAATTTTTAACATTTTACAGAAAAGGTTAAATTATTAATTTTTTTGAATTCCAGTTTTGTCCAATTCATATCTATTCCATTTTGAGGCAAAGATTTCTTTAAAGTGAAGTTCAATCAATTCCGTTTTAATATCCCAGTAAAAAAAACTAATTCAAACGGATTGAAATGATTCATTCAAGCTCTTTGTATATTCGATTGAATTCGATTCAATTTGCCTGAAATTGTGCAAAAGAATTCGCATTCGTAAGAAATGACCAAGGCCCCAAAATTAAAGGCCCCAAAACTTGTCCATTATTGAATTAGTATGAATAGAAGGTTTGGAAGTTCAATACAGTTTGATGAATTCAGGAAAATTGCAACATAACTCCAATTCGTATTTGTCACAAAGCGGAATTCACTGAAACTCTTTGTGAATTATATTTAATTAAGTACTTCTAAAATTCAGAATTTATAGTACAGTTGAAATAGCTGAGCGAACAACCTGCTTGTCTTCGACAATGAAAGTTGAGGGCTCAAATCTTCGGACTGGCAAATTTTTTTTCGCTTAAAATATTAAAACGGTATTCAAAAGAATTGAAGTTAACTTGATTTCGGTTTCTTCAAATGAAAACGAAAAGAATTGGTTAGAAACGGAATTCAAAAGAATTAAAAAATTCTAATTCCTTTTAATTCCTCACTTTTTACTGGGCGGTAGTGTATATAAGTTAGAAATTTTTTTAGTTATATTGACATAACCTAAAAGTAAATTTTACTAATAATTAATCACTATTAACCATATTTAATTAATTAAATATTACTCTTTGAATAATTAATCAGTGATTTACTTCAACTATCAAATTACTTATTTTTATAACTACCTACTTAATTAAAATTTAGAGTTCGTTTACCATTATTAGATAATAAAAATGTTACCAATTTTTAGTAAATAAACTACTAAATAAAATAGTAAAATTTGACTAAGAATTACTTTTGTTACTAATTAGAATTAGTGAATGACTTCTTATTAATTCAAATTTAGGAAGTAGAAAATTATACTAATTTTATAGAAAAAATCCATTCATTAAAAAATTAAAACTTTACTCTTTCAAATTAGCAGTCAGTGAGAATTTAATAATTATTATTAGTAGAATTTCACTAAGATTTAGTAGATTATTAGTAGTTTTACTTAAAGTCGATAAAACATTTTCTCTAATATTCAATTAGTGAATCAAATGGCTAGCAATTAATTAAATTCTACTAAAAAATATATAAATATTTTAAACAGTTTTAGCTGATTCTTAGTAGTAAACTACCAATTTTTAGTAGTGAACTAAACTAAACTAAACTTTCTACTAATTATTAGTAGAAAACTAATAATTTAATTCAGATTTAGAGAGTATTAACAATTAATTATTAAATATTCTAGTAGAAAACAACAAATTCAGTAGTAAAAATTGACTAATTATTTGTAAAGAATTTACTGAAATATTTAATAGGAATAAATCTACTATTTTTTCAGTTATTTAATATAACCTAAAATTTACATTAACTAATAAATTTGTTAATTAATAATTTTTTACTAAAAATTAATCATTTTTGAATTAGTTAAGAGGGACTAATAATTCAGATTTTAAAAAAAATAAATAATAATAATAAAATAATATATTATAAATAATAAATATAAAAATAAATAAATCGTTAGTTATTGCAGTAAAAATTAGACCAAAATAATTTTTAAAAAATAATTAATAGAATATAAAAATGGAAAATAAATGTAAACCAAGTCCACTTCCGGCCTGAAAGGCTATAAAGTTGCAATAAATATACATATGAAAATGAAAAATGTAAAAAAGAAAATTCTGGAAACTATTTTCTTAAATTAATATCACCCCATATAGACGTGTATATATATATATATATATATATATATATATATATATATATGGGCAATTCCACGTGAGATTTCAGTCGACCTCTTAAAATCGGCCAAAAATATTTTTTTTCTATTCTGTATTGAAAAAAAACAGATACGTATTTTTTTATTATTTTTTTAGAGGCCAAATTTTTGAGTTATGAATTTTCAAAATTTTCGCTTTTTAAATGTAGGTATATTTTTAATGTCAGATAACTCAAAAAATATTGCTTCTTTTTATTTTTCGACAAGAGAAAAAAAGTTTTGTTTTTCTCTCTACTTTTGAATAATCATAACAAAAATTTTTTTTTTCATTTTTTATTAAAAAAATAAAAAAATTTTATAAACAAATTAATTTTTTTTAACTTTGGGTATGATAAATTTTTAATTTTCTTTTTTTAAAACATACCTGGAAATGATAAGAAGGTTTTGCAAAAAGTTTCAGAGTGGGCCTGACAAGTTTGATGGGTCAAAAAAAATAATTAAGCTCTCCGTGCAGGTCGCACGCACGTGGCACAATGGGATTTTTTTACAATTTATTATTAAAAATTGTTTAGAGCCTAAAAATCCAATAATAATCAAAATCCATTAAAATTTGTAGGCTCTAGACAATTTTTAATAATAAATTGTAAAAAAATCCCATTGTGCCACGTGCGTGCGACCTGCACGGACAGCTTAATTATTTTTTTGGACCCATCAAACTTGTCAGGACCACTCTGAAACTTTTTGCAAAACCTTCTTATCATTTCCAGGTATGTTTTAAAAAAGAAAATTAAAAATTTATCATACCCAAAGTTAAAAAAAATTAATTTGTTTATAAAATTTTTTTATTTTTTTAATAAAAAATGAAAAAAAAATTTTTTTGTTGTGATTATTCAAAAGTAGAGAGAAAAACAAAACTTTTTTTTTCTTGTCAAAAAATGAAAAGAAGCAATATTTTTTTAGTTATCTGACATTAAAAATATACCTACATTTAAAAAGCGAAAATTTTGAAAATTCATAACTCAAAAATTTGGCCTCCAAAAAAATAATAAAAAAATACGTATCTGTTTTTTTCCAATACAGAATAGAAAAAAAATGTTTTTGGCCGATTTTAAGAGGTCGACTGAAATCTCACGTGGAATTGCCCATATATATATATATATATATATATATATATATATATAGCGTATTACATGCGGAAATTCCACAAGTATGTAGATTAAAGATCAAAAGAATATATTGTTTGATGCATTTTTTCGCTTTCATTATCGATTCGCAAGATATCCTGCTGACTCTGCAATTCAATAAAAGTTCATGAAACATGAGTTCTTGTTAGAGGTAAAGGTCGTAACTTGCATAGTTACGTTGCATGTTTATGTGTCACATATATGCACGCAAATTGTTGTAATATGACAGACGTATGTATGTATTCCCGATCGATGGAGTTGCTTTTCAATAAAGGCTTTGGAAAAAGAAAAACATCAGAAAACATGTTTTCACGTACGAATAAACACTATACATACATATATATTTTTTTATTTATTTTTTACTTTTTTCATTTATTCCTTTTGTTCCATATATTTTTGTTAATTGAAAATTTTTATTTTCTTTTTCTTAAATCCATTAAAAGAGCAATAGTTTTCTTAAATGACAAATAAATCTTTATAATGTTTAGCAATTTTCCATAAAAGCTATAGAGGTATTTCTATGTTTAATATTGAGGTTTCGACGAATATAGATAATAAAAAGAAAATCAATACAAAAAAGAAACATGTGCGCGATTTAGAGAAATAAACTTTTTGGAACTTGCAAAAATGAAAAGAAAAACTAAATCAATTTTTATTTTTTAATCGCAAATTTTTTCTAAAAGTTTGACAACTAATTATCATGACGTAGACTCTTATTAAAATCCGAAACAAAGGGAGCGTTTACAAATGATGTCACGCAATTTTTCGGGATTTTAGACCCCCGCTCCCCCTGTCACGCAATTTTATGCAATTTCACATGTAAAAATACATTGTGTCACGTTTAGTAGAGACCCCCCCTCTACCCCCAAAAACGTGACATCATTCATGAACGCTCCCAAAACAGATTCGAAATTATTATTTATTTATTTATCATTTTTTAACAGATATCATATCAAAAGGTATATTGATTTTTGTTTCGTTATCAAAAGCATAAAATTTTCAATAAATTGGTGTTACTAGTTGCAAATCAAAAAAATAAATCAAGTTTTGTTTATGAAAAATCGAATTCTTTCAGTTTCGTAATAACGAATTATTTTTATTTGGATTATAAAATATAAACTTACCTGCAAACGCATTAGCGCCATTTTGAAAAAACAGTGTACTGCGCAGTGTTCTGTGACTTTAACTAAGCATTCAGTGTCTTCGACAACACTGTTTAGTAAAATCGACAAAACGAAACTAAATAATGTTTATTAAATGTAACTGAATATTCACCCAATGAGAAATAGCCATTAGTCTACCATTGGTGCATTAATGGCCCAATATTGGGAGCCATTGGTTTTCTCTAGGTTTATTATTGGCACCCAATAATGGACCACTAATGGTAAAATCGTGAGATGTCCACGCCGATGCCAATAATTGGCAACCATTATTGGCACATTATTATATGAAATGTGAATAACCCTTTCGTTCAGAGTCTAAAAATTATTTACCTCACATCCATGAGTGCAAAAATAGGAGAGGACGGGCAGAATAAAATTCCACAAATATTCGTGAGAATGCTGCCTCCTTATATACACTGAAAAAAATTAGGCTGACAAATTCAACTACCTTTGGGTAGTTAAGTGAAAAGTAGTAAAAACAACTACTTTTTTAGTTAGTCTAACCCAGTTTGCGTAGTTAATTTAACTATTTTTATGTAGTTGATAAATAGTAGTTGATTCTACTAATATATGTAGTTAAATTTTAACAACAGGTAAGTTGTAGAATTGACTACAGTGCGGTAGTAAGAACAACTAAGATAATAGTTTACTCAACATTTCATAAGTAGTAAATTTAACAATTTTATAGTAATAAATAGAAAGTAGTAAAAGGGACTACTTTTGTAAGTAACGTAACACTTTCTTAACTAGTAAATTTTACTACTTTAATATAGTTAACACCAAATTGTTGAATTAAAGAATTTATACGGTTGAATTTGAAACAACACGTGACTTACACAACTGACTATCGTAAAGTAGTAGAGGGAACTAATTTTTTTATTAGTCAAACCTTTTTCGTGTAATAGACTTTACAACTTTTATGTAGTTATAGTAGTTGATTTGACTACAACATTAGAGTAATAAAAATAAATGAATAATATTGTTGAAGCCTATCGAACCACTCTAAGTAGCAAAATCTACTACACAATGCAGTAGTTTTGGTGAGAAAATAATAGATAATTTTAATTTTTTGAACTTAAGTTTTACTACATTGAGTAGTAGATTGTACTACTTAAAGTAATTAGAAAAGATTGAACAGCATTTTTAAATAAAGCAAAGTTCAGAAATAAGAATTTAAAGAAGATAAAAAGAACTAGTAAAAGTAGTAAATACTACTACATTACATTGTAAAATGAACTACAGTTGTCGGTTGATCTATGTCAAGAATGTCATCAGGTTTCATGCAGACCATCGTAGCGTGCGAGCGTGGTTAGGTGCTTAGGTTATCGGTTTGCGAATGTTAGGGTCGTGCGTTCAATCCCCGGTGTTTGAGGATTTTTCTCCATTATGTACATAAGTGTTGAAAATTATAAAGTATATGTGACCAATAGGAATGCTAGAGAAGATGAAAAAATGAATTTCAGTAATAATAATAATTAATAAATAATAATAAATAATTCTACTACTTTTAAGTAGTTGCTGACAAAAACAAAAAGATGTTAATTTTTACTTTATAAAACAGATCATTAACTACTTTTAATAGTTGATTCTACAACAGAAATGTCGTTAAAGCCTATCGAATTACTTTTTAGTAAAATCTACTACTTAAAGTAGTAGATTTAAAAACAAAATAATAGTTAATTCTACAACAAAAATGTCGTTAAAGCCTATCGAATTACTTTAGGTAGTAAAACCTACTACTTAAAGTAGTAGATTTAAAAACAAAATAATAGTTAATTCTACAACAAAAATGTCGTTAAAGCCTATCGAATTACTTTAGGTAGTAAAACCTACTACTTAAAGTAGTAGATTTAAAAACAAAATAATAGTTAATTCTACAACAAAAATGTCGTTAAAGCCTATCGAATTACTTTAGGTAGTAAAACCTACTACTTAAAGTAGTAGATTTAAAAACAAAATAATAGTTAATTCTACAACAAAAATGTCGTTAAAGCCTATCGAATTACTTTAAGTAGTAAAATCTACTACCAAAATCTTAGTTGTTATAATTACTTTAAAGTTAGTCAAATAAACTACTAAATCACATTCAACCAACTACATTCTTAGTTGTCTTAACTGCTTTTATGATAGTTAGTACAACTATTTGAATTCAGTTGAGGACCTATTGAATTACGTAGAGTAGTTAAAAAGTAGTCAAATCTACTAGTTTTTTTTCAGTGTACTTTTCAAGTTTCATGTTAGTTGCGAGAGAGTTTGAAACAACACCTCCTACGGAGCGTTGAGAGAACTACATACTTACCGACCGACGCTGCAGAAATTATCATGAAATTATCATCATTATATGTAGTTCGCTCAACGCTCCGTAGGAGGTGTTGTTTCAAACTCTCTCGCAACTAACATGAAACTTGAAAAGTATATAAGGAGGCAGCATTCTCACGAATATTTGTGGAATTTTATTCTGCCCGTCCTCTCCTATTTTTGCACTGATGGATGTGAGGTAAATAATTTTTAGACTCTGAACGAAAGGGTTATTCACATTTCGATGTGGTAGAAAATAATAACTATTTCTATAAAATAATTAATTAAAAAAATTAATATTTTTAATAATAAATAATAATAATAATAAATCAAATAATTACTTTTTTTTATTGTTTTATACTCCTGCCCTATTGGCCTTATGCACTTCGACAAGAGTCCCCGAGAAATACTTTTTGGATTAAGCATAACCATTCTACTTAGAAATTTTCTATATATTAACCTAATTTGCGTCTACAGCCGACTTTATTAGGAGTACTCGCATTACGCCTGGACCACCCGTCAATGGGTTTTCTCGCCAGAGAAGAGGGAAACTGTAGAAAACCTCTCCTGAGTACAACCGGTTTATCGACAGTCGAGTTCTAATGGTGTGTACCGGACAATAATCGACGGTGCACATCATTATACCTCGACGTCAAACCTCCCGCTCAGATTGTCTCACGTGCTGGAAAAATACCAAGACAAGTGGGCGCGAACCAAGGATACTTATACCCTTGGTCCTTAAACGACCGCCAATGCGAGGCATCTATCCGACTGAGCCAATCTGTCAGTAATCAAATAATTATTAAATAAATAAATTTATTACTTAATAAAATTTATTTAAAACATTTTTTTTTATTCTTGGCTTTTAATGGCAGCCAATAATGTGCCAATAATGGTTGCCAATTATTGGCATCGGCGTGGACAACCCACGATTTTACCATTAGTGGTCCATTATTGGGTGCCAATAATGGAACAATAATGGAATGGTGGCTCCCATTATTGGGCCATTAATGCGCCAATGGTCTTTTTCCCATTGGGCAGTTATTATTGCTACATACTGACTTATACTAAACGTGTTAAGTAGAATTAACTACAACTTTTCTCTTTGTGTAAATAATAGATAAATAGTATAATTAATTAAAATTAAATAATAAATAGTATATAATAAATAAATACACAGTTTTCTTGAAAGTATTAAATTAATACCAAATTTTGACCATTTTGATTGATTTTTTATTTGATCTACATTTTTGGTATCATTTCGTTGCAATTTGATACTTTTAAGATAACAGCGTATAGTGAATAGAAACTAATATATAAACCAATAGTAAATAATAAATAATGAAATAAAATAAAAAGAATAAAATAATAATAAGAAATAAAAAAGAATAAATAGTAAATATTAAACAAACGCAAATAACAGTAAAAATTGCTTCAGAAATGCACAGAAATTCCTTAGAGTTCATATTTTATACTATTATCAAACGTATAGTAAAAAGTTACTTTATATACGTTTTTTCCATGTCTGTGTGTTCTTAAATTTTACTTTCATATATATATATATATATATATATATATATATATATATATATATATATATATATATATACAAGCAATAAAATTAATTTTAAGAAACTTCGATTTTCCAATTTTCTAAATGACCGTAAAATAGATTTAATATTGAAAAACCACCAAGCGAATCAACCCTTGAAACAATAAAATTCTTTTCATATTATGTCACACTTGCCTCTACACGCAAGAACCACAATATATACACACACATAATCAATGGGTATGTACAGAAGAAGGAAAGAAAGAAACAGAAACTATATTATATATTCCCTTCTTTTTTTTGTTTATTTCCTCTTATTTACAAAACGATAAAAATCAAACTATTTCCGAAAAAGTCAAGCAATATTTCCTCAAATTTCCGGTTTGGATAAAAATCAAACTTTTAAATTAACGAGAGTGTAACGATTTGAAATTTTTTTTTCAAATTATTATTTTTCTACTTCCAACAATATATTATAGCGAATCATGTCTATTATAATTATTAAAGATTATATATATATATATATATATATATATATATATATATATAAATTTAAACATCTGAATACCTAATTAAAATTAGTAATAAATATGAGAAATAAATAAATAAATGTCTATAATAATAAAAATAATAAACAATTGAGCCCGCGCAATATCTACTTTGAGAGGAGTAGAAGTGGAAAAAATCTAGTCTCCTTATTGGCCAGATTTAGTCCCCACCTCGCAATTTGAAGTAGATACAGCGATTGGGAAAGACAGCCCGAGCGCACTTGCAGTTATTGCACGCGGGGGCTCAATTAGGGGAGTATAGTCGAGGTTGGACCACTGTCAAGGTAGGCCATTCTCGCGATTTTTTGGACAAGTTCACTAGCGCCACCTATGTACATGCTTGGCGAAGCTTGTCTTAGTGATACCTAACTTTTTGTTATATTCCATTTTTGGAGTATTAAATGTAGTGTTTTTTATGACCTCGGTACGGTACAAAAAAGCTCAAAAAAAGATTTGTGCATCATGTGAAAAACCATTAATAAAATATAAAAAAACATGGAATCGCCAAGGCAAGCATGCAGAAGTATTGTTGGATTCATGAATGAAAAAAAATGAAATGAACGTAAAAAATCGAATCCTGAAACGTATCTCTTTTCGGGGTCGCTGATGACGAATCCGATGTCAGTTTTTCAAAATTCAAAATGGCGGATCCAATATGTCGGACATTTTTTTAAAATTTGGATTCGCTTGAAACTTGTCACTTGGGGGTTTTCGGGGTCGATGATAATTAGGAGGACAAAAGTTCCAATAATTCTTTGTTCCAAAGTCAAAAAGTTCCAATAGTTCTTTTTTCCAAAAGCCAAAAGTTCCAATAATTCTTTTTTCCAAAAGCCAAAAGTTCCAATAATTATTTCTTCCAAAAGGCAAAAGTTCCAATTATTTTTATTTCCAAACCTTTTTTGTAAAATTCAAACTTCGAGTTTGGAAACATTTTCATGCTATATTCACGGCATTCTACTATTTTGTTTACATGTTGCTATGCCGAAATCATCCGAGCTTATATAACTTTCTGTTGGAAATAATAAAAGAGCAAGGGGAAACAGAGACTATGCTAACCCAACTTAATCTTGGCCAATAAATTAAAAAACCTCGCCCACCGAGTCGTCAAAAGATAGAAGACAGAATATACAACATTGTGATTAAACACCACGAATACGCTCAAAATGACGATATCATTAATTACTTAAAAAATATCGGGCATAACATAACCTTTTAATTTTCTTCTGTTTTTTATGTGTTTTTCGATTTTTTTTATATATTTTTACTGATTGCATTATTTATTTACATGTATTAAATTTTTATATTTATTTCTAAATATATTTACGTTGGCACTTGTGTACTTTGGTGTTTTCAAATTTGGAAATTATTGATATTGGAAGTTATTATTTTGGAACTTTTTCACTTTGGAACTTTTTTAAATTGGACATTTTGTTTATTGGAACTTTTTCATATTGGAACTTTTGGATTGGAACTTCTGGTTTGGAACTTTTAAATTGGAACTTTTGTCCTACAATCGATTCCGATATCAGTTTTTAAAATTCAAAATGGCGGATCCATTATGTCGGACATTAAAAAAAAAATTTGGATTCGATTGAAACTTGTCACTAGGGGGGTTTTTGGGGTCGCTGAGGACGATTCCGATGTCAGTTTTTAAAAATTCAAAATAGCAGATCCAATATGGGGGACATTTTTTAGGGTTCCGTACACCTACGGTGTACACAGAAAAAAAACGTTCACGAATCTCTCGTGAACTAGTATATCACTTTTGGATGGGGCACAAAATTCTTGAAAATCAACAAACACAGTTCGTCAAAATTTCATCAACTCCTTCACTAGAAACATAGTACGGTTTCCGAACTTTTCGTCAAAGTTAACGAAAAATTCGTGAACTTTTAAAAAATGCTAAAAACAAGAAAAAATAATTTCCAGACACTACTTTTTTATAGTATTTCACTTTATTTGATAACTTGACGCCTATTATACGCACCCAACTACACAGAATACACAATTTTATCGCCATTAAAATTCGTAATTCGCTTCACGGGATTCGAACCTAGTACCCTATACCCTATAACATAATATTTCTAACAACTAACCGCCACGACTAAATCTATATACACAGTACTTTTGCAAACATCACGATTAGCTTTGTCTGCTGTAAAACTCAGGACCGTGCAAAGTAGAAAAAGACCCTTGTCGTAACCTTTAATTTATTTTATGAATTATTTGTTTCACAAAAGATTTTACCACACAAAAATATTCACTAAATAATAAAAAACACTGTTTCTAAATAATAACTTTCATCAAAGAATTTGCCCGAATGTAAACACCGATGACACCGACTGAATGATGAATGCTTGATCAGCCATATTTGATGCGCATTACGAACTGCGCATACTACTGAAACTCGCGAGTTCACGATTTTTTCATGAACTTGTACCTCTACTTTTGACGAACTACTCATCCTTAACACAGTTCATCAAAAATTCATTAACTTTGATTCAGTTTTTTTTGACGTTCGCTATTTCTAATCAAAAGTGAATGAAAATTTCGAAATTTTGTGTCCCATCCAAAACTGATATACTAGTTCACGAGAGATTCGTAAACTTTTTTTCCGTGTACCGACGGAAACCTATTGGTGAGACTCTTGCGCCCGTAGCCAAATCGTGTCCCCCCTAGCGGCTAAACTATTTGACCTAGAGAGCTTAAATTTGGTACAGATATGTATTTTCTCATATAGATTACAGGAAAAATATAGAGAATGTTATTGAAGGTGATGGCGTTGTCAAGAAAAAACTAAAAAAATTTTGAAAAAAATATTTTTTTTCTAACTTTTACATTATTTGATCTAATTAGCTAAAAATGGTATACTTGTGTATTTTTACAGTCTGACTGCAAAAAATTTATTTAAAAAAATTTTTGAAAAGAATAAAAAAAAAATTTAGAAAAAATTTTTTTAAGAAAAATTTTTTTTTTGTACCGAATGATCTAAATATTAGTGTGCGGAACCCGCTATTACAGTGTGAGTGCAACTCGCACTTGCCCAATTTAAAAAAAAAAATTTTCAATTCGCTTGATACTTGTCACTTGAGGGTTTTTGGGGTCGCTGATAACGAATCAGGAATCAGATGTCAGTTTTTCAAAATTCAAAACGGCGGATCCAATATGGCATATTGTAGAGATCCACTTCACCCATGAACTTATTGGAAATGTGAAATGCGTTATGAAATTTCAATGGAATTTCATATGGAAATATGGAAAACAATTGAAGAACGAAGCAACTTTATATAAGTGTTTGCGTACGTTAACGATCGTAAAAACATCAGAAGGTTAATTGTTGAATTAATAATTGTATTGTAAATATATTAAATATATAATATATTAAATGTAAAATATTATATTAAATATACACTACCGTCCGTGAGTATCAGGACGCCCCTTTTTTCATGACTGGAAAAATGCTTAAAACGTAGAAAATAAAAATGACAAAAATTTTTCGTATTTTTTTCCTGAAAGCTAATGAAATTATGAAAAGACTGACACCTGATCGAAGAATTTTCGTTGAATATTCTGTCAGATACAGAAAGAATACTGGATTTCGCATGCTTTTCGTAATTTTTTAATTTCTCGAAAACTAATTAACTTTTTTTAGCGTTCTTGGTCTTGTTTCAATCTCTATTCAATGTAGAATCTAAATTAATTAATGGTATTGTGATGTAAATTTTTCCAAAAAAATTTTGGAAAACAGATTGACACTTTTTCAAAAAAAAAATTTTTTTTAAATTAAAAAGCTTTTTTGAATTTTTAGTACCTATATCTATTAAATGAACATATTTTACATTGACCTTTTTGACACTTTAATATTCATGATAATTTTTTGAATTTTTTTAATCCTACTTTTACGGTTTCAAATTTTTTTGGAAAAATTTATTTCACAATACAAGTTAATAACTTAATTCTACATTAAATAGAGATTAAAACAAGACCAAGAGCGCTAATAAAAGTTAATTAGTTTTCGAGAATTTAAAAGATTACGAAAAGCATGCAAAATCCAGTATTTTTTCTGTATCTGACAGAATAGTCAACGAAAATTCTTCGATCACGTGTCAGTCTTTTCATAATTTCATTAGCTTTCAGAAAAAAAATACGAAAAATGTATGTCATTCTTATTTTCTACGTTTTAAGCATTTTTCCACTCATGAAAAAAGAGGCGTCCTGATACTCACGGACGGTAGTGTATTTAATTTTATTATTAAATATTATATTAAATGTAAAAAAATGGAAAAAAATTGCATTGGAATCTCGTGTTGTTTTTATCATAAAAGTAGAACAAATTTTACAACTATCGGTTTCATAGAACAGCTATAAAGAGAGAGCAAAAATTGAAATTTCATTGAAATTTCCTAACGCATTTCACCTTTCCAATAAGTTCATGGGTGAAGTGGATTTCCACAATATGCCATATTGGATCCGCCATTTTGTATTTTTAAAAACTGACATCGGATTCGTCATCAACGACCTCAAAAACCCCCGAGTGATAATTTTGAAGCGAATCCAAAATTAAAAAAAAATGTCCGCCATATTGGATTTGCCATTTTGAATTTTAAAAAACTGACATCGGAATCGTCATCAGCGACCCCGAAAACCCTCGAGTGACAAGTTTCAAGCGAATCCAACATTTAAAAAAAATGTCCGACATATTGGATCCGCCATTTTGAATCTTAAAAAACTGACATCGGATTCGTCATCAGCGACTCCGAAAACCCCCGAGTATACATTTTGAATCGAATTTGCAAACTTTTTGAATGTTGTGGTGTAAATTTTGATTTTTTCCACAATAATGCATTTACTTTTTCAAAATTTTGATTCCGACATCTTGAAATCAGAATTTCTTTATTTTATATTTTGAAAGTACAACTATTTTGCCCACCAATAAATAGCATACTTAAGAAAGGTTTAAAAAAATTTTTTAAATCTGAAAAAAATATTTTTAAAAAATGTACTTATTTTCTTTGGTTTTTTTTTCAAAATAGCCTCCATATTGGATTTTGTGTCGATCGAATCGCTATTTTGACCCCAGAATCTGAAAGAGCGACCCACAAAACCCCCTACATCTCATTGCTGCTAAAATTTATTGTCTATAAATACTTCAAATCGTAAATTGAAGTCCAAGTAAAAATTTTGGTCATTTGGGCGTTAAGTGTTCAAGTGTTTTTTCAAGATGTCTAAAACAAGAAGAAAGTACAGTGACAAGGACAAAAAGAAACTTAAAAATCTATTAAAAAAGTTAAAAAGAATTACCAAAAAATTAATAAATATTACGAGACTGGTGATAATTCCTCGTGTTCAGAAAATGCGAATTCTACCCGTGGATGAAGAATGGTTGAAAATCGTAAGTATGATATATATAAAATTAAAAAATATTAGTAAAGAAGTAAACTTGTTTTTAGAAATTTTTAAAATTTAGTAAAGATTTATTTTAATGCACTATTAATTCTCGAGTTTGCCATATAGCAAGACGAGAAATATTTAATATCTGTTTAATTGTCAAGACAAAGATAGAATATACTTCCGTGTTCTCTTCATGGGGAAACAAGGAAGAGATAATTCTACGCGCTTACTTGAAGGTAAGACGGAGATACAAAACCACTAGCGGTTGCCCTATAACAACTCAAGTGGCCCGTACCTTGGCTGAAATCTGTTTACAAAGAACAGTTCTCTCCTTTTTAATTGTCCCCGTTCTTTTTTTATCGAAAAGCTGTGACTAATCATCATTATTCATTCTGCTCAATGGTTGAAAGTAATAAAATCTTTTTCAAATGTTTGCTGTGTGGCAAAAAAAAAATTTTATTACTTATTAATTCTATTATACTAATGAACCTAAAACTATTAAACAGGTAGGAGAGGACTTGACACAAAGCTCAGCATTGCACATGAAGATTAAACCTCATCTTTTAAAGAGGTGAAGTTATTTTTCTTACGTAGGAATAAAAAAAGACGAATTCGAAACTCTAATTAAAAAATACGAATGTTTCAAGGAATTTGAAGCTCCAAAACTCAGTGCTCAAATATCTGCTTCAATGAAAGATGTTGCAATATCAAGAGATAACCATATGACAGAGATTCAAACAATGGCTGGCACCGCACTTTCGGTCATCGGCTCATTGATCTCTTTAATTTACGAAAACAAGGACGAAGGACTAGACTTAACAAGTCTTCTGATGAGCCTCTGTGACACTAGAAAATTATAAGCTTCCATTATACACAAACAGTCTGTTTCTAGAAAGGCCTTTATAGAACCAGGCTTAAGTAATGAGACCAGAGCAATCTTAAAAGATATAAAAATAGATAAATTTTTATATGGACAACAGTTAGGCAAAAAAAATTAAAGAGGCTAAGGCCATTAGCAAATTAGGAGAAAATTTGAAAACTCAGGTTTCCGAACCTAATTCTCAAGGGTCGAAGAAAACTCCTTTAAACGGGAGACCTCCGTTCATGCGCCGTCCTCAAATGCATCAAGCGGAGTATACCAATTCCGGAGGGCGTCTACGACAAAAGGTCTCTTTCAGAAACAAACAACAGTTCGTGAATCACAACTTACAGACCCCTCAACGCCCGAAGCCTCCACCTCCAAAGGAGAAGAAAGATTAAATGATGAATTAAGTGTTGCAAGCAGATTAAATAAATTTATTAACAAATGGAGTGAGATCACCGATGATAAATTTGTTTTAGATTGTATCGAAGGATACAAAATTCCCGTTAAAAATAACCTTCCGAAACATTACGAAGTTTATTTCACTAATTACAAAAGACGTAATAGAACCTTGCGAGGAATGGGAGGACCAGTTCTTGTCGTCATATTTTTTACACCCTAAGTCAGATGGAAAATTAAGATTTATTCTTAATTTAAAACGGTTCAATAAGTATGTAAATAAATATAATTTCAAATTAGAGGATATACGAACAGCTATTCAACTTATTTTTCCAAAATATTATTTAGCTTCTATAGATTTACAAGATGCTTATTATCTTGTCTCCGTTCATCGCGACAGTAGAAAATATCTTCGATTTAAATTTAATAATAGGCTGTATCAATTTACTTGCTTACCGTTTGGTTTATGTACGGCTCCCTACATTTTTACGAAAATTATGAAAGTCGTTGTAAAATTCTTAAGAAGTAAAGGTTTTTCATCGGTGATTTACCTCGATGATATTTTATAGATCGAAAAAGATGAACAAACTTGTGCATTAAACATTAACGAAACTATTAAATTACTACAAACACTAGGTTTGTTGGTAAATTATAAGAAATCAAGTCTTATTCCATCCCAACAATGTAATTATATGAAGTCCTGGCTCGAATACATTATACCACTCCCAACATTCCATAAATTTATAAATTATAAAATGACCCATCCCTATTCCTATTCTATATGCACACTTCGTTATACTCTAAATTATGAAGAAGAAGGGTCAGATATGAATTGTGGAAAAGGAAAAATCGTTTTTGGGGGACTCTAAATTCGTGTGATTTGCCTAGCGGATAGAGATAAGCTACAAAAGAAATGTATTCGAGCGAGGACTTCATATAATTACAATCGAACATCACTAAGGTAAGTTCGTTTGATTGTTTAATAAATAGTTATTATTTATTAATTTCTTATTGTTTATTAATTATTATTGTATTTTTATTGTTTCTTTATGTTATTTATTTATTAATTTCTCATTATTAGTTTTTTGGTAATTACAATTGTTAGCATTATTACTAATAACTTATTAGTTACTTTTTAATTGTCGTGAAGAAATTTTTAAGAAATGTTTTAAGCTTGCTTGACAACAACTTGGGGTCTAACTTCACGGGAACAATGAGACTCTGAGTTTCGGCGGTTCGAGGTCCATATGATAACCATATGGTTTATCCTAGACAAAGACAGCAAGGCATAGGAATTTGTCGACGCCCAAGGAAAGCGCGGTTTTCCAAGGGATGACTTGGGTAGTTGCCGTTTTGGGTCCGAAGTGTAAAGATGCACTTTATCTTTTTGAGAATTTGGCATCTCATAAATATTATATTTAATTGTTGGCGATTCGTGTATCCTAATTCCAGCTTCGAGGAATAAATTCTTTGTTTATTTAAAAGCTGTGTTTTATTGATTTATTTATATTAAATCGGAATTATTATTATTATTTATTTATTGTGGTAAAAACATGTTACCACATAATTATTTTTGTTTTTTTATTTAGAAATTTGTTTTCTTAATAATGAGAATAATAAATAGCTAATAACAAATAATCAAAAAATAACAATTAATTGTTAGTTAATGTGTAGTGCATAACAGTAAATTATTTATTAATATATAATTATTAATAATAAAAGGCTAATAATAAATGTTAATAAAAATTTTGACTAATTTCTATACAGTAAAATTTCATTATTTACTATATTGTTTCTAATAATTTTTCTTTCTTTACAAAACTTTCTGCGTAAAATGACTTAAAATTAGTCAAAATTCTTACAAAAAATTTTTTACATTAATTCATAGATTTATAGATAAGAAAAAATTTATAATTGCGAATCGAACAGATTCGTTAGATTTAACTATATAGATGCAAGAGTTCATAGACATTTTTTAATTTATTAGAAACAAATTAAAGTGTAAATAAAAAAAATTTACTTGCCGGCTGTTCAATTATTGATTAACGTATATAACTAACGAACGATAATCGTGTATCCGGTTCAAAGTTAACGGAAGTACCTACTGGTGTGTACACACAGACTTTAATTTATATGACACATTTTAATAGAGTCATTTACAACATATTATTCGTGGAAATGATCATTATGATGAGTCATATCTAGAAAATGATAGAAATCGCTTTACTACGCAAAAAATTTGTAAATGTCTTATTAAAATTAAATATTTTTTAACTTAAACATATTTTTAATAATTATTGTTAAGTGACGAAAAAACGAATAAAGTAAGTTTTACTATACTCTCATGGTAAAATTCAAAATGTTTCTACGCAGTTTTCTCAAACCTTTTTACCATTTTTCTAAGTAAATCTTACTATATATACTTTCAATCATTTTTAATTTTGTATTATGTTAGGTATATATTTATTTATTATTATAGGTATTATATATAGTACTTAATGTAAATAATAAAAGATAAAAAATTTATAAAAATAAACTACAGTCGACTCTCGACATAAAAAATTCAAATTATTCAAGGTTTTATTTATTGAATGTTTTATAAGTATCAAAAATTTTTCTATGGGTCCAAAATTAACTTCAATGTATCAACAAATTTAATATTTATCGAAAGTCTAATTGTCGAGAAAAGACTGTATACATAAAAAAATAAAATTTAGAAAATAAAATACAAAGAAAAAATTTAACTCAGAAAAAATGTCTCGATAAATTCGAAAGTTTTCAGTCAAGATACACTTTTTTCAATGAAACATGATCAAAATGTAAGCATTATATAAAAGTTAGTCATAAACCAAAACGTCAATAAAGAACTAAAATGATAAATACAATAACGAAAAATAAAGCAATAATAATAAAAAGAAGCGAACAAAAAAAAGATGTTTATCAAAGAGAACCGTCTTTTAAATATTATCGATTGTGTGTACCTTCAAACTGAAATAAGCAAAATGATCCGAAGGCCTTAAAAATGGAATTATTTATTCATGTTTTATTTTTAGGCAAAATCTAATTTTAACTGTGATTCTCTTAGTTAATTATAAATAGAGGCTTTTTAATAGACTTGCGAATTCTATTTTATGACACAATAAGAACCGAAGAATGTTATTGAAACTCCTCGTAGTGACGTCACATTTGCATGTTCAAAAGACGTCATATATACTGCCGTCCTTTTTAAAAAAGATACTATCTACATTTTAGCTCAATCGGAGATATTGAAAGAAACGCGTTTGCATCTGGATCTCTTAATTAAATTAAAAATTTTTTAAACAAACTTATGTTCTTGACTAATTCGGACACGCTCTTTTCATTGGTGCAAAAAAAATTATTAATTTTAATTATTTATTAATAAAACTGTACTGCCGTCCAGTTTAAAAAAGGCACTATCTACATATTTTATGAAATAGTATATTGTGTGGCAAGGGCGGAAAGTTGTCAATTCCTGACCGAGTTCGAAATTTGCCGCACGAGCGAAGCGAGGGCGGCAATCGTACGAGGTCAGAATTGACATTTCCGCCCGAGTTGCACACGATATTTTTTGTCCAAATGCGCGATAAACAAGACGCATCCGTAAATTCAAAAATGAATATGCACTAATTATTAAATGTGTATGAAACATTTTTATTAAGCCTAAGGCGAGTCCGAATATTTTTGATAAATTTTACTTAAAAATTGACTCCGTTTTGATTCGAAGTAATAGAAAGTGATAATATAATAATTAGTAGTATTTATTTAATACTGCTAAAGCAGCGGGCGGAAAAGTCGTTTTTCCGCCCGCTAAGGCCATCGAGGCGGGCGGAAAAGTGATTTTTCCGCCCGCTGCTGGTAAGCGGGCGGAAAAGTAGTTTTTCCGCCCGCTGTTGGTAGTCGGGCGGCAAAAGCTTACTTTCCGCCCGCTATGCATGCACGGAAAGTCGAGTTTATCGCGCATGTAGGACAAAAAATGAGTTTTTTATACCGTTAGATTCGTAACGAAAAGACGAATCTAATAGTCGTATTCGTAATTGAAAATTTTAATTAGATTAGAAGATAATTAGCGGTCAATTAAACTATCTACATAGATTTTCGAGAAATATTTTTTAAAGTGTCACTATCTGCAGAAGGAGACGACCTATCTACAAAAATTTCAGGATTTTCAACCCACTTGACCCCTGAAATCCTTGACCCCTGATTCACGAGCACTATGTACATAGGTTAGTCAGTAAACTGGTCTCAAAAGTCACAAAAGTAGAGAACTATGTACATAGTGACGTTTTTCGTACATATTTTTCTCGAACTTTGGTTAACTTTCCGCGCACAGTGTTCTTCAAACACTTTTAGGTTTACCTAAAATGAGTCAAAATTGTGCTAACGCAGTTTTATCTGGAATCAATCCAAGATTTCAAATTTTCATTTCCGAAAATCGTAGCTGATTCTTTTTTCGAAAAAAACCAAAAAAACATATATATAGGGGCAATTCGACGTGAGATTTTAGTCAACCTCTTAAAATCAGCCAAAAATATTTTTTTTGTATTCTGTATCGAAAAAAACAAATACGTATTACTTCCTCATAAAGGAAGTATTGTAATACCGGAATTTTTCGAGTTCGATTTTTTGACATATCTTTATGTTATTTGACCTCAGGAGTTCAAAAATGACATTTTTAAAAAATGTCATTCCGTATGTGTGTGTGTGTGTAAACATCACATTTTCATAAATATCTCGAAATCATGAAGAGCTTTTGGGTTGAATTTTTTTTTAAATTGTAGATCTCACCTGCGGACATAAAATGAGAGTACTTTGAGATAGATTAATAAAGTTTAACTAAATTTTTTTTGGATTTTTCATTTTGCAAAAAAACGTTTTTTGCTCATAACTTTAAAAAAATGTTAGGACACCTATAAATGTTTTTCCATAATTTTGACGAGTTTTTTAGACGCATCTTTTGAGCCCTAATTGAAAAATTTTCGTCCATATTAACTTTTTATAACCATTTTTTTTATTCCATATTAACCATATATGTTAGGACACCTATAAATGTTTTTCCATGATTTTGTAGAGTTTTTTTAGACGCATCTTTTGAGCCCTAATTGAACATTTTTCGTCCATATTAACCAGAGATATTAAACTTTTAAAAATTCAAAATTTTAGAAAATAAGACTTTTTTGAAAATTTTGTTGAAAAATGTAGAAGTAATCTTAAAATTATCGTTACCTTCTTGTAGAGCTTCAAAAAACGCTTCGATTGACCTATTTTTGAACCTAATTTGCTAATAAATTTCGAAATTATTGGTATTTTAAAAACCAAAAATTGTGGAAAATGACATTTTCTCAACTTTTTTGTTTGAAAATTTTTGTTTAACTATTAAACTATTATAACTATATTGTAGACTATTTAAAAATACATTGATTGACCCAAGATTCAATCACTTTTACCATATTTATAAAAAGTTATTCATATATTTTCCTATTATTATTATTACACTGAGAAAAATGGAGTATTGGACTAAACATCTGGAGGGACAAATCGTTGATATTTGAGAGTTAGCTATTGGATAACAATCTAAATGTTCAAATACACCATTGACAGATATTCGTGCCATTTCTCTTGGAGGGAAAATGAGTTGATAACAGAGGGACAAATTAACCATCTTGAGAAATCCCTTCCTTATCCGGCGTGAAATGAATAAATATGGCAACCTAACCCCTAAATTAAATACATAAAATGTCAGAAAAATAATTTCGCGCGCATCAGATCGTACACATTTTCTGCGCAACTTTTAACCCTCAGATATAATGGGAGAGAATATACAAGTAGATTTCCATTATCAATTCAAAATTTATTTTAGAAGGACTATTTAACTCTCTTCATAAGCAAAGGAAACATACACTTTTTGAACCTCCGAATTTGACACTCCAGTTTTCTCAGTGTATTATCTCTATGTGGAAGTAAAGTGTTCATGAAATGAGCACCAAAATTATAAAAAGATATACAACTTGGCAGCAGTTTTTTTTTATTTTTGTTTAATTGTCCAAATTTTCGAGTTATGAATTTTCGAAATTTTAGACTTGTAATTGTAGACCTATATTTAGTAGTTTATAAGTCCGAAAATATTGAGTTTCGGAAAAAGTTGTCAGAGAATATAAGTTTTAGTTTTCTTTCGACTTTTAAGAAATGTAAACAACATTTTTTAAAAAAAAATTTTTTATTAAAAGAATTTTTTTTATAATCAAATTAATTTTTCCTAACTTTAGCCCGGATTTTTTTTATTTTTTAAAAATTTATTTATTCCTTATAATATAGAGAAGATTTTCTAAAACATCCCGAGGTGGGACTGATATGTTAAATGAGTTTTAAAACATTTTCAAAAATCGCTTGCAAGCATCACAGTGGGAATTTTTTTACAATTAACTTCTAAAACTGTCTATACAGCGTAGATCCTTTAATTTATAAAAAGAACACTCAAACAGATTAAAAATTATGCGCTGTAGACAGTTTTAAAAAGTTAATTGTAAAAAAATCCCACTGTGATGCTTGCAAGTGATTTTTGAAAATGTTTTAAAACTCATTTAACACATCAGGGCCATCTCGGGATTTTTTAGAAAATCTCCACACTACATTAAAAGGTATAAATAAATTTAAAAGAAATCTAGCCTAAAGTTAAAAAAAATTAATTTGTTTATAAAAAAATTCTTTTAATAACCCACACAGCACATGATATTTCCTGAATACTTCCTGAATATTTCACTGAAAGATTGAAATATTTCATTGCAAGATTCAGGAAATATTTCTGCAAACAGGAAAATGTCCGCTTATGTAGGAATATTGACGCGAAAATTGAGAAAATATTTCATTGAAATATTCCTGCAATATTACACATAAAGATTCTGCAATATTGTGAAAATATTTCAAAAAATGGAAAAATTTGTTAAACACCTCAAATCAATAGGAATTTTCTGAAATATTTTAAAACCCATAGGATATAGTAAGCCAAAAACTACTGCGCAACTCTACAGGCCATAGAAACTGAGTTCGACCAGTGCGCATCATTTCAGTTGAATATTTCCAAAATATTTCAATGAAATATTTTCTCAACTTTCGCGTCAATATTCCCACATAAGCGGACATTTTCCTGTTTGCAGAAATATTTCCTGAATCTTGCAATTAAATATTTCAATCTTTCAGTGAAATATTCAGGAAGTATTCAGGAAATATCATGTGCTGTGTGGGAAAAAATTAAAAAAAAATTTTGTTTACATTTCTTAAAGTCGAAAGAAAACTAAAACTTTCATTCTTTGACAACTTTTTCCTAAACTCAATATTTTCGGACTTATAAACTACTAAATATAGGTCTACAATTACAAGTCTAAAATTTCGAAAATTCATAACTCGAAAATTTTGACAATTAAACAAAATAAAAAAATACGTATCTGTTTTTTTCGATACAGAATACAAAAAAAATATTTTTGGCCGATTTTAAGAGGTTGACTAAAATCTCACGTCGAATTGCCCCTATATATATTTTTTTTGGTTTTTTTCGAAAAAAGAATCAGCTACGATTTTCGGAAATCAAAATTTGGAATCTTGGACTGATTCCAGATGAAACTGCGTTAGCACAATTTTGACTCATTTTAGGTGAACCTAAAAGTGCTTGAAGACCATCGTGCGCGAGAGAGATCACTATCTGCAAGTTTAATTATGCAATGGTACGCATGCGCAGTAGTGTTCTATCAATGTTAGACATGCGCAGTAGTATTCTATCAATGTTACGCATGCGCAGTAGTGTTCTGGCAATATTACGCATGCGTTGTAGTGTTCTGACAATGTCAGCCATGCGCAGTAGTGTTCTATCACTATAAAGCATGCGAATAACTTCAAAATTAAATTTTTTAATCCATACGTAATCTAAAAATTATTTTTCTACAATACAAAATTTCCAAAACTCAAAATGTCCAAAATATAAAATTTTCAAAATAAGAAGTGTTGAATTGTAATGTAAGTGAAAAGAATTAGATTATTGAGTATTGAGATTTAACAATATTCTATTTCTGTGTAAGATGTTTTTAAAACATCATTATTGGCAATGTTTTACAAAAATTTAAATAACTTCTAAAAACATGAACACTTTTAATGATCTTAAGCTTACTTTAAAGATTATTTTCTACAGAATGGGAATTATTTGTAGACATTAACGTGTAATTTTTTCTTAGAAATTGCAGGTCGGCAAAGTTATACACAAAAATTTCAATTTGAAATAATTTTTTTGTACAAAAAACTATCCTTCAAAAAATATAAAACATGATATGATGTAGATTTTTTAAGAAAATTTAGTAAAAAAATATGTTTGAATTTTAAAAATTATTTTTCTGTTAACCCGTTGCCTGTTAACGACCGTTGGGTAGTAAACTTTTTAGCGCAAAATAAATGCAATTTCTTATGTAAATAATAAAATAAATAACGCATGATATTGTTTTTATATCATTATTAACACACTATTGATTGCAATGATCCTAAATTAAGTAATAAATAAATGATTATTTATTATTTTTAAATGATACACTGAGAGACCTTTGGGTCAGCAGCAGACTTTCGATACGCTGCTACTGACAATTTTTGACAGTCCCAAAGTTGTTCAGCTGCAAACCAAAGTCGGCATTCCCACTACTTCGGTGAGCTGCTCACCAACATTTGGGACTGTCACGCGCCCAAGATTTTACCGCAGCGCACCAAAACCATAGTGGAGCTGCTGTCACATACGTTGTTCCGCTACAGTCCCAAAGGTCTCTCAGTGTATAACAATTTAAAAACAAGTTATATTTATGAAAATTTATTTCTAATTTAAGTCACATTTAGTATATAAGGGTTTTTGGAGTCGGTGAATTTAATTAATTTTAAAAAATTCAAAATGGCGAACATCATTTTTTAAATTTATTTGGATTTTTATCAATTTCAGTACCTAAGGGTTTTTCAGGTCGCTGAATTCGAGTTTGACCATCATTTTTAAAACTTCAAAAGACAGGATCCAAATTAGCGGACATACTTTTTGAAAATTTTTAAAATTCATTTGGATTTTTATCAATTTCAGTATCTAGGGATATTTTGGGTCGCTGAATTTAAATTTGTCTTTCGAAATAAAAAATTATGAATTCAAAATGAGGGACGTAATTTTTTTAATTCATCCCGATTTCTATCAAATTTTGTACTCTATTCTATATCCTTTCCATTAGCTGATAAAACGAATCATGACTCCAGAATGTGCCGCGTGGAGGCTGCAAAGGTTTTACATTACACTTTCTGTTCATTGTTTTTTTTTGTTTATAATATCTGTTTAAAATTTAAAAATTTTGTCCGACATATTAGATCCACCATTTTGAATTTTTTTTTGACGTCATTTTTATATTCAGCGACCCCAAAAACCCTTGTATAGTAAGTTTCATAAAAATTCATCTACCAGGTTTTGCTAAACATTTTGGGCCAATCATATGATTATTTTTCCAAACAGCGAAGGGATTTATAAGATTGTTTCAAATTTTTTAAATTCTTTTGGTCTAAGTTTGTCAACTTGCATTTTCTAAGAAAAAAGTTTCGTATATTCGCATAATTCAAGTTATTTGAATCAAATAAATATATAGATAACAAAAATTATTTGAATGAGATAATTTTTTTAGTGTGCTAATACTTTTACGTATGCAAATGGAAGAACATTAATTTATTTATTATAATTTTGGTATAAGGACTACATAAATAATTATTTGACGCAATTAAAGAGATATTGGTATAAATTAAAATAATTAATTATGAAAAATAATTGCATATTTGATATAAATAAGAGAAATTCCACGTCAACACGGACAGAGCTCTAAACAAAAATTGCTTTGATGGATTTAAACGTTCTAGGGCTTAAAAGAATTCTACATTCATGTACTTTAAGATGCCGATGGGTGTTTTTTGCAAATTTTCATTTCCGATGCCAATAGAGCTGTCAAAAGTCAAAAGGTCCAAAAATCTCAAAATACTTTTATGAATTAAAAGCAAAAAACGGGGTACATTATTTTGTAACTCATTCTTTAACAGTTTTTAGGGTCCCCGAATATAAATTTAAAGTTTTTTTTAAAATTCAAAATGGCGAATTCAAAATGGCGGACAAAATTCAAATTTGAACAGATTCGATTAAAACTTGTTACTCGGGGGTTTTTAGGGTCGCTGATTACGAATCTGAAGTCACTTTTTAAAAATTCAAAATTCAAAATGTCGGAAAAAATTTTCAAATTTAATCCGATTCCCTTAAAACGTGTTACTCGAAAGCTTATGGGGCCACAGATTACAAATATAAAATCACTTTTTAGAAATAAAAATGTCGGATCCAATAAGTTGGAAAATTTTTTTAATTTGATCAGATATAATTAAAACGTTTTACTCGGGGATTTTTTAAGGTATCTGATTACGAATCTGAAATAACAATTTAAAAATTGAAAATAGTGGATCCCATATGACTGAAAAAATGTCCAATTTTGATACATTTCGCTTAAAGTTTGTAATAATAACAAATTGTTTACATTATAGAACAGTATGAAGCTAGAATTTCTTAAAAGTGACTTAAAATTCGTAATCAGATATGCTAAAAACCCCCGAATAACACTTTTTAATTAAATCTGATCAAATTTAAAAAAATTTCCACCATATTGAATTCTACATTTTCAATTTCTACAAAGTAACTTTATATTCATAATCTGCGACCCTAAAAGCCCCTGAGTAACACGCTTTAAGGGAATAGGATAAATTTGAAAATTTTTTCGTCATATTGGGTCCGCCATTTTGAATTTTTAAAAAGTGACTTTACACTACCAGTCAAAATTGAGAGACCACCCATTTTCAGTCGAATGAAAATCGTTTTTTCTGCTCATTTTTTTAAAGATGATAAAATTTTGAACAGAAGAAGATATTTCAGAAGTCGTTTGGCCAATAATTCATTTAAATATTTTTAAAAAATCGCCATTTTCAATGTTTTACAAAAATTTGAATAACTTCTAAAATAAAAACTTGAACAAAAAAAATATAAAAAATTTGAAACATTCTTATTTACAGAAAAATAATTTTTAAAATTCAAAAGTATTTTTTTTATTAAATTTTCTTGAAAAATCTACACCATAAAATGTTTTATATATTTTCTAAAATAGTTTTTAGTACAGAAAAATTGTTCTAAATTTTTTGAATTTTTTTGGTCCAAGTTTGACGGCCTGCATTTTCTAGGAAAAAAATTACACGTTAATTATTCAAATTTTTGTAAGACATTGAAAATGACGATTTTTTAAAAATATCTAAATAAAATATTGGCCAAATGACTTCTAAAAGATCTTGTTCTTTTTAAAATTTTATCATCTTTCAAAAAATAAAAAGCAAAATATTTTATTTTCCATACAATTTATGTTTTAAAATGTTTTTCAATCACCTGAAAATGGATGGTCTCTCAATTTTGACCGGTAGTGTAGATTCGTAATCAGTGACCCTAAAAACCACCGAGTAACAAGTTTTAATCGAATCTGATAAAATTTTAATTTTGTCCGCCATATTGGATCCGACATTTTAGATTTTTTTAAAAAAAACTTTAGATTTATATTCGGGGACCTTAAAAAACTGTTAAAGAATGAGTTACAAAATAATTTACCTCGTTTTTTCCAAAAAACGCCCATCGCCATCTTAAAGTACTAGAATGTAGAAATCTTTTAAGCCCTAGAACGTTTAAATCTATCAAAGCAATTTTTGTTTAGAGCTTTGTCCGTGTTGACGTGCGGAATGTCCCATAAATATTTAGTTATTTTAAAAAAATTATTTTATTGATGCAAATAAATATTTATTTGAATTAAAATCCATGCATTACTGAATCAAGTAATTGACCTAATTGATTTATAGCAATATTTATTAGATTCAATTATTTCATTCATTTGACTTAAATAATTCGAATTTGCTACAAATAACTATTTATTTCCCTGGTTAAAAAACCGGACAGATTTCGGACTAATCCGAAATTTGTCCGAAACAATGCGGTTTATGGTCAGGTTTTTGTCACCCGCAATTAATCCGGAAAAATCCGAATTCTATACGGTTTGTGAACAACTAGTGAAATCGGAGTTGGTCCGATGAAGTCCGAAATTAATCAGTTAATTTTAACTAGTGAATCCAGAATTAGTCCGAAACAGTCAAAAATTAGTCCAGACAATTTAGTGAATGTTAATAAAAAAATAATTATACAAGTTTTACATATTAATTATCATTACTTTATGCTACATTCATCATATTTTTCGATTTACTTATCGCAATTTTATTTACATTAACTTAAAATTTCTAACGCTTGGGGATTCGAACCTACACCTATCTAACATTATATCGCACCGAAATCGAATACACTAACCACTGTACCACGCAGAATTAAATATTTTATTTACCGTAAGTAAATACCCTGAATAAAAAGTGGGACCGATTTCAGACTAATCCGGAATTTGTCCGCAACAATGCGGTTTATTGTGGAGTTTTTTCACCATGAATTAAGTTTGAAATCAATACCGTTTTTTATAACTATTGAAACCGTAATTAGTCCGGTTTAGTCTGCAGATAGTCAGATCACATGCAACTAGTAAACGCAGATTAATCCGGTTGGTTTAACCAGTCAATCCGCAGCTAATCCGAAACAGTCTGCTTATGGACAGGTTTTTGTCGCTCGGAATTTGGCCGGATAAATTCAAACTCAATGCGGTTTGTGTAAAACCAGTGAATCCAGAATTAGTCCGATCTAGTCCGAAGTTAGTCTGATAATACGCAACTTGCAAATGTGAAATTATTAAATCCGAAATTAATCTGGTTTTGGTCAGGTTTTTGTCACACGAAATTATAATTATAGTTTGAATTTATCTGCACTTTATACAAATTGTTTTTAATATACCAATTCAATATTATAACAAAATCATTCCGGATTAAGTCTTTGAATTGGATTGAATATGGATTGTTTTGAACTGTCTGTGGATTGTACATATTTACAAAATCTAATAATAATAAGACTTATTTTCGGACTGGGGTGTTTTGATCGGATATTATTCGGATTGACGCTGACTATTACCGAATTCTTTGCATACAAATTTCGGATTGTTCCATACTTGTTTCGGATTAAATATTTTAACTGGATTAAATTCGGATTACTGCGGACTGATTTCGTATTTTTTACATATTGATTTCGGATTATTTCGTATTTGTTTCGGATTGTTCTGTCGTGCAACAATTAAAATTAAAAAATAATTTAATTTTTCTCTAAAAACAGAATTTACAAAATTATATTGAAAACTAATTTAAAGAATGTCTTTCAAATTTTTACAAATGTATTTTCTTAACCGTTAGGATTTTAACCGAATGAATATTGCCTTCTTCTTTAGAAAATTGTAAAGAATTTGCTGTTTTATTACTATAATCCTAAACAGATCTAACATAATGGTCACATCTGCACTTTATTACGCACATTGTACTGCAGTGTAGGTAGGATTAAGCTTAATTGCTTTTTCTAAATTGCACTACAAATTTTTGTACCTACGTACCCATCTTACACTTTATGTGCCCCTTTTTTACCTCCAAATTTTTGAATGCTACGTTGCCAAATTTTATTACAAAACTAAATATACCAAATGTATATTTTGTGAACAACTTCAACAACTTATTACCTTTAACACACCTTTCACGTTAGTCTAGCTTGGACAACCGAAAGCGATGTATCGGTTCCAAAATACAACACAAAAAAATTGTATCACACTAACAGAATCTACTTTAAAATAAATGTTAATTATTATTTGTTACTATTTATAAATAATATTATTTTTATTTCAAAATCCTTGATTATTTCAAGATACAAAACATGGTCCTTCGAGCCGGATTGTTTTCAATCAATCCTAAAGTGTTGGTTTTTCATAAAACAGTGTGTCTTTATCTCACGTTATAATTTGACACTAACATTTTTGTAAAGACTTCATCAACTAAAGTCAGTGTTTCAAGTGATAACCATTATATTAATGGAATTTAATTGCTGTGACCTTTTTATATAAGGATTGTTTTTAAATTCAGCAATAACATTTAAAAAAATTGTGAACATTGACACTAATGTATTTAAATCAGTGCTTGTGAAGTTTCATTCTTCCCACGGTTTATTGCATTTAACCAATTTTTTCAAGAAAAACAGTTGGTTTCTTTTCCCTAAATAAAGAGCTCGTATACTTCTTTATAAGACATCGAGTAAATTGGGGACATTAGTGTATCAAGTTAACACTACGTTAATTAATTAGTGAGAAAAGACTGACCAGCAATTAATAAAGTTAGTATATGCTAGACTCAAATTCAACAGAAAATAATTACAAGTTCTACATCACCATCAGAATACGCGAATCCTGATTTCAAGGAATCTATCATCAGCATCCCAGAGAAGCCAACTCCAAGTAAGTCTAGAGTTAGCCATTTCTCCTTCATTTCTTTAAATTCCTAATCCTTGTTTTCGATGGGATAATATATGAATGTTTTTGTAATAAATAATAAACAAAATGGTTGATCAAGCAAACTTAAAGTCGCAACGCGGTAATATAAAACGCCAGCTGACCGTTTCGGAAAGATTTCTTCAAACAATTAATGAGCAATCCGATCTTTCAGCCCTTAATTTAGAGATTCGTCTACAAAAACATCTCGAATTATGGGATAAATTTGATTTAATTCAGACTCAATTAGATAGTACATTAAGTACCGAGGAAGACTTCGAAAACCCAGATTGTGAAAGAACCTCCTTTGAAGATAGATTTAATTCCATTCAAGGATTGTTTAGAAAATATATTAATATATTAAATGGAGTAAATTCATTCACATTAACAAATCCAATTAGGCCTTCCTCTGATTCTTTACAATCAGCGAATACACCTGAAGGTTTAGGGCGAAACAGCGAACCACTTTCAAATACATCGTCTTCAAATTTATTTTATTCGGGATTTCAGCTTCCCAAACTTGAAGCTCCGACTTTTAACGGTGGCTTCGATTCATGGTTGACTTTTCATGACACATTCAAATCTCTGTGTCATGATAATCCTTCCATTCCGACAATACATAAATTTCATTATCTAAAATCTTGCTTTAAAGGAGATGCATCTGAAGTAATAGCTTCAATCGAAACCACAAGTGATAATTATGAAATCGCTTGGGAATTGTTAAAAACGCGATTCGACAATCGAAGATACATAGTTGAATGCCACATTGAAGCATTATTTAAATTAAAAAATATTTCTAAAGAAACTCCTATTCGCGCATTGTTGGATAATTTTCAAAAACATGTAAGAGCTCTTAAAGCTTTAGAAGTGCCGGTAGAGCATTGGGATCTTGTGCTTATTTATATTATTCGGGATAAACTGAATAATTATAACAGAGAAAAATGGGAAGAGTCAATTAAAAGTACCAAACTTCCCACCTTATCTGAAATGATTGCATTTTTAGAGCGTAGGGCACTCATAGAAACTACACAGTCATTTCACAAAACAGATAGCAAACAAAACTCTCAATGGACAAAAAAGGGTTCAAATGCTCGTTCAAACAATCAAACTTGTTTATCGACCACAGTTGAATCTAAAAACACAAATACCCAGAAATCTTGCCCATTATGTTCATCTTCGCATTTACTTTCTAAGTGTGATAAATTTATTCAATTGTCGGAAAAAGAACGATATAAAGTCGTAAAAAATGCAGCAATTTGTCATAATTGTTTTCTATCAAATCACAAGACAAGTGAGTGTCGTCGAAATCCCTGTCAAAGTTGTCGCAAACCTCATAATATCCTCTTGCATTTTACTCATGAAACTCCTAAACAATCAGAATCAAAGGAAGAAAATATTACAAACACTTCCACCACTTCTTTGCTAAGTTATCAAGAGAAGAATCAATCACAAATTGTTTTAGGTACCGCAATTGTCGATATTCTAGATGCACAAGGGAAATTTCGATCCTGTCGAGCATTGTTAGACTCTTGTTCACAATGCAACTCAATTTCAGAAAAATTTGCTAACTCGTTAGGTCTAACGAAAAAGAAGACTGACGTTACGTTAAAGGGCGTTGAAAATCTTCATTCTGAAATCAAATTCAGTACTAGTACAAAAATAAAATCAAGATATGAAAACCATGAATTTAATATGTCCTTTTTGATTTTCAAAGAAATTTCAGAAAAAATGCCTTTATTAACAATTAATAGAAACTCTATTAAAATTCCCAATGAAATATTCTTAGCTGATCCTCTATTTTATGAACCTGCTGAAATCGATATATTAATAGGTGCTGAACATTTTTATGACATGTTAGGTGCAGGTCAAATTCGAATTAAAGGACAAACAGCTCTCTTTCAAGAGACAGAATTAGGTTGGATTTTTGCAGGTCGATGCGTTTCTCCTCGAGCATCTTCAATTTCATGCAATTTAATAAAATTTAAAGAGTTACCCATTTTATGGGAATTAGGAGATGAATCCTCTACAATTCTTAAGTCCGAAGAAGAAAAATCTGCTGAACTTCATTATACTGAAAATGTATCAAGAAATGTATCAGGAAGTTATTCCGTTCGACTTCCTTTCAATGATAAAATAGACTTATTGGGAGATTCTAGAAATAGTGCTTATCAACGTTTTTACGCGTTAGAGAAAAAATTCTCAAAAGATCCCAATCTAAAAACAGAATATTCAGATTGTATTCAAGATTATATTGATAAAGGTCATATGTCTCCTGTTCACGAATCTCATGACATTAAGACTGGTTTCTATCTTCCTCATCACGCTGTAAAGAAAGAAACAAGTCTGACATCTAAAACAAGAGTTGTTTACAATGGTTCATTAAAAACAACAACCGGTGTTTCGTTAAATGATTGTTTGTTAATTGGACCAACTGTACAAGAAGATCTCTTTTCAATTGTCACGAGATTTAGAACACATCCATATGCCTTTACTGCCGACATTGAACAAATGTATCAACAAATTCAAATTGCAGAATCTGACCGTAAGTTTCAAAAAATTTTATGGCGTCTAAATCCTGACGAACCTGTAAAAATTTACACATTAAATACTGTTACATTTGGCCTTGCTTCAGCTCCTTTTCTTGCAATAAGAACCTTACATCAATTAGCAGACGATGAAAAGGAAATTTTTCCTGTAGCTGCTAAAGTATTGCAAGAAGATTTTTACGTCGACGATATGTTGACCGGTAGTAAAACTTTCAATGATGCTCTTCAACTTCGAGATGATTTAATTAATCTTCTCGCTAAGGGCGGTTTTAATTTGAGAAAATGGAGTTCAAATTGTCCAGAATTGTGCAAAAATTTCACTTCCAATTGCGAAGATAAATTTATGTCCCTTGATCAAGAAGATACAGTCAAAGCACTTGGACTTCGATGGAATCCTAAAAAAGACTCAATTTTTTATTCGGTTAATCTATCAAAATCTATTAAACCAGAAACAAAAAGATCGCTTTTATCAGAATGCTCTAAATTATTTGATCCTCTTGGTCTGTTAGGTCCAGTTATTGTTGTTGGAAAAATTTTAATTCAACAACTATGGAAATATCAATTAACCTGGGATGACCCAATTCCTCCAGATATTGAAAACGTATGGTTAGATTATAAAAAACATTTAATTGCTCTTGATAACGTTCAATTTAATAGGTGTGTCACACCTGAAAACACAAAGGAAATTCAGTTACACGGATTTTGTGACGCAAGTGAAAAAGCTTATGGTGCTTGTTTATATATTCGTGCGACTGACGATGAAAACAATCATCACTGCTCTCTTATTTGTTCCAAATCTCGTGTAGCTCCTATCAAAACAATAACCTTACCACGTTTAGAGCTTTGCGGTGCTGACCTACTAGCGAAGTTAACTGAGTTAGCTACACGCGCTTTAAAACTCAAATTTTCAAAAATTATTTTTTGGTCTGATTCAACAATTGTACTAAATTGGATTCAAACTCCCCCCCACACTTTAAAAACGTTTGTAGCCAACAGAGTAGCACAAATTCAATCCTCGACTCAGATGTCTGACTGGCGACATGTACGTAGTCAAGACAATCCTGCAGATTTCATTTCTAGAGGTCAAAATGCAACTGAATTTTTACAAAATTCTCTCTGGGCTCGAGGCCCTCTTTGGTTATCACAAAACGAAGATTCTTGGCCCAATTTCGACTTTGAATCTCAAACGGTATTAGAAAAGCGCGAAATCAAACCAATTTTTACACTAAAAATAACTCAAACAGACTTGTCATTTTTGACAAAATTTGACAATATGAAAAAACTTCAAAATGTTGTAGCATATTGTCAGCGTTTTATTCAAAATTTAAAAACTAAAGACAAAGCTTTGAGATTAAATGGGCCACTTTCTCAAAACGAGAAAAATTCAGCTCTTGAATTAATTCTAAAACTCGTTCAATCGAATTGTTTTTCTCGAGAAATTAGCGACTTGACCAACAATCGAATTGTGTCAAAGACAAGCTGTCTTTTTAATTTGAATCCCTTCTTAGAAAATGGTATTATAAAGGTGGGGGGAAGATTGGTACATGCTGATATTCCAGAATCTCAGAAATTCCCAATAATTTTACCAAAAAACAATCATGTTACTAACATAATAATAAGAGATAAGCACAAGACACGATTGCATGCTGGCATTACAAGCACTCTATACGGGTTACGTCAAAAATATTGGATAATTAATGGGCGTAGTACTGTTAGAAATATTATTCGAAAATGTGTACAATGCTTCAGAGTTAAACCACAAGAAGTTAAATATCTCATGGGGAATTTACCAAAAGAAAGAATTTCGTTTTCTCGACCTTTCCTTCAGGTAGGTGTGGATTTCTGTGGTCCTTTTTATACAAAGGAGCATCGCTACCGAAATCGAACAAAAATTAAAACTTATGTTTCTGTGTTTGTATGTTTTGCAACTAAAGCGGTTCACTTGGAATTAGTTAATGATTTGAGTACCGAAGCCTTCCTCGCTTGCCTCAAACGTTTTTTTGCACGACGAGATGTGTCAAACTCACTTCATTCAGATAACGCAACAAATTTTGTCGGTGTTAACATGGTTTTAAAAAATCTTTATAAGGAGATTGATTCAATTACGCGAGATAAAAAAGTACAAAATTATCTTTGTGACAAGGGAGTCAGCTGGCATTTTATACCACCTAGAGCACCACACTTTGGTGGCCTCTGGGAAGCGGCAGTAAAATCATTTAAGACGCATTTTACACGAATTGCCGGGAATTCATTGCTTACCTACGAACAACTTCATACTTATGTTGTCGAAATCGATTGTTGGGAATTAGCACAACAAATGAGACACCACTTTTGGAATCGGTGGTATAAGGAATACATTAATGAATTATTATCCAGGAGCAAGTGGCAATCGGACACAGATCAAAGTAATATAAAACTCGACACTTTGGTTATTGTCAAGGAAGATGATCTTCCACCAATGAAGTGGAAACTTGCACGTATTAGTGAATTACACCCGGGTCAAGATGGAATTGTGCGAACTGTTACAATAAAAACTGCATCTGGAACCTATAAACGTGCTTTAAAAAAGTTATATCCTCTTCCCATCAATTGAGAAATAATGAACATTAAGTTAATTAATTAAACTTTCTCTTTGTTCATAAAGTTAATTTTTATTACAAATAATAATGTCTAATTTATTTGTTTTGAACGTTAATCGTTCAAGAAGGCCGGTATGTTCTGTCGTGCAACAATTAAAATTAAAAAATAATTTAATTTTTCTCTAAAAACAGAATTTACAAAATTATATTGAAAACTAATTTAAAGAATGTCTTTCAAATTTTTACAAATGTATTTTCTTAACCGTTAGGATTTTAACCGAATGAATATTGCCTTCTTCTTTAGAAAATTGTAAAGAATTTGCTGTTTTATTACTATAATCCTAAACAGATCTAACATAATGGTCACATCTGCACTTTATTACGTACATTGTACTGCAGTGTAGGTAGGATTAAGCTTAATTGCTTTTTCTAAATTGCACTACAAATTTTTGTACCTACGTACCCATCTTACACTTTATGTGCCCCTTTTTTACCTCCAAATTTTTGAATGCTACGTTGCCAAATTTTATTACAAAACTAAGATGTTGCCAAATGTATATTTTGTGAACAACTTCAACAACTTATTACCTTTAACACACCTTTCACGTTAGTCTAGCTTGGACAACCGAAAGCGATGTATCGGTTCCAAAATACAACACAAAAAAATTGTATCACACTAACAGAATCTACTTTAAAATAAATGTTAATTATTATTTGTTACTATTTATAAATAATATTATTTTTATTTCAAAATCCTTGATTATTTCAAGATACAAAACACGGATTATACCTTTTAGTTGAATTAAATCCGGATTGTTGCAGACAATTTTCGGATTTTTATCATAAAGATTTCGGATTGTTTCATGTTTCTTTCGGAATAGGATTTTGCCACACTTAGAAGGAGTTTACACCGTAAGCCTTAAATATAAGCCTCCGCGAGCATAAACGGATATGCCTCCATGAGGATATACTTGCGTCTGCGCAAAGTGTTTGCCTGCAGCTGTGTTGTGAAAGAGTTTGCCTTGACCACGTGTTCGCGCAGGCGCAAATATATGCTCCTGGAGGTATATCTGTTTATGCGCGCGGAGGCTTATATTTAAGGCTTACGGTGTAAACTCCTTCTATGTTTCAAATTGTTGCGGATTAATACCGGATTTCTTGCTTACAGAGTTCGGAATGCTCCGGACATTTTGCGGATTAAGTTTTTTTAACTAGATTAAACTCGGATTGTTGCTGACTGATTCTGTATTCTTTACATATTGATATCGGATAATTCCGTACTTATTTTAGAAGAATTCTTCACCGGTAATAAATTCGGAATATTGCTGACTAATTACGGACTGAATTCGTAGACATTCAGGATTAATCCGGAGTGTTTTCGGATTCAGGTTTTCGTTCGGATTGATATCAGACTATCGCGGATCATTTTCGGACCTTTTTCGTACAATTTTCGAAATAATCCGTACTAATCTGTCTGTATTTAATCCGGAATTAGTCCGAAATTTTGACCAGGGATTGATACTACGAATTAAAATTTTTATATCAAGGGCAGTTCCATACGAAAAGTAAATGGTGGATCACCGATTTTTCTTAAAGTTTGTAATTTTGTAGTATTTGGGGTACTAAATAACTGTGCCAAACAGTTTTGCAAAAAAAAAAAAAAATTTCAAGATATTTAGATTTGAAAAATTAGAAACTGAAAATAAATAAATAAATGTCAATTTTTTAAAATATTAAAAAAAAGTTAAGAAAAATTAAATTTTCAATAATTTGTTTAAACAATAATTTTTTATTGTTAAAAAAATATGCTAAGGACATCCTGGAGTTTCCTAAAAAAATTATTTTCTCAAAATTTAAACCTTCCTTAATAAGTGGTTAAATTTTTAAAAAAGTGCTTTTTGAAGTTTTCGGAAAAAAAATTTTTTAAGTTTGCGCTACGATATTATATACGTATATACTATTATTATAAAAAGTTTAACTATATATTTTTAACTTTTTTATAAAAATTATTTTCCTTTTTTATTGTAAAAAGTCTTTTCCTCCACACTTTATCCAGGCTTATAATTCTAATTTTTTATTTTTATGGTCTTCAGTGGAACAAAAGTCAAACGTTATTGTGTCAAATTTATTTTCTACTAACTGAAAAAATGCTTTAAGGAAAAGATTTTTTACATTAACCCATTGATAGAGTAGAAGGGGGTAATGTAGTGCACTTTTCTTTCGAAGACTCCTGTGGTCGCAATTTTCAACCAATTTTGATCAATAAGGACTCGTTGAAAAGACAATGTTTCTAGCTACATTTATGGTGTACATTATTTTTTTGTAGATGTAGATGGAGCTTTTCTATATCCAAAAAACTGAAGGCACTTTTTTTTCGACATTCTAAAATTTGTGCACGGAGAAAAAGGAATAGTTGACACATCCAGATACATGGATATCACAGCCATATTATATTGAAAAATACGGGATATCCATAGTTAAGGTTGCTGCATCCATATTCTATGGCTGGCTGTAAATTGTTGAAGCAGCAAAAGATCTATGGTTGGGTGATCCATAGTAATGGAAATGGGAAAGAAAAAAATTTGAATCACTCAATTAATTAAATTCCATGTCACTTGAGATATTTTATACACATTTTTGTTAATTAATACACACCACTTATTGAAAACCACATATTTACGATATAAATTATTAACCGATGGGGGAGACACGAACCCTAGACCTAACGCATACTAAACACTAACGCTATCCACTACACTATACACGCAACTACAATATTGGAGCATATAATATTCCTTATATACTATACACATATTTCATGAAAATGAATTTACATAAAAACTAATAGTCAATAACGATAATAAATAATAAACAATTATAACACTATTTATACACAATAAACTCACAACGTGATTATATAGACGTGACAGGAAACCGACACGACAGACAAATTGAGACGACCATTTTTAAATGGATGCCATGATAATGAATTGCGCGCAACATGTATCGAAATATTGAATTAACTATGGATCTCCCAACCAAAGTTTATATGGATGAGGCAGCCATATGTGAAAATCCATAGCATGAATTGTAAGCCCAACCATGCCTATGGATGTCACATCCATATTTGATTCAACAATATAATATGGCTCCCTCATCCATTGAATATGGAATGTGCTTCCATTCTGAAAGTTGTCTCTTCCATTGAATTGGATAACACAACAATATTCTGCTCAACAATATTTTTATGGATATCTCTTCCAGACCTTTTTTTTCCGTGTGGGGCAATGTAGTGCACCACTTTATTAGTCAAATAAAAAGCAGAGAATATATTATAAACGATTTTATTTTATTAGATATAATATTAGGAACAGAAGGAACTTAAAAAATATAATCTAGTAGTGATGCCCACGAGACGAGACTTTGCATGTAAAAACCGAGACGAGATCGAGACTTTGCATGATATCATCTCGTCTCGTGGATAGCACTATAATTTAGAGATTTCTTTGGCCCTGTGTTAAATAAAACTGAAAGAAAACTGCAAAAATTTACAAAAAGAAAACATGTTTAAATAATACATATTTACGGTACTCTGTATAATTGTACTACATTGTCCCCAACCCAGTGCACTACAATGCCCCAAGCACTTTCTTCACGTTGACTTCAATATCGCAATAAAAACAAAATTAAGCGTCAAAACAATACTAAATTTCTGTTCAGAAGTAAATTTTACATGGAAAATCACTTTCCTGATACTTTTTTAACGAGCCTTACATTATTTTCAAGTCACTAAAAAAACGGAAATATGGTTTCGAAATCTATTGTTTTTGAAGTGACGCCACAACTTCTTTTAGAAGAAGCACAATAAAGCCAAAATGATATACATTACTATAATTTGATACCTTAACCCTACCATACCAACGACAAGTAATTCAATTCATTCGTTTAGTCAGTAAAGTCAGTGCACTACAATACCCCCCTCTACTCTACCTATAGGCAAAGGAATGCAGATATAATACAAGTAACTATTGAAATCCTGGCATGGGATCTAATGATAATTTTTGTCGTTGAATGTTAAAAAAATATTTTTTTAACAATTTTTTTTATAAACAAATGAAGAAAAATTTTAGTAGACAATTTTAGTAGACAAAATTAAATATATATATATATATATATATATATATATATTCAGTGTCAGCTACAAAATTGCTACTGACTAATGAACTATGAATGTTTTGTTTTCTTTCAAAACAATTCAAAACAAAATACATCTACTAATACAAAAATTAAATAATATAGATAGTAAAGTATTATTCTTAACTTAAATTACCAAAATATAATAGAGTTTTATTATTATTATTAATAATTATAATTTAATTTATTATAGAACATATAATTTAATGCATTCATTATTATTTGATCAGGTCAACAAAAAAAACTATTATAAATAATTCGTCAATATTAAAAAGCAATATAAATAAAAAAAATAATTCGTCAAACATTGTAAAATATTAAAATTATGCACATATTCAATAAATTTTCTATATCTATATTTAAATAATTAAATAATAATATTATATAAACTTTTAATTCCAATAAAAGAATTTGATTTTATCAGCAATTAATAAGAATTCTTAGATATGTCATTAAAGTTTTAGATTTAGTGTTATTTGTCGATATGATAATTCTAACACTTCAATTTAAAATAAACACTATAATGATATCTAATAGATGTCGCTAATTGTTGGTAAGATTGAATTTTATATATAATAATAATAATAAAAATATAATAATAATAATAATAATAATAATAAAATAATAATAATAATAATAATATAATAGAAATATCTATTGTTTACACGGAAAGAAAAGGTCTGGAAGAGATATCCATGAAAATATTGTTGAGCAGAATATTGTTGTGTTATCCAATTCAATGGAAAAGACAACTTTTAGAATGGAAGCACATTCCATATTCAATGGATGAGGGAGTAATATTATATTGTTGAATCAAATATGGATGTGACATCCATAGGCATGGTTGGGCTTACAATTCATGCTATGGATTTTCACATATGGCTGCCTCATCCATATAAACTTTGGTTGGGAGATCCATAGTTAATTCAATATTTCGATACATGTTGCGCGCAATTCATTATCATGGCATCTATTTAAAAATGGTCGTCTTAATTTGTCCGTCGCGTCGGTTTCCTGTCACGTCTATATAATCACGTTGTGAGTTTATTGTGTATAAATAATGTTATAATTGTTTATTATTTATTATCGTTATCACACCCCTCCTCAAGCGCCGTAAAGTTATACAAAAATGGATCCAACTTCAGTCAACGGAAACTTGTAGCATTAGGCTTATATTTTCCAAATTTTCAAAATGTGAAATTGCCCCAGCTCCTATATTCAAATAAAACGAATTTCCGTAACTATCCCATAATAATAATAATAATAATAATAATAATAATAATAATAATATATAATCTTGAAAAAACCAATTTTTTAGGTTTGGACAATTATGGAAACAATTATGGAGAAAAAATATTTTGTACTGTTTTATTAATTTTGAGTGAAAAATTAGTATTAGCACGAAAATAGAAAACAGTATAAAAAACTTTATTTACAAAAGGAAAAATCAATTGAATCGTAAATTTCGAAAAGGGCTCAACTCGGATTTTTTTAAATTTCACTTTTTTGCATTATTAGGGGATAATGGGGTAACCCCGAACACTAAAGCTTTTTGGTTTTCAAGTTTTTTAAAAATAGGAAATAAAAAAACTGAGTCAATATTTTAAAAATAAAAGTTAAGAGAGTGGTCCTAAGTTGTCCGTGGGCCTAAGTTGGACACCCTGCGTTCCTCAGGCAGAGATGTTATACTGGACGAATTTATAATTTTGTGGTGTGATATATCGATAAACCATGATATAATTTATGGACTTAATTATAATCTAAGATTCTTCTACGCATTATAAGGACAATAATATTGTTTACAAAAAAAATTTTATTTTTTTTATTTTTTTTAGATCAGCTACAAGAGATAAATAATTAAAAATTTATAAATCAGTGTGTGCTTTAGTTCCTTTTATTTAATGTTGTAATAAGAGGTTCTGTTAATTTTTTAATTTAAATTTTTTATTAGCGTAATAATTTGAAACTTGTAAAAATCTACAGGGGTCCAAAGTTGGCCACCTATTATTTTTGTTTATTTTTATTTATGTTTTGTTTCTTTTTAGTGTTTTTCATCACGAGAAAGACCGTGAAAGTGTAACGTAGGAATTAAACAAAGACAAAAAACAATAGAAAATACAAACTACAAAAACGCCAGTCTCTGCAGCCATCCATCAGTGCAAGTAAATAAAATAATGCTTCATTTTCTAAACAAAAATAGTTAAATAATGCTTATTTATTCTCCTAAATGTATCAAATTTTTTAAATTTCTGCGTAACTAAAAAGAATATGCATTTTTTCCTTTCGTTAAAGCGAAAAAATGTGGTGGACAACTTAGGACCGCTATTTCTGAAATGTCAAAAATGCAACTTTTCACTATTTACTGTATTAAGACTACAAAAGCCATTCTATAAGGTTTTAAATACCACAAAATTATAAGAAAACGATCGCTGAACACAATTTTATACTTGTTGACTTGATTAAATTCCATTTTGTTACTATTTTCGAACTGTAAAATTAAAAAAAAACGAGTTGAGCCCTTTTCGAAATTCACGATTCAATTATTTAAAAAAGTTTTTTTTTGAGAAATTGGATATTGGTTCACAAACATTTAATCTTACAAATTCAACATAAGTACATTTATTCATACATAAATACATATTTACAAATCTTGTAATGGTTCATCGATGTCTCATAGTTAAATAACCAGGACAATTCTACAACTGACTTATGAAGTTGTATCGCGTATCATTCATCTCCAATGAACATATGTTGAATCTGTAAGGTTAAATGTTTGGAAAAAGATATCTAATTTAAAAAAAAACTTTTTTAAATAATTGATTTTTCATTTTGTAGATAAAGTTTTCTATCCTGTTTTCTATTTTCATGCTAATACTAATTTTACACTTAAAAATTATAAAACAGCAAAAAATATTGTTTCTCCCTAATTGTTTTTCCTCTTTTACAACTGTCAGGTAAGTAGAACCTTCATCTACATATTTATAAACTTGAAAAATTCATAAACAATAGATATTTGCTTACATTTTTGCGTTCAAACCTGAAAAATTGGTTTTTTAAGATTATGTTTTTGGATGGTTACGGAAATTCGTTTGATTTGAATATAGGAGCTGGGGCAATTTCACAATTTGAAAATTTGGAAAATATAAGCCTAATTCTACAAGTTTTCGTTGACCGAAGTTGGATCCATTTTTGTATAACTTTACGGCGCTTGAGAAGGGGTGTGTTATTGTCTATTAGTTTTTATGTAAATTCATTTTCATGAAATATGTGTAGAGTATATAAGGAATATTATATGCTCCAATATTGTAGTTGCGTGTATAGTGTAGTGGATAGCGTTAGTGTTTAGTATGCGTTAGGTCTAGGGTTCGTGTCTCCCCCCATCGGTTAATAATTTATTTCGTTAATATGCGGTTATTCAATAAGTGTTGTGTATTAATTAACAAAAATGTGTATAAAATATCTCAAGTGACATTGAATTTAATTAATTGAGTGATTCCAATTTTTTGTTTCCCATTTCCATTACTATGGATCACCCAACCATAGATCTTTTGCTGCTCCAACAATATACAGCCAGCCATAGAATATGGATGCAGCAACCTTAACTATGGATATCCCGTATTTTTCAATATAATATGGCTGTGATATCCATGTATCTGGATGTATCAACTATTCCTTTTTCTCCGTGTACGAACATATATATCTTAAGTTTTCAAAATTATATCCAATCAAATATATATAATTAATTTTATTAGAATTTGTCAAAAGAATTTAATTATTTATAGAAAGTGTAAAAAAACTCTTCTCAAGAATTTAATTATTTCAATAAATAGCAAAATTCTTCAAATTTACTACATTCTTTTAAATATTATTTTTAAAAAATATTCTTCACAAGAATTTAATTCTTTTTATAAATTTCCATGAAATTTATAAAAACAATTGAATGATTTTCATAAGTAATAAAATTCTTTACAGAAATTCTATTATTTTAAAAAAATCTAAAAAAACTTAACATTTTAATTATCTTTATAAATGATATGAAAATTCTTCGACAAAATTAAATTACTTTCAGGAATTTTAATAAAATTCATTGTAAAAGTTCCATTATTTCTCTAAATAACAAGAATTCAATTATATCCAACACAAGAATTCGATTATTTTTACAAATTTTTCTTAATTCAATAATTTGTATTTCTATTATATTTTAATAAAATTTCCAAAAAGAATTTAATTATTTTTTAAAAACATTTTGACAAAATTCTACAAGAATATTCAATTATTTTCTAAAAGAATTAAACTTTCATAAGAATTGAAATATTAAGAATAGAATTTATCTAAATTGTTATTAAAAATCAATTATTAAAAATTTGTGTTATAAAATCCTCGCAATAATTCAATTATTTTTATAAATAATAAAACTCATTGCAGAATTTCAATTATTTTTAATTCAATTTTAATCAATTTCCTCGAAAAATGTAATTATTGAAATTATTCTTAAAAATTAGATTAAAATTCATCAAAAGAACTCAATTATTAATTTAATAATATGCAATTATATACAAAATTAATATTAATATGTACATATACTACTTATATGTATATGGGTGATTAAATTTAAAATGTCATTTTCACTATCTGCAAATGTTGACTTGGCGATGTTGAAATTTCTGGTTAAATTATTTTTTTTTTGGTTGACTAGCATGTATAATCCATGAAAGCAATAGTGGTCAAGCACAAAATAACAAATATTTTCGCATAAACAGACAGATTTTTGGAGAAAAAACATATATTTTCACGAGGCACTGTTTCAGTATGTATTCACTAGAACAAACTGAAAATACAATCAGATTTTATAATAAATCATTGTATTAAAAGCTAATAGTCAAATACGAATTATAAAATAATTTATATTAATTTTCACCGTGAATTATGTAGCTGTAAATCACAAGAAGACATAAGCAAGTTAGGGGACACCAGTGACACGCTTAAAGATGTCATTGAAAATTATTTTTAAATAATAAAAAAGATATAAACATATGAGTAAAAATTTAGTTTAAAACTAGAATAATTGAACGTAATAAATAGAAAATATAGGTAGATTTATAATTCATAGAAAAAATGTAGAAAGCTTAATATTGACAAAAAAAGAAAAATATGTTGTTAAATTTTATAATTTCAAAAAACGACTCTAAAATTATTTATTATTATTTACTTTTATTTTAAAATTTTGAGCAAATTTGTCAATTCTGCCTTCGGATTCGGATTCAGCAGCGAAAAATACATAGTGATTAGAACAAAACACTTTTTTTGAGTGCCTGTGTATTTTAGGGGACACCAGTGACAGGGGACACCAGTGACATTCTGCCTCAATTTTCATTTTAAAAAAGAATGATTATATTTCTAACTTTGGAGGTGTGCGATTCTGAAAGTTTCAGTAATAAGTGAGACTATAATGAGGTATTTGAAAAATACTAATATTAAGTACTATTTTGTCGCAGGGACACCAGTGACATTTGTGCTCGGTAAATTCATTCTGCCAATCTTCCATGCATCGTGTATTTTGTAGATAGGTTAGAACGTTGTAGTTTTTTTCTCTAGGCTTCTAGACACATAGTACTTTCTATTAACAGTCGATAAAGCAGTTTCATACTCTTGCACAATTAAATATTAAGCGCGAGATTCAGATTTTGTCATTTTCTCTTAAAAATATGAAATTTAAGGACATACGCTTTTGATTTTTTTCCAACCACTATTTTATTTATTTATATTCGACTAGTAGTTTTTCTTTAAATATAGAAGTTCCACTTTACGAAATAATTTTTTCGGTAATGAAAAACATGAAAAATAACCATTTTTCTTAGTAGACAAGATATGGTTTCATGTTCGCGGACACGGGACACCAGTGACATTTTGCCTGCAATTTTGCTGACAAATTTTTTCTGAGTGCTTTTGGTGGCTAAAAATTAAAATTTGAACAAAATAAATGATATATAAAATTAATGAACCATAATATGTTCGATATATAAGTTCGGACTCGAGTTTTCTCGGCAGGACAGCAAAATGACATTTTAAATTAAATCACCCATATATTAACAATGAAGATGCTATTTAATAAATAATAAAATTCCAAATATTATAATAATAATGTGTAATAATGAATATATATGTAAGGAGAAATAAATAAGATGACAACCGAGCGAGGTGTATGTCGCTAGTAATACAATAATTTGCAAATAAAGCTTTTATTTTGTATTAACACATATATTTAATGCAAATTAAAAAACAATTTTAATTATTCTTTTTGTAAAGTTAACATTTAATTTAATAAAAACTTCATGCAGAACATAATAATCAAATAAAATAAAGTTATAATGGTAAATAAAATTTATGTATTGAGGGGCTGATAGTAAAAATAATTCAAAATAATAACGGGAGCAAAAGTAGAATAAGTGACTTAGAAGCAAAAACAGATTAAAATGATTGTGTAATTTCTTGATAAATTAATTATAATAATTACAAAATATTAATTCAAATAAAATAAGTTTTTTTATTATTGATAATATTTTTTAAGCATTAGTATAATTAATTTATCAAGAAATTACATAATCATTTTCACCCGTTTTTGTTTTATTTGCATAATTAAACTTGTAGATAGTGAACTCTCTCGCGGAAAGTTAACCAAAGTTCGAGAAAAATATGTACGAAAAACGTCACTATGTACATAGTTCTCTACTTTTGTGACTTTTGAGACCAGTTTACTGACTTACCTATGTACATAATGCTCGTGAATTAGGATTTCAGGGGTCAAGTGGGTTGAAAATCCTGAAAATTTTGTAGATAGGTCGTCTCCTTCTGCAGATAGTGACACTTTAAAAAATATTTCTCGAAAATCTATGTAGATAGTTTAATTGACCGCTAATTATCTTCTAATCTAATTAAAATTTTCAAATACGAATACGACTATTAGATTCATCTTTTCATTACGAATCCAAAGGTATAAAAAACTCATTTTTCATGAAATATGTAGATAGTGCCTTTTTAAACTGGACGGCAGTATATCAAGATTGCTTTATTAGCATTCGCTATTGTAAAGATTATTCTTTACAAACTAGAAAATTACTTGTATATACAGTAATGTATGGTAATTTCACTGTATACAAGTAGAGAGCAATGTATTTTAAATGCTTAAAAATTGATTATTTTTAATTTTTCTCCGCAACTTTGTATTATTAATTTTCAATATTTTTATACCTGTCCTTTATTTATGTTTAGAATTTAATTTAATTAAAAACCAGGTAAACAAAATATATATGTGTAAAATTAGAGAAAAGTAAACAAATTTTATACGTATGTAAATTTTGTTACATTTTTTAATTTAATTTTACGAAAATTAAACAAAAATGTTTCATTTAGAATATAAAAAATTATTTTTAAAGATGAAAAATAGTTTACTTAGATCAAACAAATTTCACTTGGTTGAAATAAATTTTATTTGGTTCGAAAAAAATTTTATTTGTGCCGAATGGAAATTTTTATTTGTGACCTAAGAAACAAAGGAATTAAATGTTGTTATGTTTGCCTTAAATTTATCTTGATCAAAAGTTCCTTTTTAATTACAAAAATTTGAAATGAGTTTTTATTAAATATCTTGGATGTAATAAAGATTCAATATCAATACCTGATAGTTCTTAGAAATAGTTCCGGCGATTAAATGGTAGAAAATAGGTTTTTTTATGATAGGGGGCCAACTTCACGCAGCCTTCCAATATTGAAAAAATGAATTTATAATTAGAGTTCTGAGTAATATTAAAAGAGTTCTAGAGTTCCCTACACTTTATTTAAATAGTTCTGATAATTCGAAGTAAAAAAAATTGAAAACACGATAATTTTTCAAAAAAAATATGTTACGTTACAAGAGTACAAAAACTACTGAACTACAAAACGTTAAAGTTTCAAAAAAGGGACCCCTGGTTAAAAAACCAGACAGATTTCGGACTAATCCGAAATTTGTCCGAAATTAATCCGGAAAAATCCGAACTCTGTACGGTTTGTGATCAACTAGTGAATCCGGAGTTGGTCCGATGAAGTCCGAAATTAATATCAGTTAATTTTAACTAGTGAATCCGGAATTAGTCCGAAGCAATCAAAAATTAGTCCGGACAATTTAGTGAATGTTAATAAAAAAATAATTATACAAGTTACACATGTTAATTATTATTACTTTATGGTACATTCAACATATTTTTCGATTTACCTATCGCAATTTTATTTACATTAACTTAAAATTTCTAACGCTTGGGGATTCGAACCTACACTTATGTAACATTATAACGCACCGAAATCGAATACACTAACCACTATACCACGCTCGCATGGGAGTTCAAATTCATAATAGAATTTATAGAGTGTCACGAAAAGAAATGACAAGAAACTAACACATAATCAGTGTCAATTTTAATATTGAAACAAGATAATTAATAAGAGACGCATGCTTATTCCCGAAATCTTTTTTAACCAAATAGTTATTTGATATAAAACTACTTAACTTAAAATTCACATAATATGCACATTATTTGACATAAATTTCATTGCACACAAAAACCATTTAACATAAATATCATTTGTCATAGAATTAATTAAACAAAAATATTATGTTACATAAAACTCAGATATCTTAATTCCCATTTGACATAAAAATTATGTAACATAAATTTCTATTGACATAAAAATCATTTAACATAAATTTCTTTTGACATAAAACTCATTTAACGTAAATTTTATTTCTTATAAAATTCATTTGACATCAATTATTTCATTTGGCACAAATGTCATTTAACGTAATTCTCATTTGACATAAATATCATTAGACATAAAATTAGCTTGACATAAATTTCATTTGACGTTAATATCATTTAACATAATTATTATTTAACGTAAAATTAAATTTATATAAATTTCATTTAGCATAAATTCCATTTAATATAATTCTCATTTGACATAAAATATACTTGACATAAATTTCATTTGGTATAAATCCCATTTAACATAATTTTCATTTGACATAAAGTTCACTTGATATCAATTTCATTTGACGGTAAAGTCATTACACATAATTCTCATTTGACATAAAATTCAGGTGTCATAGATTTTATTTTACATAAAGATCATTTGACCTAGAAATATAGGCGCGAATTTCAAAATTGGCGAATCACAATGTTGTTGATAATATCTAATTGGTTACTTTTAAAATTGGCACCGATATTTTTATGTAAAATGTAATTTGTGTGAAATGATTTTTATGTCAAATGAGAATTTTGTTAAATGACTTTTATGACAAATGAGAATTGTGTTAAATGTCTTTTATATCAAATGAACTTTATGTCAAATGAAAATTATGTTAAATGGGATTTACACCAAATGAAATTTATGTCAAGTAAATTTTATGTTAAATGAGAATTATGTTAAATGGTATTTATGCTAAATGAAATTTATATAAATTTAATTTTACGTTAAATAATAATTATGTTAAATGATATTCACGTCAAATAAAATTTATGTCAAGCTAATTTTATGTCTAATGATATTTATGTCAAATGAAAATTACGTTAAATGACATTTATGCCAAATGAAATTGATGTCAAATGAATTTTATAACAAATAAAATTTACGTTAAATGAGTTTTATGTTAAAAGAAATTTATGTTAAATGATTTTTATGTCAATAGAAATTTATGTTACATAATTTTTATGTCAAATAGGAATTAAGTTATCTGAGTTTTATGTAACATAATATTTCTGTTTAATGAATTCTATGACAAATGATAATTATGTTAAATGGTTTTTGTGTGCAATGAAATTTATGTCAAATAATGTGCATATTATGTAAATTTTAAGTTAAGTAGTTTTATATCAAATAACTATTTGGTCAAAAAAGATTTCGGGAATAAGCATGCGTCTCAATTAATAATACTAGTAAATTTGTAAAAACAAATTATGACTGCAGAATTAAATATTTTATTTACCATAAGTAAATACCCTGAATAAAAAGTAGGACCGATTTCGGACTAATCCGGAATTTGTCCGCAACAGTACGGTTTATTGTGGAGTATTTTACCCTGAATTAAGTTTAAAATTAATACCGTTTTTTATAACTATTGAATTCGTAATTAGTCCGGTTTAGTCTGAAGTTAGTCAGATCATATACAACTAGTAAATGCAGAAGTAATCCGATTGGCTTAACCAGTGAATCCGCAGCTAATCCGAAACAGTCTGCTTATGGTCAGGTTTTTGTTGTAAAATCATTCAAAAATCATTCATTCATTAAGTCTTTGAATTGGATTGATTATGGATTGTATTGAACTGTCTATGGATTGTATATATGAGCGGCTGGGAAGAAGAATTCGCCAAGCGCTCGACCGAAAGGGATAGTTCCAGTCAGGTAGCAGTGTATGTCCCAGAGGCGCTCACTGCTACCTGAATGATATTATCCTTTTCAACCACGCGCTCGGCGAGTTCTTCTTCCCATCCGCTCATATGTTTACAAATTCTTATAATAATAAGACTTATTTTCGGACAGGGGTGTTTTCATCGGGTATTATTCGGATTGATGCTAACTATTACCGGATTCTTTGCATACAGGTTTTGGATTGTTTCATACTTGTTTTGGATTAAATCTTTTAACTGGACTAAATTCGGATTATTGCGGACTGATTTCGTATTCTTTACATACTGATTTCGGATTATTCCGCATTTATTTTAGATGAGTTTTTTGACAAATATAATTTCGGATTGTTGCGTAATAATTACGGACTTAATTCAGACATTTAAGATTATTCCAGACTGATTTAGGATTCACAATTTCACTCAGATTGATGTTAGATTAACGCGGATCATTTTCGTACAATTATCGAACTAATCCACACTAATATACCAGCATTTAATCCGGATTAGTCCGAAATTTTTACCAGGGATATAATATGATTCAGGTTGCCGTCTATTACCAGATTCTTAGCATACATATTTCGGATTGTTTCGTATTTGTTTCGGAATATGATTTTACCACACTAATTCCGAATTAAAGCGGACTAATGTCGGATTCTTTGTGTACATATTTCGGATTATTTCGTATTTGTTTCGGATTATACCTTTTAGTTGGATTAAATCCGGATTGTTGCAGACAATTTTCGGATTCTTAGCATAGAGATTTCGGATTGTTTCGTACTTCTTTCGGAATAGGATTTTGCCACATTTAATTTCAAATTGTTGCGGACTAATACCGGATTTCTAGCTTACAGAGTTCGGATTGCTCCGGACATTTTGCGGATTAAGTTTTTTAACTAGATTAAACTCAGATTGTTGCGGACTGATTCCGTATTCTTTACATATTGATATCGGATAATTTCGTACTTATTTTAGAAGAATTCTTCACTGGTCATAAATTTGGATTGTTGCGGACTGAATTCGTAGATATTCAGGATTACTCCGGAGTGTTTACGGATTCAGGTTTTCGTTCGGATTGATATGAGACTAGCGCGGATCATTTTCGGACCTTTTTCGTACAATTTTCGGACTAATACGTACTAATCTGTCCGTATTTAATCCGAAATTAGTCCGAAATTTTTACCAGGGACCGTACACATAAAACGTCACGCGAACAGGGGGGGGTCAAGATTTGGTAACGACCTATTGAAAAAATGGCGCTAATGTATGGGACAGTGTGTGACATGGGGGAGGGGGGTCTAAAATGGTTAAAAATCGCGTGACGTATGATGTGTACGGACCCAAAAATTTGTTTTCGATAAATTAAGAGTTCTATAAGTTCTGATCAGAGTTCTGTTCTGTGAGCCTCCAATAGTGTTTGATAAAAAACCCTTATAACAATGTTTTCAAATACAGTGAGTTCTCGCGAGTCGTTCAAACTCGCCAGTCGTTCAACAGCTGATCAGTGTCCGATTCACGAGTCGTTCAATTTCTAGCATGCGCGCGCCGGTGCTCAGTGCTGTGTAATTTAAACGGACCAAAGTCATTGAAAATCGTGTCTTTCGGGGCGATAAAAATGTTTCACACATCCCTGAAATCGCCTTGGAGGCGTGGCTTATGCGTTGAACGACTCGTGAGTTTTATGATCTTGAAAATTTTCGAGAATTGAACGACTCGCGAGAACTCTCTGTACTAAAAAAAGAAGAGTTTTGCAAAATTTCAAAAGTTATTAACAAAATAAAAAAAGTTATGAAAATAACATTTTACGAGTTCTGAATAGAGTTCTGGCATCGTCATAAAGAGTTCTATAAGTAATTCTAATAACATTTTGCTCTGAACCCAAAATCTAAAAAGTTAAAGGATTTTGAAATTTTTTAAAATGTCAAATTTAAAAATTCAAAGTTCTGAGAGTTCTGATTAGTGTTCTGGCATCGGCATAAATAGTTCTACAAATAATCCTAATGAAGTTTTGATCGAAGCCCAATGGGAAATCTCTGTGCAATGACAACACCCAATGGGAAGTAAACGATTGGTTCAATAATGGGCGAACTCCGTTCCATTATTGGAACATTAATGGCAACCATCATTGGACCACCAATGGTTTAAACTTGGGATGATCACGCTACTGCCAATGATCGGTAGCCAAGCATCGGGCCAATATTAGTTGCCAAGGAATTGCCAAGGAAACAAAATCGATTTTCAAAAGCTTGATTTTTTATTGGCAGCCAAAAAAAAAACCAAAATTTTGAAAATTCATTTTTTAAAATTATTAATTAAAATTTATTTTTAAAAAATAAATTTTTCAAAAATTTATTTAAAAAAAATATATTTTTTAAAAATTTATATTTTTTTAAATTAATAGAACGTATTAATTTAATTTTTCACCTCTGGTAAAACAAAGGTGAAAGACTGATAAAAATTCCCTCACCGTATCTCACAGTGGAGGGATAACTGTGAATGTCTTTGCGAGAGAGGAGCAGGTACTTATAGAGCCAGTGAAACAGGTCACAAGCGAGAAGAAATCACTAGCATGCACTCTGGCGGCGTTTGTCGGAACTGTTTTCTGGCGCGCATGCATATCCTGACATTACCGACACAGCGCTTGGCAATCAACGTTGCGCCACTTCCGATTTGACAACATCAATCTTTTCCTTACCATACATAAAAGTTTGATTTCCATCTTTCTTCTTTCGACGAATTTTTCTAAAAATTCCAATTTTTGTCTTATTTACATTAACGCATAAGCAACAAGAGTAATTTCAACGAAGTTCCCACAGATACCTCTCTAATTCCTTCCTTTAAAAATTCTTCTAAATCTGCTATGAATAACGAGAAAAGGAGAGGACTGCACACCTCTCCCTGCAGCATTCCCCTTGTAATTCTGGTCGATTCAGAAATACTATCATTATTTCTAACAGAAACATTAGCCTTATCATACAAGCCCATAAGAATTTTTGTTATTTTGTCGCCCATGCCTAAGCTGTACAAGTTTTTCCATAGGAGTTCGTGATTAACAGATGAAAAAGCACCTTCAAAATCGACAAACAATTCAATTACAAGACATGATTTTAATACATTGTTATACAAAAATAATTTTTTTAATTCATCAAAATTTCTGCGACGATTACTTTGATAATGACTAACATTAAAGCAAAAAACATCCCTGTAAAAAAATATTGGGAGTCCGCCATTCCGCATTGCGAGTAGGCCAAGTCCAACCCGGAATCGCGTGTATTTTTCGTATTGGGATGCATGGAGAACACGGAATAGGACAGTCGCAATACGGACTTTAAGGAAGTTGTTAACAGGTATGCAGACCTTCAGAAAAAATATTTAATTGACATTAAAGAATTTTTTAATATTATTGCTATTTGTATCTTCTAGAAGAACAAATATCAATTTTCAAGAAAAAAATTTGAAACTTACAAAAATTGTTTATTTAGTCATTTTGCATATGATCAAAGTTTTCTTCATATTAAAAGGTTAAACTTTTTCAAAACTTATTCGATTTAAGTCTATGATGGCTTATATTCTTCAGAAAATGATTCTCTATAACTTGACCGCTCAGATTTATAAACAAATACACCGTTTTCAAAATATGCTTATTTGTTTAAAAAAGTGATTTAATTTAAAATTTTTTTTAAACAAATAAGCATATTTTGAAAACGGTGTCTTTGTTTATAAATCTGAGCGGTCAAGTTATAGAGATTCATTTTCTGAAGAATATAAGCCATCATAGACTTAAATCGAATCAGTTTTGAAAAAGTTTAACCTTTTAATATGAAGAAAACTTTGATCATATGCAAAATGACTAAATAAACAATTTTTGTAAGTTTCAAATTTTTTTCTTGAAAATTGATATTTGTTCTTCCAGAAGATACGAATAACAATAATATTAAAAAATTCTTTAATGTCAATACAATATTTTATCTGAAGGTCTGCTAGGCTCACCACCTTTTCCAGACGTTTCAGCCGGCCGTCTATGCATTACCGAAGGGAGGGGGGTGTCAATACATGGGAAACAAGCTTTGTTTCAGCCGGCAAGGCCGGCGAAAACCGGCCAAGGTGGCAGCCCTAAGGTCTGCATACCTGTAAACAACCTCCTTAAGGCTAAGTGCTGTGGTTGCAATACGGAATCCAAAAATGGCACTGACTGGTTTAAATGACGTGAAATAGATAAACAAACATTTTTAACAAATTTTTTTCTGAATACAGACTAAATTACAATAATCGAAAAAATTGTTTAAATCCGAGCGAAAACGCATTTGTAAATTGTAAAATTGAAAAGTAATATAAGACAGACACATCAAGAAGCGGTTTACTGCCAGTCGCCAGAAGAGAGCAGAAGCATGCAGCGAGCAAAATAGTCCAGCTGTCATATTCTTTATACATTAATTTATATATATTTATATAAATTTATATATTTATATATTTATATATTATATTAATATAATATATAAATTAAAATATAATAAATATAATATATAAAATATAAATTTAAATATAATATATAAATATATAATTTATATATTTATTTTGTTTATACACTTGTCTTCAGCCTACATAACTTGGCTATACAAGTGTCTCTTTACAAATTTCTCTCGTACAATATTTCTATATACATTCCTTACACTAAATTTTTGCGCCTACAGAGCGACTTGAAAATTTAGGAGCACTCGCATTCTGCCTGGACCACCCGTCTAATGGGTTTCCGCCAGTGGAGAGGGAAACTGTAGAAAACCTCTCCTGAGTACAACCGGTTTATCGACAGTCGAGTTCTAATGGTGTGTACTGGACAATAATCGACGGTGCACATCATTATACCTCGACGTTAAACCTCCCGCTCAGATTGTCTCACGTGCCGGAAAAATACCAAGCCAAATGGGCGCGAACTTACCCTTGGTCCTTAAACGACCGCCAAGCGAGGCATCCATCCGACTGAGCTAATCTGTCGGGCCATTAATTTATATATTAATATACATTAATTATACCAATTAATTATGCCATTAATTTCCAATTTTACATTTTACAACCGCGCTTCTTCATTAATTTAAACAATCTTTTCGATTATTGTAATTTAGAATATGCTTATCCATTGTACGTTGACATTTTTCATAAAAAGTGTGTGTGTTCAGAGTCAGTGCCGTTTCTGGATTCCGTATTGCAACCACAGCACTTAGCTATAAAGTCCTTAATGCGATCACCATGACTAATAAACATCAGTTATTCCCTCCTCAAGTCAAATTTTCATTTCAATTTAGTCCATATTTGTATTATTTGGGTGTGAAAACATACATTTTTTTACTTTACCTTGCGGCTCGAGCTAAATTTCTTTTCTTTTTAGCATTATTAGCCGATATTTTTTTAGGGATTAATAATACATTATTTTAAGGCGTACTTACGTTTGCGAAGGCAAAAATAGGTCCCACTTTAATGTTTTTTTCAGTCATTTTATTTAAAATAGAAAAAACAATTTTTGCACCTTTAGGGGGGGGGGGGGGGTAAGGTCTAAACGGTGAAAAAGCATGTTTTTAAGAATGTTTTTTGGCGATACGCAGAAAGTTAATTTATTTTATCGCTTTGCATATAATATTGCAACATTTGAAACAATATTTCTTTAAATTTTAATTTAAAAATATTAAGAATTGAACGAGATAATGAAATTTTCCTCAGACGCTTCCAAAAACCGTTCAAAATCGACTAATTCACTGCATTTGTCAAAAAAACATGCTCGGACGTTTATAATGATATCTCACGAACCGAATAAGATTTTTAAACTCTTTTGGTCTTAAATTAAAGATGAGACTTGAATGATCACATCTATATAAGTTTCAAATTTTTCTACAATTTTAAAAAAATGTGCAGGGGTTGAAAAAATTTCCAAAAAAATTTTATTTTTAAAATTTTTTTGTTAAATTTGTTGATTGCTGCAATCTTTGTATAAATTATTAAAATTTTTAGTTATATATCATTAACCGTAGAATTTAATAATCTTTCGAATGGTATATTACTTCCTCATAGAGGAAGTATTGTAATACCGAAATTTTTCGAGTTCGATTTTTTGACATATCTTTATGTTATTTGACCTCAGGAGTTAAAAAATGACATTTTTAAAAAATGTCATTCCGTATGTGTGTGTGTGTGTGTGTGTGTGTAAACATCACATTTTCATAAATATCTCGAAATTATGAAGAGCTTTTGGGTTGAATTTTTTTTTAAATTGTAGATCTCACCTGCGGACATAAAATGAGAGTACTTTGAGATAGATTAATAAAGTTTAACTAAATTTTTTTTGGATTTTTAATTTTGCAAAAAAACGTTTTTTGCCCATAACTTTAAAAAAATGTTAGGACACCTATAAATGTTTTTCCATGATTTTGTAGAGTTTTTTTAGACGCATCTTTTGAGCCCTAATTGAACATTTTTCGTCCATATTAACCAGAGATATTAAACTTTTAAAAATTCAAAATTTTAGAAAATAAGACTTTTTTGAAAATTTTGTTGAAAAATGTAGAAGTAATCTTAAAATTATCGTTACCGACTTGTAGAGCTTCAAAAAACGCTTCGATTGACCTATTTTTGAACCTAATTCCGATAATAAATTTCGAAATTATTGGTATTTTAAAAACCAAAAATTGTGGAAAATGACATTTTCTCAACTTTTTTGTTTGAAAATTTTTGTTTAACTATTAAACTATTATAACTATAGTGTAGAGTATTTAAAAATACATTGATTGACCCAAGATTCAATCACTTTTACCATATTTATAAAAAGTTATTTGTATATTTCTATTATTTTTATCTCTATGAGGAAGTAAAGTGTTTATGAAATGAGCACCAAAATTATACAAAAAAATATACAACTTGGCAGCGGTTTTTGTTAATTTTTTGACATTTGTATTTACAAAAAAAATCCTGATTTAATGAGTGGTATGTTTTTGGCCCGTGCGCGTGTAGCTTTACCGATAATTCTTGACGGTAGTATACATTAATACCTATAATAGTGGACGTATGTGATGAAATTAAAAAAGTAAAAAAAACGAAAATGCGGTACTTTTAAATTCAATTTTTAAGAAATGATGATTTTGATCTTTTGAATTTTTGACTTTAAAAGTACCACAGTTTCGTTTTTTTTACTTTTTTTATTTTCATCACATATACGTTCACTAGGTATTAATGTATACTAAGGAATAAATTTTGTTTTTTTGATTTTAGACTGTCAGGCTCTATGGGGGGCACCGCAAACTCTTACAAATTTGAGATTGCCATTTTTGGCGCCCTTTACGAATCGTAAATAACGGTTAAAAAACGAAACAATTTTTTCTTTTTGTAGTTTTTATATTGTACTTTAAGGTGCAAAAATTGTTTTTAATATTTTAAATAAAATAACTGTGAAAAAAAACATTAAAGTGGGACTTATTTTTTGCCTTCGCAAACGCAAGTACGCTTTAAAATTTAACGTGGTCTTCATCAAGTTTTTTGGCTGTGAATTTTGCCCAAAACAGCCTATTTTACAGATTTGGACATTTTTTAGGAAAAAAAATGAAAATTGTGAGTATTTTTGAAGATTTTAACTTTCTTCACTCTATTCTGTATTTTATTAAAGAAACTATTCATTAAGGTGTTATAGGGGAGAGTCTCCAGTTTTGAGCCGGGTTTCATTTTTGACCCGTAAATTGTAAACGGATAAACGAAATTGTAAATAAAATACACCGTTCGAAAGGTAACAGAAATACGCAACTTTTATTAAAAGAAAGTGTAGTGTTTCGATGAACTCAAAAAATTTTATGATACATTTTCCGAGCACATCGCTTTTGTCAAAAAAAAATGTCTCTAGTTGTGAGACACTCATTAAAAATTGCTAAAATTTAATAAGTTTGACATAAAACGTTATGTTTAGTAGAAATAATTAAATATATTAATAATATATATTATTATATACTAAATAATAATATTTATTCGCCAAAATATGACTATCAAATAAACACAATTTAATAGCTTCAACAAGAGCATTAAAATATTGATTTCTTCTGAATCAATTGACTTTTTTCCACTTGACATGCATGCCCAAAAATACTAGAAAAAAAATCAAAACAACATTTAAATAGTATGCCTGCAAAGTCGTATTTTTTATGCTGCCCAGATGGGTGTTGACACCGTCTCACAACTGGTGATATGCTGTGTCTCACACCCAGAAATTGGCGCTATTTCGAAAAAGGAAAATTAAATTATTTTCAACCGTAGATTGGAACAATGCAATATTGCATCACAAAATATAAGGAAAACACTAAAAGAAAATACATTACATTTACCTTTTCCAATTAATTAACTTGGAAAAAAAGTACTTTGCATTTATTGAAAAAACGCTTTTTAGTCGATTATCACACACAGTGTTGGTATTTAACAAAAACAGTTTATATATCCGCTTCAGCGTACACGAAAAAGTTGGCTCATATAAAAAGAAATGTTTTTATATAAACCAATCGTTTTTTTAATATTGCATTTTAAAAAAAATTGACTGTCTCACAACTGGAGACTCTCCCCTACTATTGAGGAAAAAATTATTTTTCAATTTTTTTATTGGATTAAATAATGCATAAACCATCAAAGAATGTCGACAAAAATTAAATAAACTACTTTTTACATAATAATTTAAAATTTTAAACGTATTAAAGTTTGTTGATAATTTTTGGGGATACAAATCAGTTTAATTATAGTATAAAATATAAAGCAACGGTTATATGGTGCTATCTGGGATAGCAAAATAAAAGTGAAAAAGTTAAGTCGATATTTTAAATATTTCATATACTAAATGCGTCCTGAAATTTTAAAAGCGTTTCTCTTAAAAATACATTCTTCAAATAACTGCGTATACTGTAACTCGCTCAATTTTTGACGGATTCATTTGGAATTTTAACTGTAACTTTTCAGATAAATTATCTAGGGAAGATTGTTATTAAGAATTCAAAATCGATTTTTAGTTAATAGATGAGAAAAAATGTTAAAATTGATGCCAATTGGCGAATTTTTCATAAAAATATATAATCAATGAAGTCGAACCCAGTTATCAGCACCCACTTAATTTTTTAAATAAAATTTTTAAGTTAAATATTTTTAATGAAGCTAAAACTAGCTCCATGTTATCGGTACCCAGTTAATTTTTTAAAATTTTATGTCAGTTTTAAACAATAAAAATATTTAACTTTTAAATTTAATTTCCAAAATTAAGTGGGTGCTGTTTTTTGAAAGATTCTGAAATTGAGATCATTAATATGTCAAAACGTTGCATTCCAACAATAATTTTGATACTTCTTTTGTCTCAATTTGATATCCTTAAAAATACTGTGTTAGGAACACTTTTTTTAATAAAAATTTATTGTTTAGTATTTCTCAGTTTTTTCGTGCATTGAACGTTCGAGTAAATCTTCAAGTACATTTAAATAAAACATTTCTCTGATATGGATGTAAAACCAAAATTTTTGAAAAGTAGCCTATTTTTAAGCTTAAAACTAGATTCAGTCAATTATTTTAGATCTTAAAATCATCCTCTAAAGGATATAATTTTTTAAAAATTTTATTCAAAAATTGTAATTCTTTTTAAATTGTAAAATTTGAATTATTACTGTGACAGATCGACAAAATGAATCAAATGTGTTCGACGAGGCCGATGCTCGAAGTTCAGGAAGATGGCAAGGAGAAGCAGGACTCTTGGCGACACCGCCACACGGAAGTTTTCCCATGCAGAACGTTGGACCAGTTAAATTTGAAGTTCCAACCGTTCCAGTTATTTTTATCCTCGGTAACTTTTTAAAATCATTATTTTACCTGTGTATAATTTGTTTTAAAATTCCAGAATTTAAGGTTTTCAAATTTTTTATTCCTCTCTCTAAATCTTAATCACTGAAATTCTCACTAATTTACACTGAAAAAACAGTTTACTTGATTCAAATAAACGATTTTACACGGAAAAAAATAATTCGGAAATAGTTCCTGAATTCGTTCCGAAATTGAGGATATGAGGAAAAGTCGGTAATTATTATAGAGCTGTTATTTGTAAGAAATGTCGAACTTTCAAAATAGATATTTAGGAATTATATGGTAAGAACTCGGTATTTATGTGATAGTTTTTACGAAATGTAGCGGCTGAGTATTTCAGATAGTCTGGACGGTAGAACTTCCGATGAGTTCGGGAAAAATTCAGAGGGTCGCTTCATACATGAAGAAGCTCTTATAAGGGCTACAGAATATAGTTCCGGAACAATTCCGTAGCAAAGAAAATAAAAAAAAGAAGTTGTGTATACGCGTATATACTTGATCGACATTCGTCAAGCAAGGCGAACTGTGATTGGTTGAGGAGGATACACACACATACATGCATACATAATACACTTATAGCTACCTATATATATTCTAACGCACACATAATTTATACACAAATAAACGCAAATACACGACGCATTGAATCGCACGCTGGTTGTAGGGACCTGGGAAGTCTCTTATATATACTAGACTTTACTTTTATTCAGCGCTTGTGAAAAACGGGGTCGGCACATCTTTTCTTTTGATGAAGTTCGGGAATTATTATGAAATTTAAACTGGAGTTCTCCTTGATTAGACGCTTGTAAATACTATTTTAGAAGAAATATAATTTCTACGACAAAATTTCGATAATATTATAGACCAGTCCTGTATTTCTCCAGGAATTTATTTACAATGCTGATTTTAAAAGTCTCACAAGAACCGTTTCGTAATTAGTTCGGAACGATTCAGATATACTTACATTGAATTTCTAAAAATTTCTGGAACTTTGCACAAATCCTCAATTATGGAACAAATTCAGGAACTCTTACAGAATTTATTTTTTTTGTGTACTTGTATATTATCAAATGAATATTTATTTGCATCAAACAATTTTTATTTAAATCTATTAAATTTTTATTTGCTTAAAGTACTGAAATTATTTGTTCACTCTCTAAATCTACTTTTATTTACCTATATCAAATAAATTATATATTTTATTCAAATAAAAATAATTCTCTGGGTGTTTACTAATTGAATTGTAGTTAATGCCAAAAGTTTTAGTTATTTTGACATAACCCAAAAGTAAATTTAACTAATAGTTATTAACTATTCACTGAAAGAAAAATATGGAAGGTACAGGCATAATTTAGGTTATATTACCCATATAGTATGGCTGGAATAGAAACAGCCCAACAGTTAGGGTATTTCAACCATAACATTAGAACTAGACGAAAATTTCTAAAGCGCACTAACCTCTTAACCAGATTTGACATTAGTTTCGTTCGCTCACAAAAGAGGTGCTTGTGATTCTGACATACATATTACAAATTATAGGTTAAGTGTTTCTCATTTTTAAATTTCTCATTTAACCTAACTATTGAGGTAAAATCAACATTCGGTTTCTCAAAACTTGACAGAAATTCATAAACATAACCAAATTCCTAACATACCGAAATCATTTCTTTTAGTGTAACTATTTAATTATAGTAAAATATTGCTATTTAAATTAGTGACTGACTTTTCCCTATTGAAAATCACCATATGGGAAACCCCATGGGATCCTATGTCAAAAACCATGTAAAACCGTACTTCCATGAAGGAAACCACGTGGTTTACCATGTGGTTTCCCATGTCAAACCATATGGGAAATTGAGACAGGATTTTAGATAGGAATAATCATGAGATTTGAACAGTTTGTCTATTACTTTGTGAGTTTGTCTATGCATAAAACCATATCAAATCCCACATGAAATCCTGCACGTTTTTCCCAGTCAAATCCTAAACCAAATCGCATGTGAAAAACAGTATCATTTATTTATAATTACTTTCCTAAATCAATCCCCAAGGGAAATCCTTTTTCCTCTTTTTTAAATTTTCCCATGTCAAATCCTAAACCAAATCCCATGTGAAAAACATTATCTGCCTTATTGAATATCCCTACATGGGAATCCACTTGGAATTTTACAAAGGATTTCACATAGGATTTTATATGGGAATTGACATAGGATTTCATGCAAGATTTCTCCTAGGATTTAATATGAGATATCACATAGTATTTTATTAAAGATCCAATGAAGAAATTTTCAAAGGATTAAAAATTATTTAATAAAAAATTAAATAATAAATAGTATTAGTGTTACAAGTCATCAAAAAAGTAAAAAAATCGATAAAACAGGTCAACAAAAAAAGACTTACTTTTTTATGGGATAGAGGAATGGTTTCCTATGTATTTTTGGACGCTGAACACGATCCTGACTTCCAAAATTGCCCATCACGTCAGGATTTTGAGAAAAGTGGGGGTAAAAACCCCAAAAACGCTTTTTTAAGGATTTTCAAAAAAATTTTTCTCTTTAACCTGACGTATTAGAGACTTCCACAAGGTCTTAGATTAAAGCTTGTAATGTGAACTACAAGATCCATATCCATAAAATAAAAAAAATTAACATTTTTTTAAAAAAATGTGGTTGAAGACACCAAAAATGTGTGTTTTTGGATTGCTTTAATAGACTTCTTGAAATTGATTGGATTCGCTTGAAAATGGTTACTCGGGGTTTTTAAGGTCGCTGATTACGAATCCGATATTAGTTTTTAAAAATTAAAAATGTCGGATTCGTAATCAGCGAATCCAAAAACCCTGAAGTAACAATTTTCAAGCGAATCCAAGCAATTCTTAATTTTTACATCTGCCATTTTGGTTCCGCTATTTTTAATTTTTGAAAACTAATATCGGATTCGTAATCAGCGACCCCAAAAACTCTGAGTAACCATTTTCAAGCGAATCCAAGCAATTGCAAAAAGTCTATTAAAGCAATCCAAAAACACACCTTTTTAGTGTCTTCAACCCCCTTTTTTAAAAAAGCTTTTAATTTTTTTTTATTTTATGGATATGAGTCTTGTAGTGCACATTACAAGCTTTAATTTAAGACCTTGTAGAAGTTTCTAACACTTTAGGTTAAAGAGAAAAGAAAATTTGAAAATCCTCAAAAAAGCTTTTTTGTGGTCTTAACCCCCACTTTTCTCAAAATCATGACGTGATGGGCAATTTTGGAAGTCGGCATCGTGTTCAGCGTTCAAAAATATATAGGAAACCATTCCGCTATCTCATAAAAAAAAGTAAGTCTTTTTTTGTTGACCTGTGTAATTTGAAACACGTCCTCTGTGCTACAGGTTCTCAGCTCTTATATTGGTGATTCTCTTGAAAGTGGGCAATTTCATGTCTTTGAATTATATCTTCTAAACAACTTAACATTTAAATATTAACATTGGACAAACATATTATTTAAACATTACTTATTATACCCTTTATAAAAAACGATAATTTTTTAACACAAATTTAGTGGAAAATAACATTTAACAGCTGGAAAACAGCAATTCAATATGCGTCCTTACCTCTGAGTACCAAACTTTAAGGTACTATTATTTATAAAAAAAGAACTATCTTTAATTATTCAATAAACATTATGAAAGATTAACTCAACAGCTTCAATTTTTATCAATGAAATTTTTTAATACATCAATATAGTTATTGATAATTATTAAAATATAAGTGTCTTTAAAAATCTCCATGCTGGCACGACAAAGGATAAACGTGTATAAATAAACTATAAGACGTGTACTTTTTATATAAAAATCAATTGGAAATTAAAGAAAAAACATGTCACTTTTCAAATCTCCAAGAGAAATTGGAAAATAAATTATATTTTTCATATTAAAAAAAAAACACTAGAAAAACACTGCGTATTTTTATTCATTCCTTTGTCGTGCGCTGTCATAACTTTAATATTTCAATATAGATATCAATAAAAAACGGATGAAAACTTACAGTTTGGTAGGACAAAAGTGTATACCTAGCCATTTTTTTATTTACTTTTGTTTAAAATATGTATTAATGGATTTCGTACAAATTTCCATTGTCGTGGAGTCCTTTGTCGTGTCAAAACGTTTGCACGTGGTAGGTGCGAAACAAGTAAAAAGTGTGTTCGTGCCTAAAACTTTTTTTAAAATAGGCAATAAAGTTGAAATTTTTCTAATCTTTTAATATATTTTTAAATATAATTTTAAAAATGATAAAAATAAATCATTTAATTCAATTAATAATACCTATATAGAAGAAATATGAATTTCAGTGCCCCTCGATGATACGCCTCTGATGAGGTTAGTTTTCCTGTTTACTTTTCACATCTCACTTCAATTACGCGAAAAGTGCTAATTACACGAAAACTAATGTTTATTAATAAATGTAATTTAAAATAAATATAGTTTATATGGATTGTCTAACATAAAAGAATAATTAAACAAACAGAAAAAAGCAAATGTCGAAAAAGAGCGACGTGAAAAAATTCAAAATATGATCCTGGTGTTTAAATACACTACCGTCCAAAAGTATCAGGACGATTACATTCGACTCTTTGAAAAAACATACCATCACTTTTTTAATTTTATCTCGGAAATAAAAAGAGGTACAAAAAAAACTTAAATTCGGTTCGAAAGCTAATTAAATTTTGCGTAAAATAATCTGTCTTTGAAGTCATTTCATTAACTATTTCTTGAGTTGTGGAGTGAGAAAGAAATTAAAAAAATTATCAAATTTTCTCATTTTTGTCTCTTGACTTCAACTTTTTCAAAAATCTAGAAAAATTTAGATAAAATTTTTCTTAAAACACAGAAATCTTTGTTAGAATTTCAGCTTTAAAATAAGCCTTCGAAAATTAAAAAAGGTTAATCCGTCTTCGATATATCATTAAAAAAGTAAAGCCGTGTTTCGACCGATTGGTGCATTGAAATTCGACTGTGACGATGAGAGAGAAAACAGGGACGAATTTATGCTGGAGAATAATAAATAATGATGTTTCAAGAGTAATATAAAGAAACTCAAAAGTTCATCGTCCTCCCGCATGAATTCGTTCCTGTTTTCTCTCTCATTCGCTGCCGCGCGAAGCCACAATCGAGTCGTCACAGTTGAATTTCAATGCACCAATCGGTCGAAACACGGCTTCACTTTTTTTTATGATATTTCGAAGACGGATTACCCTTTTTTAATTTTCAAAGGCTTATTTTAAAGCTGAAATTCTAACGAAGATTTTTGCGTTTTTAGACAAATTTTATCTAAATTTTTCTAGATTTTTGAAAAAGTTGAAGTCAAGAGACAAAAAAGAGAAAATTTGATAATTTTTTTTATTTCTTTCTCACTCTACAACTCAAGAAATAGTTAACGAAATGACTTCAAAGACAGATTATTTTACGCAAAATTTAATTAGCTTATGAACCGAATTTAAGTTTTGTTTGTACCTCCTTTTATTTCCGAGATATAATTGAAAAAGTGATGGCATGTTTTTTCAAAGAGTCGAATGTAATCGTCCTGATACTTTTGGACGGTAGTGTAATTTTAATATTTTTAAACTTTAAATAGTTTTGTAGCGTACCTACTTCGAATATAGTTTATTTAAATACCAATGAATAGTAATTAATAAAAGAAAGTTCAATTTTTAAACATTAAAAAAAAAATTTTATCAACTTAAAAGTGACCGGATTTTGGAGAATCACCCATATACTTCCAGAATCGTCTCAACAGCGAGAGAAGTCACTTTCGCTACCTAGCGGTGAAAGTATAGGAGCGACAGTAATCTTTAACATTACTAACGAAACTATGCAGATTACCGCGTAGGATTCCATGTGGTTTTTTATGTGGGGATTCACATAGGATTTTACTTAGGAATTTACGTACACGGAGAGACCCACATCTGTAAAAATTACTAAAAATGGTTACAATAACCGGAAATAAGGGGACTTTTATCATAATGTACTACAGAAATAGATAAATTTGCTACATTGAAATATCAAGTTTTAATATTTTGTGTAAGAGTTGTAAATGTAGCAAAAATTGATTATAGTTTTCTCTAATTTAATTAGACAAAATCTGACAAATGAAAACACTTTCCACTAAAACCTACTATCCACTGTAGTAATTTTTGGTGAGCAAGTGTGGCTAGCGAGTGCAGTCATATGGCGCCTGCATTTCTATTGGTTGCTAACTTCGTCAATCTCCGTAAATGAGCCGATGCCATCCGATCATTGACAGTGACTATGTTTCGCGTATGTAAAATAAATTTGGATATTATCTACAATAATTAAATATAAAGTGAAACGTAGGTCGTTCGTTATCTCAGAAATTGACCATTATAAATAAATAAATTTTGCATTTATTCCTGTCCCAAGAACTATGTCTTATAATAAGTTGTTAAAAGTAAATTGCTTTCTCGTAAGTGCTGTAAATTTTCATCATTCAATATATAAGGAAAATCCCATGTAAATCCCCACATAGAAATCCACATGGAATCCTACGTGGTATTCCACATGGTTTCCTTAGTATTGTTAAAGATTACTGTCTCTCCTATACTTTCACCGCTAGGTGGCGAAAGTGACTTCTCTCGCTGTTGAGACGATTCTAGAAGTATATAAGAGCTGAGAACCTGTAGCACAGAGGACGTGTTTCAAATTATCGATTTTTTTACTTTTTTGATGACTTGTAACACTAATACTATTTATTATTTAATTTTTTATTAAATAATTTTTAATCCTTTGAAAATTTCTTCATTGGATCTTTAATAAAATACTATATGTGATATCTCATATTAAATCCTAGGAGAAATCTTGCATGAAATTCTATGTCAATTCCCATATAAAATCCTATGTGAAATCCTTTGTAAAATTCCAAGTGGATTCTTATGTAGGGATATTCAATAAGGCGGATAATGTTTTTCACATGGGATTTAGTTTAGGATTTGACATGGGAAATTTTAAACAAGAGGAAAAAGGATTTCACTTGGGGATTGATTTAGGAAAATAATTATAAATAAATGATACTGCCTTTCACATTTAGAGAGCAAATACAATTTACTTGATTTAAATAAAAATTATATAGGGTCAGTTGGGGTAAATCCTGACAAAATACCTATTTTTCACAAATGACGTAAGTTTCTTATTATAAAAGGCAATACTTCCGGTTTTATATTGCATTAATTTCTTCCTTGAGTTCCCTAGATAAATTTTATGGAGCAGAAAAATGATTAGACAAGCTTTAAGCGCATAAAACTAAATGACCGGATTTACCCCACAATTTAGAAAATTTTCTAAAATTTGGGGTAAATCCGGGCCACTTAGTTTCTAAGAAAAGTTTTTAAAAAAGTTATTTTAAGTATACTACTGTATTAAGGGATGGAACAACTTGAATAAAATTCATAGTAGATGTATAAAAGTTGAATCAGTAAAGTGTTATAGTATCATAAAAGTTAAGAAATCAACCATTCGAAAAGTAGTAATGAGCAGATGGTAAGAACCCTGGTTAAAAGACCGGACAGATTTCGGACTAATCCGAAATTTGTCCGAAACAATGCGGTTTATGGTCAGGTTTTTGTCACCCGAAATTAATCCGGATAAATCCGAACTCTATACGGTTTGTAAACAACTAGTGAATCTGGAGTTGGTCCGATCAAGTCTGAAATTAATCAGTTAATTTTAACTTGTGAATCCGGAATTAGTCCGAAACAGTCAAAAGTTAGTCCGGACAATTTAGTGAATGTTAATAAAAAAATAACTATACAAGTTTTACATATTAACTTTATGCTACATTCATCATATTTTTCGATTTACCTATCGCAATTTTATTTACATTAACTTAAAATTTCTAACGCTTGGAGATTCGAACCTACACCTATCTAACATTATATCGCACCGAAATCGAATACACTAACCACTATACCACAATCGCATGGGAGTTCAAATTCATAATAGAATTTATCAAGTGCCACGAAAAGAAATGACAAGAAACTAACACATCAGTGTTAATTTTAATATTGAAACAAGATAACTAATAATACTAGTAAATTTGTAAAAACAAACTGACTGCAGAATTAAATATTTTATTTACCGTAAGTAAATACCCTGAATAAAAAGTGGGACCGATTTCAGACTAATCCGGAATTTGTCCGCAACAATGCGTTTTATTGTGGAGTTTTTTCACCATGAATTAAGTTTGAAATCAATACTGTTTTTTATAACTATTGAATCCGTAGTTAGTCCGGTTTAGTCTGCAGTTAGTCAGATCATATGCAACTAGTAAATGCAGAATAATCCGGTTGGTTTAACCAGTGAATCCGCAGCTAACCCGAAACAGTCTGCTTATGGACAGGTTTTTGTCGCTCGGAATTGGTCCGGATAAATTCAAACTCAATGCGGTTTGTGTATAACCAGTGAATCCGGAATTAGTCCGATCTAGTCCGAAGTTAGTCTGATAATACACAGCTTGCAAATATGAAATTATTAAATCCGGAATTAATCTGGTTTTGGTCAGGTTTTTGTCATACGAAATTATAATTAGAATTTGAATTTATCTGCATTTAATACAAATTGTTTTTAATATACAAATTCAATATTATACCAAAATCATTCCGGATTAAGTCTTTGAATTGGATTGAATATGGATTGTTTTGAACTGTCTGTGGATTGTACATATTTACAAATTCTTATAATAATAAGACCTATTTTCGGACTGGGGTGTTTTTATCGGATATTATTCGAATTGCCGTTGACTATTACCGAATTCTTTGCATACAGATTTCGGATTAAATCTTTTAACTGGATTAAACTCGGATTGTTGCGGACTGATTCCGTATTCTTTACATATTGATATTGGATAATTTCGTACTTATTTTAGAAGAATTCTTCACCGGTCATAAATTTTGATTGTTGCGTACTAATTACGGACTGAATTCGTAAATATTCAGGATTACTCCGGAGTGTTTTCGGATTCAGGTTTTTGTTCGGATTGATATCAGACTATCGCGGATCATTTTCGGATCTTTTTCGTACAATTTTTGGACTAATCCGTACTAATCTGTCCGTATTTAATCCGGAATTAGTCCGAAATTTTTACCAGGGAACGCATTGACAGCAACAGAGTTCACGCCGCGAAAAGGAAAAGTGTTTGAGTATAGAGGAGAACAGGGCGAGGCAGCCAAGACGGCACATTTTAGTTTGCGAGGCAGTTATTTAAATAGGTTTTTTTTCAATTTTAATATCGCGTTAGAAAGCCCAGGTAGAAAAATTTAATGGAAGCCTAGATATATGCTAGCGCCACCACTGGAATTTGCATGGCAATTTATCTCGCCGACGTCTTCTAGCGCCTTGCATGGCGCGAGCACTTTCCGCTAGAATGCAACATAACCTCAAATTTCTGTTGCATAAAGTGTCAAAGGTGTTTGCACGGTGTTTGCTTTTATTTTTAAAGTAAAAGTAAATGTTTGCTAATTGTAGAATATTGTGGCATTTAAAAACAATACACTGAGAAAACTGGAGTATTGGACTAAACATCTGGAGGGACAAATCGTTGATATTTGAGAGTTAGCTATTGGATAACAATCTAAATGTTCAAATACACCATTGACAGATATTCGTGCCATTTCTCTTGGAAGGAAAATGAGTTTATAACAGAGGGACAAATTAACCATCTTGAGAAATACCTTCCTTATCCGGCGCGAAATGAATAAATATGGCAACCTAACCCCTAAATTAAATACATAAAATGTCAGAAAAATAATTTCGCGCGCATCAGATCGTACACATTTTCTGCGCAACTTTTAACCCTCAGATATAATGGGAGAGAATATACAAGTAGATTTCCATTATACCAATTCAAAATTTATTTTAGAAGGACTATTTAACTCTCTTCATAAGCAAAGGAAACATACACTTTTTGAACCTCCGAATTTGACACTCCAGTTTTCTCAGTGTATATAGTAAAGGATTGTAAGTATTTATATATTTGTAATTGTATTAAATTTAAACATAAATTAATATTGCATTATAAACTTCTTGTTCATTCGTTAATTTATACACTTATTTATAAAATAATTTTTAGTATATGAATGTTTTATTCAACCTCCAAGAAAATTTTTAAATATATTTTAAGTAATTAATCTAACGATTTATCACCAAGTGTAACAATAAATACTTTTTGATGGATCAAATATATTATTAATTTTTCTCCATTCGAATTAGAAAACATAACCTCAAACTGGATTTATTTTTTCTTTATTTTTAATTCACCTGACAGAAAAGATTTACTGATTTTAAATAGGAACTTAATTTTTGCAATTATTATTATTATTATTATTATTATAAAAGAAATTGGTTAATTTAAAAAATTTTAATTTCAATGTTTGACATGTGTAACTATTTTTGACACTATTACTGAAAAGAAATAAATAATTTTTTATGGAAATTTAATAATAATAATTTATTTTTAAAATTTCCATATTTAAAAAACAATTTTATACAGCAAATAATGACCAAAATTTTGATTAGGCTTGGGATTAAGAAAAGGTTGCCGTTTTCTGAATTAAAATCTTACCATAACTTTAAACGAAACGTGAATTAACTCTTCAAATACGTTAAAACTTCATTGTAGGCAGATAATTAGTAAATGTTTTTTATATGTACACGATTTTTTTAATTATTTTCGTCAAAAGAAATGACATAGGAATAATTTTTTAATTCGCGAAGTAAAGTTTTGGCAGGTGAGGTTATGTTCATTCTAGCACTGCGAGCAGAATGCGAGAAAGGTCCCAATTAACAAAATGCTTGCAGTGCTGCAGGAATTTTGCACTCATATGTGCGCAGTAAATATCACGTATGATCTCATAACACCACACAGATGTGTCCGCATGTGTGGCACAAAAAGCAATCATTTCGTGCGTTACCATAAAAAGCTAAGCATATGAATAGCTTTAGTGTTAGCATTTGTGCTAATCACGTGCGTGAATGTTATTTGCTCGCAGTGTGCACGCACGAGTGCCATTCTCGCGAGACGGACATCGTGCGACGCACGTTTGTTTTCTGGGGTGCTAGACTAAAAAAGTGTTTCAAATGCTCTCAGCGCCACTACAGCGCAATGGAACGCAAGAGTGGCACCATGCTAGCGCCACCAAATTTTTCTACTAGGGAGCTTGTCTTTTTGGCTAAAAAATCGCCATAGAACATTTTGACGTAGGTAGCACTTAAAAATGTCTACAACCCTTTTCCCAAAGGACCACATTTTGGCATATTTGCACTTCAAAAATTTATATTTGAATAATATTATAATAATAACATTAATTAAATTCAATTTAACATTTTAAGGAAATATAAATATGTTATTCTTAAAAAATGGTTTATAAAATTCAATTTTAAGTTTAAAATGTATTGGAGTAGGAAAAAAAGAGAAAACATTTAGAAGAACCAATAAAATTAACACAAAAAGACAAAAAATTTAGCGTTGGCTGCCTAACCCCACGAGTACTTTTTTAAGAAAACATTCACAAAACCCGTAATATTAAAAATATCGCAATTCCATTAACACCATCGTCTTTAGCACTAAATTCTGCATTGAAAATGACTTTACAAGAATTTCATTCGTGTAACTCTATTAACTAAAATCACCAAAATAACTCTTAGAAAAGTTACATCCAAAAAGTCTGTTTTCATAAATGATACTATCACTGCTAAACTGCTGCAGCAATAATTCCCATCTGTTAGCAACAAAAGTAAACTACCATAAGCAGTCTACATTATCAATAGCGCACGATTTGAAAAAAATATGCAGAAATAAAAAGCAATTAGCTGCCTCGCCCGTTCTCCTCTATCAACTGCACGGACGATGAAGAAGTTTTTACCATTTCCTCTTGTAATTATAAGGAAGAAAGGGAAAAAATTCCCCTTTCACATGTTGAAGGTCCAATCGCTGACTGGGACTTCTTCACCATCCGTGCGGTTGATATACTGAAACAGTTTATTTTTCGCGACGCGTCAAAAATGCTATTTTAGTCGTCATTTTAATTTATTATTTTACTAATTGTTTTTTATTGCTCATAGCAAAAAATGATTTCACTGTAAACTTTGACACTCCAATTTACCATTTTTCTAAAAAAAGTGTAAAAATGTTAATTTTTATGGGAAAAAGGGCTGTTTCAAAATTGCGATTTTTGTGTTTGGTTTGTTTACCTTTTTTTTACATTTCATAACTTGGACATGCTCATTTAATTTAAATTAAACTTGATAAAGAAATGTTTTAGTCTAGGAGCCAGCGACTAATTTTGGTTGGTCATTTCCTCCCGGCTGATAATTCGTGAAATTCTTAAGGAAGGTGTGACATAAAGCCTCGTGAACGTCAGCTGCCCTACTGTCGGTGGATTGGGCAGCATCAGACGTACAAACATGTAAAAAATAGTATATATTGTTTTTGATATATAACACACGAGACAGCTCGCAGCTAGGTTTGCTGTACATAAGTTAACTTAAATTTCTCGAACAGGGAATATTTCTCGCGCTTGACATTTCTAGTCGTTTCGTGAAGGGTTTTAATTTATTTTATAGATAAGAATGTGTTTATTGTTGGTTTTTTAGGTGTTTTTAAATATCTGTTTATATTTTGTGTTTCTATTGCATTGTATTGCGTATAAATCATTTTTCGCAAAATATCATATTTGGGGTGATGTGCAACACTTTTTTTTTTTATACATTAATTGTATTCCTTATTCAGTTATGAATGAATAAAAAATTAAACAAAAAAAATTTTTTTTCTTTGGTGAAATCTATACTTTTCAGAGGTCAACTATACCTTAGTAAATTTTTTTTAGGCAGATTTCGATTAGTTTGCATTGAAAAAGCCTAAAATTAATAATTAAAGAGATTTTCATCGATATTTTTATGCATTACATACCTGAATTTTACTGGTGTTGCACATCACCCCAACTTTTTTGGAAAATGCAAAAACAGACGTTTTTAAAAAAGCGAAAAATTTGTAGGAAATATTTAAAATTTTGAAAATCTAATAATGCAGAAATATTCTATTATAATGCCTCTAAGTCATTCAATTTTGAAATATTTAAAAATTTAATTATTTGACATGTTTTTCGTCCAACGAAAAAAAACGTTGCACTTCACCCCACAACACCCTAGGTGTGATCAGTCAAGTCTCACCTTTAATTTAAGACCAAAAGAGTTCAAAAATTTATTTTTTAAAATTTTTTTGGCAAATTTGTCTATTAGGCCAGTCGGTCAATGCAAAAAGTGCACAAAAATACAAACAGAAAAGTCTCAGTGGTTAATTAGTTTAGTTGCAAATGAATTTAAACCATTAAAAATAGCACTTTTTTAATTGTTTAATAACTTTGTTAATAATTATGGAATTTGTTGATAACTTACCAGGAAGATTCCCCTTGCAAGGCTGAATAAATCCCAAAAAAAATTCAACTTGATCGGATAAATAGTTTATGCATAATTCCATTTGTTAACTAAAAACATGTAATTTTTTAACGGAATTTCCCCACTTTTGGACCGGTGAATTTCGTTCTTTTTTCTTGTAAAGTACACTTAAGGAGTCAAACTTTCATTCCAGATGAATGGAAATTCGATTTTTTTTATTTAAGTGCATAATAATGGACTTCAAAAAAGGGTATGTTTTTTCGTCATAAACAAATGGAATAACTCAGTCAATTTTCACTTTATCAATTTGGTGTAAACGGCATTTAATTTCATTTGTTTTCACAAAACTTTTTCAAGCAAAAAATCCGACCTAGTTTCAAAGGGGGGAGAGTTAGTTTTTATCTTTCAAAAAATTCCTGACTAGTTTATAATTAATATTTTTAATTGAAAATTGCACCACTTATAGTTCAATACATGTAATTTATGAAAAAAAATTGAATATGAGATTTTGTGCTTTTATTTTTCATTTACAGTCAGGCCCCCATACTGTTAGATTCTAAACTGTTATGTCCTCAGTAGTGTTATGTTTTTGCATAACCTCCAAATTCAGAAGTGTTAGGTGACGTCACGTTACGTCACCAATTTTCAGGGTTGTAATCTTAAGCCCAAAGAAAAGGGGGCATATTCTTCTAGGCCAAACTTGAGGTGTATATATTTACGTTCCTGAAAGGTGCGCAGTGGGCATACTTTGAGTAAATAACAGAGCTGAGTCTGGAGGAGTGGGAAATTTCTGGAAATGTAACGATTACACGCAATGCTACATGCTTGTGTATAAATTATTTAATTCTTTTTTTTTGCCAAAATATTATTTTAAAGTCAATAAAATAATATGTATGAAAAAATTTTTGTTGTTAAACTTAATAAACATTAATAAAATTTTGTTGTTAAAAAATTTTTTTTTTACTATAAAAAAAATTGCATTTTGAAAAAATTTAAACTTATTTTTGGATTCAGCGTAAAAAATAGGGCAAATTAAGAAAAAAATGATTAAAATCGGATAATAATTAACAAAGTTATGACCATTTTTGTGAATTTGACAACTGAATTCTGTTTGTGGCGGGCGAAATTTCCGCGTACCGAGTTTCCCCACTCCGCCGTCCAAGGGTTGAAAAAAATATTCAAGTACTTTCACTTAATATAAATGAAAAATAAAAGCACAAAATCTCATGTTCAATTTTTCTTCATAAATTACATGTATTGAACTATAAGTGGTGCAATTTTCAATTAAAAATATTAATTATTAACTAGTCAGGAATTTTTTGAAAGATAAAAACTAACTCTCCCCCCTTTGAAACTAGGTCGGATTTTTGGTTTAAAAAAGTTTTGTGAAAACAAATGAAATTAAATGCCGTTTACACCAAATTGATAAAGTGAAAATTGACTGAGTTATTCCATTTGTTTATGACAAAAAAAACATACCCTTTTTTGAAGTTCATTATTATGCACTTAAAGTTGGGCAAGCAATCTCACATCTATGCTATTTAAAAAAGGGGATGCGAATGTTCCAAGCAATTACAGGGAAATTACTTTATTGAATAGTATTACAAAAATGTTCACTCGGGTTGTATCGGAGAGACTGACAAAGTGGGTCGAGGAGAGGGAACTTCTACCGGAGAACCAAGCAGGTTTTCGAGCCAAGCGCGGTTGATTTGATCAAATTTTTGTTTTATCTTCTCTCATCCAGATTCAGCTTAGTAAACCTAAAGGTAAACTCTTTGCATTTTTTGTTGACTTTAAGGGAGCATTTCCGTCGGTAGATCACGCATTATTATGGTCCAAACTTCAAAGTATGGGGGTCAGCTCAAAGATTATTAGTTTAGTAAAAAGTTTATATGATTCTGCCAAGATGTCGATCAAGACTCAGTTTGGCTTGACATCTCCGGTAGAGGTTACTTCGGGTGTAATGCAGGGGGAAACTCTAAGCCCGCTTCTTTTTACGCTTTTCATTAATGACATGGAGAGTTTTGTGCGAGACCATGGTATTGGTGGAATTACGGTGAATCACATTGTCGATATTTTATTGTTAGCATTTGCTGATGACATCGTCCTGTTGGCGGACTCTTGGGTGGCCTTGCAGAGGGCGATTAATGTATTGGAGAGATATTGTGAAATTAACAAATTAACAATTAATAGAGATAAGTCTAAAGTGGTTGTTTTTCATAAAGGGCGTGTTAAGGACTGTTGTTTCTCTTTAGCGGGGTCCAAGATTGAAATTTTAAAGGAGTACAAATATCTGGGAGTGACCTTTAGTACGTCAGGAGGGTTTTGTAAAGAAATGGATGCAAGAATGAGTGTATCGAGGATGGCATCGGGAGCTGTGCTAAGAATTGTACGAAGTTCAAAAGTTAACTCGTGGAAATCAATCAAAGTTCTACTCCGAAGTCTTGTCATCAGCATTTTATTCTATGCTGTGGAAATATGGGGCTTAAGGTATCTTGACGAAGTGGAAAGAATACAGACTGTTTTTGTTAAAAGAGCGTTAGACCTGCCTTTGTATACGCCGAATTATGCGGCCCGGTTAGAGTCAAACAGTATACAACTCGCATTTGGTATATTTAAGAAAAGCTTGGAGTGGTACGAAAAAATCTTAAAGATGAAAGATGGAAGATTTCCTAAAATTTGTTTAGAGAAATTAAATAGTTTAGCATTTGACCATCCTAATGAAATTAAATACAATTGGCTTCTACAAGTTAAAAAATTGTTTGCTGATTGCAGTTCTTTGGAGTTGTGGCCGGATATGAACTATGAAAGCTTGGTTGCAAATAAAAAAATTGTACAGAATAATTATTTTAGTTATTTAAAACAATTGGACACCTTAAAGTTGAAAAATTCAGAGAGTCTGCAAATACTTCCGTACCTACCTGGAGTTTTTGGGGAACAGCCGTACTTAACGATAGGTTTGCCGAGATACGTTATCAAATTGATAGCGCAGCTCAGACTAATGGGCTCTTTGCGCGGATATATTCGTACGAGAGATTATTTTTTCAGTTATGATCCCCAGAAGCCTTGTGGTGTGTGCAATATGGGAAGTGGTGAGTCCTTGTTTCACATTTTAACAGAGTGTCCAATATATAATGATTTGAGATGTTCCATCTTTCATCAACCTAGGAAAGTTACGCATAGTCCTCAATAGTGGATGTATTTGTTGAAATCTAACTCGTTGAACGAGTTACGAAAATTGGCTAATTTTATTGTATCTCTACTAAGACTGCGTACTTTTATATTGGAAACTTAATAAGAATATGTGTTTTATCCTCCTGTTGAATTGAATGAGTGTATGCTTTTTATTGTATTGGCTTCTGTAAAGATTGGAAAAATGAACCGATCATTGTATCTGTAATCGTATTTGTAATGGTTATTTACCTATAAACAAATAAATAAATTGAATTGAATTGAAATATTATGCACTTAAATAAAAAAAATCGAATTTCCATTTATCTGGAATGAAAGTTTGACTCCTTAAGTGTACTTTACAAGAAAAAAGAACGAAATTCGCCGGTCCAAAAGTGGGGAAATTCCGTTGAAAAATTACATGTTTTTAGTTAACAAATAGAATTATGCATAAACTATTTATCCGATCACGTTGAATTTTTTGGGATTTATTCAGCCTTGCAAGGGGAATATTCCTGGTAAGTTATCAACAAATTCCATAATTATTAACAAAGTTATTAAACAATTAAAAAAGTGCTATTTTTAATGGTTTAAATTCATTTGCAACTAAACTAATTAACCTTTTTTAAGGGGGTCACCCCGTGTGATGCGTTCAAAAAATCGAAAAATTTTTTTTTCATAAATCACTTCTACAAAATGTGTAGAATATGTGGATAAACATAATTTTTTATTTTTGACATCCTAAGAAAGTTACAGCACTGAGAAGACAAGGAGTTGCCAAGCGAATAATGTATTACTTAAACTTTGACAGACGTTTTTCTCAAAACTGTGTTTTTCAAACTGGCGTCCATGATATCACGTTTTTTGAAAAAAAATTTCAAAGCCGCGTAAAAAATTCAATTTTTAATATTTTAAAATAATCCTAGTTCTGGCGATAGCCACATCCTCACAGATTAAGATGCCTTTTGATTTTTCCATTTTAGTTTAGTCAATTAGTCAGTATCGTGGACGCCGATAGACGGCGTTTTTATGATCATCATCACTTTCCAGTTTTATAATTCAGAATTAGTAAAATATTTTTACTTGCAAAAATTTTAATTTATTGTTAAAATGGAACTGAATATATGGTAAAAATTTGGAGTCCTAAGTTTTCATGGTTCTTTAAAAGAAAATCTCAAAAAAACTCTTAAAAAACGTCTACCACACGGGGTGACCCCCTTAACGTATGATCCGTCATTTGAAAGGTATTTTCAAGCTCTACAACTTTGAATAACAACTTTTCCCCCTAAAATGTAACTGTAAGCAACAGTCATCGAAAAACTACGTTTTCCAAACTTTGACGATTGTTTATACCATTTTTCGCAACCGGAAATCGAGAGCAAACTATGGGGCTCTTATATGAAGCCCCTAAACTACCAGAAACCACTGAGACTTTGCTGTTTGTATTTTTGTGCACTTTTTGCACTCACCGACTGGCCTATATTGCTGCAATCTTTGTACACTCAATAACATATATGCTTTCCTTCCGGTTTGGATAACTTTTTCAAAAGTGGTGTGCCTTCTATAAGAATGTTTCAAGTTTATGGCTTAATTCTATGGTTTAAGTCCATAGACTTAAAACATTCTTATTGAAGGCACACCACTTTACAAAAAGTTGTTCAAACCGGAAGGAAAGCATATATGTTATTGAGTGTATAAATTATTAAAATTTTCAGTAATGTATCATTAATCGTAGAATTTAATAATCTTTTAAATGGTATATTTGTTAATTTTTTGACATTTGTAGGGAAGAGTGGGGCAAGACGGGGTACCAGCCCTATTTAACAAACGAATTAACCAATCGCGATCATGTTTCACATAATACTGCACCGAGACGATAGTTTCTTGTTTACAAAAGCATTATTATTTCGACGATTTTCTTGTGGTTTTTTCACTTTTTTTAGGAGGTGTTTATTATGTAAATAATAACATTTCATGAACTATATAAAATTATTTATAACTGGCAAGGGTTACAGAAGAAGGGAATCATGTGTTTTTTTCTTTGTTGAATCGTAAATTGTAGTAATTAATCGTTTTCTCAATTTCGTAGGTGCGGGCAAGATGGGGTATAGGGGAGAGTGGGGCAAGACGAGGTACACAAAAGAAAAGAGAAATAAGAGAAGTTAAGAAAACTACACCGAAAAAAATGCCTAGGACCCGTATACCAGGAATTGACTAGGTTTCCTAGTTACGAGAGGAGCCAACTATAGAATCCTGGTCAAGCACTCTCTACTTTTTAAAATGTAATAGAAGCTCTGTCCGGATTTACCCCAAATTTTCGCATTCTTGGGGTAAATTCGGACAGCTTGTCATTATTAACTGAATTGACAAAAATAAAAAATCCAAGTTAATTTCTCTTTCAGAAAGGTAAAAGCACCAGTACATGGACACTGCTGAGATGGTTCCAGATTAAAAAGCGTTTTGCACTTAATATAATTAATTATATTAAACAAATCTTTGTGTTTTCGTTTATTTACATCCTAAGGATACTTTTTAATAGAAAGTTGATTATAAATTGTTATTTGAATTAACTTAAATATGCAGATAAAATGATTACTAATAAAACCCCAGAAGTTGGACAGGTTATTCTGGGAGACTGTAGTAGTTGGACACAATTTACCCAGTAGTTGGACATACCGTTTTTGAACGTATATATATTAAGTATCATATTTAATATAAAAGAATTTTACGTACACTCCACGTAAAGTTTAGAAATAAATTTAAAAAATAATCTGGGAAAAGAAAATATAAATCAAGAAATAGTTTTCCATAGATAATGTACTTTTTATTAGGAACGCGTTTTTATAGGTTATTTAATTGTATTTATTTTTATAGATAATTAGAAAAATCCACATTTAAAATTAAGTACGGTAATAACATTTAAAATATAATAACAACATCACAGAATTTTTCAATTTTCAGAACATATAAATACTTTTAAAAATCAAAATTTTTCTTGCTTCATTTGAATTTGTGACTGTAAAGTCTTCATTTGTTGAACCAGTTTTGATCTCTGAATTTCTTCGAGTTCTGTTTCTAGTCTAAGAATATCGGCTTCCAATTGGTCTTTGTTTTCTTTATCGTTACCGGATTTCAATAATTTTTTTAACTCTTTAAGTTTCGATCTGTTCTCTTTAGATTTAGTGTTTAAATTTTTTTTAATCGCTTGTTTTTTGCTTTTATTTGACGAATTTTCTCTCGCTTCTGTTTGTTGAGTTCGACTTAAGCTTCTTTTGAGCGTTTTTCCTCCTCTTTTTCGTTAAGAACAGTAAGTAAATCTTCTAAAACTGCTACATGTGTAGTAGCTTTTTGTTTTTTCTTATTTGTTTTAAAAGTTAGCACTGTAAATGAATCTTTCATTGCAGTTGAAATATTCAAATTTTGTGCAGTCTTACCTATAGAAAGCATATTTTACAATATCAAATTTATAGAAAGAAGAATTGGTTTAAGTTAATTATTTTGATTCAATAAAAATACTAACTGCTTGTAGATTGTTCATCTGCACTGATGTTCGAATGAATAGCCGATGGGCTCTGATCGGTATCAACTGATTTTTCATCTGCTCTGGTAAGAGATAAACTCTCTTCTTCACAATCCGAGATTCTTTTGGACAGAATTTGATTCGCTGTATTGAAAATGGTCGCATTCGAAAAATTGGAACTGACTTTAGATAAATCAGGTGCTGAATCTGTAAGAATAAATTATTTACAAATGAAGTGAATATTTCTAATAATTTTATAGTTTTCAGAGTCAGAAAATATAATTAAAGACCTTGACATTCATCCACAAAAGTAGAGTTACAGGTGTTTTCATCGAACCCAGAAATTTTGTTAAGCAAGTCATCATTATTATGAAAGTCCATTTCTGCATCACATATTGAATCTAAAAAATAACATTGATTGTTATATTCATTGTTTGAACATTGATTATTATAAAAACAAAAATAATTTAAGATTTAATTTTAAAAAATATTAGGCTTACCATTCGGAAAATAAACTTCTTCGGAAATGTATTCATCAAAAACGGTTTTCTTCTGCAGATTTCTCAAGGCTTTGCGACTCTAATACTAAAACAGGTACTGTACTGACTTCGCCTTCTTCATTAATAATGTCAATCTGTGCCATTTGTGTCCGAGAATCAATTTCCATATTTACGTCAATTAAATCATAAGCTGCAACGTCATTGAGATTTATTTCGTTGTGATGATGACTAGTAGGATCGACTACTGGGACTTTAACAATTTCTATATTGGGTGATCTGACTTCATTGTCTAAACTCTCTTGCATTAATGTATTTTCTTTTCTGACATTATCTACACATGATTAAAAAAGAATTTAATTATAGTTAAATCGAATAAATAAAATCAAAGTACAATAATTACTCTGCATTAAAGTTTTTATTTAGTAAACTAAACGATCAAATATGTATAATAAAAACAAATGCTACTTTTAATACGAATCAATTCATCAAAAAGTTAATTGTAAATAAATAAAAATAAATACAAATTTAATTCTAAATGTGTGTAGATCATCGAAAACGAATTGTTACCACTAAGGCGTTTCATTTTGCGCCAACTTTCAAAAAGCTCTAGATGTCTAATATCTCCACTCCAGGATTCTTTTAACTCATCTATCTTGAAAGCCTCTAAAACATCACTTGATAATACATTTTGTTCAAAAAAATCTAAAACTTTTTCATTTTCATTTTTTCCAATAAGATCTCGAGGTTCTATGGATGGAGAGTTTTTTGATTTTTTCGTTTTTTTTATTTTTTGGTTCTTATTTAAAACATTGTAATCAATTGCATTGCAATTAAAAGGAAATAAACCGCAAGTTTTGAAGCCATTTTTAATGCATTCTGAGTAGTCTGCATTGTCTAAAGTCAATTGCAAAACTGGAGCAAACATAGATTTCTTCACGTTGATTATGTTATTTTCTATTCTTCATTTTGTCAGTGTATTTTTATACGAGGTTTTTAATACGTGAAATAGGGCCACATCTAACGGCTGTAATATGTGAGTAGTATTGGGGAATAATGCTACCAATTCTATTTGTTTTTCTTTACAAAATTGACTTAAGGGTAGAGACAGGTGAGATGAATGTCCATCTACATACAATAAGACGGGAAATTCATAGTTGTTGTCAATCAACCACTTGTACAATACATTCTTCACATAGCCAAAGAAACTTTCGGCAGTCATCCATCCTTGGTCGGTATTTCCAATACTCCAATGTTTTGGTATGCTATTCAGTATATTTTTATTTGGAATATTTTTCGAATCAAATAGCATCATAGGCGGTAGAAGTTGTCCTGAAGCATTGGCAGTGAATAAAACTGACAAATTGGCTTTTTCATTATCAGAAACGATCTGGTACACTGACTTCGAACCCTTTTTCGCAATAACTGGATCATTTGGTAGCACTAGTCTGAAACATGACTCGTCCAAGTTAAATATTCGTTCAGGAGGTAACGACAATAAATTTTTTTCCTCAAAATACACTTCTAGACGATTAAACCATTGCTTGAGATCCTCGATAGTAACAGAAGCTCTTGATGTTGTTAAGTTTTGGGCTGTCCGAATGCTTAAATTCGGATGACGTTTTATGAAAGCATTATACCAGTGCTTTCCTGGGCGATTATCCTTAAATGGAATTTTTTTCTTCGCATTTGATACGTATAATTGCACACAATCTAAAAGTCTGTTTTTAGTTACTGGAAAACCTATCTCCGCGTATTGCAAAACCCATTTTTCTATATTTGTTTCCTCTTCGTCACTAAAAATAGGAGACGAACCTTTTTTGCAATCAATTTGTGATGGATTTGACAATTTAAGATGAAGAGTACTTTTAGGAATTCCAAATTTCTGTGCAGCTTCTCGAACAGATGAACACCTTTAATTGCTTCTTGTAATTTGTCACTGGTATAATTTCGTTCCGTGTACTTTTTCATTCGTTTTTTTCTTGGCAGATTGTAATTGAGTTACTTTATTTTTCTTTTTAGGTTTAGATTTACCTTTTGAATCTATTTCTCTCTGTACACCAGTTTCAATTTTTCTTTTTCTTGTTGAAGGCGTCATTTTTTATGCGATCCAAACTAAAAATTGAATTTAAAAAATGATAAAAGGAGTAATTAATTACATTTCTCTACATTATAAAATTCTAAAACGATTTTTTTTATTATTAATCACAATACTCACCTGTTGTTTACAAAAGTTCACAAGTTTTGAGGTTAAGTATAAACACGAAATACGTATGTCCAAGTAATGCTCGTCGCTTCTAATGTGGCAGCTAAACTTGGACAGACGCAAGCACTTTGTCCAACTATTGCGGCGCGAGTTTTAAAACCGACTGGTAAACTTGGACACTTTATTTTATAGTGAAAAACATGGCTAATGACAATTTGATTGATATTATAGGTAGAATTATGTATTTTTATTCAAACAAAAGCTACTTCACATATTGTAAATCGATATTAATGCTTGTTTTACCGTAAATCAATAGCGACCAAAATCAAGAAAATCGCTCAAAAATGACTATATATTGATCAGTTTTAGAGGAAATATTTAATTTAATTTTTTTAATATAAATCTTAATTGTAAAATAAAAAAATTTAATTTTACCTGAAATTAATATTCTGAAGACTATGTAAAAAATTTATTTCTATTTTTGGAAGTAATTTTAATAATTTTTATATGCTGTCCATGTACTAGTTCAAAATTACGCTTTGTCCAGGTACTGGTGCTTTTACCTAAGTCATAAGGAATAACAAGAAATTTTTGTATAATTTTTAAGTTTGTTACTTTTCAAATGCAAGATGAAATGCTGAACCAGTTTGAAAATGATTGTCAAGTTTTTTTGCATTAAGCGACAACTTTAATTATCCTGTTGCCAATTGTCAAGAAAAAAACGTGGCAATACTCATAATCTCTTGTAGGGGATCTGAGCTTGAAATATTGACGTCGAACTTAATTTTTAATTTGTATATTAAGCTCCAAACCCTCTTGTCCGCATTTACCCCCTGTCCGGATTTACCACAACTGACCCTAGTTGTTCAAGTAAATATTTATTTGATTATAGGCAAGTAATCGGTTATTTGAATAAAATAAATTAGGTTACAAGTGTAATTTATAGGTAATATTTTTAAATTGTAAATAATAATAATATATTATCTAATAATAATATTATTAAAGGTAACATAATATAATATCTTCATTAAAATTATTATATTATTATTAATATTATTTATTTATAAAATACAAAAAAAGTAAAATAAATTATATTATGCAAGAAATTTTTTAATTGCAAAAATATTAATTCTTAATTTTCAAACTATGATAGAATGTTTTAAAAATTTTCAGGAGGTCCTGGCAGCGGTAAGGTGACACATTGTGATTCTTTAATGGCAGAGAGAAAGGGAGTTATTCATATCAACATGACGGATATACTACAGCAGTATCTTATAGGAAATAGTAAGCTTAATTTATTTTCATTAATTTCAAATGAAAATCAATAAAACAAGTTGTAAATCCAGATGTTCATTACATGAACATTTTGCTTCCTCTTTATGATCAGCAAAAAAAATTTGCTTCCTCGTGGAGGAAGCATTAACGATAGGTATACATATATCATTTTTAAATCATTCTTAATACAATTAAACATTTATAAAATAAAGTTCATTCGTGTTAATAGAAAGAATAAAATTTTCTTATACAGTAATATAAATCTAAATAAAGAAAAAAATTTTCAGCAAAAAAGTGAATTTTTCAACTTTAATTGTAATTAATTCTATAATTTTCAATAGAATATATACTTTATATACTTCAATCGATTAGTCTTGATGCAAAGAATAAGATTTTTGATTTATTTTTTAATAAATAATAACATTTTATTGTACAGCAACATGATTTTTAAGAAAAAAAGAATTTGTTTAAAAGTGCAAATTTTTTGTCTATACCCAATGGGAAATGCACCACGGGCGCAGTACTATACCAGCGTTGGCAGTATCGGGGCTACACTGAATTTCAGTACTGGTGCAATACAGATATAACGTCGGCATGTAGACAATGTTCTGTACTGACAATCGGTACTAATTCAGTACTGGCGTCAATGCAGAATGTTAGTGTTGCAGTAGTACAGGTGAATACGTATTTTTAGTGTCACGCCGATGTTACTTTTATTTTTATAAAAAAAATTTATAAATTAAAAAAAAATAATTTCATGCTATTCTCATGTCATGTATGCTTGGAATGTTAATACCTGTCGAAGAAAATTTGTTTTTCTATTTACCTGAATATTTACCATCATGAGGTCTCGAACGCAAGACGCTGCTAGGAGCGGATGCTCTATACCAACTGCGCCACGGAGGCTCATGAATGGAAAGTTAGAATATACATACATACGAAGGAAGTATGAAAATATGCTCTGTAACTTGAAAGTGGGATATTGTAATTGCAACAATAGTATATTGTAATATACATTACAGAAGAATATTATATTACAGAAGAATATTAAAATATAAGGAATCATTTAAAAATTAATTTTTAATATAAATGAAAGATTAGTGCAATAAATTTAAGCTTAATAAATAAAATTCCTAAATTTTTATATAAAATTTATATTCTAACTTTTCATTTAAATAAACAGATTTTACAAAATTATTTGTCAAATTAGTTTATTAAAAAAATTTACCATTATGAATAACAATATAATGCCAAATGGAAAAATAAGTACCGAATAATTACATTACACCATTAAAACAAAGACGAGACTTTCATACATAAGAACATTGTTTAAATATTTACCAGAAGAATATATAATCAATCATACTCAAAATTGAGATTTGCATATAATTAAAAAATGACAAAAAAGTGAGGTTACTTTTTGTGAAATGTGAATGAAAACAATAACAACCTAACAAGATGGTTGGTTTTACCAAGAAGCTTGTGTTAATTTTATTAAATTTGTTTAACTTGTCCAATGTAGTTCGCTTTACCAGCTCTTACTATATAGTAATCAAAATCAAGTACAAAGTCAATTCAACAAAAGTCATTTTAACCATCTTAAAAAATAAAAAGTATATTCAACTTCACAATTTTAATTCATTCTACTAAAACTTTAGTTAATATAAGAATATGACTAAAAATATTTTAACTAACGATAAATTATTAATTTAGTATTGAATTTTTTTTTCAATGAATAATTAACAAAAAAAAATTATTCAACTTGTGAATTTTGAAATTAAGTTCTTAAAAACATATTTACAGTACTAAGCCGAAGTATTATTGCCAAGATTTGGCATTACTATGGCGAAAACATTTATTCTGTACTGCGCCAAGATTTACCTGACAAGGTTTGGCATAACTATGCACGGAGAGAAAAATCTAGCGTTTTTAGTATGTTACCGCTCCATGCATTTCTTCTATGAGTTTCTCTTAGGAATATAACATTATTTCATACCTTTTTCGTATTGCAATGATCACAGAAGAAAGGTAAGACATACATGCCCTTTTCCCTAGAACCTTAATGGTTTAAACTCGTGGCGCCTTAGGTATATAGCATGAAACTTTTCATCGTTCAATTGCAGGAGCATCACGGTATTCCGTTAAGATATTTCTGCAATGGGCCTTTTAGGCCACGCCTACCCGGCACGTATCACATAGGAAGGGAATTATTTTCGGAATAATTTCTCTAATAACGTTTAAATTTTTCAATTTATATATACTCTGTTTATTTTCTTATCTTGTTATAATAGTGAAAAGTGCTGTGAATTTCAGTTGATATTTTTCTCTTCCTTGACAAATTTTCAGTTAGTTGGATTTTATTTTTATTTGGTAAGTACAATTAAATAATAGTTTTGTTATTATAATTGCTAATAAAATTAAAAAATAAATTTTTTTATATACACACATTGAAAGATACTATTAGTTCTCAAATTATAAATTATTTTGTCTATTTGATTTGTTTAAGATAAAAATAAAAAAATTTTCATAAATATATTTTACAAAATTACGTAAACTTTTTTTTATATGTAACTGCAATATTAATTTTCATAAAAAAAATTTCTGTGTGTATGTGTGTGTTCAGACTTTTTGACGAGATATAATAATAATTGACAAGTTTTGCAAGTTTTTTTTGTTTGTTTGTTTTTTTTTTTTTTTACATGTGTAGATCTATAAACATTTTATTGTCTTATTTTTTGTAATTTGTGGTATTTAACCAAAAATTGACTTGTAATTTTTTAATAAAATTTGACAAAAAATAAAAAACAAAAATTACCTATAATCCATAAATTTATATCACTTGAGAATGAATAAAAAATTAATTAATTTTTTATTAATTAATAAAATATTTCTTCTAACAAAGTATATTTTTTTAAATTGAAATAATTTCTTTTTTGTAAAATTTATTCCTATTTATTTTGTACATTCAGTTTTAATCTTTTATCCTTTTTAATTCAGCTTAATTGAGTCTATATATATATATATATATATATATATATATATTTTTTTTTTTTACTTCAAGTAAATGTTTATTTATATGTCAATAAATTAAGGTTGAACAAACCTTTTTTACATTATCTTAAAAATAAGTTTTATACAAAAAAATAATTATATGTTAAATCATTAAAACGAATATTTCTACAGTCGGTAGGCGTGGCCTAAAAGGCCCATTGCAGGAATATCTTATCGGAATACCGTGATGCTCCTGCAATTGAACGATGAAAAGTTTCATGCTATATACCTAAGGCGCCACGCGTTTAAACCATTAAGGTTCTAGGGAAAAGGGCATGTATGTCTTACCTTTCTTCTGTGATCATTGCAATCATGAAGTAAGAATAAGGAGACTTCACTCTATGTGAGGAATACAGAAAAAGTGGCCCTATTCTCTATAACGTCATTCAGGAAAATTTGAATAGGCAGAGGTGGCGTTCCTTGCGGGAAAAACAAGAAACTGTCGATTTTCAAATTCAAAATGTGCTTCTGTCACATTCACATTTATTTTTGTTTATATAGGAGCACCGTGTTTGTGATTTTGTTTGAATATCCGTTATTAATATATAATAATATCAGTGTCAGTGACAAAATATTAACGAGGTATTCAATTTTGTTAAAAACAAAGTTTAAAATTGTATGTTTTATGAAAAATAACAGACATTGTGATTTAATGCATTTTCTTTATTTCATTGAAAAATAAATTACATTAAATATTTTTGCTTAAAACAAAATAAAAATTAGGCAATATAATGTTACATTATATTAGAATTATTATTAACAGAGATTCTATTGAGAGGCATTAATTAATTTACAGTCAACAGAATCTCTGTTAATAATTAATAATCTTATAATTCTAATTCATCAATTGTTTTTAAAAGCTTATTAAAATCATTAATTGTTGATATTTTTATATCGGACGAACATGGTATAATTGTATCATCTAGATAAATTTTTACCTTCATATTATAAAATACTGCAATTCTCTTTCTAATGTCAAAATTATCTTCAACTCTTTGAAATCCAAAAAAGTTGTTATTTCCTTTTGTAAAACACCACTTTTCACAGGGCAGTATAACACAGTCTAAATAATTTCTCATCTCCTCAAAACTTAATTCTTTATCAAAATTAATTATGTCAGTCTTGTTTAACGTGTTGAAACCTACGTTTACCTGTTTAAACAAAAAAAATAATAATAGTGTTAATTACTAAGTTTAATTTTCATAAATATTGCTTGATATTTTGATATATTTAATGACAATTAATTATTAAATTTAATTTTTAAACATTACATTTAAATATTCAGGGAAAAATATAGGTTAGAAAGATTTTAGAACACGTACTTACTACGGAATTATTTGGATTCATCATGCTGGTAGTCTTTTTTTAAAACAAAACGTTTTTTCACAAACAATTGGTAATAATTTAAATTATTACAAATTATGTAAACAATAAAAAATATTGTTTGAAGTGTCACAATGTGTCACAATTGTTTATATTAGTAGCAGACGAATTTCATAGGTTAAAATCGTGAAAATCGACAGTTTCTTGTTTTTCCCGTAAGGAACGCCACCTCTGCCTATTCGAATTTTCCTGAATGATGTTATAAAGATTGGGGACAGTCTTGACATTAGAGTGAAGTCTCCTTATTCTTACTTCATGATTGCAATGCGAAAAAGGTATGATATCATCCCAATATTCTGTGAAACTTATACTAATATACTATGAGACAATTCCATGCGTTGAAAGCATGATTAATCATACTACAAACGCTAAATTTTTTCTCTCCGTGTAGAAATAAATTAATCAGTATCTCTAAATTCGATTTAGTGCAAAGTTATCCACCAATTTAAATTAGTATAATAATTTCTACCATATTTATTTTAATTAAAAGTTTTTATATAATTGTATAAAACAAAAATCTGTTTTTATTAGAGGTGTGCAAAAAGCTGACGTACATACACGGAGAGAAATGTGCTACGAATAACGCTAGAGACATGTTGGTTCGCTTTTCGCATAGACGTCTGTACCAAATTTTGCAAAGGCCGGTGCTCACTTTGCACAGCTTTTTACCACTTGTGCCACAGTTGCTCAAATCCATGAAAAATTAGCATGGATTTCTTGCAACTTACGCATGGTGATGTGTATGCGCTTTTAGTACGGCCTGCTCATGCGCTAAGAGCAACAGATTTCTCTCCGTGTAGCTAACGTATCTAGCGTACTTAATATACACTGAGAGACCTTTGGGTCAGCATCAGACTTTCGATAGGCTGCTACTGACCATTTTGGTGGTACGGTACAGGACTATACTTTTGGATTGCTGCGGTACAATTTTGGGCGCGTGATAGTCCAAAAGTTGATTAGCTGCAAACCAATGACGGCATCCCCACTACTTCGGTGAGCTTCTCACCAACATTTTGGACTGTCACGGGCCCAAAATTGTATCGCAGCGCACTAAAACCATAGTGAAGCTGCTATCTCATACGTTGTTCCGCTGCAGTCCAAAAGGTCTCTCAGTGTAACTATCTAAACTAACGTAGTAGTAAGTTTGTTAGTAAGTTAGTCAATTAGTTGGTTAGTTAGTTAGTTATGAATAATTCTTTACATGAATATATAAAAAACGGTTTTTGCCCCTAAAATGAAATTTTGGAGGTGTTTGGGAAATTTCTTATATACTATTGTTATCAACTTGTACTAGGTCTCTATATAAGCGCAGGCAACTTTTTTTATTTTGTTACACAGTGTAAGGGAGAGTGGGGCAAAGGCGCTATGCGGGGCAAAGACGTTTTATAAAATATCTCCTTTATTTTCTGTCTATTCCAATTGGTATTAAAAATTAAGTTGCAATGCAATCAGACCAATTGATTAAAAAAAGAAAAACCTAAAAATATCAAATATTTTAAGAAATATAACAAAAAAATTGTTTTGCAAAAAAAAAAAAATGATAATTTTACTGAACAAACTTTTATTTTTTAAAACATACACTGAGAGACCTTTGGGTCAGCAGCAGACTTTCGATAGGCTGCTACTGACCATTTTGGAGGAACGCTACAGGACTATACTTTTGGGTTGCTGCGGTAAAATCTTGGGCGCGTGACAGTCCCAAAGTTGTTCAGCTGCAAACCAAAGGCGGCATTCCCACTACTTCGGTGAGCTGCTCACCAACATTTGGGACTGTCACGCGCTCAAAATTTTACCGCAGCGCACCAAAACCATAGTGGAGCTGCTGTCACATACGTTGTTCCGCTACAGTCCCAAAGGTCTCTCAGTGTAAGTTTAAGTATTTAATTTTTAAAAACGTAACATGTAAATAAATTAAATATTTCTCTACACAACTGGCGTGGTGTTTTAGTTTAATTTTGTATCTAAATATTTTAAATTTAAAGTAAAAAAAAAGTTCGTTATGTGGGGCAAAGGCAATATTGAACATAATTTGGTTAAAAACAATTGAATATTCGAATTTTCTATGTATTAATTCACAATATAAGGTTAAAATCACTAAAAGTTTTTATTTTTTATTTAAATAGTTTAATTCTTTTAATAATATGTTGTTAACCTCATGTTTCGTAAATATTATACTAATAAATATCACTTGTTAATTTTTTTTAACGCTTATAAATGCTTTCTTTTAGAAATATAAGCGAAAACGTCGCTGCCCCAGCGTGTGGGGCAAAGGCATTTTTTGCATTGTTTTTAAAATTTCATTAAATAATGTATTTATAATTGGTGGATTCCACGTCAGTTCAACACACTTATTTTCATGACTTGTTGGGATTTGGCTGTAATTTTGTAAATTCATTACTTTTATAGTGATAAACAACTCCACCAAATATTTTTTCAAAATTTTGAAAATTACCAAAAATATGGCATTTTCAAAATTTTTGTCTTCTTTTTTTGAAAGTGCTATAACTTTGGTTCTAATTAACCGATTTTGGATTTTAAAAATAGGATTTCTTTGGTTTTAAGTATATTTTAAGTTAAAATTAAAATAAAATAAAAAAATTCAAAAAAATTTTTTTTTTGAAATTTTGAAAAATTAAAAATCCGTTCTTGAAAAAACATCATCTTCGATTTTTTTCAAAATTTTACTAAATGTTAGGGCAAATGTGCTTTACATGTCCTGTAAGTTTTATCTTGGGATCTCAAAGGGATTCGGAGTAAAAAAATAAAACGTAACCACAAATTACGAACATATGGGGCAAAATTCCTCAACTACCCAGGTAAAACAATGAATTTTCTTTAAACTTTGCTGAAATGTTACTATTATTAGTAGAAGTGTAAATATTAATTTTTTTTGAATTTGATAAAATATTTTTTGAGTTATGGAGTTTCAAAATTTTGATTTTTTTGAAAATATATTTTTTTCGATTTAATATATTTATAAGTAAAATTAATCAAATTTAAAGTATGAATAGTGGTTTTTAAAGGGGTTTTCACGGTCTATAAGCTGGTGATGAAAAAAAAGTTGTTTTCTGTCAATTTGACCTTAAAATTCAAGGTCAAATTCTTAATTTCAATATACAGTAGAACCCGGTTAATACGATCCCGTTTAATACGATTTCCCGCTTAAGGGGATGTCAAAGTCGATGCGATTTTCCCATTGAAGCTCAATGCAAAAATCCAATCCACTTTGACACCGCCTTAAGACGCTCATTTATGGTGGTCCCTGCAATTAAAGACATACATTTTATATCCCACCTAATACTTTTTTCCCGCATAAGACGCATTCTTAGTGCGGTCCCTACAGAATCGTATTAACCAAGTTCTACTGTATCTCAAAATCAGTGTTTTTTAATTTTTTTTAACCTTTCCCAATCGAAAGCTTACCTTTTTTCATATGAGCCATGTAAAAGTCAGAGTGGGACCATGGATCTTTTTGAAGAAATTAATTTTAAATCATCATTTTCTATGTAAAATAATGATAAATTATTATTTTCCTCAAAAATTATCATGGTCCCACTCTGATTCTTACATGGCTCATAGAAAAAAGGTCACCCGCTTATAGCCCGTGAAAACCCCTTTAAAAACCACTATTCATACTTTAAATTTGATTAATTTTACTTATAAATATATTAAATCGAAAAAAATATATTTTCAAAAAAATCAAAATTTTGAAACTCCATAACTCAAAAAATATTTTATTAAATTCAAAAAAAATTAATATTTACACTTCTACTAATAATAGTAACATTTTAGCAAAGTTTAAAGAAAATTCATTGTTTTACCTGGGTAGTTGAGGAATTTTGCCCCATATGTTCGTAATTTGTGGTTACGTTTTATTTTTTTACTCCGAATCCCTTTGAGATCCCAAGATAAAACTTACAGGACATGTAAAGCACATTTGCCCTAACATTTAGTAAAATTTTGAAAAAAATCGAAGATGATGTTTTTTCAAGAACGGATTTTTAATTTTTCAAAATTTCAAAAAAAAAATTTTTTTGAATTTTTTTATTTTATTTTAATTTTACCTTAAAATATACTTAAAACCAAAGAAATCCTATTTTTAAAATCCAAAATCGGTTAATTAGAACCAAAGTTATAGCACTTTCAAAAAAAGAAGACAAAAATTTTGAAAATGCCATATTTTTGGTAATTTTCAAAATTTTGAAAAAATATTTGGTGGAGTTGTTTATCACTATAAAAGTAATGAATTTACAAAATTACAGCCAAATCCCAACAAGTCATGAAAATAAGTATGTTGGACTGACGTGGAATCCACCAATTATAATATACTAAAAAACAACTATTAAAATTTCTTATTGATTAGTTTAAGAATAATGAAAAACAAAGACCGCATAAATTAATTGCTTAATTTAAAAAATATACATCGATAAATGTAAACCTAGCGCCTTTGCCCCACTCTCCCCTAAGTAATAACATTTTCTTATTAATATGAATGATATATGCGTATATCGAGGATAAAAAATTAAAAGCACTTATCATGGAAAAACAAGGGTATAGGGGAGACTAGGTGTAGTTGTTACAATTTTGATAAAAACAGTTACTGTGATTAGAGTTTAACTCCAATTTGTTTGGTCAAACGATTAAATCAAAGAATATTATCTAGTTTTAAAAGGCCATAATTGATTTAACTCTATATCTATTTTTAAATTAACTACAAGCATTTGAGTGACAGCGTGTAAATTGTAACAACTGCACAAAGTGAATGTCAGTTGTTACAATACCAAGAATCATCTATAACATTTCAAATTGAAGAGAAATAATTTCTTATAACAACTTTTATTAATTATTCATAATTTTTGACTCAACGCAATAGTACGTGACAGTTCATAAAAAATAAGTGTGATTACATTTTTGACAAATATTTTATATTTCAAACGAATCTGCTGAATTTTGGAAAAAATATCCGTTCTCATCATCACTTGTAACAACTGCACAACAGGTAAATTTTTTACAATAAAACACTATTAAAAAAGTATACACTAAATGTGGACAACCAAGGCAGTTTTTTAAAGCTTAAGCCTCATAGAATTGATATTAAAAAAATTTACTTTGTTAAGTATAAAGATCTATTAATTATTTAAAAAATATCAGGCAGAGAAATATTTACTTTTGGCCTCTAAAAACCAATGTGCCTATTTTGTTACTTGTAAAGCTTGCATATAATTTTTAAACATATTGCAGTAAGTTCGTACATAAAAACTACCCAATGGGAAATTAACCATTGGCGCAATAATGGCCCTATAATGTGAGCCAGCAGTACCAATGATGGTGTAATAATAACAACCAATATTGGGCCACTATTGCCAGAGTCTTGGGATGATCACTACTTTGCCAAGCATTGGCAGCCAATATTGGATCACTATTGGCTGCCAAGGCAAATGCCGGACTTTTCAAGCCTTGGATATTCATTGTTAACAAAGATTGGGCCAATATTAATGACCAATTAATTACCAATGCTTTAAAATTAAATTAATGCTTGGTTATTTCTTGGTTACCAATACTGAACCAACGTTTGAAATCAATATTTTACAAATACTAACATATAGCAAAAATTAAAAAAAAATTAATTAAATTAAATTATTAATCTAAAGAAAAAAATAATTAATTTAATTAGAACACTCTGTTAAAAACAGAATGTAATAAAAATCAGACAAAGACAAAATTTGTCTAAGTTTGAGAATGCAAGCGTCTCTTTTTATATGTAGAACTGGTAACACAACTTGCTAGTGAGTGAAAGAAGCTCTGGCGCACCCTGGTGCTCGATTTTAAAATGTCCTGCGCTGCTTCAAAGTATATGCTCGAAATTACTTTGGATAAGTGCCACCAGGGTGCGCCAAAGTTTCTTTCACTCACTAGCAAGTTGTGTTACCAGTTCTATATAAGAAGAGACGCTTGCATTCTCAAACTTAGACAAATTTTGTCTTTGTCTGATTTTTATCACATTCTGTTTTTAACAGAGTGTTCTAATTAAATAAATTATTTTTTTTTAATTAGATTAGTAATTTCATTTTTTTTTTAATTTTTGCTATATGTTGGTATTTGTAAAATATTGATTTTAAACGTTGGTTCAGTATTGGTAACCAAGAAATAACCAAGCATTAATTTAATTTTAAAGCATTAGTAATTAATTGGTCATTAATATTGACCCAATCTTCGTTGCCAATGAATATCCAAGGCTTGGAAAGACCGGCATTTGCCTTGGCAGCCAATAGGAAGGAGGGCCTTTAAACACAAAATATTTTTCTTTTACTTGTAACACTTTTAAATCAGGTAATTTAAAAGTAAAGTAATAATTATATAATTGATAAGTGACTTATTTAAATATTACCTGCTTTATATTTAATTTTTAATTTAATAGTTAATTTTTAATACAATTAATTATTTAATTTTTAATTAAATTAAATATTCCATTTTTAATTCGATTATTTGAATCTTATTCAACTTAATTATTTGAATCTGATTAACATAAATCTTTATTTTAATTTATTTGAAACAAATAATATTATGTAATTTCTTTTTACAATTATTAATTTTTTTCTTTGCATAAATTGAGGGTTCACATCCAATAAGAGGATACTTGCTATCTACTTAACACTGAGCGTATGGCCTTATTGCACGTAAATTCTCAATTTTTCTCAGTTACAAACATACAGACTCATTTATACCTGAGCGCTAATAGAAAAAATGGGTTTCCTAAGATTTTAGACCTCGGCGCCTTTGCAAAATATAGATTTACGATAGCCTGCACCTTGCTTTAACCCTTTCAGTCCCATAATTAGGGCAATTAAAAAATATCTACAATAGGTATAGTACCTATGGTTTTCGGGGTCGCTGATTACGAATCTGGAATCAGATTTTCAAAATTTTGAAAATTCAAAATGGCGGAGTCAATATGGCGGACGATAAAGTAAAAAATTAATCAAATTTACTTGAAAGTTGTCACTCGGGGGTTTTTGGGGTTGCTGATTACGAATCTGGAGTCATTTTTTTAAAATTCAAAATGGCGGATCCAATATGGCGGACAAAAATTAAAAATTAAACAAATTTACTTGAAAGTTGTCACTCGGGGGTTTTTGGGGTCGCTGATTACGAATCTGGAGTCAGTTTTTCAAAATTCAAAATGGCGAATCCAATATGGCAAACAAAATTTAAAAATGAACCAAATTTGCTTGAAAAATTGTCTCTTGGGGGTTATTGGGGTCGCTGATTACGAATCTGAAGTCAGTTTTTCAAAATTCAGAATGGCGGATTCAATATGGCGGACGATAGATTAAAAAATTAATCAAATTTAAATGAAAGTAGTCTTTCGGTGGTTTTTGGGGTAGCTGATTTCAAATCTGAAGTCAGTTTGTCAAAATTCAAAATAGCGCATCCAATATGTCAGACAAAAGGGTCATTCCAGCAAAAATCGTCTAGAGCTGGTTGCTCGATGATTTTAAAAATGCTGTAATTAATATATAATATTCTCCAATACAATTAGATTATCCTTTGGTGCTTTATAGCTCCAAATATATTTTACATTCATTTGAATAATTTTTTTAAATTTCTAACTGGTTATGAAGTCTAACATAACCCAATTTTCGAAAACTCAGTGTGAATAACTAAAAACAGATTAAAAATACTGCTTTTTATTTTAAATATATATATTTTTGTTAAATACAGCTAAATAAATGAAAATTATTTAAAAATAACTCACCAGAACATTTAAATCAGTATTTTTTTGTACTCGCACAGTATAATAAACAATCATTTTCTTTTTTTTATATCTTCTGTGGAGAAAAAGGAATCTTCACGAAACCTTTTAAACTGGATTTGTTTTAAAATTATAAATTTATTTTAATTGAAATTTCCTTGGGCACTCTACTCATTAATTATTTTATAAATATGAAAAATTATATAAATTTAACCTGATTTTCATTGAATTTTAGTTTTAATGACCAGTGTTACAGATGAATTGATAAATATTAATTAATTAACAAAATTTATTAATAAAACAAATTTTAATTATACTGTATTAAATTCTACATTAACTTACTCAACAGAGACAGAACTTTTACTAATTCATCTAAGAATAACTTAGGTACTCTTCGTAAAAATGTAATAAAATAATTTATTAATTTAAAATAAAGGTAGTGGATTCTTTTCTAAAGTCCACTATTATTCAGCGGCTCCGATTAGACGGTATTTATAATGAAAATAAGAAAAGAAAATATTTTGTAATAGGTGTAAGATTTCAATGATACGCTATTCCATTTGGTTAAAATAATATATGATTTATTATTAACAATTGTATATATTTAACCCAAATGACAATTTTAATTTTATATGCTTGTTATCAATTATAAAAAAAACAATAATTTATTCTTTTGCACAATATCATGTAGTATCAAAATGAATGTGTAATTGTATAAATTGTGTGCTGTGATGGACAATATTAAATCAACTTACCAAAACAATTTCATTTCATTCAACTTATTTCAGAAAAGTATCTTATTACTTCCTCAGGTAGAATGCTTAGTATACACCTGTTTTTAGATAAGTATTTCTGTACTCTAATTTTATTTCCTTGGTCACTTTGTTATTTTCAATATTAATCCTCATATATATTTATACTATTTGCAAACTCACGATGAAATAAATTCCTTTTTCTTTTTCACTGATTTCATATAATTGAATAAATATTCAAAACTCGAGGTCACCGGACTTAAACTTTATTCAATTGATCGATTTTACTTTTTGTTTAAATACACTATATTTTTAATAATTAATCACTTTAAATTGTAATGCAAATTCCTTTTTATCAAAATAATGAACAAAACAAAATCAAAATATCAAATCGAAAAATAAAATATCGCAGAAACTTCACAAAATATATATATATATATATATATATTATTTATATAATCAGAAAAAAACTCTCAATTCCCGAGAGCAACAAAGTAAATATACACAACTTTGTTGCGGGAGGATTCAAGTCAAACTCAATCGTTAATCGGCTTAAGTCTTGGATCACACCCTGAATTTCGTTAAATTATTAATAGTGGGGATACTATTACACATAGCTCATTGAACTTCTTGTTGCGAGGCAAGCTTTTTGCAAGCTTGCAAATTCCTTAAATGGCATTACATGAGTTCAATGATTTCTCACCACAGTAGTTAAACTTGTATGTGTCTTTTATTAAAATATTTGACATCAATACATCTGAGTTTTTCGATGAAAAACAAGCTCTTTGGAAACTGTAATGAAATTCATTTTGAAATATGGGTGTTGTCCGTGACTTTCGCAATAATTTTATAAAATTGACATATCTAAATAATAATGAAACCAAGGAAGTTTAATGAGAGTTACTAATTTAATAGAATTGAAATTAATAATCTTGTAACGATGATAGGTTGTTCTGTCTGCCCTTTTAGTGTTTGTTGTATATGTGTACTTAACCTAATTACAAGATTCCCAATTTAAATGAGGCTTTATAATATAAATAATTTTTAATTAATAAAAAAAATTAAAAATAGTTACGAAGTCATACGTAACAACCAGACTGAAGTTCATCACCTTATCGTTCGTTTAAAGAAAACAAACTTCAGTCTAGTCATGAAAACTAAATTTCAATAAAAATCAGGTTAAATTTATATAATTTTTCATATTTATTAAATAATTAATGAAATTTTTGAGATATTATAGACCTTTATATATAAATTGGAGGTTTTTTATGTTGTGGCCTTTGGTCAAGGCCTTGACCAAAGGCCACAACATAAAAAACCTCCAATTTAAATAATTAATGAGTAGAGTGCCCTAGGAAATTTCAATTAATATAAATTTATAATTTTAAAACAAATCCACTTTAAAAGGTTTCGTGAAGATTCCTTTTTCTCCACAGAAGATATAAATAAAGGAAATGATGTTTATTATACTGTGCAAGTACAAAAAAGTACTGATTTAAATGTTCTGGTGAGTTATTTTTAAATAATTTTCATTTATTTAGCTGTATTTAACAAAAATATATGGGTGATTCTACAAACGAAGGACGAAAATCAAGAAAATTTGGACACAACATTTTTTTCTCATTTAAGGTCTGAAAAGTATTTTAACTTCAAGTTAAAGGTACTAATAAAATTAATAATTAATAATAATAATTAATTAATAATTAATTAATTAATTTTTTTTTTTAAAAACTATCGTATTCGTCTAAAAATCGTTACCCAGGGGTTTTCGGGGTTGCTGATTAAGAATCTAATGTCAGTTTTTCAAAATTCAAAATGGCGGATCCAATATGGCGGACGAATTTTGAAAAAACTTATCGTATTCGTCTAAAAATCGTTACCCGGGGGTTTTTGAGGTCGCTGATTAAGAATCTAATTAAATGAATTTTTAAAAAATTGTTCGATATTTATTAAATTTGATTTTGTAAAATATATTTAAACGTTAAATAAGTTATTAACCTACAGGAAAAGTTAGAACTAACAATTTACAAGTTACCACCATTTTCGCAACTTTTGAATCAGATAGTTCAAGATTATTTAAAATACGGTATACTTGATGCATACGGAAATTTCAGAGGACTGAAAAGAAATCGAATACTAAATACTTTAAGTACACCTCTAGTTTTTAACGTTGAGTTTTATTTTGAATTTACTTTTTAATAATTTATTAATTTATTTTTATTTAATTTATTTAACTAATTAATAATTAATAATAATAATAATAAATTGTAATTAATTAATTAATTATGATTAATAAAAATTATTTAAAATTTATTTATTTATTTTTATACATCTATGAACTATAAATATAGTAGTAGAACTAAAAACATAATTAAATTGTTTAAACAAATTGTAAAAACAATGGTTAATTTGAAAAAAGTTGACCTCGGATTGGTAATATGCGAAACAGAAAATCACCGAGTAACGATTTTCAGACGAATACACTGAGAAAAATGGATATTAAAACTCCTAAATATATTAGATATTAAAAATGAGATACTTAAATATATTATCTAGATTTTAACGCATAGTATATCAGATGTTTAGATTTAATATGTAGTGTATTGTAGAATATAACGTTTAGATATTGAACTTGACAATCTAATATATTCAAATTTAATATCTGGGCGTTGCGCAAGCGCAACGTCTAAGGCGCCTACAGCAGCCTACAATAAAGAAAAAGTGAGGTTATATTATCACCCTGTTTTGATGTGCGAGCATCAAAATGGAAAAACTTACGTCGTAACTGCCAGCAAAAATTAATATTTTTTAAGTTCATTAACAAAATTAAGCAAGAAATTAAACAAAATTACAATAATTTTGCAAGGAAATTATTTTATTTAAGTTTTAAAGTGGAGTAATTTGAGTTTCATTAGTTCACCGCGGCCACCAGAATTGACGCCACCTCCTGGACCACTGACACATAGACCCAACTTGTATGTGGTTTTTCCCACATGCCCAAAATAAATAAACATTTACTACAATTATTTCATGTGTTTTTTTAGAATTTTTATTGCAATGACTGGGAAAAATAATAATTTTTCCTGCAGTCTCATCAAGAAAAATAACCAGAAAAAGATCAGGATTTTTGTTTTAAATTAGGACCCTGATTATTTAAAAAAATTAAAAAATTGCTATAATTCTATTATTATTATTATCATTTATAAATATTAATTAACCAATTATGTATTATATCTGTAATTATATTATAGAATAAATTAATAATTATTAATGCACTAATAATGTAATTATTTGGTAATAATGAATAGTAAATTATATGCGCTGTTTGTCGAATTTTGAAATTTTAGGAATTTGATTATATGTTTAAGAATTTCTGTCAAGTTTTGAGCTCTACTTCGTGGTTTTCAGGGTTTTCAGAAACCAAATGTTGTTATTTTACCGCAAGATTTAAAAATAAGGTACATTTAACCTATAAATTTGAAATGACGTTTGCGTATATCTTAGATAGTAAAATTAAATATCTGAGATACTTGTCTTACAGTTCACTTTCATATAGATATTGAATTTTAACATCCTGGATATTATAGGTTAATATATTCTGTCCAATATATTTAGATAGTGAAATTAAATATCCAAGATACTTGTCTAATAGTTCACTTTCATAGATATTGAATGGTAATATCTAGATAGTAAGCCTTAATATCCATTTTTCTCAGTGTATGTTAAGTTTCTCAAAAATCGTCGTCCATATTGGATCCGCCATTTTGAATTTGAAAAATTTTAAAAACTGACATTAGGTTCTTAATCAGCAACCTTACCCCGAAAACCCCCGAGTAAAGATTTTTACGAGGATCAATAAAAGTCATCGGTTTAATTAATTTTTGTTGTAATTTAATTAATAATTGTTTTTAACAAATTACGGATGGTCTATTTGTTTTTATAAGCACAATTTCACAAATCATAGAATTGTAAAAGTAAGTTCAAGTGTCTAATAATAAAGAACTACTTTGATTTTAGTGGGTTAAACTTTATTCATATAAAAAATACTTATTCCATTTGTTTGTTTATGTCAATATAATTATTTATGCGAAATGAAAATTGAAAATTCAGTAATAGCAATTTCTTGTAAATTTAATTAGGATTAAGAAAATCCTAATTAAGACCAGAAAATCGAACAATAGTTGAAAATTGTTAGTTTTACGCTATTTTTAGTGATATAATGTACATCCTATCTCAAAAGTGCCAGACGAATGAGAACCAGACGAATGAGAATTTGGCATTTTTTATTTAAAAAATAAAAAAATAACATTAAATGAAAAAATCCTTCAGTTCTATCTTATAGAGAATAATAATCTACAAAATATAAGTCTATAGAATAACCAAAAAATAAAATATTTTTTTAAAAAATGCATGCCAGACGAATGAGAATTTGTCTGGTCACAACACAATCTCCGTCACAAATTGAGAAATCTTGGTTAATAGATTAGAAGTTTCAATAAAACCCGATTGGTATCACATTTAGTTTAGTTTAATTAACAACTACAACGAACAGTCACTTCATCAGAATGTTGATTTTTAATCATTTTTACATTTTTTGCACTGCCAGACGAATGATAACAAATTCAGGGGACAAACTTCGCAAAGATATCTCCTTTCTTAAAAAAGACATGGAGTGGAAAGGTCGAATGTATCAAAAAGTATCGAAGTAAAGAATGGGCAATGAGAATGTAAAATCTTAATAGAAGGGTGTTTTTAAAATTGTTTGTTCATGTGAAGGTGGCGCTTCAGTCGTATGTTATTTAAAAAGAGCGCGAATATATAAATTTTATTTTTGTTAAGAGAAAGTACTCATAATAAGTCTTATTTTGCATTGTCAAAAAAAACGTCAACATTTCAAATATAAATAAGCAAATTATGAACTGAAAAAATTTGAATATTATTATTAATGAAATAATGGACTCGGACAATGGACATATTAAAACGGGGTTGGGACAAGTCACACTCAGAAAGTCTCCCCCGGACAAGTCCTCCCAGGACAAGTCTCCACAGAGACATAACTCCCCATGGGACAAGTCTTCCCATGGACAGCTCCTCCCAGAGAACAAGTCTTCCCAGGGACATCTCTCCCCAAATGTAAATATTAAAAGTAAATAATGCCATGGGTGGACAAGTCTCCCCGGGACATCTCTCCCCAGTTAGAATTGTTTATTAAAACAGTGGCACATTCAGGACAAGTCTCCCCGGGACATCTCTCCCCAGTAAAAATTGTTTATTATAACGGTGGCATGTTCAGGACAAGTCTCCCCAGGACAAGTCTCCCCGGGACATCTCTCCCCAGTAAAAATTGTTTATTAAAACGGTGGCACATTCAGGACAAGTCTCCCCAGGACAAGTCTCCCCGGGACATCTCTCCCCAGTAAAAATTGTTTATTATAACGGTGGCATGTTCAGGACAAGTCTCCCCAGGACAAGTCTCCTCGAGACATCTCTCCCCAGTGAAAAATTGTTTATTAAAACAGTGACAAATTCAGGACAAGTCTCCCCAGGACATCTCTTCCCAGTAAAAATTATTTATTAAATCGGTGGCACATTCAGGACAAGTCTCCCCGGGACATCTCTCCCAGTAAAAATTGTTTATTATAACGGTGTCATGTTCAGGACAAGTCTCCCCAGGACATCTCTCCCTAGTAAAAATTGTTTATTAAAACGGTGGCACATTCAGGACAAGTCTCCCCAGGACAAGTCTCCCCGGGACATCTCTCCCCAGTAAAAATTATTTATTAAATCGGTGGCACATTCAGGACAAGTCTCCCCGAGACATCTCTTCCCAGTAAAAATTGTTTATTATAACGGTGACATGTTCAGGACAAGTCTCCCCAGGACAAGTCTCCCCGGGACATCTCTCCCCAGTAAAAATTATTTATTAAATCGGTGGCACATTCAGGACAAGTCTCCCCAGGACAAGTCTCCCCGGGACATCTCTCCCTAGTAAAAATTGTTTATTAAAACGGTGGCACATTCAGGACAAGTCTCCCCGGGACATCTCTCCCCAGTAAAAATTATTTATTAAATCAGTGGCACATTCAGGACAAGTCTCCCCAGGACAAGTCTCCCCGGGACATCTCTCCCCAGTAAAAATTATTTATTAAATCGGTGGCACATTCAGGACAAGTCTCCCCAGGACAAGTCTCCCCGGGACATCTCTTCCCAGTAAAAATTGTTTATTTAAACGGTGGCACATTCAGGACAAGTCTCCCCGGGACATCTCTCCCCAGTTAGAATTGTTTATTAAAACAGTGGCACATTCAGGACAAGTCTCCCCAGGACAAGTCTCCCCGGGACATCTCTTCTCAGTAAAAATTATTTATTAAATCGGTGGCACATTCAGGACAAGTCTCCCCAGGACAAGTCTCCCCGGGACATCTCTCCCCAGTAAAAATTGTTTATTAAAACGGTGGCACATTCAGGACAAGTCTCCACGGGACATCTCTCCCCAGTTAGAATTGTTTATTAAAACAGTGGCACATTCAGGACAAGTCTCCCCGGGAAATCTCTCCCCAGTAAAAATTATTTATTAAATCGGTGGCACATTCAGGACAAGTCTCCCCAGGACATCTCTCCCCAGTAAAAATTATTTATTAAATCGGTGGCACATTCAGGACAAGTCTTCTCAGGACAAGTCTCCCCGGGACATCTCTCTCCAGTTAACCCGTTGACTGTCGCTGACGCATATATGCGCAAAACTAAACTGGCCAAAAGTGGTTCATGACGCATATATGCGCAACTTAAAAAAGGTAATTAAAAACTACTTAAATGTTTCTGAAACCGATTACTCGGGGGTTTTTGAGGTCGTTGATTACGAATATGATATTCGTTTTCCAAAATCTCGAAATGGATTGATAGACTTTAAAAAATTCTCAAAAAAAAATTTTTTTTTGACTTTTTTCTAAAAAATTTTTTTTTTCAAAAAAATTTTTTTAAGTTGTTTATTGAAGTTAATATATAATAAAATCTTATTCTTTGCATCAAGACGAATCGATTGATATATAAGAAGTATAAATTGTATAAGAATTTATAGAGTTAATCACAATTAAAGCTGAAAAAATCGCATTTTTATCAAAAAAATGAGTTCTTTCAGCAAAATTATGTTGCTGTGTAAGAAAATCTTACTTTATTTATTTCTAAAATCTTATTCATTACACCAAGACGGATCGATTGGTATATTTAAAGTATATGTTTTACTTAAATTTATAGAATTAAAACCAATTATAGACAAAAAATTTGCACTTTTAATAAAAATTTATTTTTTTTTAAAAATCATGTTGCTGTACAATAGAATGTTATTATTTATTAAAAAATAAATCAAAAATCTTATTCTTTGCATCAAGACGAATCGATTGATGTATATAAAGTATATATTCTATTGAAAATTATAGAATTAATTACAATTAAAGTTGAAAAATTCACTTTTTAACTAAAAATTTTTTTGTTTATTTAGATTCATATTACTGTATAAGAAAATTTTATTCTTTCTATTGAGACGAATGAACTTTATTTTATAAATGTTAAATTGTATTAAAAATGATTTAAAAATGAAATATATTTATCGTTAATGCTTCCTTTACGAGGAAGCAAATTTTTTTTGCTGATCGTAAAGAGGAAGCAAAATGTTCATGTAATGAACATCTGGATTTACAACTTGTTTTATTTTGTTGTCCGCCATATTGGATCCGTCATTTTGAATTTTGGAAAACGAATATCATATTCGTAATCAGCGACCTTAAAAACCCCCGAGTAATCGGTTTCAGGAACATTTAAGTAGTTTTTAATTACCTTTTTTAAGTTGCGCATATATGCGTCATGAACCACTTTTGGCCAGTTTAGTTTTGCGCATATATGCGTCAGCGACAGTCAACGGGTTAACTGGAGAGAGATGTCCCGGGGAGACTTGTCCTGAGGAGACTTGTCCTGAATGTGCCACCGATTTAATAAATAATTTTTACTGGGGAGAGATGTCCTGGGGAGACTTGTCCTGAATGTGCCACCGATTTAATAAATAATTTTTACTGGGGAGAGATGTCCCGGGGAGACTTGTCCTGAATTTGTCACTGTTTTAATAAACAATTTTTCACTGGGAAGAGATGTCCCGGGGAGACTTGTCCTGGGGAGACTTGTCCTGAACATGCCACCGTTATAATAAACAATTTTTACTGGGGAGAGATGTCCCGGGGAGACTTGTCCTGGGGAGACTTGTCCTGAATTTGTCACTGTTTTAATAAACAATTTTTCACTGATGGGGAGAGATGTCCCGGGGAGACTTGTCCTGGGGAGACTTGTCCTGAACATGCCATCGTTATAATAAACAATTTTTACTGGGGAGAGATGTCCCGGGGAGACTTGTCCTGAATTTGTCACTGTTTTAATAAACAATTTTTCACTGGGGAGAGATGTCCCGGGGAGACTTGTCCACCCATGGCATTATTTACTTTTAATATTTACATTTGGGGAGAGATGTCCCTGGGAAGACTTGTCCTCTGGGAGGAGCTGTCCATGGGAAGACTTGTCCCATGGGGAGTTATGTCTCTGTGGAGACTTGTCTTGGGAGGACTTGTCCGGGGGAGACTTTCTGAGTGTGACTTGTCTCATATTCATTAAAACTAGCACCGTAGACGGCCGTCGGAAGAGCTAGTTTTATAAATAAGATATAGAGAAACGTCATAATTATTTCCATATTAGTAATCTACAACTATTTAAAATTACTAATTCAGTATGAATTTTCCGCAAAACATTTGAAATGTGATATTTATTCTCAATATGAACTGTCATTCTCCCAAAGGGACATGCCAGACGAATGAGAATTTAGCACTATAATGTGTATTTTTTGCAAAAAAATATTTTTTTTTCATCGGTTTTTTTTCTGTGCCATAATAGAAGCCATTAAGATTTACAATTTCCATTAAATGTAAAATTATTCTTTCCAAAATTAATATACAAAACATGCTTCAGACATCAAAATTCCATCTTTTGTAGAATCACCCAAATATATTTAAAATAAAAAGCAGTATTTTTAATCTGTTTTTAGTTATTCACACTGAATTTTCGAAAAATGGGTTATGTTAGACTTCATAACCAGTTAGAAATTTAAAAAAATTATTTAAATGAATGTAAAATATATTTGGTGCTATAAACCACTAAAGGATAATCTAATTGTATTGAAGAATATTATATATTAATTACAGCATTTCTTAAAATCATCGATCACCAGCTCTAGACGATTTTCGCTGGAATGACCCAAAATTTAAAAATGAAACAAATTTGATTAAAAGTTGGCATTCGGAGGTTTTTGAAGTCGCTGATGCTGAATCTGAAGTCAGTTTATTAAAATTAAAAATGGAGGATTCAATATGTTGGACGAAGAAATAAAAAGTCCATCAAATTTGTTTGAAAATTACCGCTTAGGTTTTTCTAGGTCACTTATTACGAATCTGAAGTCAGTTTCTCTAACTTTAAAATAATGGATACAATATATGATAGTCAAAAATTAAAAATTGACAATATATGACTGAATGCTGCTTCTTGGAAGTTTGCGGGGTGTGTAAATACAAATCTGGAATCATTCTTACAAAATTTTTAAATGGCGAATCTAATGTTACGACTATTACAATAATATTATTAAAAATAGGAGAGTATACTCCTATCTAGAAAAAATCGATTGGAAACAATTGAAAACAATTAAAAAGAATTGTCTTCAATCGTGTTTCTTAATCATGTTCTTACAATTGGGAACGATTGACTTTTTAATCGTTCTTAATCGTGCCCTATCGGCTACATTGCATGCACTATTTGGTGGGAGATTTGAAAATTTTAAAAAGGGTTATTTTTTAATTGACATTGTTATTAGAAAAATAACATTGTTTAAAAGATTATTTTTTGGACTAAAAATTAAAATATTAATCAATGCATTTGTCACTCAGAAAGAAAACATGATACTTTAGCAAAAAATTAAGTTATTTTTTTATTCGTCTTTGAATAATGCTGCAAAAAACTAAGTATTAATAGTTTATTGAAAAAATTGTAAATAATAATTGTTGACAAATACATCAAATATTATTTTAATAATTAAATTCTGTTTAAAAAAATAATCTTAATGACACTGTTATTTATTCAGCCAAAAGGGTAGACCTGAAAAAATAAAATGAATTAAATTACACTGTCCGACAAAAATGAATTTTTTTCCTGCCCCTTGGATAATTTTGGTCACTTTCGTTAGATTTTGTCACGCTGATTACGAATCTGCAAAGAAAAATGCTCTAGCACGTCTAGTTTTTGAAAAAATTTGTGTTAAAAAGTCAAAAAAGCGTGTTTTTAACCATATTTGAATTTAAATAAAATAAAAACAAGAGGTGCTAAAATCTTGTTCTTGGGTTTAAATCAAAGCATGACCCTTAAATAATAATTCCACGAAGGGATAAATTGAAGGCATTACAATAAGATAATCAAAAGTTATTTTTTCAAATACATTTAATTTTGTAATTTTCTATGTTTGAACAACACCGTGTATAACCCTAACATTCGGCAACATGTGACGAACAAATGAATGTAACAACTTTCAAAGTTGATAAATTTTGATATTTTTCTTAGGTTACTTATTATCCATTTAATTTTTTATTGATTATTTTTATTAAACGTAACGAGTATTTCAAAATAATTAAATATATTAACAATTTCCCTAAATAAAATAATTTTGTAATAAAATATTTAAATTTCCATAAAATAGATAACAAATTTATAAGTATGAATAACTCAAAATTTTTTTTTTATTTAATAATTAAAGTTATCAAACGAGGCAAATTATCGTAAGTTTCTTTCATCGTTGCAGAGTATCCCGTGGGAACTGATTTTTTTCATTTCTAATGTGTTAATAAATGTTATTAATGTAATCTTATTATTATTATTAAGTAATTTTTATTCTGTAATAATATTATTAATGTTTGTAAAAATAATGTATTTTAATTTCAAATATGCAGGTTTATAAAATTTAATTTCTTATTTTATTAAAAATAATTTAAAAATGCTTTATTTTTTTATTTTTATACGAATTACTTTAGTTCTATATAGACTTTAATTTTTCTTCGTTGAGTGACTATAAAAATATTCTAATTTTTCAGAATCCTTTTTTTATTTTAATATTTTTTATAGGGGAACATAGTCTAGGTCGGCCACCTTTTTGACTTTTGTTTATAACTTTTTTTTAAAAATGAATTTGGACAATTGAAGTATATGGTTGGAAAGTCCTGTTTAATAGGAACATTTTTTCTGTACAAAGTAAATTGACAGGTTTAAAAATGAAAAAGTTATAAAGATTTAAAAAAAAAAAAATTTGTAGTCCAGGTTGGCCATTACAGTCAAGGTCGGCCATGTTTAAAATTCAAAGGGCATTAATCGTTAAAAAATAAAATGACATGTTTAGAGTTACGGAAAATTGATTCTTTATTGTTTACAGTTTGTAACTTAATGAAATAACAAAATAATAACAATAAACAATATAAAAAAATAAATATAAATAAAAAAAATTTTTGCACTAAAATATTAATAAAATTAAATAAAAATATTAATAAGATGATCAATTATATTATGAGTTATACAGAATTGCAGTTTTTGCAAATGAAGTAGCTCGTCCTCAACTTTGCGCATTTTAAACACATAGTGGCCGACCTTGACAGTAAGTAACATTACCGAATTGTTGTAACCATAAAGAAATACGTTTCGGGATTCGATTTTTTACTTTGTTTTCCTTTCAACCATGAGTCCCACAAATTTTCTGCATACTTGCCTTGACGATTCAATTTGTTTTTTATCTTTTATTAATGGTTTTTCACATTATGCACAAAACTTTTTTTGAGCTTTTTTTGTACCGACGTCACAGAAAACACAATTTTCGATTTTCCGAAAATGTAATTGAACAAAAAGTTAGGTTTCACTAAGACAAGCTTCGACAAAAATGCGCGTAGGTGGCGCTAGTGAACTTGACAAAAAAACGCGAGTGGCCTACCTAGACAGTAGGCCAACCTTGACTACATTCCCCTATTTAAAAATTTGGATTTTTAATATAATCTTGGTATTTTTCTTAAAACTAACAATTTTTAAGCAGAAGTAACAATTTGCAATATGTTTCTTTATTATATTTTGTAAGTTATAAAACTTGTAAATGAAATCGATAGAGTACCATCTCATTTTTTTTAATTTTTCAATGAATATTACCACAAATGGAAAAAGTAGTTGTTCTTTTTTTTAAAATATTTATCTAATTAGTATCTAACCTTTGTTTAATGATTACTGTTTTAAAAGTGATGTTTATTTAAAAATCAGTTTAAAATGTCAAGACAGTGTTCAGTTTCTCGTAACTCTTTTTGTTACATTTGTGGTAATTTCATCATAAAAGGACAAGAAAAAGTTTTTACGCAGGTTTTAAAGGAGGCCAATAAATCTTGTTTTAAAATTGAAATTAAAGATCCACAAAAATACAAATATGTACCTTCTCAAGTGTGTGCAACTTGTGCGAGAACTTTAAGAGACTGGATGCAAGGTACTCGATCATTTTCATTTACTAGTCCTATGATTTGGAAGGAACAAAAAAATCATGAAACAGATTGTTATTTCTGTCTGACAAAAGTTGTTGGTTACAATCGGAAAAATAAAAACTCCATTAAATACCCAGAAATCGAATCAGCAAAACGTCCTGAAACTAAGAGTGCCATTTTTATTCCTGAAAATTCAGAAGAAGTTTCTGATGAAGTTACAATTGAAAATGAAGCCGAGACTGAAGTTGAAGATCACAGTGATGAAGATGATGGTGATTATAATTTTCTTGGTCAAGAATTATTGACTTCAAAATTAGTTAGCCAAGAAAAGTTGAATGATCTTTGTCGAGATCTCAATTTAACCAAGGAAAAGTCTCAGCTTTTAAGTTCTAGATTCAAAGAGTGGAATTTATTGGAAATGGATGTAAAAATTTCGTCGTTTAAAAACCGAGACAATAAGTTTTCTTCATATTACACGTATTTGCCTGATGAAGATTTATGCTTTTGCCATGATGTAGATGGACTTATGCAAGAAATAAAAGTTGATTATAATCCACAAAGCTGGAGGCTTTTCGTAGACTCATCAAAATCTGGTTTAAAGGCAGTGCTTCTACATAATGGAAATGAAAAAAAGTCAGTTCCCATAGGATACTCTGCAACGATGAAAGAAACCTACGATAATTTATCTCGTTTGATAACTTTAATTAACTATTCAAAACATCAATGGCAAGTGTGCTCTGATTTGAAAGTGGTAGCCATTATTTAAGTCTTCAAACTGGATACACAAATACATGTGTTTTCTGTGTTTGTGGGACAGTAGGGATAGAAAAGCACATTATGTAAAAAAGACTGGCCACTCCGTGAAAATGCAGTTATTGGGAAAAATAATGTAAAAAATATGCCACTTGTTAATCGTGAAAATGTTATTCCACCTCCTCTACATTTAAAACTAGGCCTCATGAAAAATTTTGTAAAAGCCTTGGACAAGGAAGGACCTGCTTTCGCATATTTGAAAGAAATTTTCCCGAAATTGAGTGATGCGAAAATAAAAGAAGGAGTTTTCAATGGTCCGCAAATAAGAACTGTTTTGAAGGATGAAAAATTCGTTAATTGTTTGTCTCAGAAAGAATTGCGTGCTTGGAAAGCTTTTGTTGGTGTCGTTAAAGGATTTTTAGGAAATAATAAAGACGATAACTATGAGTATCTTGTTCAGGAATTAATTATTTCATACCAGGAAATGGGATGCAACATGTCGTTTAAAATTCATTTTCTTGATTCCCATCTCAATTTCTTTCCCGAAAATCTTGAAGCAGTCAGTGATGAACAAGGTGAACGATTTCACCAGGATATCAGTACAATGAAGGGCCGATATAAAGGAGAAAGTCCACTTAAAATGCTGTCAGATTATTGTTGGTCACTTGTACGCGATCTACCAAATGCTATTTACAAACGCAAATCGACTTAAAAAATATTGTATTTTTGATTTTATTATTGTAAATATGTTTCTAATTTTGATTTTTTCTGGTTTCAATTTTGAACAAATGTTTAGGTATAAATTTTAATTTTTTAATTATTTTCCAACAGTTATTCTACAGAAATTGTAATTATTATCTACTAAAAAACATTGACACAATTTAAAAATACATGAAAACTTTGTCTGCATTTACATTGTTAAATAAAACCTCGTTCAGCTTTATTTCCATTTATTTCCTGTTTTTTATTACATCATTAGTTGCACTGAAAAAAAATTTAATTGATTTAAATATCCATTTAATTGACTATTATCAATTAAATATTTACTTGAATAAATTAAATATTTAATTGATAATAGTCAATTAATCGATTATTTGAATCAATTAAATTTTTTTTTCACTGTACGCATTTTATTTTTAATTTTTAAAAAAGTTAAATTAAAATATTTCTAAAAAGTTAAATTTTTGATTAATAAAAAATATTTCCAGTAAAACTTCTAATTTATTTAAATGTTAATTGAACCTATGCAATCAATTCATATTTAATTATTTATTATAAATATTCTATTAATAAAAACGTATCGGCCCAGTACTGCGACAGAAGTCTTGAAAAAAATCTTTCGATTTGAAGAAAATAATTACATAAATTTAAATAGATAAGTAACCTGAAAAAAATATCAAAATTTATAAACTTTAAAAGTTGTTACATTCATTTGTTTGTCACTTGTTTCACAATGTTAGGATTATACACGGTGCTTGTCAAACATGAAAAATTACAAAATTAAATGCATTTAAAAAAATAACTTTTGATTATCTTATTGTAATGCCTTCAATTTATCCCTTCGTGGAATTATTATTTAAGGTTCAAGCTTTGATTTAAACCCAAGAACAAGATTTTAGCACCTCTTGTTTTTATTTTATTTAAATTCAAATATGGTTAAAAACACGCTTTTTTGACTTTTTAACACTAATTTTTTCAAAAACTAGACGTGCTAGAGCATTTTTCTTTGCAGATTCGTAATCAGCGTGACAAAATCTAACGAAAGTGACCAAAATTATCCAAGGGGCAAAATTAGTGTCGGACAGTGTTATTATTCTTATTTTTAAATAAATGAAATATATTATTAATTTTAATATAAAAATACTAAATTTTTAAAAAACTGATGTAAAATTCAGTATAATTGTATGAAATATTATGAATATTAGGGTGATTAATATTAAAAAGGCATTTTTGATCCTACTAACTTTGATTTTTAGATGTTGGATTTTGAACTTAACGACACTCTATTACTATACTCTATACTCTATGATGGACAAAAATAATAGTGGTCGAGCAGGTGGAAGCAAATTTTAATTTTCACCAGGTGAAAAACGATAGACAGAAATGATAAGAAATTTTCTGTTTTCGTTTATTCTTTTCTGAAATAAATTCTTACAACTTTAAAAAGTTAAAATATTTCAAATTACAATAACGAATTTTTCAACATGACTTAAAAATATTTGTAATGAGTTCTGCCATAAATTAATATACTTTTGAAGACCAAAAAGACATATGAACATTGAGGGACACCACTGACATTTTTGAAAGATTTCACTGATAATTTTTTTTGAATAGTGAGAATAAAATCAGCTTATAAATTACAATCCAGTATTAAATCTTCATTAACTGCATATAAGGAGTAAATTTAACACAAATTTATTAAAAATAAAATAATAAGATGCAAGAAACAGAATTTTGAGGGGACACCACTGACATTTTGCTTTATTTCTCAATTTCGAAAAAGAAAGACTTTATTTTTAAGTTCAAGTCGGTGCGGTTTTTAAAGTACGTGTAATAACTGAAAACGAGATACAATAATATTTAAAAAATATTAATATTATGAACAATTTTTTGATGGGGACACCACCCCAGTAAAAAAAATTCGATACACGGACTGCGGAGTTCGTATACGAGCTCGGTAGCTCGTATGAGAATTATGAGAAATCTCTCATACGAGCCTTTTCCGTAATGAGAAGTGTATAGATGCTTGTATACGAGGTGACTTTTAAAGCATTTTTATTAATGTAACACTATTTTAAAATAAATGTAGATAATAGAAATGAATTTTCAAAGTAAAACAAAGCTAAATTTATAAGGGAAATGAAGTTTTAAGAAAAAAAGGATAATTTTGTTCAAAAAATTTATTCACACTGAAAAAAGGTTATAATTTGACAATTCCTTGTTTCTCTTACTTACCGACATTAGATATTTTTCGGATGCGGTAAGCACGATTTTGTATTAAATTTAATTATTTTATATAAGAACATTTATATAATAAATAAATACCGACAGATTAGCTCAGTCGGATAGATGCCTCGCTTGGCGGTCGTTTAAGGACCAAGGGTAAGTACCCTTGGTTCGCGCCCATTTGGCTTGGTATTTTTCCGGCACGTGAGACAATCTGAGCGGGAGGTTTGACGTCGAGGTATAATGATGTGCACCGTCGATTATTGTCCGGTACACACCATTAGAACTCGACTGTCGATAAACTGGTTGTACTCAGGAGAGGTTTTCTACAGTTTCCCTCTCCACTGGCGAGAAAACCCATTAGACGGGTGGTCCAGGCAAATGCGAGTACTCCTAATTTTCAAGTCGCTCTGTAGGCGCAAAACTTAGTATTAGGAAAATGTATATAAGAAATATTATGTAAGAGAAAATGTAAACACACTTGTATAGCTAGATAAGCTTAAGACGGGTATATAAACCAAATAAATAAAAAATAAATAAATAAAAAATATAATAAATAAATAATAATATATTATTAATTAGTAACGAAGAAAATCTTATTTATTTTACCGCTAATACAAAATCGTGCTTACCGCATCCGAGAAATATCTACTGTCGGTAAGTTAGAGTAACAAGGAATTATCAAATTCTAACCTTTTTTCAGTGTGAATAAATTCTTTGAATAAAATTATCCTTTTTTTCTTAAAACTTCATTTCCCTTATAAATTTAGCTTTGTTTTACATTGAAAATTCATTTCTATTATCTACATTTACTTTAAAATAGTGTTATATTAAGAAAAATGCTTTAAAAGTCACCTCGTATACAAGCATCTATACACTTCTCATTACGGAAATGGCTCGTATGAGAGATTTCTCATATTTCTCATACGAGCTACCGAGCTCGTATACGAACTCCGCGGTCCGTGTATCAAATTTTTTTTACTGGGACTGACATGGTGTGCTCGACAAAGTGTTACTTGCTTTCTGCCACCAACCGTACAAGTAATAGATGTGATAGAATATTGTAATGTTTTTTCTTTAAAATTCTATACATATCACCAATACCATTAACGCTTAATAAAGGCAATTATCTGCACTACCCGGTAAGAAGCGTAGAATAGAAAAGAATTCAATTTCTAGAAAATATGCTGGAAAACGAGAATGTTGAATTATTCTGAATACGCGAATTTACCTCGGAGTTCTATTCCACGGGAACCATCAAAATTTCAGAAAAATCAATTCTTCTCTATTGCTCTCGTCGATCAGGAGATATAAAAGAATTCAAATTTTCTATTTTTGCTAATGCGCAAAGTTTTATGGCATTGCAAGTTTTTGAAAAAAATATGAAGTTCTATTCTTTTGAATTGACTGCTAACGATTCTAGGTAGTCAATTCAAAAGAATAGAATGTTCGACGTTTAAATCTGAAATGTTTATTATTCTCAATTGACTGCATCGAATTTCAGAAGCGCATTAAAAGGAATAGAACTTCTGACAAACAATTTGAAAAAGCCTAAAGGGGCTTGTATACCTCCTCCGTTCTAAGTATATCAGAAACGTCCAGCGTTTTGATTGGCTATTCTCATAGAGAATTTCCAAAAAATCTAATGTTTTGGAAATTCTCTATGAGCATAGCCAATCAAAACGCTGGACGTTTCTGAATATACTCAGAACGGAGGAGGTATACAAGCCCCTTAATTTTTCTAATTGTCTGTAAGAGCTCCTCTAGTTATTGTCTTAAAATAAAACGCAGTGACAGTTATGTTTCGCGTCGTGTAAATTTCATTGTAATTTCAGTGCTAAACAGCTAAACTATTAAAATTAAATATTAAAACTAGTAAAAATATGGTTAAAAGACGCAAAGTACTTACGATAAAATATAAAATGCTCTTATTGAAAGAAATTTTCAAGTGTTAAATGTTTAAGTCAAAAGTTTTAAAACCTAACCTCACTTTCTAGTGGAATCTTGAGTGGCAGTGAGTTAATTCAGAGGTGTGGCATCTGGCATCAGTGCCTAGTAAATTTTCCAGGGAATTTTAAATCCTTGGTAAATAAACTAAATTTTTCTATTGTAATCTTGAGAGATTTAAATTTAAATATAAATAATACATTATACAATATTAATAATAATATTATTAATATTCTTAAAATATAGGAAAACCTTAATATCGACATTTAATTTTATTTTCTCTCTCTATCGTGTAATCATCGTATTATTTAAAGACATTGTAAAACTAATATTATAAATAATTATATAAAACTGTAATTAGATATAATATTAGTATTAATTTAAGTTTATTATTATTATTAGTGTTTAATTAATTAAGGAATATGCATTAAATATTTTACTTATAATTTAAAAATGAAACGAAATTATGATTATGAAATACTGAATTTGTACTTGTTATTATTGATAAGAAAAACTGAAATTATATTGTAAATCTTCGTATGACGGTTATTTTATTGCGCAGTTAAAAACTGCGCAGTAGAATATATGATAATAATGAGTCATTTGTAGGATGCCTAATAATTTAACCTTGAGATCTGTTAATTGCGTAATAATTTAACCTTGACACGTGTCATTATTTTGGGCATTTGGTAAATGCGCAATAACTTGACCTTGAATGTTCAACGCTTATTGGTCAAGTGCCACGTCATCAGCGCTCTGATTGGTTAAGCAAAGAGGGGAGGGTAAACTTCCCCCCTTTTAGTTGGGTATATAAAGAGAGCGCCTGAGACCCAAATATACAGACAATTTTTGAGACTTGAGAAGAGACCACTACTTGCTAGTGCATATCTTTAAAAGTATTACACATTGTTAAATCAACGAATCTTATAAAGTGTTAATAAACTAAATCAAACCTTCGACAAGCAATCGTTAAATTAAATATTTAACGATTCAACAATTATTTGTAAAATTAAAATTGTGAAGTGTATATTTAAAAGAAACAATATTTGAACTTAAATAAAATTGGTTTTTTACCCGAAAGGGGTTTTTCCAATTAATTATAAGTGTTTATTTATTTATTCCACCTTTAATCTGAATAATAAATTCAAATTTAAATTCAGTGCCCGCTTTCAAGAGGTTATAACAGTAAAAAGAATCCAGCCATTGGTTATTAGTGAATCCAACGGAAATATACGTAAAATATAACCTGTGACGCGACAAGAGAAATAGAAATTTCTTCTGATTTGCTGTACTTTCTTATTCTTTTGAATGCGCGTTTCATATTTTTGTGAAGTCAATTCAGAATAATAGACTTTTCTGAAATTTTGGTCGTTTCCGTGGAATAGAGCTCCGAGGTAAATTCGCCTATTAAGAAGAATACAACTTTTGAATTCTTTTCAATTCTTCGCTTCTTACCGGGTAGGTTATTTAAATATCAGACATGATATTAAACATTTGCGATAATTACTTAAAAATATGAAACTTACGGACAGGCGATTTTGATTTTTTTTCGAGCACTGGATTAAAATTATTCTGCTAGCACAATTACTATATAAAAATATAGACTCTTAGCTGTACAAAATAATTTTTCTGGTACTAAAAATGTGAGAATCAAAATTTTTATTATTAGGTAAAGTTCTGATTTCTTAAGTGCGGACAAGGAACACCACTGACATTTTGCTTCTAATTCTTCTGCCAAATTTTTTTAGAAAATTTCTAGCGACTAAGAATTATTAATTTAAGTAGAAGGAGTGATTAAGAAAATTAATTGACTTCAAAAACTTTTATATATGAACTAGTATTCCAGATTTTTGTGCAGGACATGAAAATGACATTTTAAATTTAATCAACCATTAATTAATTGCCTGTATTAAGGAGGTTGTTTACAGGTATGCAGACCTTCAGAAAAAATACTGAATTGACATTTAAGAATTTTTTAATATTATTGTTATTCGTATCTTCTGGAAGAAAAAATATTAATTTTCAAGAAAAAAATTTGAAACTTACAAAAATTGTTTATATAGTCATTTTGCATATGATCAATTCTTTTAATTTGAATCAGTTAAAAATCGTGGTTTTAACTGACAATCAGTGACTAACATTTTGCTTCTGAATCAGTTAAAAACAACTGATTTTTAGTAAAAAATAACTGAAAATTTGGTTAAACTTGTCTTATTGAATCAGTCAAAAAAAAAAAAAAAATTTACTGAAACTTCAGTTATTTTTAACTAATTGTCAGTACGTAGAAATATTACTATTTGAATTAGTGACTGACTTTGCTTCTAAATCAGTTATTTTTAACTGATTCAAATTTAGAGAGAAAGTTTTCTTCATATTAAAAGGTTAAACTTTTTCAAAACTAATTCGATTTAAGTCAATGATGGCTTATTTTTTTCAGAAAATGGTTCTCTATGACTTGACCGCTCAGATTTATAAACAAATACACCGTTTTAAAAATATTTTTATTTTTTTTTAAAAATGCTTTTAAATTAAATCACTTTTTTTAAACAAATAGGCATATTTTTAAAACGGTATACCTATTTGTTTATAAATCTGAGCGGTCAAGTTATAGAGAATCATTTTTTAAAGAAAATAAACCATCACTGACTTAAATCGAATCAGTTTTTAAAAAGTTTAACCTTTTAATATGAAGAAAACTTTGATCATATGCAAAATGACTGAATAAACAATTTTTGTAAGTTTCAAATTTTTTTCTTCAAAATTAATATTTGTTCTTTCAGAAGATACGAGTAACAATAATATTAAAAAATCCTTTAATGTCAATTTAATATTTTTTTTGAATGTCTGCATACCTGTAAACAACCTCCTTCAACGTGAAAACTCGCAAGGAAAATATCCGCAATAAACAGAATATGAAATTGAATTAAATTCCATAAATATTTTTATTGAAATAGCGAATTAATGTTACTCTTTGTTATAGAGTCCTGCATGAGAGATTCAAAAAAGTCAATGAAAATTCCTTGCACCTTCTTTGAGAGTTATTTATTAAGTGTCAAAAAAATAGTAGGTTTTTGTATAAAAGAAATAATAATTTCAACTTGTTCACAGTTTTTCTGAAATTTTTTTATTATTCACTGACTTCAACAAGAACACAGGTTACAACACTCTTTTTGATTAACAAAAACAACCTACCATTAGTCCATATATTGACTAAAATTCTGAATTGAAAATTGATTTCAAGACCTATAAGGAAATTTCCTTAATTTTTTAACCCCAAAAATGAGTCGAATGTAAGAAAAAACACGTTTAAGTTGTAAATACTTTAAGAATTTAGTTTTTATAGTGCACAATAATTCTTCGTATTACTTTGACACTTATCAACTAACCTATAAAAAATGTATTCTTATTATATAACCTAAATATTGACACTCTTTTTCACACTTAAACTTACAAATCGAACTGTTCGTATAAAACTGCATGGCAAAATTTTTCACAACTTGTAAGACACAATACTCACTGAAAACTCAATAATATTCAACTTTTTACTTTTCAAGAAACACAGAATAAAAACAGATGATCAGATTCATGAGACGCATGCATATCCCCAAATCGCCAAGTCGTCGAATGATCAAATAGTCGAATGCCAAGTAATCGAATGGACAAAACGTCGAATGATAAAAACATCGAATGGACAAAACGTCGAATGCTAAAAACATCGAATTGTCAATACGTCGAATTATCAATTCGTCGAATGTTAAAAACATCGAATCGTCAATACGACGAATTCTCAATTCGTCGAATGTTCAAAACGTCGAATGTTCAAAACGTCGAATGATAAAAATGTCGAATGCTAAAAACATCGAATTCTCAATGCGTCGAATGTTCAAAACGTCGCACAGTGTTCTTCAAACACTTTTAGGTTTACCTAAAATGAGTCAAAATTGTGCTAACGCAGTTTTATCTGGAATCAATCCAAGATTCTAAATTTTCATTTCCGAAAATCGTAGCTGATTCTTTTTTCGAAAAAAACCAAAAAAACATATATATAGGGGCAATTCGACGTGAGATTTTAGTCAACCTCTTAAAATCAGACAAAAATATTTTTTTGTATTCTGTATCGAAAAAAACAAATACGTATTACTTCCTCATAGAGAAAGTATTGTAATACCGAAACTTTTCGAGTTCGATTTTTTGACATATCTTTATGTTATTTGATCTCAGGAGTTCAAAAATGACATTTTTAAAAAATGTCATTCCGTATGTGTGTGTGTGTGTGTGTGTAAACATCACATTTTCATAAATATCTCGAAATCATGAAGAGCTTTTGGGTTGAATTTTTTTTTAAATTGTAGATCTCACCTGCGGACATAAAATGAGAGTACTTTGAGATAGATTAATAAAGTTTAACTAAATTTTTTTTGGATTTTTAATTTTGCAAAAAAACGTTTTTTGCCCATAACTATAAAAAAATGTTAGGACACCTATAAATGTTTTACCATAATTTTGTAAAGTTTTTTTAGACGCATCTTTTGAGCTCTAATTAAACATTTTTCGTCCATATTAACCGGAGATATTAAACTTTTAAAAATTCAAAATTTTGGAAAATAAGACTTTTTTGAAAATTTTGTTGAAAAATGTAGAAGTAATCTTAAAATTATCGTTACCTTCTTGTAGAGCTTCAAAAAACGCTTCGATTGACCTATTTTTGAACCTAATTCGCTTATAAATTTCGAAATTATTGGTATTTTAAAAACCAAAAATTGTGGAAAATGACATTTTTTCAACTTTTTTGTTTGAAAATTTTTGTTTAACTATTAAACTATTATAACTATATTGTAGAGTATTTAAAAATACATTGATTGATTCAAGATTCAATCACTTTTACCATATTTATAAAAAGTTATTCATATATTTTCCTATTATTATTATTATTATCTCTATGTGGAAGTAAAGTGTTCATGAAATGAGCACCAAAATTATAAAAAAATATACAACTTGGCAGCGGTTTTTTTTTATTTTTGTTTAATTGTCCAAATTTTCGAGATATGAATTTTCGAAATTTTAGACTTGTAATTGTAGACCTATATTTAGTAGTTTATAAGTCCGAAAATATTGAGTTTCGGAAAAAGTTGTCAGAGAATATAAGTTTTAGTTTTCTTTCGACTTTTAAGAAATGTAAACAACATTTTTTTAAAAAAATTTTTCCTAACTTTAGCCCGGATTTTTTTTATTTTTTAAAAATTTATTTATTCCTTATAATATAGAGAAGATTTTCCAAAACATCCCGAGGTGGGACTGATATGTTGAATGAGTTTTAAAACATTTTCAAAAATCGCTTGCAAGCATCACAGTGGGAATTTTTTTACAATTAACTTCTAAAACTGTCTATACAGCGTAGATCCTTTAATTTAGAAAAAGAACACTCAAACAGATTAAAAATTATGCGCTGTAGACAGTTTTAAAAAGTTAATTGTAAAAAAATCCCACTGGGATGCTTGCAAGTGATTTTTGAAAATGTTTTAAAACTCATTTAACACATCAGGGCCATCTCGGAATTTTTTTGAAAATCTCCACACTATATTATAAGGTATAAATAAATTTAAAAGAAATCTAGCCTAAAGTTAAAAAAAATTAATTTGTTTATAAAAAAATTCTTTTAATAAAAAATTTAAAAAATATTTTGTTTACATTTCTTAAAGTCGAAAGAAAACTAAAACTTTCATTCTTTGACAACTTTTTCCTAAACTCAATATTTTCGGACTTATAAACTACTAAATATAGGTCTACAATTACAAGTCTAAAATTTCGAAAATTCATAACTCGAAAATTTGGACAATTAAACAAAAATAAAAAAATACGTATCTGTTTTTTTCGATACAGAATACAAAAAAAAATATTTTTGGCCGATTTTAAGAGGTTGACTAAAATCTCACGTCGAATTGCCCCTATATATATGTTTTTTTTGGTTTTTTTCGAAAAAAGAATCAGCTACGATTTTCGGAAATGAAAATTTGGAATCTTGGACTGATTCCAGATAAAACTGCGTTAGCACAATTTTGACTCATTTTAGATGAACCTAAAAGTGCTTGAAGACCATCGTGGTCGAATGCTAAAAACGTCGAATGTTCAAAACGTCGAATGATCAAAACGTCGAATTGTTATTTAGTCGAATGGTAAAACCATCGAATAGTCCATTCGTCGAATGCTTAAATAGTTGAAACGCCATCTGTTCGAATTATCAAGTAGTAGAATGGTAAAGTTGTCGAATGGTAAAGTAGTCGAAACGCCATCTGTTCGAATTGCCAAGTAGTAGAATCGTAAAGTAGTCGAATGTTCAAAACGTCGAATGATAAAAACGTCGAATGCTCAGAACATCGAACTGTTAATTCGTCGAATGCTCAAAACGTCGAATGCTAAAAACATCGAATCGTCAAAAGTTCGAAAAAGTTCTTTGTTTTAAGTTAATGTCTACTAAAGACAAATAACTTTTTCGAACTTTTGACGATTCGATGTTTTTAGCATTCGACGTTTTGAACATTCGACGAATTGAGAATCCGATAGTAGGTAAACAGGGAGGGTTCTATCTAGAGATCCCTGCACCGACATGTTACCGACACTTTTAGCCCAGACTCAAACCACTTAGCCAAGACTCAAACCATTGGGGGGGGGGGTATTCAGACTGTTATGCTGAGCTGGATATGACGTCATACTTCCAAGAATTTGGGGGGGGGATATTGAGATCGTGATTCTTGGAATTTATCTAATTTCTTGGAATTATAAAACAATCCTAGAATTTTCCACAGGGGTTGATGACTCAGAATTTTGGAATTTTTTATTGGTATTTCCTATTTTTTGGGTGCATTCTTTAACGATGACGCATAATTTCTTTGTTTTTCGCAAAATGGGGTTAATGACTCATTATCATTGGAATTTCCTGTTTTTGTTTTTTACATGGTGCATTCTTTAACGATGACACATAATTTCTTTGTTTTTCGCAAAATAGGGTTGATGACTCAGAGTTTTGGAATTTTTTATTGATGACTCATTGTCATTAGTATTTCCTGTTTTTGTTTTTACCACAATTCTAAGAAAACCATAATTAACTTGAAATTAAATGAGTCATAATTTGTGTATATAAAGAAGGCAATTTTTCTTAACAAAATCATTCCTGCAGTTTAAGTTGTTCAATCAACATATCAGAAAAACATCGTGAAATTCAAATGCGCTTAAACATCTCGTTTTAAAAAAATCGCTATAGTTAAAAGTTCAATTTTAGTCTGATCGGAGTTAATCATTGTAGTGAAAAAAATTGACAGTTTCAATACAAGTGATAAAAATGAATTTGGATAAATTAAATGCAGCAATTAAAGTTATGGAAACTGATAAAAGCTCTAACTATTGTAAAGATTTTGTGGAAATTATGAACAATGCTTTTAAAACATTAAGTAAAAAAACTGAGGAACAACTGAGGAATTAAATTTTTGGATAAATAATAGTGTAAAAAACATTAGATTACTGAATAAATTATTAAGAAATGGATCTGTGTCATGTGGAGAGAAAAAAAAGATTTTGTCAACTATTGGACTATTGAAAGCAAATAGCAGAAAGTTTAAGAAACTAAGAAGAACAGGAACTGGTTTATTTAAAAAGGATGAGAGATGGATCAGGTGGAAAGAATTAGAGAATGCTTTCGAGAATAGAATTAGAACAGGTGTTGTTATTAATTTGAAACATAAAAATATGGACAGTTTTCTCAGTGATGCAAAAAAAATGATTATTTCTCGATTAAAAAATGCATTTAAAAAGGTAGGAAACATGAAAGTTAATGTTGTTCTTGCGGCAAATTATACTGTTTTAGAAGAAGGTGAGGAAATTGAAGATATTAAATATTTCAATACCAGAAATTCAAAAATTTTAGAATCAACAAACTTTGATGAATGGTTTGATCATAAAATTCGTGAAAAACTTTTTGTTAAGATTGATGATTTTCAACAAAAAAAGTCAGGTTGGTCTTTAAATGAAATTATAAATTTAAGTGTTAATATAAATAAATATGTCCCTCTTGCGGCTGGATACTTAACTTTTATAAGAATGCCAAAATTTATAATCGATAAAAGAGCTGTTATTAATGTTAAAAATTTTGATAAATACTGTTTTTATGGTCAATAATTGCACAACGTTATCCAGCTAAAAAGAACAATGATCTTACAAGTTCATATCCCCACTTTAAAGATACTGATTTAAAGTTTGATGATTTTGAATTCCTCATTACTCTCAGCGATATTCCAAAATTTGAAAAATTAAACAATTTAAGTATTAATGTTTACGGAATTGATAAAAGCAGTAATAAAAAGAATGAAATTGTTCCACTTTATTTAAGTAAAAACAAATCAGATGAACCTACTTATCACTTATTAATGATTGAAAATACAGAACTTGATTTAGACGATGATGATGATAATAATTTTCAAAATAACAAAGTTTATCATTTATTTGCATTAATTAATAATTTATCTCGATTAGTAAAATCGCAAATAACAAAAGATCGAAATCGAACCATACTTTGTGATAGATGTTTATGCCATTTTAAATATGAAAAATCATTTAATAATCATAAAATTGATTGTGATAAAATAAACATGTGTCGAGTGATTTTACCTGAAGAAAAGAATAAAATTTTAAAATTTAAAAATCATAGAAATAAAGAAAATGTTCCCTTTGTCGTGTATGCTGACACTGAAAGTCTCTTAGAACCAATAGCAAGTACACACACAAACACATCAACATACCAAAAACATATCCCGACAAGTTTTGCTTTCTATGTACATTGCAATTTTGATGAATCTCTTTCAGAATTTAAATCATATCGGGGTCCAGATTGTGTTGATTGGTTCATGACAGAATTAAAACAATTAGCTGAAAAAGCAAATTCTTATTTTACAAATATTATTCCAATGGAAAATTTAACTATTTTACAACAAATTCAATTTGACACAGCAACAGTTTGTCATATTTGTGAAAAACCTTTTGAAAATGATGACATTTAACACCGCGATCATTGTCATTTCACGGGAAAATATCGTGGTCCGGCACATCAAGGTTGCAATGTAAATAATAAAGATTCGCATGTTGTTCCCATAATTTTTCACAACTTGTCAGGATATGATGCACATTTCATTATTAAAGCTTTAGCAACGTCTTTTGAGGGTGAAATGAAACTGTTACCAATAAACAAAAAAAAGTACATTTCATTTTCAAAGTATGTCAAAGGCACAAAAGTAGTATTAAGATTTCTTGATTCATTTAAATTTATGCCCAGCAGTTTAGACAAATTGTCCTCCTATCTTGAAAATGATGAGAAAAAAATTACTAAAAAGTATTGTAAAAATATGGACGAGTTTAATTTATTGACAAGAAAAGGAATATTTCCTTACGAATATGTTAGTAGCTGGGAAAAATTAGAAGAAGGTCAATTACCAGTAAAAGACTTTTTCTACTCTAAATTAAATGATGCTCATATTTCAGACGAAGACTATGAACATGCTTGTAACGTATGGAAAACGTTTAATTTAAAAACAATAGGAGAATACTCTGACTTGTACTTACAGACTGACGTTCTACTACTTGCCGACATTTTTGAAAATTTTAGAAAAACATGCTTTACAACTTATAACTTGGACGCGTTACATTACTATACTGCCCCAGGACTGGCATTTGATGCTATGCTCAAGTACACAGACATAAAACTTGATTTGTTGACAGATGTAGAAATGTTGCTTTTTATTGAAAAGGGAATAAGAGGTGGAGTTTCACAATGCTCAAACAGATACGCGAAAGCTAATAATAGATTTATGGAAAAAGATTTTAATCCCCTAATACCATAATCTTACATTATGTATTTCGATATAAATAATCAGTATGGTGCTTCTATGAGCGAGAGCTTGCCATATACATATTTTGAATGGTTAGAAAATTATAGTAATGACTTTTTCCTAAATATTCTAGATGATTCTCCAGAAGGATATATTCTTGAAGTAGATTTAGATTATCCAACTCAACTTCATGATTCACATAAAGACTTGCCCTTATGCCCTGAACATTTCATACCTCCTCTCCCAAAATGTACAATTCCTAAATTGATTCCAAATTTATTACCAAAGAAGAACTATACAATTCACTATAGAAATTTAAAGCTACATTTATCTTTGGGAATGAAATTAACTAAAATACATAGAGTTTTAAAATTTAAGCAAAAGCAGTGGTTAAAACCCTACATTGATTTAAATACCGAGCTTAGAAAAAAATCGAGTAATGAATTTGAGAAGAATTTTTACAAGCTAATGAACAATTCTGTATTTGGCAAGACAATAGAAAATGTTAGAAAACACAAAGATGTTAGATTAATAACAAAATGGGAGGGAAGGTATTGCGCGAAAAATTTGATTGCTCAACCAAACTTTCATAGTTGCACCATATTCGATAAAGATATGGTCATTATTGAGATGAATAAAACAAAGGTATACTTTAACAAATCAATTTACATAGGATTCACTATTCTAGACATATCAAAAATAATAACATATGACTTTCATTACAATTACATTAAAGAGACTTTCAGTGATTCTGCAAAATTACTCTACACAGATACTGACAGTCTTGTTTATCACATCACAGTACCAAATTTTTATGATTATATTAAAAGAGATTTACATAAATTCGATACATCCGATTATCCTGAAAACAACATTTATAAATGTTGTATATACCACTTGCAAATAAAAAAATCCTGGGTCTTATGAAAGACGAAAATAACGGTAAAATTGTAGACGAATTTATAGGTTTAAGATCAAAACTATATGCATTCAAGTTATGGGGTGATGAGGAAGCTAAAAAGAAAGCAAAAGGGGTAAAATATTCAACTTAAAAAAAATAGGTTTCGATGATTTTAAGCATACTCTCAATGAAAATGAAAACCTGATCCGATCTCAGCACTTTATACGCAGCAAAAAACATGAAGTATTTACTGTCAAACAAAATAAAATTGCTCTAAGTTGGCAGGATGATAAAAGAATTTTGATACCAGGGAAAACTGACACCTTTCCTTGGGGTTACCAACAGCATGATCCAATGGAAATAGATGAAATTGATGTATAAAATGTAGTTTGTATTAGTTCTCTACTATTCGATTTATACAATTTTTACAATAAATTATACTTAAAAAAAATTGTAATTTATTATAATAAATAAATGTATTCAAAATAAATGTTGTTGTTTCTTATACCTGAAAATAATAGAGTTAGGTTAGGAATAATAATTACAGTCCAATTGATATTTTATAATTTTATTAAGGAAAAAAATAGAATACATTTTCAACTAAAATACTTAAATATTACAGTTCTTGCAGAACCATGTTTTTAAGTTTATAACATTCTGAAGAGCACAAGTAAAAGTTTTCTTGTTGATTAAATGTTTTGAACAAGTTCCAATACATATTTCAATGTTTAATTTTTTTAATGAAGGACAATTTAAGTCATTCATATCGATAATTTCTATACAATATTTTTCATCGATTAAGCTTTTTAACCATTTTTTCTTCTCTAAACCTTTAACATAAATTGTCTTTGCTTCTTTAAACACATTTTATAAAATTTCTTTTAAATAAACGTACGGTACATAACACGCATTCCAACGAATACCATGGAAATTATTTTCTAACCAACGATTGATACATTTATATTTGTTTGTGACGCAATTCCATGGACAAGGAGGTTGGAAAACCATATTTATTGGTATTGAATCATTATTTACAGAAACTATAGCTAATTCTTTTAAAACTAATTTATTAATTGGCAATTTGAATCCTTGCACATCTATCAAGTACTGCATTTTTAAATCAACTAATCTCATTACGCGTAAAGAGTTAAATATATATAAGCTTAAAGTTAAACAATTTTTTTGACAATTCCACTGATTGGTTTATATTCAACGATGCGGTCATGCAAAACTAAGCAATAAGCTGAAGTATTGGCAGGAAAATTTTCTTTTGATTCAAATTCTAAGCGGATATCAACTGGTCCACTTTTTAAAGACTCATTTTGTTTTGAACAATCTACTACAACTAAAGGAGCATATTGTAAAAATTCTTTTTTTGATAAAATTGGTTGAGACTCTTTACTATAATAAGATGCTTGAAAATTTGTAAACATTTCATATAAAGTAGAGTACTGATTTCTACCAATATTCAGATTCATGTTGCCATAAGGATAACATTGTGAATTTAAAAATAATTTGACATCAGATAAATCACAATGATCAAAAAAACTAGAGTTTTGAACTGTATTATTTTTTCTGTTTCTCTGAAACCCTAATACAATAAATCTAGGTTTCTCTAATTGACTTGATGTTTTTACACTCCAAATGTGCTTAGGAGTAATTGGTAATAAAGGATATTCATACAATTCCCAAGTTCTAAAACTTATTGGAATAGATGGATCTTTTTTAATATATTTTAATAATTTAAATTTTCGAGCATCTGATAATTTTATGTACGGTAATAACCATTCAATTCTTTCAATGACAATTTTAAACTCTTCTAAAGGTGCTACTTGCAACACTGCGTTAGCATCAGTTCTTGATCTGATTAAAATAAGCTCATGTTTTGCGTTAATAATAACTTTTTGGTAATCTTCAGCAAAACCAAAAATCATACTCAGAGGAATACATACATCAAAATAACCTTGCGCATTTGTTAAGGTTGGTTCATTGGTAAATTCTAACCAGCCAACATTTTCAAGAAATTTATTTTGACTAGAATCGAGAGAAATATAATTTTTCATTAAACTTGTAAGACCTACATTTTTATTTTTATCAATTTCTACACCATTAAGTTCATACTTTGCTTCTTCAAATAAATGACATATGCCATTAGAAATTAAATTTGTACGTTCTAGAGCTGTTCCATCAGGTTTCACAAGTTTTCCAGTGATGTGAATCGAGCTTTTGCTTGGAAATAAGCAATGATCCTGATTCTGTACCGTGATGCGGATTTCGTCACTATTGTTGTATGTTGATGAGGTGTATGGTTGTTGCGCATGAACTTCATAATGAGCAATAGATTCATCAAAAATTACTGGTGAATCAATATTTAAAATTTCCCCTTCCATAGCAAAAAATAATACGTTGAAATACAAAGGCACAAATACAAGTAAAAATAACCTTAAATCTCTTTTTTACTCTCTTCCTTTTTTTACAATCTTTAGACCGAGATTTTTCAGTAGTTGCAGGTTCTGAGGTGTTAATCTCTTCAAGATTCGCCGACGACTGATTTGATTCTGACATGGTGTCTAACCAAAACCAATCCTTTTTCTATTATTAAAAACAATACCCATTATTTTAAGGATTTAATATAAAGCCTTATTGTTAAAGTTTCCCCTCGAAAATTAACTAAATTTCCGTCTTGGTCTGCAATTCGCAATTGAATATAGTCTATTGTCTTGACAGCGACTGTCAAGTAAATGACGTGATTTGGTACTTCCACTATTTTATATCCTGGTGGAACAATAGGAAAAAATTCATGAATTGTATGCACTTTTTCACCATTAATGTATGCTCCGGTTGTTATATTACATTCTACTCTTAAGGAATTTATTTACGGATACTGGTTGATCAGACTCATGGTATTCTTGAGCTTTTAATTTGCGAGGAGAAAATCCTAACAAACTACCTATAAAATCATTGGGTTTAAAATTAATTTCTTCATCACAATAAACTGTACATTTCAATGTATTATTGTTTGGTTTGATTCTAAAATTAATTCCTTTATTTTTTAAAATTAAATGCAAAACTTGATCAATATCACTAACTTAATAACTTCCTGTAGGTATAATAATTTCTTTATTTCCTACGTAAAATTTATTCTTTTCAACATCTATATTAGGAATAGAATTAAAAGTTAAAAATTCAACAAGACCAAGAGCATAATTTTTAAAATTAGACAACTCTATTGGTGGAAAAAATTGAGATTCTAAGATGGAAGAATTTCCAGACAACGTTAAAATAAGTGAATCGTCCATGATGAGGTCAAATTAATAACTGACATTTAAACTAAGAATATCATTTATTTATATGCAGAGTATACAAATCAGGAATATTCAATTGTTTACATAAAAATTTAAGACATAAATGTCCGCATACATATGTATTATAGTTTTGATATCGTTTATGATTATATTTTATGCTACCAACACCAAAATATTTAACAAGATCCGAAGGTGGTCGAAGATTACCGAAGCTATCAAAATATACGATTTTATCTTTATTCTTTTTATATGCACACCAATGTGTACCAAGACCATCTTTATCATCTAGATTTATTATTGCAAATTCATTTTCTTTAGGACCACGCATAGGTAGTTCATTTCGCATAAAAACTCCTCGAAAATATGAAATTTTTAAACTTTTTGCAAATTTTAGTAAATCTAAATCTGTTAGCGCACGATGAGGTAGTTTTACTTCAAGTTTTTTGACTTGCATCCTTGTCCTAATTTGTAGGGTTTTAGATGAAGGCCTAGTCCTGCTTTATATGGTTTTAGAAAGAGACCTTTTCCTAAGGCAATAGATTCCATTGTTTGATTATGTCGCTTGCTTTCCTCTAGTTGACGTTTTGCAGAATTTGCATCATTTACAGCTTTTGCTATGCCAGCTGCTCCCCCTGCTAGAGCCCCTGTTGCACTTAAACCCGCAAACAAAGGAATAAGAAAAGGTAAAATTCCTCCCACTTTAGAAGATATCGGTAAAACTCGAGGTTTATTAATTTTTCGCCTGCCACCAGCAATTTTAACTGCCAAACGTGCACCTTCAAGTGCTGATTTAATAGTAGACTGTGCATTTGTATCTAATTTCATAGATTTTTTAGCTGCGGTTACAATTTTCCTCAACGTTGATTTTTTATTTTCCCTCTTTTTCTTCATATTTTCTTTTGACTTGATTCCCATGCCCAATTTTGATTTGACCTTCATTGCATTTGTTACTGCGTAAGCTGCAGCTCTTTCACTTGCTCTTTCACTATAATTTGCGTCAGGAGCAAACACACGATGCCAAGCTTTGTCAGCAAGTACTCTATCAGCTGCGTTTCTAGCTTCTACACTTTCCCTATTTTTTGAATAAGAAATATCGTGCTGTTTACAAGCAGCGTCGAGAGGGTTGATTCCTGGATCACCTCGTGCTAATTTTTTCGCCAATTTTGTTCCTGGACCACAGTATTGATAGCCAGGTATATGAAGTTCAAAAGGTAATTTATTGATAATTTTATTCAAGACACCTCTACCTCGTCTTACTCTTTTCGAAGTTTTCTTTAAACTAATTTGATTTTTATTTACACCCATATTTATATTCTTTTCGGTAGGAAAACTTTTTCAAGACTAAAGTGGAAATCTATATAACCAATGTATTTATAGTTTTTTGTCATTTGACTACAAGCAGTCGACCTTTAATGATCTAACAAAAAAATTATGACAGCAATAGTCAATTATCACAGTAATAGTCAATTATCCCAATTGCCTCCGACAGTAGGAAACGTGGACCTTGCCCAAAGCATGAAAGAGTTGACGATCGACACCAAATCGCAAACCTCTCCTAAAAAACTAGACCTTGCAATCAGATGCTGTAAAGTAGCATGGACCTTATTATTGGACTTGCATGCAAACGTTACAAGCGTCTACAGTGAACTGACATTGAAACTATTAAAAACCTTGTATTTATAGTTTTAACCTCAGTTATCGTAAGAATGGAGTTTGAAGCACAATCGATTAAATTGCCAGTCTACAATTTTGACACTCTTGTTCAAGATTGTGATAAAAAAACAGAAAATCGTCATGGAAATTTATTGCCAAATAGTGTGCGAGCAATATTTTGTGGACCGTAAAATTGTGGAAAGACAAATGCATTACTTGCTCTTTTAATACATCCCAATGGATTACGATTTGAAAATGTTTATGTGTACTCAAAATCGTTATATCAACCAAAATACAAATTTTTAGAAAACATTTTGCAACCAGTAGAGGGTGTTGGCTACTTTCCATTTAATGAACATGTGGATGTTGTAGAACCAAACAATGCGTTACCAAACTCAATATTTATATTTGATGACGTAGCATGTGAAAAACAAGAATAATGTTAAAGCTTTTTTTGCTATGGGGAGACACAAAGCTGTGGATTGCTTTTATTTATGTCAAACATATGCGCGCATTCCAAAACATTTAATACGTGACAATGTTAATTTACTAGTTTTATTCAAACAAGATGAAATGAATCTTAGACATATTTATGATGATCATGTAAATTCTGATATGACATTTATGGAATTTAAAAAACTTTGCAACTCTTGTTGGAAAAATAAGCATGATTTTATAGTGATTGATAAAGATCGTGATATCAATGAAGGCAGATATAGAAAGTGTTTTGATTGTTTTATAAAATTAGAGAAATGATATTCTTTATAAACAGTTTTATTCAAGACATTGGTCAATCAACATGTCTTCTACACACTTGAAACATTTGCGAAAACAAAAAGATATTCTTGGTCAAATTGCAAAAGCCAGTGATGCTATTCGACGAAAGCATAGACTGATGAAATTGGGCAAAGAAGAAATTGAACAGACTTTAAATAATACCTTTAAACCTATAGTGACACCAATTCAGAAATTAGTTGATGACATTGAAATTGTTAAACAAATTCGACCAGTAAAAATTGAAAGAGAGGGAGACCTTCCTTTAGAGTTTGAAGAAGATCAAGAAGTTAAGAGAGAGAATGATTCATTTTTAAGAGATGACTTATCATTTGCAACAGCTGCTGCTGATGACGATAACAATGATGATTATGATGATGATGATGGAGATGATAATGGAGATGGAGATAAATCAGAGAAATATGGTGCTATTTTATATCTTCAAATGTTGGATGAAAAGGGAAAAGATTTAGATTCTTCATATGGAGTTCGTAAATTATCTAAAGGGCAATTAATGATTGGTAATTCAGGAATAAATTTTGAACAAAATAATATTAGTGTAGGCAATAAAACATATCCTGCAACCAAAGGTTTACTTGAGCTTTTATTCAAAAAAGTTCCAGAAGAAGCTGTGTTAAGTGTAGTTGATCGGGTAAATTATAAAAATATTGTAATATCAACTAATGCTCATAAAAAATATTACAAAGCAGATGGCGCTGTTAGAGATAAAAAGAGTTTAAAATATCTGAACTATATAGCAGTACATTCTGGTGAAGGTTTAATTCCAGAATATATGACTCAACAAGAAGATGCAAAAATTGATTATGTTTATTGGGATGATCCTAATGAATTGGTTGATCGTTTGAGATTGCTCTTGGCATCTCAAGCAGCTGGAAATCCCAGTCATAATAATGAGATTATATCAATTATTGAAGAGTTGAGAGAAGCTGGAATTGTTTATTAATTAGCAGTTGTAGAAATTTTTATCATTTTCATTATGAGTATCGACATATTCGGACGTCAGTTTAAAAGCACAGAAACTTCAAATCGAGGTCCACCAGGACTTGGTTTTAAGTTGACTGCTGAAGGAGATTTTAATATTGAAAATAAGAAACTTTGTAACGTAGCTGATGCTGAGAGCAACAATGATGCAGTAAACTTGAATACTGTAAACAAAGTTATTGAATCTAAAACGAACGCCATCTATGATGTAATCGGTTCTGTGAGAAATGATGTAAATGACAATGTTGTAAAGATTTTAGATTTAGAAGATTTGATAAAAAAATATTTTAAAAAACTAAGAATCAGTATTGAAAGAAATATAGAGATGATGTCTACCAACAAAGACATTATTTTACAATTAGACAGCAGACTGCGCACACTTGAAAGTAATTAGCAATGGAGGATCAAAAACTACAGTTGGTGAAAGAGTTACATAAACCAGCGAGAAAAAATTATAAGCGAAGAAATGTTGACATTCGAGGTTTTGACGAGACTTGGCAAGCTGATCTTGTTGAAATGCAACCTTATGCGAGAGAAAATAAAGGTTACAAGTACCTGTTAACTGTCATTGATACATTTTCAAAGTTTGCCTGGGCTGTTCCAGTAAAGTCTAAAAAAGGTGAAGATGTGACTGCGGCAATGAAATCTATTTTAATTAAAAAACGCATACCGAAAAATTTGCAAGTAGATAAAGGAAAAGAATTTTATAATTCACATTTTGAAAATCTTATTAAAAATTATAACATTAATTTGTATTCTACTCATAGTAATTTGAAAGCGTCAATTTGTGAACGATTTAATCGTACTTTGAAGAATAAAATGTGGATGCAATTTAGTTTACGCGGTAATTACAAATGGATAGATTTATTAAGTGATTTAGTAAATGCGTATAATAATAGTAAACATCGAACAATAAAAATGAAACCAATAGATATAAATGCTGAAAATGAAAATAATTTGTTGTTTAATGTATTTAAAAAAGTTGCAGTAAACAGGCAATATAACAAATTTAAAGTTGGAGATAGAGTACGTATAAGTAAAGTTAAACATGTTTTTGAGAAAGGTTATACACCAAATTGGACTACAGAAATATTTACTATAAGCGATGTAAAAAATACTAATCCAATAACATATATCTTGAAAGATTATCAGGAAAATCTAATAAGTGGATGTTTTTACGAGCAAGAACTTTCTAAAGTTAAATATCCAGATGTATATTTAGTTGAAAAAGTATTAAAAAAGCGAGGATCTAATGTATTTGTAAAATGGTTAGGTTTTGATAATTCTCATAACAGTTGGATAAACGAATCTGAATTATAATGTATTTAAGAAAGGTTAAGATAAAAATAAATTGAATTGTATGTATTTTTGTATTTATTTATCCTCTCTTTACAATAATTTACAATTTATATATTGAATATTTGACATTTGTTGAATAGCTTCATTTAATATTTGTTTACAGTGAAATGTGACAAGTTCCAGCAATAATGTCTCTAAATTTAAAACATTAGTTCTTCCCATCACTTTTTGAAGTATTCTACTGTAATGTTTTTTAAAAAAATCCGTGCCATGTTTTGTACACTTTACATTATTTTTAAAGATTAATTCTGCAATAGACTTTACAATTATATCTTTACTATACTGCAAATTGAATTTTGATAGTTCTACATATTTTTGTTCGACACAAGGAATAAGTTCATTAAAAATTGCAAATGACGTTTCACTAAATGTAAACGATTGATCTAAACGCTCAATTGATATTAAACGATATGTAACACTAAAACGTATTGTAAACGTTTCACAATCCAGCACTGTTGCATCCCAATCTCCGTTGAAAAATCGTATGATATGTTTTACTGCATCACACAATAGGCGCCATTCTTGAAGCTCCAAAGACAATGATACTCGTGGATGGCTTCTTCTTATTTGAATTTTTGGTATTATGTTTCCATTTATGTCTAGTTCTGCTCCAACGACAACTTGTTTTGTAAATGATGGATTCAAGTTGTAAATTTTTGATAATAACATTTCTCTGCATGGTAAATACGACATTTTTTTGTCAACTACTGGTCAACTCCCTCAGGAACAAACTCTATTTGATTGTAAGGACCTCCACGATTTCTTAAATATACACCACCTCTGACAGCTTCAGCTTTTAGACTGTTGAAAAGATTTGCATCCTCTTCAAATATTTTTAGCATTCTTGGTGGTAGGAAAATGTTAAATTCATTATTTATTTCAGCAACAATTTTCGGACCAAATTTCGTATCAATTTTTCGAATGTCTGTTACTTTATAGAATGCATCGATGATTAAATCCTTTGTTGTTTTGGTGACCAATACTTTGCTTGCTTTGTTTAACTTATCGAAATTCATTTTTATCACTTAAATTTAAATTTTCAAATTTTTTTATTAAAATATTTAACTGCGACCTTGCTTCAATTAAACTTTTAACTTCATGTATTTCTTGAATTAATTTGTTCAAGCGCACTTGAATTTCACGACGTTGTTCTGCTAATATGTTCATTAACCAACTTCAACTGCAGGAATGATTTCGTTTATAACAATTGCCCTCTTTATATACATGAGATATGACCTATTTGACCTCCAAGTTAATTATAGATTTCTTGGAATTTCGGTAAGATCAAAAGCATTCTTATAAAAAGAACCAAAAATGTTTGTAAAAATTCCTTAGATAAGAATCTAATAAACAGTGATTTGCAATATTTAGACGAAAATAATAATTCCAAGAATAAAATAAGTAAAAACAAAAACAGGAAATACCAATGATAATGAGTCATCAATAAAAAATTCCAAAACTCTGAGTCATCAACCCTATTTTGCGAAAAACAAAGAAATTATGTGTCATCGTTAAAGAATGCACCATGTAAAAAACAAAAACAGGAAATTCCAATGATAATGAGTCATCAACCCTATTTTGCGAAAAACAAAGAAATTATGCGTCATCGTTAAAGAATGCACCCAAAAAATAGGAAATACCAATAAAAAATTCCAAAATTCTGAGTCATCAACCCCTGTGGAAATTTCTAGGATTGTTTTATAATTCCAAGAAATTAGATAAATTCCAAGAATCACGATCTCAATATCCCCCCCCAAATTCTTGGAAGTATGACGTCATATCCAGCTCAGCATAACAGTCTGAATACCCCCCCCCAAATGGTTTGAGTCTTGGCTAAGTGGTTTGAGTCTGGGCTAAAAGTGTCGGTAACATGTCGGTGCAGGGATCTCTAGATAGAACCCTCCCTGTTTACCTACTTTCGATGTTTTTAGCATTCGATTAAATGAAGATTCGATGTTTTTTAGCATTCGATTAAATGAAGATTCGATGTTTTTAGCATTCGACATTTTTATCATTCGACGTTTTGAACATTCGACTTTTTGAGAATTCATCGTATTGACGATTCGATTTTTTTAACATTCGACGAATTGATAATTCGACGTTTTGAACATTCGACGTATTGACGATTCGATGTTTTTAGCATTCGACGTTCTGTCCATTCGACGTATTGACGATTCGATGTTTTTAGCATTCAGCGTTTTGTCCATTCGATTACTTGGCATTCGACTATTTGATCATTCGACGACTTGGAGATTAGGAGATATGCATGCGTCTCAGATTCATGACAGTGTGACACTGCGCATACTCCCTACAGAATAACACTTCTTAACTCTCAATTGTTCTGAATCGTGTTAAATATACCCCAATTGGCGACAATTGAAAACGATTAGCTCTGAATCGTTCTTAATCGTGTTAAATATCTTCCAATTGCCGACAATTAAAAACGATTAGCTCCCAATTGTTTTCTGAATCGTGTTAAACTGTATCCCAATTGGCAACAATTGTAAACGATTGGATAGTTGATAACTTTTTATCGTTTTGAATCGTGGTCAATCGATCTTTTCTAGAAGGGTAGTACTGTTTTTTTGTCGTTTGACATTTTCCCTTTTGTTCTCTTGATTTTCTTTTGTTTTTTGTCATTCGTCTTTTATGTTTCGTCACTTGTCCTTTGTCGTTTGTTACGACAAATATAAAAATATTTAAAGAAAACAAAATTAATAAAAGTATTTAAAAATTAAAAAAAACAAAAAAAATTAAAAGAAAAGAGATGAAACTCTGCCATTGCCGGTCCCAAGCCCCTATTAAAAAAGAGGAGGGTGTTTCCAAATTCGTAACTTTTTTTCTCCGCCATATGGATTTATGGATCCACTATTTTGATTTTTTAAAAACTGACTTTAGATTTGTAATCAGCGACCCCAAAAACCCCCGATCCATTTTTAAGCAAAGTTTAGTTTTTAATTTTTGTCCGCCATATTGGATCCACCATTTTGAATTTGCATATCTAATTTTAGATTAATATTCAGCAAACCCTGAGAATTTTGAAAACAATTATAATTTAAAGTATATATGTTACTGATTTAATTTTATTACAGTTAAGTTTAACCTGAAATAATGCGTTGCCGTGTATAAGTTTGTTAATAACAAAAAAACATAAATAATATAAATTAATTTGTTAAAAAACTACTAAACCTTATTTGTAGAAACATAAAAATAAGAAATATGCAATTATTTAAAGTTTTCCTTTAAGTTATGTTAAAAAAATCGGTGGTTTAGAAGGTGGTCGAAATATCGACCACTGGGACTGAAAGGGTTAATAGTGTGATAAAGCAAAAATTTTGGTGCTCATTTCATGAACACTTTACTTCCACATAGAGATAATAATAATAATAATAGGAAAATATATGAATAACTTTTTATAAATATGGTAAAAGTGATTGAATCTTGGGTCAATCAATGTATTTTTAAATACTCTACAATATAGTTATAATAGTTTAATAGTTAAACAAAAATTTTCAAACAAAAATGTTTAGAAAATGTCATTTTCCACAATTTTTGGTTTTTAAAATACCAATAATTTCGAAATTTATTAGCGAATTAGGTTCAAAAATAGGTCAATCGAAGCGTTTTTTTAAGCTCTACAAGAAGGTAACGATAATTTTAAGATTACTTCTACATTTTTCAACAAAATTTTCAAAAAAGTCTTATTTTCCAAAATTTTGAATTTTCAAAAGTTTAATATCTCCGGTTAATATGGACGAAAAATGTTTAATTAGAGCTCAAAAGATGCGTCTAAAAAAACTCTACAAAATTATGGAAAAACATTTATAGGTGTCCTAACATTTTTTTAAAGTTATGGGCAAAAAACATTTTTTTGCAAAATTAAAAATCCAAAAAAAATTTAGTTAAACTTTATTAATCTATCTCAAAGTACTCTCATTTTATGTCCGCAGGTGAGATCTACAATTTAAAAAAAATTCAACCCAAAAGCTCTTCATGATTTCGAGATATTTATGAAAATGTGATGTTTACACACACACACACACACACACACACACACATACGGAATGACATTTTATAAAAATGTCATTTTTGAACTCCTGAGGTCAAATAACATAAATATATGTCAAAAAATCGAACTCGAAAAATTTCGGTATTACAATACTTTCTCTATGAGGAAGTAATACGTATTTGTTTTTTTCGATACAGAATACAAAAAAAATATTTTTGGCTGCTTTTAAAAGGTTGACTAAAATCTCACGTCGAATTGCCCCTATATATATGTTTTTTTGGTTTTTTTCGAAAAAAGAATCAGCTACGATTTTCGGAAATGAAAATTTAGAATCTTGGATTGATTCCAGATAAAACTGCGTTAGCACAATTTTGACTCATTTTAGGTAAACCTAAAAGTGTTTGAAGAACACTGTGTACGGTAACGGTTTAGTTTGGACGAGTATACTCGGCTTTATGCGCAGGAGGGTTAAGGACCAAGGGTAAGTACCCTTGGTTCGCGCCCATTTGGCTTGGTATTTTTTTGGCACGTGAGATAATCTGAGCGGGAGGTTTGACGTCGAGGTATAATGATGTGTACCGTCGATTATTGTCCGGTACACACCATTAGAACTCGACTGTCGTTAAACCGGTTGTACTCAGGAGAGGTTTTCTATATACAGTTTCCCTCTCCACTGGCGGAAAACCCATTAGACGGGTGGTCCAGGCAAATGCGAGTACTCCTAATTTTCAAGTCGCTCTGTAGGCGCAAAACTTAGTATTAGGAAATTTATATGTTGGGGAGGATGGGGTAAGGATAGTTAGTGGCTGTTATGCTTAGACGGCTTGCTCAAAAATCGCGTAATTCATGGTATATTCGCGTTTTAACACCAAAAGATGATTATAAAAATTGCAAGTCAATCTGTCACCATTTGCGAAGTTAGGAGTTTATTTTTGAAAAAAGTATGTTTTGCTAAAATGTTAACGTAATGTTTATCATATTGTTTTGTAAATTGGAGTTTCAGAATATTTATTTACTTAAGTGTTTTCCGGAGTGAAATTTCCTGCTGAACACGAATATCGTATTCATTTTCAAATTATTTCACGTCGTTCCTTAAAATTTAGAAAAAACTGAAATATGGGCTCACGGGGCAAGGATAGTTAGAGATAATACGGCACGGTAAAATTCTGTTAATGCCATTGCAAATTTTAAAAAAGTGTTTAATTGTTCTTTTTAGGTTGATATACATAATGGTGCGTAATTATATACGGAAAACAAAGTTTATTGACCAAGAAATTGGTGTTCGTCTGAAGAAAATTGGTTAAACCTCAGATTCTAGTTCAGATGAATTTTAATACAATAATTGAAATTCAGAAAATGTTCAATACATATTTTTATTACTTGAGATATCAATATTGGGATAGTCTAAATCCAATAAAATAAAGAAAACGAAAATTTACTGATTTTCTATAACATTTTTAGCATTCGAATTCTTTTAACTATCCTTGCCCCGGTACTGGGGCAATGATAGTTAAAAATTTTTGTTTACTTTTTCATTCGTATCTCGTAGGGATTTGAGTCTACAGTAAAATAATGTATAGCAAAATTGTAGCCAATTAACCAGGCTTTCCAAAAATACTTTTCGTTTGCAGATACATATTCAAGTTTGGCCGCTAGATCCGAAAAGGTCTTACCTAACTATTCTTGTCCCATCCTCCCCTATAAGAAATATTTGTAAAGCTTTGAGGAAATTATGATAATAGCGGAAATTTTATTTTTTTGAAAGAACTTATATCGTATTTTCTGAGAAAGTGCTAAAATCCCATTTTCCCCTTCCCGTGGGGCAAAATAGGGTGGCATCAAATAACTATACAAAACATGGAATATATGTTTTCAAAATTCATTAAATTCTTGTTGTATGAGATTATAAATACAAACAAAAAGTAGGATTCTTTATTACTATGAAAAAACAAGTAATATTTATTAGAATTTAACAAAAAGCAACGATATTGCAAAATATCAATATATCGATAGTGAAACATTGATAGTATAAATATGTCTCGAAACAAAAATGTTGATTCTTCTGCAGGAAACCTTTAAACATGCATATTATAATGTTTTTAAATAGTTGAATGAAACGGCGTAACACCTGGTATGCCCCACATTTTATTACCCCATTTTGCCCCACACTGCATATTAAAACAAAATGTAATGTTTCCAAGTCGTTGTAAACAATTTAACAATCTATCCTATTGGAAATTACTCTAGAATTAGTAATTAGATAAACATTCATATTTTTTTGCTCAAAACTTAAATGTTGTATAACTTTAAAAAAAAATTTTTAGAGTGTCTTCATAATTATTAACAGTTTCTTATCAACATGAATGATATATGTCGAGGATAAAAAAATTAATAGTACCTATCATGGAAAAACAGAGGTTCCCCATTTGACCCGCCTACCCCATTTTGCCCCACTCTTCCCTACAAGTATTTAAAAAAAGAGAACCATATCCGTTAAGTTGTTTTCGAGAAAATGGTACTTAGGAAAAATTATTTTTCAGGAGAACGGTAATTAATTTTTTCAAAATGTCACAGAAAATTCAAAAACAAAAATTTGTCTTTATCGAAATATCAGATTTTAGTCCTTTGTATATAAAATCATCAGAAAAAAGTTTGATCAAAAATAATCATTTGGATCTAAGAAAATGGCACCTAAAATAGGCATATTTTAATGGGATTTTACAACTGCTCCTTCCCCCTTAAATATTTTTCTGCATAAAAATAACTCGTGTGAGTAGACCCATCATCAAATGAAAATCTTAAATAGGCAACGGTCGAATATGCCTTTGAACTTGAGTCACAATATATATGTAAGTGCGTGAGAATTGTGTTTTTATTTGGGGGTAAATAGCACCTCGGAACGGAGCACAAGCCAACATTTGGTAAGTCCTTTATCCACGATTTCCACAATTTGTTTTCGTTATCACCTAAAGTCGCGTCCCACTCGATTCCACTGACCCATACTTCCTGCATTAAAATTTTTGAGCGAATGATAAACGGAGCCAGAAAACCTAGAGGGTCAAATACTGACATTATGATTCTCAAAAATTCGCGTTTTGTAGGAGGTCGCTCCTCGTGTAAGATATCAGGGGAAATTTTGGCTAGTCCTACGTCAAACAGAAAGACATCCTCTTTTGTTCTCCAAAAAAGGCCGAGTGCTTTTTGTGTTTTTAATTCAGTATTGTCGATATTGAGACTAACGTCATTGGAATCACGCTAATTCCCTGGAATTGATTTTAATACTTCGGGACTGTTACAGGACCAAGAGTGCATATTAAATCCACCTTGTTCGTTTATAAAGGAAACTTGCTTAATCATCGTCACAGCCTCATTTTCAGTATCTACGCTTTCTAAGAAATCGTCAACGTAAGAATCGTTTACTATAGCTGAGGCTGCTTCTGGCATACTATCTTTAAATTCGTTAGCATTTACATTTTTTGCAAATATTGCACTACTAGGTGGGGATTTTGAACCAAAAATCAAAGTATTCATTGTGTACTCATCCGGAGAACGGTCTCTATCTTTTCCTCGCCATAAGAATCGTTTCGCGTCGCGATCTGGTGGATGCAATTTTACCCTGAGGAACATATCCTTAAGGGAACCGTACACCGCTTTTGCGTTTTTCTTCAATATTTATTTTTTCATAGTAAAATGTATCGAAACACTGGGCTCTTTTCACACATATTAACACACATATTGAGGATTAAGAAAAAAATATTTTTTTTATTTATTCTGCCCTTCATGGCGACAAAATGTCGGCTAAAGTGATTGTCCGGAAAAAACTGGTTGACACGATATCTCTGCTTCAAAATGTCGGAAACAAAAAATCCAAAGAATTTCTTAACATATATGTCAGTGGCTATAGCATGAACCACAAAAAATGAATTTGAAAAAAATTAGAAAATGGCGTCGATTTGAAAATTTTTTACCCCTTTTTCACTCCTACAACGGTAAAAAAAATGGGGTTAAAAATGAATGTAGAATGTTGGTTGTGGTTCATGCCATAACCACTGACATATTTTAAGAAATTCTTTGGATTTTTGTTTCCGACATTTTGAAGCAAAGATATCGTGTCAACCAGTTATTTCCGGACAATCACTTCAGCCGCCATTTTGTCGCCATGAAGGGCAGAATAAATAAAAAAATATTTTTTTCTTAATCCTCAATATGTGTGTTAATATGTGTGAAAAGAGCCTAGTGTTTCGATACATTTTACTATGAAAAAATAAATGTTGAAAAAACACGCGAAAGTGGTGTACGGTCCCCTTAATATCTCCTTTAAGGCCTATTTGATGTTGTCTAAATCGCATTAAAATTCCGATCAATGATATTAATAATTCCGGTCCTTTGAGAAGCCTATCGTTTAGACTTACTCCCCCCCGTTTTTGAAGCCGCATCAAAAACTAATCTAACCTTTTTATCCCTGCTTGAGCTTAAGACACCAAAGTGCGGTATATATCATATCCTTTCCCCGAAATCTGTGTTTATTAATCGTTCCGCGTAACCGGCATCAATAAATCGCTGCATTTCACTATAGTATAAATTAGCGTAGGCGGTGTCTCGATCTAGACTTTTTCGAGACCATTAAATCTATTAAGAGCGGTTTGCCTGCTATTGGGATTCGCGATACCCTCGTCACGACTCCAAAGTAACCCAGTTTGCCAACTTTTTCCGTTTTGAATTGTAGTTTCCTGCAGTATTTTATTCGCTTTTTCTACGGACGAATTAACCTTCTCTAATGAAGATATGCCTAGAGCACACAAACAAAGAACTACATATCAACTCCTGAAAGGCAACCCAAAGCCCCCCTTCCTTAATCTTAATTAATTTAATTTCAAACAGCTATAAAGTAAAAACATATTTAATTCAAATAGAAAAATAATTTTATAAATTATAAATATTTTATAAATAATATAATATTATATAATATTATATATATATAATATATTATATAATATTATATATCATTATATTATATAATTTGTTAAGTTCTTTTAATTATTTAATTCAAACGGTTATTCGCGGGCTTTATTATTATTGAATGCTAACGCCATCTTTAACACTGTTCCCACCGGTAACATGGAACTGACTTCACTTCGTTGTAGAAAGCCTTCTCGGCATGTATCACGATTAAACCCTTTCAATATAAGTTTAGTTATTTCGAACGTAAACGTGTCTTTATTTATTCTGCCGATCGTTTCGCTTATAAAGCTCAACCGGTTATGGGCCCAGTAAACGCGAGTGAAGTGGTTTCAAAGTTTTGAAAAAGCAAAAACTCGCTCGGCTTGTTTTTGAGGTTAGCGTCGGTCGCGAAGCGCGTTTTGAAAGTAAAAAAAAATGAATACGGGCGGTACAGTTAGACTTGAAACCCTTAACGCAGGTTCCACACTTAAACCAAACGGACACCCAACACAACGCGCGTGCCCCCTCTGCCTCATCTACCAAATGCTTTCCTCTCCTCACGTAGGAGAAGTTAGCATTGGAGAGGGGGCACGTTTCACGTGCCGGGCATCAAGTGTGGAACCTACATAAGAGAAAATTACGACATGTGGAAGATGCAGATCGAAGCTCTGTTGATCAAAAACGACGCGTGGAATTACATGAACGGTACGAAAAAAAAACTCGTAAACGGTGACGCCGCGTCGGAAGCAGCAGTGAAAGCTTGGAACGATGCCGATAGCAAAGCAAGGTCAGATTTAATTCTCTCCATTAGCCCTTTAGAGCTGAAGCAGATAAAGGGCTGCATCACCTCAAACGAGGTATGGTTAAAACTGGAGGGCATTTAAAAAGTCGAAAGGGCCCGCCAGGAAGGCGAATCTGCTCAAGCAACTCACACTGCAGAAGATGCAAGAAGAAGAAAATGTTCGTGAACACATTACATCATTTTTCGATGCCGTAGACAAACTACACGACATGGACATCGAAATCAATGAGGACCTTTTGTCCATCATGTTGTTGTATAGCTTGCCGAGTAGCTTCGACAACTTTCGTGTAGCTATCAAATTCCGCGACGAACTTCCACGCCCGGAGACACTGCGAATAAAGATCGTCGAGGAAAACGACGCAAGAAAAAGCGTGGAAGTTCAAACGAAAGCACAACACGCTCTGGCCGCGGCAAAATTCTCGAAAGACAAATATCATCCCAAGAAATATAGTGGTGAAAACACGAAAAATGAATCGAAAGAGAAGCCGTTAAAAAACAGGTGTCACAAGTGCGGTATAGTGGGGCATAAGGCAAGAGATTGCAGAAATAAGAAACCGACTGCAAATCAAGCAGAAAACGTTTGTTTGTTCGCGTCCCTCGAAGCCAGTGTATTCAGTGTCGACGAAAATCGAAAGAAATGGTGCATCGAAAGTGTTTGTTCCGCGCATATGTGTCGAGATTTAAGTGATTTTGTTAACATCGATACTGAAAATAACGGAACCGTTAATCTCGCGAGTAACACAAGTACGGAAATTAAAGGTAAAGGCATCGCAAGCCTGTCGACCCTTACAAACGGAAAGTGTAAAAATGTGAAACTTGACAACGCGCTTCATGTCCCAGATCTGAGAATAAACTTAGTCTCCGTCGGAAAAATAACGGATAAAGGATTCAAAGTGACGTTTAACAATTAAAAAGCCGAAGTGATTGATAAAAGTGGTAATACAATTTTAACAGCTGATCGTCTGGATGGCATCTATTATATTAGACAAGAAGAGACGGAAAATTGCAGAAAAACTACTGTCAGCGACAAAGACACGACGAAACGCAGCCTGAAAGAATGGCACGACGCTCTTGGACACCTGAACCTAAAAGATCTACGTGAAGTCGCAAAGAATGGGTCAATAAAGGTGCCGTCCCATGTAGACGTCAAAGCGTCGGCGTAAAGGCGGAAAGGGCAATTTACTATATTCTAGTAATTTTTCATAGGAGAATCGTTTGACTTTCTATATATGTTTTAAGTTATCGACCAACGTGTTTAAATATTTAAATATTTTTTTCTGTGCATTGTTGAATTCGGTTAATTTATTTAAAAGGATGAAAGGTATTTATTTATCACGTTATGGCTGAAGTGGAAAAAGATAATAATTTCTGTAAGTAAAAATAAATAACAATTATGTTTCTTTGTAGAAGTGTGCTGGAAGTATATTTATAAAGCATTTAAAATCAAGTTAGTTTATGTTTAGACTATTATGATTAAATATATATAAAACAATATTTACACTGAAGAAAATTTATTGGAATCTGATGCAAAATCTCTAAAGATTGCAGCATCCACAAAATGTAAAGAAGTAACTCAATCGAATTTATTTTTTAATAATAATAATCGTATACAAAAGTTCAAATGATACTGAAAGTATTAAAATCCTTTTTGTAAGGGAAGTGTTCTGGTTGTGGGCACCCTTTTGTTTTTTCCTCATAACATTTGTCCATGTGCATATTATACAAATGTATGTGTACGAATTTAAAGCTGGAGGTCTAAGGTGACTGTTAGTGAAGGAATTAAATTGATTCCTTTAAATAAAAAAGTTTTATTAGAAATTTAGTGAAATGGAAATTTTTTGACAAAAAAATTTTTGTACCCGGTTGTGGGCACCCTTGAAAAATCCTCTAAAAATGAAAAAATATTAAAGGAAAACAACACAAATAAAGAAAAAATGAAAGTTTCTTTATTTTAAGAGACTTTGCCGGGATAAAGAAACAAAAATGATGACACGTTTTCACACTATGCTCATCGCTAACAAAAGCATAATGCTTGCATGTGAAGTAGCTAGTACGCATACCATAACGCACTTCTAATGCACTGAACGGCTATATTCATCGCATTTAATGGAGTTTGCGACTGTCACTTTCCTTGGCAGAAAGTTTAGATAGATGAGACAGTAGTCCACATCATTGTCAGATGGTAGAGCCTCCTTAAAATAAAGGTGCCCACAACCGGGAATGACAGTCATTTCTTAAAAAGACCAACACATTTTGTGATGCAGAATTTTGGTTAAACACGAAGGTATATCACAAAATATAATAACAATACTGCAAAAAAAATTAAACCCTTTTTTTCTGAACGAATCTACACCCATATGTTGCTCTTCGAAAACAATACAAAATTACTTTTTTATTTATTTAATGCAAATTTTCTTTATTATGCTCACAGCTATTACACAAATGCATATATTTGTTTCGTTATCAATACGAAAAGTCCGTATTGTCAACGAACACGACTTGCAATACTTAGATCAGTAAAATCTGCTTGCTGTCAAAGTTTACGTAGGGGTGCCCACAACCGGCGCACTTCCCCTAATTTATAAAAAGGCAATTCTTGAAAAATACGCCAGGCGAGAAACGTAAAATGAAAATAGCGGTGTTAATTTAAACACCCATTTTAACTGTTGTAAATAAATAATACAATTATAAAAGTATGGTTTAAATCATAAGACGTTAAAATTATCATGGTATAATTTTAGGTTATATTTATGAAGACTTAAGTACATCATTTAGTGATAATTTATACCGTCAACCGGGGCTATTTTGTGCACCAAATAGCTTTTTTTATTTAAAGATTTATTTAAATTCAGAATTAAGAGAATAAAGAAAATCAACTTTTGATATATGTTGTGGACATCCTTCTGAAGGTTTTTTATAAATTTGGCAAAGAAAAAAATTTTTTTGTCTTAGTTATAGTCATTGAAAGTCGTGCACACAATAACTCCCGGGATGGGGCTATTTTGTGCATCGAACTTTGTTTTCCTAAAATGTTGCGTAAACATTTTTTTAATCGTTTCTGCTTCATGAAATCTTTTGTGCATATATTTGAGAGTAAGTTAAAAAAGAATGACCTAGTAAAATTTTTTTTGTAGATAAATTATACAAAAAATGTAAAATAAAGCACTAAAATTTTGCTAAAATCTAAGTTAACTAAAAATTAACAATCTTTCTTTAAATTGTATATTACGCAGATAGTAAATAACATTTTTTTCTTTTTTAATATATATTTTATAATAATATACTAATATAATTATAAAATGATCGTTTAAACACTTATAAATAACTTTAAAACTTCATTTTAAAGCTTTTTAATAGTTTTAAATGATATTTTTAAAAAAACTTGAAATAAATATTTTTAAGGTTAAATAGATAACAATTTAATATCTAATATGCTTTTTAAGTTATTTCAAGAGAAACGAGAAAATAGTTTTAAAACTAATTTGAAGAACTTATAAATATTAATTAATGTTCATTTTTTGAAGTTACGTTGTGCACCGGTTAAGCTTTTAATCGTTTTAATGATTTTAATTAACGCATTTACAGTTTTTTGACAGAAAAGTAAGACAAAAATGTATTAAAATGATAAACAGAATCTTCTTTACTTAATAAATAAAACATTTATGAAAAATATTTGATTTTTTTAAGTGCACAAAATAGCCCCATGGAATCCTGGTTTTTCAGTTTTTTCCACTTTTTCTCTTAAAATAATGAATAAAAAGTTAGCGCATTACGTATATATCATCACAACACAATTGACAACAAATATCTAACTCAGTTCATGAGACACATTAAAACTCTAGAAAATCTGGTATAATTTTTCCGAACTTTCAAAATTTTTTAAACAAATTTTCCGTTTTTAGGAATTTTTTTCTCTTAATTGACAAAGAATTTAATAATAACATTTAGTGCTCTCTATTGTTATGTAATCAAACTTTCAATTTACAAAATAGCAGATTAAAATAATTCATTTTAATAATTTTTTTCATTAAAAAACTCGCGTGCACAAAATAGCTCCCGGATGCACAAAATAGCCCCAGTTGACGGTAACGTTTTTTTCTAACCTCAAAATAGTACATTCACAATAGTTTAACATGGAACTTTACAATTAAAAGCATGTGATTTTGATTTTATACAGTGTAAATATTGTTTAATATATTTATTCATTCATAATAGTCTAAACATAATCTAACTCATTATCAAATGGTTTTAAATATACTCTCAGCACACTTTTACAAAAAAATATTATTATTATTTATAAAAAATTTTATTTTTACTTATAGGAACATTATCCTTTTTCACTTCAGCCTTAACGTGATAAATTAATACCTTTAATACTTTTCAGGATTATTTAAACTTTTTTATATGATTATTACTATTTCAATATCAACCTCAATTAATTTACTTATTACATTTTCTGTATGCTGCACTCCTCACAGATGTCGCATCAGACTCCAATAAAATTTCTTCAGTGTAAATATTGTTTAATATATATTCAATCATAATAGTCTAAACATAACCTAACTCAATTTTAAATGCTTTTTAAATATACTTTCAGCACACTTCTACAAAGAAACATAATTGTTATTTATTTTTACTTACAGAAATTATTATCTTTTTCCACTTCAGCCATAACGTGATAAATAAATACCTTTCAACCTTTTAAATAAATTAACCGAATTCAACAATGCACCGAAAAAAATATTTAAATATTTAAACACGTTGGTCGATGACTTAAAACATATATAGAAAGTCAAACGATGTGTGCGGGCCGATGAGGGTGATGTCAAACGGAAAAGCTCGTTATTTCGTCACGTTCATTGATGACGCATCGCGATGGTGTGAGGTTAGATTTTTGCACCAGAAAAGTGACGTTCAAAAGGAATTCGAATCATTCAAAGCCCTCATGGAAACACAACACGGAAAAAAGACGAAATTCATACAGAGCGACAACGGGAAGGAATACGTTAACAAAAACTTCGACAACTTTCTAACGGATCATGGGATGCAACGACGACTTATAGCACCTCAAAATCCGGAACAAAACGTAATTTCGGAGCGGAAGAACGCTCTCTGGTGGAAACAGCAAGGTGCCTCCTCGTTCAGTCGTAAACACGGCTAACTATATTCGGAATCGATCCCCTACAAGTAGCCTCAACGGAAAAACCCCGCACGAAATTTAGCACGGAGTAGCTCCCGACGTAAGCGACTTCAAAACATTCGGACAAGAAGTATTTTGCCTCGACAGAAATCAGAGTAAAGGAAAATTTGAACCTCGATCGCGTAAAGGCACATTCCTCGGTTACTTCGACACGTCCAAGGCCTATAGAATCTGGTTGCACAAGGAAAAGAAAATCGAAATCACTCGAGACGTCAAATTTTTGGAAACATCACCGGAAAAACAACACAAGATAGACAACACACAACCAGACAGTTTTTCTGAAGAATACTCAGAGACATCGACAGAAATCGAGAAGAGCAACACACTCGACATAGAACTCACAGCAAACGAAAAAGAAGATATCGAATTGGACGAAGACATTCGGCAAATCCCTCGACATGAAGGTGTACGACGCGGTCGTGGTCGACCAAGGAAGATCTTCACCGGGAACCGGGGAAGACCAAGATTAGAATACCATACAATTCCAGAAGAACCCGAGGAAATGGCCGATATTGCTTACTTAACTGAAGTCCCAGTTCGAGAAGCCATGAAAAGTTCCGATGCTCAAGAGTGGAAAAGGGCAATGGCAGACGAGGTACAATCGATCCTGAGTCAAAACACCTAGGAAATAACAGATCGTCCCGAAGATCGGCACATAATCGACAGCAGAATGATTCTTCGAAATAAAATCGGAAGTGATGGACAAGTTGAAAAACGAATAGCTCGAATAGTCGCGCGCGGTTTCTCGCAACGTCCAGGTACCGACTTTCATGAAACATTCGCGCCGGTCGCTCGTCTCAAATCAATTCGCGTAGCACTATCCTTCGCAGCAAACAAAAAGATGATCATCCGTCAACTAGACGTAACCACAGCATACTTAAATGGAACATTGGATGAAGAAGTATTCATGGAGATACCGGAGTACTTGGAAGAGACACTCAAGATCATCGGAAGCGAAAATCGAGACCCTGAAATCACAAGAAAGGCAAGAAAAATGCTCGAGGAAATCTCTAGCGGTGACAAAGTTTGCTTAATGAAAAAAGCCCTATACGGACTTTGTCAGGCAGGTCGAGTGTGGCACAAAAGACTCGATAATGAAATTCGAAAATTTGGGGCAACTCCAACAAACTCCGACCCATGTGTTTATACGAAAGGTAAAGGAGACAACACGATCATCATTGTCACCTACGTCGACGACTTCCTAGTCATGGCAAACAATTTGTCAGACGCTGACAGCTTCAAAAATCATTTGCATAAGGAGTTCACGGTGAGGGATCTTGGACAGCCGAAGCACTGCCTAGGGATGGACTTCACTTTCGACAAAAACTGCATTCGATTAACACAAACTAATTACATCAATGAGATTCTTGATAAGTTTGTAGACGCTGACTGGGGAGGAAGCGTGGATGATGGCCGATCATACACCGGCTTCGCATTTACCTGGCTCGGCGGAATCATCTCATGGGAGTCAAAGAAGCAGAGTACGGTCGCGTTATCCTCGACCGAATCAGAATATATGGCTCTGACTGAAGCCGCAAAAGAAACCGTCTATCTCCGACGTTTTCTGTCAGAACTCGGTGCCGACGTCCCACGTCCAACGAGAATCATCAACGACAACATCGGTGCTCAAAGATTGGCTGAAAACCCTATCTTCCACGCTCGCACGAAGCATATACATATCCGCTATCACTTTGTACGAGATCTACTGAAGGCTGGAAATATCGAAATTCAGCACATTTCAACGGAGAAAATGCCGGCGGACATCCTGACAAAATTCCTACCAAAACCAAAACACTGGAAATGCACGAGTCTTTTGGGAGTTATCAAAAAGGACTAAATCTTTCTTTTCTTTTTTTTTTAATCCCTTTCTAAATTAAAAAGCCTAAGTACACGAGCAGAGACGGTCTCTATAGTGGTAGGTAATCGTTTTCCCTTCTGAAGCACATAAATAAAAACGGGCTTTTTTAATGGGTTTTTTGTGATTTTCAACATGAAGATGACCTAGTCGCCAAATTTCTTTATCATTTTCGTAATCAGGGCATAAAAATAAGTAGGTATACGTAGTTTCAATCAATTCTGTGGGTTGGGCTATTCGAAACTGCACCCAAATATTTACTTCTTTGATTCAAAAATTTTATTTGTTTAAATAATTATGTTTAATTCAAACATATTTTCTGTTTTGATTTAAACAAAAATTATGTTTAAAAATGTTATGTTTGATTGAAACTTAAAATTTTATTATAAATAATTTAAAAGCAGCCATAACTTATGTTTGAATTAAATATATTGTTTCTTTAAATAAACCAAAAAATATGTTTGAATTAAACTTAAATATGTTTGACTATATAGCAAAGATATTTTAAGTTTGATTTAAACAAAAATTTTTTGAACCAAATAATTCGTTTTCTCAGTAAATGTTTATTTTGGTTCATTTTGCATTGATTTCGTATAGTTATAACTGTTATAAGTAAAGTATTTAACTAATTATTCGTAAATATTAAATAAATAAGTAAGAAAATATTCATCAATTAAAGATAAATATTAAAGATTAAAAAATATTGTAATAAAATCTTTCATTTATTTACATTGAGTCATTTCATTATATTTCGACTAAAGTCGTTGCCGACTAATTTTAAAAAATTGTAATATTTTGCAGGAATGATGTTAAAGATATTAGGATCACCGAACAAAAAGAATTTTTTAAATATTTTTTATATTTGTTGTAAAATAAGCATCTAAAGTATATGAAGTCGTAAAAACTGTCACATTTTCATTTATTAAAAAATATTCAAGAAAACACATAATCCACTCTATTATATTAAGTTAGAGAACGACCGACCGACCGACTCACACCTCTTTCTATTCTGTCGTTAGACAGAATAGAAGATAGTTATATCTTTGAAAATACTTCACTCACACATGTCCAAAAAACACATACCCATGAATGTTACACATACACACAAAACACATACATGTCTTGTCACGCATGCGCAGTAGTGTTCTATCAATGTTAAGCATGCACAGTAGTGTTTTATCAATGTCACACATGCAAAGTAGTATTATATCAGTGTCACGCATGCGCAGTAGTGTTCTATGAATATCAGGGATGCGCAGTAGTATTCTATCAATGTCACACATGCAAAGTAGTATTCTATCAGTGTCACGCATGCGCAGTAGTGTTTTATCAATGTCACACATGCACAGTAGTATTCTATCAATGTCACCCCAGACAGCACGTAAGCTTGCAGCAAGCTTGAGGCAAGCTTGCCGTGCAAGATTGTCAATATTGACGTGCAAGTTTGCGGCAAGCTTGCCACAAGCTTAAAATGTCCCACTTATAGCAAGCTTCATGTGCAAGTTTGCTGCAATATTGCACTGCAAGCTTGCAGCAATATTGCACTAAAGGTTGCCGCAAACTTGATGTAATCTTATATGAAAATTGTTTATTATATAAAATTAATTATTTATTATGAGCAACAAATTTATATTTAATATTTTTAATTTTTATTAAACATTAAAAAATTATAACAACGTTATAATAATAATGTTATTAATTTCCCCAAAGAATTGGAGTTGGGAACTATTATCCATGATCAGTGGACAATAATTAAAAATTGTCAACGTCGTAGCAGACGTTAACTATACACATTATCATTTAAGATAATATGGTGAAAAGCCTGTTCAGCGGACCGATATTTACTTTCGCGAACCTATTGTGCGTTGGACTTTACTAACCTAGATAACAAAATGCTTGCAGTGCTGCAGGAATTTTGCACTCATATGTGCGCAGTAAATATCACGAATGCTCTCATAACACCATACAGATGTGTCCGCATGTGTGGCACAAAAAGCAATCATTTCGTGCGTTACCATAAAAAGCTAAGCATATGAATAGCTTTAGTGTGCGCATTTGTGCTAATCACGTGCGTGAATGTTATTTGCTCGAAGTGTGCACGCACGAATGCCATTCTCGCGAGACGGACATCGTGCGACGCACGTTTGTTTTCTGGGAATTATCCAGAGAATCAGACTAACATTCAAAACCTAACCTTCTAAGTTTAGTTATTTCAAAAAAATATTTTATTGATGCAAATAAATATTTATTTTAATTAAAAACTATGCATTATTGAATCAAGTAATTTTCATAATTGATTTAAAGCAATATTTATTAGATCAAATTATTCTATTTAATTGATTTAAGTAATTTGTATTTGGTTCAAATAACTATTTATTTGATACCATACATTAAAATATTTATGTCCAGTAAATATTTACTTAGTTCAAATAAATAAGTAAAAACAAATAAGTTTAAATAAAACCGAACGAGCGTTAGCGAGTGAGGTATACGTCGCTAGTTTACTATAAAAAGATTAAAAAAATTATTAGAATTTATTAAGAATGAATTATTTTATTATTATAAATCGGTAGAAACAATTACACAGGACCACAAAATTTTTTTAAAAGAAAGTATTGACCAGACCATGTTTTTTATGTCTTTTGGGTCGCTGAATTCGAATCTGAACTCAGTTTTGCGCCATCACGTCAAGTTTTTTCAAAATGGCGGATCCAATATGGCTGTCGATTTTTTTAAAAATGTATCAGATTTACTTGAAATTTGTTACTCGGGGATTCTTAGGGTCCCTGAATGCGAATTTCACCTTAGTTTTTCAAAATTCAAAATGGCGGATCCAATAAGGCTGACGTATTTTTAAAAAATTTATCAGATTTATTCGAAACTTGTTACTTGGGGGTTTTAGGGGTCCCTGAATACGAATTTCACCTTATTTTTAAAAAAACTAAAATGGCGGATCCAATATGGCTAACAAATTATTTAAAAATTTATCAGATTTTGAATTTTTGAAAACTAAGGTGAAATTCGTATTCAGCGACCCAAAAAACCCCCGAGTATAACGTTTCAGGTAAATTCAATAATTTTTTTTAAAATTGGTCAGCCATATTGGATCCGATATTTTGAATTTTTGAAAACTAAGGTGAAATTCGTATTTAGCAACCCCAAAAAACCCCCGAGTAACAAGATTCAGGCGAATTGGGTGAATTTAAAAAAATTGACGCCATATTGGATCCGCCATCTTAAATTTTGAATATTTACGAGTTTCTTTGATTGTTTAACATTAAATAATATTTTTTCAGTGTTTTAAAGTTGTTTGTTAATAGAATCTTCTGCTTAATGTTATTTAAATCTTGTTTACAGTCAGTTATTTCGAATTTTATTAATTTGTGAAGAAACTTGACGTGATAGCAGAAAACTGAGTTCGGATTTGAATTCAGTGACCCAAAAAACATATAAAAACATAGTCCGGTCAATACTTTCTTTAAAAAAATTTTGTGGTCCTGTGTTATTAATAAGAAATATTAAATAAAAAATAATTTTAAAGTTTACCTGGCAAATAACCTATTTTTGCAAATTTCATTCACTAAATATGAGAAAGAGAAATCATTAAATTGAATAAAACCTTATGAAATATAAAGTACCTGTGATTAACGTTTAGTTTTTCTTATCACTTTCTTCCTGTTTTCTTCACAAATATTAAAAAATAAGCAATTAAAACTGGCACTTTGCTTATTTTCACGATTTTCAAATGTAAATAACTTCTGCCTAGAAAAATGAAAAATTAAGAAAATTGGGCAATAATTAATTCATCACTAGATACACTCACTGGAAAAAGATTTTCTTTAGTCCCAAAGCTATTTTCCGAAATAATTAATATTAAACTTTTCACTATTTTTATTAGGTTAATAAATGTGTTTTTTTAAGGACGAAGTTAGCTTTTCTTGTTTAATCGTTTTGAACCAACTTTAGTTTAAAAAAATCACATGTATTAACCTGATAAAAATAGTGAAAAGTTTAAAGTTAATTATTTCGGAAAATAGCTTTGGGACCAAAGAAAATCTTTTTCCACTGAGTGTATCTAGTGATCAAATAATTATTGTCCAATTTTCGTAATTTTTCATTTTTCTGGGCAGAAGTTATTTACATTTGAAAATCGTGAAAATAAGCAAAGTGCCAGTTTTAATTGCTTATTTTTTAACATTTATGAAGAAAAAAGGAAGAAAGTGATAAGAAAAACTAAAAGTTAATCACAGGTACTTTATATTTCATAAGGTTTTATTCAATTTAATGATTTCTCTTTCTCACATTTAGTGAATGAAATTTTCAAAATTAGGTTATTTGGCAGGTGAACTTTAAAATCATTTTTTATTTAATATTTCTTATTAATAATTATTTCTATCAATTTATAATAATAAAACAATTCATTCTAAATAAATTCTTATAATTTTTTTACGTTTTTATAGTAAATTATGTGTTTTCATTAATATTTTCTAATAGATGAAAATGTGACAGTTTTTACGACTTCATATACTTTAGATGCTTATTTTACAATAAATATAAAAAATATTTAAAAAATTCTTTTTGTTCGGTGATCCTAATATCTTTAACATCATTCCTGCAAAATATTATAATTTTTTAAAATTAGTCAGCAACGACTTTAGTCGAAATATAATGGAATGACTCCAACGGATTTTGATTTCTTATAGTTTTAAGTGTATGTTAATATTTTTTTCAAATTTTTAAAAGGCGTAGAACATTAAAAAAAATTAATTGTTTATAAAAAATTTATTAAATAATTATAAAGAAATAAACTTTTTAAAAATTTTCTAATCCTGAACGAAAGTATATTTTATCATCTTTATATTCCCGCTAGGTTCATTTAAATCGGTTCATTCATTTAGGAGAAATCAAATTATGTTTAAAAAGTTGCAAAAAAATTAATTTTGCAATAACTTTTATTAAAAATAATTTTTTGTTTCTTTTTTTTTGGTGGACACATTCTTAAGGCCAAATAGAAATGTTTTTTCAACATTTCGATTTAAAAAAAATACTTTTTATTTTCTGTGAAAATTTCACGAATTCTAACCCTATTAGTACACAAAAAATTTAAAGACAATTGAAACTCGTGGAGAAAATGATCCGCCACTGTACGTTACAAAAATTACGCCATCATACCTTACAAGCTATTGATGAAAATATGTTGGTATTACTTTCATACAGCGCGAATTGAGAAAAATGTAAAATACAAAAAACTGTTGTCCAAGGTCAAAACAATACGTTCCATACATTTACCTAACTTAATTTTCAAAAAATCTTCACTCTGGCACTATTAAGGTATTTGTCGCGCGACTGGTCACTCTCAAAAGTTTGTATCTGTTGACTGTACTTATGAAACGATTATGAATGCGAGTTTCCGAAAAACTTTTGCGGACGTACAGTTTGACACACAGATGTTCTCAATGTATATTCATAACCTCTCGCATGAAAAACGATCGTGGCAACGTCGCAAGTTTGGCGTATGGCCGTCTTTAAAATTTCGCGCCAAAAGTAGCAGACGAGCTGTAGTATTTAACAAGCGCTATTGCCACGTTTACGAATTCACCTGTCATTTACAATAAATGTTAAAATAAATTTTCAAGTTTGATGTTAAATATCTTTTAAACAAGACGGTGAAAAATTTTCATTTTTTTTATAAAAGTTCATTTTGGTTCAATAAATAAAACTTTAGTTTTTCTAAAAAATCTGTCGATTAGTATAAGTGCAAAAATTAAAAATCTGTGGTTTTCATATGGTTTTCCTATACCGTACATGTTAAAAATCGAAACTTTGATTTCATTTTTTGAGACTTACAGACGGTCAATTTTATTTTAATAGGCCTTATTTTGTAGATAAATATCCAAAGAATAATTATGTGAAATTTAAAAAAAAATTGTCGAAAACGAATTTACGCGACAAATACCTTAACACACATATCCAATAAAACTTTTTATTTTTTTGTCACTACTTTTTTATTCAAAATCACTTAGAGTACAAAGCACGCGTTTGGTCATTAATACTACTGCATATAAAATGTCATCACGATAAAAGACATCGACCATAGTGATAAGGCGCTTCAGATGTGACGTTACATGCCAGATTTGACAAGTCCGCCATCATACCTTACACGCCACGATACCTTACATTCCCCTATATAATTTGATGTTTTCTAGCGGTACTGTATATCAGCATTGTTATGTTTAGATTCCCAACGAGCGAATAGCGTAGTGGTTAACGTATATTAGACTTCGGCGCGTAGATTAAGATAGGCCTGGGGTTCAAATCCCCCCGCGAGCGTTAGAAATTTTAATGTGTATAAAAATGTTTTAAGTCTGTAGAAAATGCTTCAAATGATTTATAAAAAAATATTAATTAACATGCACCTTGCATAGTTAATTAAACATTTTTTTTATTTTAATTTTCAATGGAGAATATAATTTTTTTCGATATTTGTAAATTCTCATTAAAAACATCGTAGAAACATCTTAGGAACCTTGTCATCTTAGAACCCATTATGTGGCAAATTAAATATATTAAAATTTTTTGAGCCTCATAAATACCTTGTAAAAACATCGTAGAAACATTTTAAAGAAATATTATAAAACCTATAGAAACCTCATAAAAAATTGAACAAATCCCTTCTACAATCCCTCATTGAAACTATTAGAAACCTAAGTCTAACAGGTTCCTATAGTTTTTTACGGTGTATTTTTAGCAGGGTACCTAATCGAAGACAGTATAAAAGTTAAAGAAACGATAAAGAAAAAAGCTAACGTCAGCTAATATCTAATCTTTTCGCAATGTTTATTTGCAGATTTGGAAGATTTCGGTTCACTAAGTAGTAAAACAGTCACGGAAGTTCTCATGCTTGAAATAAAAATGTCTCCAGAGGCCAAAACTTTTCTCGTTAGCGGATATCCGAGAAATATGCGCGACGTTGTCGAATACTCGGAAAAAGTAAGTTTTCTCATTTTTTTAAGTTAAATTTTTGAAAACTTAATTTTTTTTATATTTAAATGATGCGTTCTTATAATAATAATTATAATATTACAGGCCTCGAATCGACTTCAAGGCGTAAAAAGAGACGCTATAGAAGAAGTTTACACCGAGAGGCATAATGTTTGCCTGCAGCTGTGCAGTGAAAGACTTTGCCTTGACCACGTGTTTGCGCAGGTGCGAGTATATTCTCGTCGAGGAATATCCGCTTATACTCGCACGAGTATAAATTTAATGCCTTTCGGTGTAAACTCCTTCTTAGTCGATTAAAAATAGAAAAAAACACGAAATAGTATATATTAAGCAACAACCCATTTCTTTACGGTGATTTTTGTGACACAAGCGAAGGTCGAGGGCGCCGTAGACGTATAAAAATGGCGACCATTTTCTCCCATAAGGGCAAAAATGGCCGTCATTTTCATACAAGTCGAACAAGTGAATGACTTTTACTCCCTGTCGTCAGCTGTCAGAAAGCGACATTTTTGTGCATGTGGGATATAAAAGTCATTATTTTATTTAATTCAGTGTTGTCACAAAAATTTTCTTTTGTATTCCCCCGACCTTTCACTGATTTATAACTTGAATTAGGGAGCGTTTACAAATTACGTAACGCTAATTTTTGAAAATTTTGACCCCCCCTCCCCCATGTAATACACTGTTACATACATTAGCGCCATTTTTTTGCTGTACATAACAAATAGCTAGACCCCCCCTCCCCTTTATAATGTTACGTAATTTGTGAACGCTCCCTTATTCAAACCTTCAATAATTTTGTTGAATAAATATTTATAAATACATATTATTTGTTTTTACACGGAAAATGAAATTTTTAAAAAATTCAATTTAAAACCTTCTGTAATTTAATAATTAAGTAATTTTTTAATGTAATGTAATTATTTTAAGAAAATAATTCAATTTCTTAAAAAAGTTTTCGTACAATTAAAAAAATTAATTATTTTCTTTTGAATAATTTTAATTTAAAATTTTGAATATGTTTGTTGTCTTCAAAATGTTAAAAATAATTCAAAAAAATGTTAATGTATTTAAATTTTCAGAAATATGTTATTGAAAATAATGAAAATAATTGAACTTTAAAAAATTCTATAAGAGTTATTTTTTTAAAAATATTTTTATATAATATTTAGTAGCTCATTTCAACTAATTTTTAATTATAAATTGTGTAGGTAGACTAAAAGATTTTTCATTAAATTATTTACAAAAATTTGCTTGCAATTAAAATTCTTCAAAAGTAGATTTTCAAAAATTGTAATAAAAAAGTTTATGAAAAAATCATTGATTTGCAATTAAATTTTACAGAATTCCAATTATTCAAAAAATTTTTACTTGTATATTTTGAAAATTTAATTAGAAAAATTATTTAAAATTTTTCACACTATAAAAATCGAAATAAGTTGCATTTTATACTAAAAAATGTAGTATTTTGTTGCAATATTTGGAAGAAAAGTCTAAAAAATCACAATTATAATTATTATAATTATGAAATCGCAATTAGCGACAAAGAGGGAAGAGAGAAAAGGAGGAATAAAGAAGGAGAGGGAGTAGAGAATATTTGAGGAAAAGGGACTCTCGAGAGGACTACCGGTGCGTCCGGTTTTTATTTTGTATCAATTCTCTTATCAAAATTCGAATTTTCGCCTAGAGATTCGAGTGCAACTTGCTTCAGTTCAGCTGTCGAAATAACCCGCGGGTGATTTTATTTCTGTTGACTTTTTTCGGTGGAGGGACACCTCGACGGTTTTTTATCCAAATTTATTTTGGAAACATTGTTAATATTCACCAGTGTGTTTTCTAATGCGTGATTGCTCTCTCTCTGATCACCCATTCGTTTTGAACGAAGTGGATTAATCCTGGAAACCCCCCCCCCTGTCGAGAAGGTTCGAGGATTTTCTTCATCATCGTTCGGAGGAGAACGTACTACGCAACAGCGATCAAGAATCATCTTAAAGTAAGACGAATTTTCTTTTTTGGGTCAAATTTTCTCAAAAAAATCAAAGTTAGTCATGGGTCTTTCAATTTTTGTGAAACTTGGTATGAAGGTAGTGTTTTATGACAGAAGATTTTAGGAAAAAAAGATTTTTTAAAATTTTCAAAATCGTGGATTTTACCAGACATTAAACATTAAAGCAAATTTTTTTGAAAAACGAATAACTTTTATCCATTTAGTTAGATTTTGTTTATATTTTAGGCAATAATAGTTAATTATCTAACAATTTAAAGTGCAATATTAAAGGAAAAAAATCCAAAATTTGCCCGGAAAAAAAGTCAAAAAAAATTTTGATTTCATTTTTTTGGGCATAAGCACCCCTTCGATTTTTTTGTAACTATAATATTTGGATTCGTTATCTTCTCCAGAATTTATTGCCCAAAAAAATCCCTGGAGACTTTAAAACTAACCGAAATATCGAATTTTTTGTCTCGAGGTGCACAGATATCGATCTCGTGTAAAAACGCCTGAGATGTGCACCAAACGTTCTTAAGCGTGGATTTTCGCTTTCTAATATTTTTTTGTTAATTTTTATTAAAAACCAAGTTTTGCAATTATAAATTTGTTTTTAAACAATTTTGAATCTGAAAATGTGTATGTAATATATAAGAAGCAAATTTTCTCAAGTGTACCAATGTCAAAATTGCAAGTTGTTACATCGGGCTAATATTTTCACAGTATTTAGAACTATAAATAAGTACTTAAAACCACCAAGTAATTATAAAATTTTATAAAAAATTGTAGGGGGGATGGGGTTGAAGATTTTGGATAAGTATAAACAGTGAGTTTTATAAAGAATTGTAGCTTTTATATAATAATAAGTAGTAAAAAAATTGTGACCTATATGTTTTTGGTAGGTTTTTTTCTGCACTTTCAAATGGTGAGAATTTTTTTCAAAAAATTTAAAATTTAACCCTTTTTTTAAAATTAAAAATTTTTTCGAAAAAAAGTTTTCTAAAGTACATTTTTTTAATTTTTACATTTTTGATGTAAGAAGAGATGATTTTTTTTATCTAAATAATTTTTTATTATTTTAATATCAATATCAAGCGATATTGATTTTTTATACACCCATAAGGTGTTGAATATTTTATTTAAACAATCGTTGCAAATAACTGGAATATATTTTTTTAAAGTAGAATTATATAAAATTTGTTTTTAAAAAAAATTAACACTTTATCTTTATTTTTATAAATGGGTGATTCTACAAACGAAGGACGAAAATCAAGAAAATTTAGACACAACATTTTTTTCTCATTTAAGGTCTGAAAAGTATTTTAACTTCAAGTTAATGGTACTAATAAAGACATCCATACTGCCGTGTTTTCGAGAAACACGCAGTAACTGCAGATTGAAAGATTTCGAGAAAAACGCGAAAAACTGTTCGAGTCTTTATTGCCTCCTCCCGCATAGCCTAATTGAAATTATAAAACGCCGTTTTTTACTTTTAATTCGTATGAATGTCCTCTTTTTAATTATGTAAAAATAAATGTTTTATTTGTTTAAACATTAAATAAATTATTAAAAATGTAGTTACCGGTATGCTGATTTGAGTCTTGTCGCACGAAATACCAAGTAACTGGCAGTTACTTGGTCTTTCGTGCGATGAGCGCTCGGATAAGACTCTTCGTCGCGCAGAGAACTTAGGTAACTGCAAGAGAATATAATGGGGAGTTCCAAAAAAATGTTTTTTTAATGTAATAATTTTAGAAAAAATAAATAATATAATATTATAAAAATAATAATAAAACTAAAAAATAAATAAAATAACAAGAAAAAACCCTGCGCAATATAATATAAAAATGTAAATATTTCTTGACACCGTATTTTAATAATTATTTACATAAATATACAACTTACCTATATTAAATTTTGTCATAATATATAAATGACTAATTATTAATTAATAATCAAAAACTATTAATTATTATTCTTTTTTAAATTAAAATTAAAATACACTGAAAATAATTTTTTTTTAAATCCAACTACTTTGGGTAGTAAAGTGAAAACTGAAAAGTAGTTTAAATACACTGAAAAAAATTTATTTGATTCAAATAACTGATTACTTGACTATTAACAATGAATTAAATATTTAATTGAATCAAATAATATTTATTTGAGTCAATTAAATGGTATTTGCTTAAAATACAGCAATTATTGGTTTAAATACTATTGAATTTCCTCCAATAAATATTATTTGTTTCAAATAAATATTTATTTGATATAATAGTCAATTAATCGGTTATTTGAATCAAATAATTTTTTTTTTCAGTGTAATTACATGTTTACTTAGCACTGTTTGTATAGTTAATTTTACTATTTCTTTGTGTAGTTAAAAATTTAGCATTCAGTGAACTAAGAAATGTAGTAAAATTGCAAAAACAACTACAAAATCTGATAGCACAAACTACATTCTTTATTCTTTTAACTACTTTTTGATAGTTAATACAAGTTTTTGATTATTATTGGGGACTTATTGAACTAAGCAGAGTAGCTAAAAAGTAGTCAAATCTGCTAGGAATTTTCTTCAATGTGAATTATATTTATTATTTTTAATAATTTTAAATTAATGAAAGTAAAATCAATTAAAATAATTGTAATTAATAATTAGAAATTATCAATTAATAATTGTAAATAAACTTATAAAATATCAATAATATAATATAATTTATCGAGGGGGTATTTTCTTGCGTATTGGAGTGTACACATTCCTGGTAATAGCTATGTAATACCCGTAATAGTGCGTAATGGTGCGTAATGGTGCGTAATAGTCAGTAATATAGCGTATTACTGAGTAATAGCTGTGTAATAGTAAGTAATATCGTGTAATAGTCGCGTAATAGTATTGTTATTTGCATAGTTCAATTTATCAAATAATTAATTAACTACATTGTCAAACACAGAAATTTGACTCTTATAAATATGGATGTTCATGGGTACTATGATATTAAAAATTATATTTGTACAGTACCACGCCCTCAAATAGAGGAAAATAATTTCAAGTTACTATGTACATTAAACTCGATTTTAAGTGCTTCAAGTGTTTCATGATTTAAAACAATGTTCTCGTTTGCTTTATAATTTTTTATTCTTGTAAATTAATGAAAATTTTTCATTTCGTTTCATGTGCATTATTTATTTATTTAAAGTAAATATTAGGGTAAGTGTGGGTATTACCGTGGGTGCGTGAGTTACCGTGGTTTCGCTATTGTTGTCAAATTTTACCATTTATATTCCAATTTGTTAATCAAAAAAATTCAGATAGTTACTTTCTTATTGTATGTGTTTAATAAATAAAAAAATATTGTTATTTAACTTACATTTCTCGTTTTAAAAAATTCTAAATTTTGTAGGTGCGGAAAGTTTGATAAATTGCTCATTGTAATGCAAAAATACAGTTTTATATAAACAATATTTAATTAAATATTATTAGGTATGTATGTACTAAATAAAGGCACTAAATAAAGTTATTAATAGATTTATAACGAATTCTGTGATTATTATTAGTATCTGCTAAAATATAAGAATATTTATTGTTAAATTAATAAACCATTGTTTTAAATTTGCTTAATTTCATTCAACTGTTTGCGAATTCTACAAGTTGAAATTTTCGCGGTATAAGGCACACGGTAACTAGATCATCCACGGTATTTGGCACACGGTATTCCGATCATGAAGCTTTGTGCACTACGGTAATACCAGCACTTGCATTACTTTCAAAAATATTTATTATATAATAAAATATACGCACTACGACATTCTAAATTTTTTCATTATATCAAATAAAGTCAAAGATCAATTTAAAAAAAATTATACAAATATTTTGTGAGGTTTGTTCACAATCTATTGACTAAGTTTTCATCCAAAATACTCAGAATTACACCTGTAATATTGTGTAATATTCCTGTAATATAGCGTAATAGTCGGGTAATATAACGTATTGGCGTAATACTAGCGTAATAGGCGTATTAGTCATGTATTAGCCGTAATGTGCGTAATGTGCGTAATAGGGATTACTGTGTACACCATTTTTCTTAGAAAATACCCTCTCGTAATTTATAATAAGTGACTAAGTATTAATTAGAATAATGGAAAATTATTAATTATTTTAAATAAATTGCTCGTCACTTTTACGAGCTCTATATAAAATTCTGCAGATACTTGGTCTTTCAAATTACTAGCGCTCCTTTTTGAGTCCTCGTCGCACAAAAAACTTAGGTAACTGAACTGCTTCAAGAGCGCTCTGCAGTTACTTGGTGTTTCGTGCGACGAGGGCTCGAAAAAGAACGCTACTATTTTGAAAGACCAAGTAACTGTGCAGTTACTTGGTGTTTGAAATCACGAATCTCAAAATACGTCACAATGCCCAAATATGGCATTAGGTAACTGACAGTTAACCCAGTTTCTCGAATTATGACTTGAAAATTTTTGCAGTTACTGGTAAAATAGCATAATTATTAAAAAATTATTATTAATTAAGTTAATAATTTTAAAAAATGCTTTGCATGAACGGGTGTATCTTTTTTTTACGATTCCAACGATATAAAAAACTCATTTTTCGATTTTTCTGCAGTTACTGTGTTTTTCCAAAACACGGCAGCATAAGTGGCCAGACAAAATATTAAAAATTACAAAAGTTATGGTTATTTATAAACAATTTATCCAGAGAATTAAAATCGTGTCAAGAAAATTCACATTAACATAACTGTACGTCCGCAAAAGTTTTTCGGAAACTCGCATTCATAATCGTTTCATAAGTACAGTCAACGAATACAAACTTTTGAGAGTGACCAGTCGCGCGACAAATACCTTAATAATTTTTTTTAACAAATTACGGATGGTCTATTTGTTTCTATAAGCACAATTTCACAAATCATAGAATTGTAAAAGTAAGTTCAAGTGTCTAATAATAAAGAACTACTTTGATTTTAGTGGGCTAAACTTTATTCATATAAAAAATACTTATTCCATTTGTTTGTTTATGTCAATATAATTATTTATGCGAATGAAAATTGAAAATTCAGTTATAGCAATTTCTTGTAAATTTAATTAGGATTATTTTAAAACCAGAAAATCGAACAATAGTTGAAAATTGTTAGTTTTACGCTATTTTTAGTGATATAGTATACATCCTATCTCAAAAGTGCCAGACGAATGAGAACCAGACGAATGAGAGTTTGGCATTTTTTGTTTAAAAAATAGAAAAATAACATTAAATGAAAAAATCCTTCAGTACTATCTTATAGAGAATAATAATCTACAAAACATAAGTCTATAGAATAACCAAAAAATAAAATATTTTTTTAAAAAATGCATGCCAGACGAATGAGAATTTGTCTGGTCACAACACAATCTCCGTCACAAATTGAGAAATTGAAATATTAATATTAAATAATATTAACCAAGGTTAATAGATTGGAAGATTCAATAAAACCCGATTGGTATCACATTTAGTTTAGTTTAATTAACAACTACAACGAACAGTAACTTCTTCAGAATGTTGATTTTTAATAATTTTTACATTTTTTGCACTGCCAGACGAATGATAACAAATTCAGGGGACAAACTTCGCGAAGATATTTTATAAATAAGATATAGAGAAACGTCATAATTATTTCCATATTAGTAATCTACAACTATTCAAAATTACTAATTCAGTATGAATTTTCCGCAAAACATTTGAAATGTGATATTTATTCTTAATATGAACTGTCATTCTCCCAAAGGGACATGCCAGACGAATGAGAATTTAGCACTATAAAATGTGTATTTTTTGCAAAAAAATATTTTTTTTCATCGGTTTTTTTTCTGTGCCATAATAGAAACCATTAAGATTTACAATTTCCATTAAAAGTAAAATTATTCTTTCCAAAATTAATATACAAAACATGCTTCAGACATCAAAATTCCATCTTTTGTAGAATCACCTAAATATATATTTGTAAAACGTCAATTTAATCAAAATATACTTCATATTGTGAACTACATCAATTTTTATTAATTAATTAATTAATAATTCAAACAAAAAAATGTCTCTTTTTTCGTTTCACATATTGAAAGTACACATCATAAGCTTTCTTTAGATACAAGAAGAAAAGGGGGCTTTTTTTGAAAAAAAAATCTAAAAAAATTTTAATTTTTAAAAAAAGGGTTAAATTTTGAATTTAAAAAAAAAATTCTTTCTATTTGAAAGAGCGGAAAAAAACCTACCAAAAACATATAGGTCACAATTTTTTTTTCTTTATTATATAAAAGCTACGATTTTTTATAAAACTCACTGTTTATACTTATCCAAAATCTTCAACCCCCTCCCCCTACAATTTTCTATAAAATTTCATAATTACTTAGTGGTTTTAAGTACTCATTCATAGTTCTAAATACTTTGAAAATATTAGCCCGATCTAACAACTTGCAATTTTGACATTGGTACACTTGAGAAAATTTGCCCCTCATATATTACATACACATTTTCATATTCAAAATTGTTTAAAAACAAATTTATAATTGCAAAACTTGGTTTTTAATAAAAATTAACAAAAAAATATTAGAATGCGAAAATCCACGCTTAAGAACGTTTGGTGCACATCTCAGGCGTGTTTACGCGAGATCAATATCTGTGCACCTCGAGACAAAAAATTCGATATTTCGGTTAGTTTTAAAGTCTCCAGGGATTTTTTTGGGCAATAAATTCTGGAGAAGATAACGAATCCAAATATTATAGTTACAAAAAAATCAAAGGGGTGCTAATGCTCGAAAAAATGAAATCAAAATTTTTTTTGACTTTTTTTCCGGGCAAATTTTGGATTTTTTTTCTTTAATATTGCACTTTAAATTGTTAGATAATTAACTATTATTACCTAAAATATAAACAAAATCTAACTAAATGGATAAAAGTTATTTGTTTTTCTAAAAAAATATGCTTTAATGTTTAATGCCCGGTACACCCTAAAAAAAGTAATCTTGATTTGATGCGGATTCCTCTAAAGTAAATGCATATTTTCCTCTTATATATGGTATCAAAAGTAATATACTTCGCTTTAGAGGATTTTCTTCTTTAATATTATTTGCTTATTATGGTTATGAGATAATAAATAAAAGCTTTTTTAATGCACTGAATTTAGCGTTTTTAATTAAATAAATATATTTAATTATTAATAGTTAATTACTTACATTAATTAATATATTTATTTGTTTATTTACTTCATTTGAATTCAATGTATTTGACATTTGAACCTCAAAAAATTGTTTTGAATTATTATTAACCACCAAAGAATAAAAATAATATACATTCAAGTTGAATACTTTTGTTTTTAGAGGAAAACTTGAGAGGATATTAGAAGAGGATTTTTCCTCTAACTATGAGATTACTTTTTTTAGGGTGTAAAATCCACAATTTTGAAAATTTTGAAAATTTTGAAAAATCTTTTTTTCCTATAATCTTTTGTCATAAAACACTACCTTTATACCAAGTTTCACAAAAATTAAAAAACCCATGACCAACTTTGATTTTTTTGAGAAAATTTGACCCTTTTGTACGGTTTATATCAATTGGGCTAATATATTTGTAATTGGCAAAACGATTTGGTATGAATGTGGAGTGCATGTTTAAGTAATTATAGTGTGTTTAATTCTCGAATGCGAATCGATTTCGTTTTAATTGTAAAAAAGAGTTTGTGATGTTAAGTTTTGATAAATAATAATAATAATTTTTGTATTTCTTCATAATCGGTGTATTTTATAATTTATTACCTTTTGTCCTATCGTTTTTAATAATCATAATTTCCAAATTGAATATAAATTTTACTTCAGATTTTATAACGTTTAATATTTTCTTGTATTCAAACTTTACAATAATAACCAAAATTTATACATAAATTTTCAAAAAATTTATATTTGAAAATGTACTTTTTAAATATTTAAACATTAAACATGAGAATTTTTAAATTTAAAAAGAATTGATAAAAAAAGAAGAAAAAAACTGAACCAATGTGCTAAATGTGATGACTTACATACATTGTAAGGTATATTTTTAAAAATTCATCAGGAATAACTGGTATGTTCTAGATTCTTTAAACATCCAACACTTTCCAAATATAGTTTCTAACAATTGTAAATTGAACGCTTATAGAATCAATTATTATTTATCCCGCGTAGAAAAATTACAATTATTTTAAATCATTTGAAATTACTGTTATAGTCTTTTTAGTTTTTAATGTCCAGTGTTTTTAATTTAAAGTGATTTTGGTTTACAGTATCAGGTACAATTTAATTTTAAATTATAATGTAATTAATTAATATTTTCTTTTCATTGTAAGCCTGTTAATTTTAATGAATTAATTAAAAATCATAATATAATAATAGTTCTAATAATTATAAGTTCCCGTGTGGAAATTGCCAAGGTTTGCCAATATTGATTATTGGGTCAACAATGGTCCTAGCTTGGAAGGTACCTTAACCTGTCCCTAACTTGGTGATAGCTAGAACTTCTTTTTAGATTATAAGTTATAAATATATATTTAACAATTTATTTAAAAATATGTATCTGTAATTGTTTATGTGTAATTTGCAGTAATATTTAAACATCACATAGCAATATTGAGACAATATTGAATTGAAATGTTTATACTTTTAACTTTGAATTTGTAAAATTTGGCAGATTATCATCATAATTCTACTAATTGCTATTACCAGAATTGAGTTACTGATGATAACACTGGTCGACAAAATTAAGATTTTTTCTTGCTACAAGAATAAACGAAAGTGATTCTTACAGAATTTTCGACGTAGATTACGAATCTGTAAGTGAAATTGTCCCATCACGTCTCAATTTTGAGAAAAACGGGGTCAAAGTGACAAAAAATGGCTTTTATGGCACTTTTTGAAGTACAATAATAAAAGAACGCAACGTGATAAAAAGCTAAAATATGGCTTAAATAAGAGCTCAACCCCTCAACTTTAACATCCAAAAGCAAAAAACCATGTAGAAATAATTCAAAATTGTGGGGAATAACTTTTCGCTAAAATCGCTAAAATATCGACAAAATAATAGCTGTTTTACGCGCATGCGGTAAAAAGTTGTTCCCAACAATTTTGAGTTATTTCTACATGTTTTTTTGCTTTTGGATGTTAAAGTTGAGGGTTTGAGCTCTCATTCACGATGGTCTTCAAGCACTTTTAGGTTCACCTAAAATGAGTCAAAATTGTGCTAACGCAGTTTTATCTGGAATCAGTCCAAGATTCCAAATTTTAATTTCCGAAAATCGTAGCTGATTCTTTTTTCGAAAAAAACCGAAAAAAACATATATATATATAGGGGCAATTCGACGTGAGATTTTAGTCAACCTCTTAAAATCGGCCAAAAATATTTTTTTTGTATTCTGTATCGAAAAAAACAGATACGTATTTTTTATTTTTGTTTAATTGTCCAAATTTTCGAGTTATGAATTTTCGAAATTTTAGACTTGTAATTGTAGACCTATATTTATTTATTTATTCAAAAAATCGTTGTTTTTATTTAGTAGTCTATAAGTCCGAAAATATTGAGTTTAGGAAAAAGTTGTCAAAGAATGAAAGTTTTAGTTTTCTTTCGACTTTAAGAAATGTAAACAAAATTTTTTTTTAATTTTTTATTAAAAGAATTTTTTTATAAACAAATTAATTTTTTTTAACTTTAGGCTAGATTTCTTTTAAATTTATTTATACCTTATAATATAGTGTGGAGATTTTCTAAAAAATCCCGAGATGGCCCTGATGTGTTAAATGAGTTTTAAAACATTTTCAAAAATCACTTGCAAGCATCACAGTGGGATTTTTTTACAATTAACTTTTTAAAACTGTCTACAGCGCATAATTTTTAATCTGTTTGAGTGTTCTTTTTATAAATTAAAGGATCTACGCTGTATAGACAGTTTTAGAAGTTAATTGTAAAAAAATTCCCACTGTGATGCTTGCAAGCGATTTTTGAAAATGTTTTAAAACTCATTCAACATATCAGTCCCACCTCGGGATGTTTTGGAAAATCTTCTCTATATTATAAGGAATAAATAAATTTTTAAAAAATAAAAAAATCCGGGCTAAAGTTAGGAAAAATTAATTTGATTATAAAAAAAATTCTTTTAATAAAAAATTTTTTTAAAAAAATGTTGTTTACATTTCTTAAAAGTCGAAAGAAAACTAAAACTTATATTCTCTGACAACTTTTTCCGAAACTCAATATTTTCGGACTTATAAACTACTAAATATAGGTCTACAATTACAAGTCTAAAATTTCGAAAATTCATATCTCGAAAATTTGGACAATTAAACAAAAATAAAAAAAAACCGCTGCCAAGTTGTATATTTTTTTATAATTTTGGTGCTCATTTCATGAACACTTTACTTCCACATAGAGATAATAATAATAATAATAGGAAAATATATGAATAACTTTTTATAAATATGGTAAAAGTGATTGAATCTTGAATCAATCAATGTATTTTTAAATACTCTACAATATAGTTATAATAGTTTAATAGTTAAACAAAAATTTTCAAACAAAAAAGTTGAGAAAATGTCATTTTCCACAATTTTTGATTTTTAAAATACCAATAATTTCGAAATTTATTAGCGAATTAGGTTCAAAAATAGGTCAATCGAAGCGTCTTTTTGAAGCTCTACAAGAAGGTAACGATAATTTTAAGATTACTTCTACATTTTTCAACAAAATTTTCAAAAAAGTCTTATTTTCCAAAATTTTGAATTTTTAAAAGTTTAATATCTCCGGTTAATATGGACGAAAAATGTTTAATTAGAGCTCAAAAGATGCGTCTAAAAAAACTCTACAAAATTATGGAAAAACATTTATAGGTGTCCTAACATTTTTTTAAAGTTATGGGCAAAAAACGTTTTTTGCAAAATTAAAAATCCAAAAAAAATTTAGTTAAACTTTATTAATCTATCTCAAAGTACTCTCATTTTATGTCCGCAGGTGAGATCTACAATTTAAAAAAAAAATTCAACCCAAAAGCTCTTTATGATTTCGAGATATTTATGAAAATGTGATGTTTACACACACACACACACACACACACACACATACGGAATGACATTTTTTAAAAATGTCATTTTTGAACTCCTGAGGTCAAATAACATAAAGATATGTCAAAAAATCGAACTATAAAAATTTCGGTATTACAATACTTCCTCTATGAGGAAGTAATACGTATTTGTTTTTTTCGATACAGAATACAAAAAAAATATTTTTGGCTGATTTTAAGAGGTTGACTAAAATCTCACGTCGAATTGCCCCTATATATATGTTTTTTTGGTTTTTTTCGAAAAAAAAATCAGCTACGATTTTCGGAAATGAAAATTTGGAATCTTGGATTGATTCCAGATAAAACTGCGTTAGCACAATTTTGACTCATTTTAGGTAAACCTAAAAGTGTTTGAAGAACTCTGTGCATTTAAGCCATATTTAAGCTTTTTATCACGTCGCGTTCTTTTTTTATTGAGCTTCAAAAAGTGCCATAAAAGCCATTTTTTGGCACTTTGACCCCGATTTTCTCAAAATTGAGACGTGATGAGACAATTTCACTTACAGATTCGTAATCTACGTCGAAAATCCTGTAAGAATCACTTTCGTTTATTCTTGTAGCAAAATTTTGTCGAACAGTGTAATTAGTAGAAAGTTACTGATTCAATCTGTTGTATAAAAATATGACTTATAGTCAAATTTACTAATTTACTAGTTAAATTTAAAGGTTATGTCGGTTTTTCCTTGGCTACCAGCATATTTACTAATTGAAACTATCTGAAAATTGTAATTAACTTGACAGCAACCTTCTGAATCCTTAATTCCGAAGCTCATGAAACTTGAAGTTAATCTTTAAATGTCTGCAGATGTTGGGCGCATAAGTTATGACTAAACATTGCATAAATGTTTACAATTTTCTTTAATTTTTTAAGTTTTTTAAAACTTTTGAAAAATTTCTTTAAACTTCCTCCTTTAGAAAAAAATTCATTGAAAAACTGCTGACATTAAAGATTTATTTAAAGTTTCATGAGCTTTGAGATTTAAGCTTTACTTAATTAACTCAATTAAAATTTTCGTTACAATATATTTTTCAAGTTAAATTTTTTAAACCGTTAACGGATTTGTTAACTTCTGTTAAAATCATATTTTGTTGAATGAAACTGAAGTTTCCAACGTTTACGTCAACGAAATGAGATAAAAACTTCAATTTTTAAATAACAATGGACTTTTCCGCCCCGATTAGATTAAAAATATGTGTAAGATGTAATGAAAAGAACAATTTATTAAGTTATTTTTATCAGAAATTGTTTGCATCTTTAAAAAAATTCTTTTCTCATTTGCGTCAACGAAAATGTTACTGACTTCAGTTTTATTATTTTGAGGAATTTTTTAATGAAATAGTTAATATGACTTATGATGACAAGAATAACCTGAAGTATCATGCAACGCATCGTACCGAGCGAGCGTGGTTAAGTGGTTAGGTTATCGGTTTACGAATGTTAGGGTCTGACGTCCCAATGGGAAAAAACCATTGGCGCATTAATGGCCCAATAATGGGAGCCACTATTCCATTATTGTCCCATTATTGGCACCCAATAATGGACCACTAATGGTAAAATCGTGGGATGTCCACGCCGATGACAATAATTGGCAAACCATTATTGGCACATTATTGGCTGCCATTAAAAAACCAATAATAAAAAAATTTTTTTATTAAATTTTATTCAATAATAAATTTATTTATTTAATAATTATTTTATTTATTATTTTAATTATTATTTATTATTATTAAAAATATTAATTTTTTTTAATTAATTATTTTATAGAAATGGTTATTATTTTCTATCACATCGAAATGTGAATAACCCTTTCGTTCAGAGTCTAAAAATTATTTACCTCACATCCATCAGTGCAAAAATAGGAGAGGACGGGTAGAATAAAATTCTACAAATATTCGTGAGAATGCTGCCTCCTTATATACTTTTCAAGTTTCATGTTAGTTGCGAGAGAGTTTGAAACAACACCTCCTACGGAGCGTTGAGCGAACTACATACAATTACTTACCGACGCTGCAGAAATTATCATGTAGTAAGTATGTAGTTCGCTCAACTATCTGTAGGAGGTGTTGTTTTAAACTCTCTCGCAACTAACATGAAACTTGAAAAGTATATAAGGAGGCAGCATTCTCACAAATATTTGTAGAATTTTATTCTGCCCGTCCTCTCCTATTTTTGCACTGATGGATGTGAGGTAAATAATTTTTAGACTCTGAACGAAAGGGTTATTCACATTTCGATGTGATAGAAAATAATAACCATTTCTATAAAATAATTAATAAAACAAATTAATATTTTTAATAATAATAAATAATAATAATGATCATTATTATTAGGTATTATTAAATAATAATAAATTTATTATTTAATAAAATTTAATAAAAATTTTTTTTTATTATTGGTTTTTTAATGGCAGCCAATAATGTGCCAATAATGGTTGCCAATTACATTGGCATCGGCGTGGACATCCCACGATTTTACCATTAGTGGTCCATTATTGGGTGCCAATAATAAACCTAGAGAAAACCAATAGCTTCAAATAGTGGGCCATTAATGCACCAATGGTAGACTAATGGCTATTTCCCATTGGGGTTCAACTCCCAACATAATGGGGATTTTTTCTCTGTTAGTTAGTATATGGTGGATATCACGTCAAAAGTCCACCCAAAATAAAAATGTTGTCCAATTATTTCCAAATTTTTTGTATGATATGCCCTATAGGTTAGTAATTTGTCGGATAAATATTTTTGAATTTTATTAAAAATTGTCCGAGGGGGAGGGGGTAGAAGTTCTGAACTTTTGCGTGACACGCTCCACTTTGATTATTTCTTATAATTAGAGGAAAAAATTTTTTAAAAAATTAGAATATGGGTTTTTTAGATTTTTTCATGGGCTTTCGAATGGCAAAGTCTATTTTTAAAAATTTTTTTATTTTGACATAAATTTTGAAAAAATAAAAATAAATTTTCACTTTTCGCATCTTTGGGTCAATTTTTTCTTTTTCCTTTTATTTTTAAATGAAAGCTGAGCTTTTTTCTGATGAAATACTTGTTTTCCAAAAAACCGTTTTTTTTGTTTTCGAGAAATGAATTTTTGAATATAGCGCATCACGTCGTCGCGCCGCAATTTAATTTATAAAACGTTCCATTGAACTATTTTCTGCATTTTACTGGGTTAAGACTGACATTAGAACAATATAATGCCTGCATTATAGTTTTTTTTATTTTTTTAAATTAAAAAAAATATTTAATTTTTTTAAATTTTTAACAAAATTTTTTTGCAATTTTATTTTTAATTTAATGCCCGTATTTTATTGTTTTGTTCGCTTTTTTTTACTTTAGCCGTCCTCAACTTTGTCTCTGCATTTTTTGTTTTAGTGCTCTTACTTTTTGAATCTTTTGATGCTGCAAACTCCACATAATTTAAACCCTACGAAGTTTTTTAAGGAACAATTTTTCGTCATTTGTAAGAATATTCTGTCGAGTCAAAAGATTAGAAAAATAAGTGCACTAAAACAAAAAGTACAGAGACAAAGTCGGGAACAGCTAAAGTAAAAAAGGCAAAAAAAAATAATAAAATACCTGTTTTGAAAATGTAACGAAATCAGTATTTTGAAATATTTAAAAATCGGAGGAAATTTTTCAACATCAAAAAATAAAAAAATGTGAAGAAATGAAAATAAATGAATTGTAGGCTTTAATTTAGAAAAAAAAGTCTAAAAAATTTTTTTTTTTTTAATTTTGTTAAAAATTTAAAAAAATAAAATTTTTTTTTTAATTTAAAAAAAATAAAAAAAACTATAATGCAGGCATTATATTATTCTAATGTCAGTCTCAACCCTGTAAAATGCAGAAAATAGTTCAATGTAACGTTTTATAAATTAAATTGCGGTGTGACGACGTGATGCGCTATATTCAAAAATTCATTTCTCGAAAACAAAAAAACGGTTTTTTGGAAAACAAGTATTTCATCAGAAAAAAGCTCAGCTTTCATTTAAAAATAAAAGGAAAAAGAAAAAATTGACCCAAAGATGCGAAAAGTGAAAATTTATTTTTATTTTTTTAAAATTTGTGTCAAAATAACAAAAATTTTTTTCTCTAATTATAAGAAATAATCAAAGTAGAGCGTGTCACGCAAAAGTTCAAAACTTCTACCTCCTCCCTCTCGGACAATTTTTTATAAAATTCAAAAAAATTTATCCGATAAATTACTAACCTATAGGGCATATCTCAAAAAAAATTTGGGAATAATTGGACAACATTTTTTTTTGGGTGGACTTTTGACGTGATATTCACCATATAGGAATGAAGTATTATAAATTACATGATAACAAAAGTAGGTAAAAAAAAGATTAAATAATGAATCTCAATAGTAATAAATAAGAATAAATAATATTTTTAAATAGTTAATTAAACTGTTCCTTTTATCGGGCCTAACTAGATTCTCCAGGTAGGACCAAGGTAGAAGTGCATGACGTTTCAACATAAGGCCTATAAGGATAAACAAGCTAGGACCAAGTTAATAAAGGGGAAATGTACTCTCTAAATCTAAATAAGTGAAATTTCACTTATTTTAAGTTAATGTTCACTTATTCCATGTTTCAAAACTCTTCCACGCAGAATAAGTGAATATTTACACATGAAATAAGTGAATTATATTCACTTATGAAATAAGTGAATTATATTCACTTATGAATAAGTGAATTACATTCACTTATTCTTATTCACTTATGAATAAGTGAATATTCAATTATGAGATAAGTGAATACTCAAACATTAAAAAGTGAATGTAAATAAATAATCAGGATCAATATTATATAAAAAAAATATTTATTTACTATCAAATATTTAACACTCTCTTCTCTTCTCATTATCAGTCTGAAACTTATAAACATATCCATTTTTCAACTTTTTTAAGCTAAATTCCCAAACGGTCACCCATCTTAATATTAACCGCAAGCAATGTCGCTTAACTTTGATGATCAACGAGAAACACTACAATGCCACTTAATAAGTTGCCTTTTACTCATAGAAAATTATTGGGTGATACTTATAAAGAGTTAGTTTATTGTGTTCTACTTTAACGTTTTGTTTAAGATTTCTCTTATTATATGTATATAAATACTTAGTAAATAAAAAGTTAGTTATTAGATTACTGTTAATATAATATTTAACTGAATATTTTTAAAAAATTTTATTAAATTTTAAATGACAATTTTTATAATTAAATAAAATAAAAAATTTCTAATATATAAACTGAAATGATAAAAACATTGTTTTTAAACATTTAAAAGTAGGTATAAATAATAAATTGTAATATAATGGGCAGATAAATTTCTTTTTAACTAAATATTTCACTTATACATAAGTGCGGATTTCACTTATTGATAAGTGAAAACAAGTTCACACATAAAAAAGTGAATATTTCACTTATGTATAAGTAGATTCTACTTATTAATAAGTAAGAAAAAGGTTCACACATGAAAAAAGTGAAAATTTCACTTATTCAGATTTAGAGAGTAGGTAGAACCAATAAAGGGCCATTAGACAACTTCCACACGGGTATTATCGTAATTTCAAATATTTAATAATATATGTTATATTTTTATAAATTTCTTCGCAATAATTTATTTATTTTTATAAATAATAAAATTTCTTTTTGGAATTCAATTATTTTCATAAATAAAACTCATCGCAGAGTTTAAATTATTTTTAATACAATTTTAATTAAATTCATCGAAAAATGTAATTGAGGCCTTGGATCCAATAACTCGTCCGACGCTCGAAGGCACGCGCTAATACCAGTCGGGTAGCATTTAGCATGAATTTTAAGAAATAATTAAATTTTAAAATGGTTTCAAATCAAATTCTTTAAAAATTTGTATTTTTCATACTTATAACTAACAATTCTGTAGAATTAATTATATTAAAAAAGTTTAATTGAATTTTATCCTGAAATTATTTAAAGTGTTTATTTTTTAATTCGTATTTAATTGAAGAATTTCTGTATAATTTAAATTTCGTAAAATTGATTTGTAAACAAATTGATTTTAAAATTCTCAAAGAACTTTTTTCAAAAATTGTTAAAAATAATTTATTCCTGTGAGAAAATAATAATGATTAAAATTTATTTAGAAAAGAAGTTATTGACGTTTATAAATAATTTCAGAAATTGGTAAATAAATGTAATAGAACATTTTTTGAGTGTCTAATCAGTATTAGAGTGTATCAGAATTTTCTTTAGGGTTATAGGGAAGAAGTCAAAATTTTGTCAAGAAATAATTAAGTTTTTCATATAAAAGAAAGAAAATATTTTGCAGGATTTATTTTTTTAAAAACAAAGGAAATAATGAATAATATAAAAACATTAATAATTTTTTTAAATTAATAAAAATATTTTTGAATTATTTGAGAAATAAAAATAATATTATTAAATACAAAAATTGGTGAAAAAATAATGACGTATAATATTATCTATCAGAATATATAAAAAAAACAAAAGCATGCACAATAGTCTAACTTCAAGTTTGGACAGACTGGACAGACCAGGACAGACTGGACAGAATAGACAGAATACGACGATTATTATAGTTAATAATAAAAAAATTGGACAAGTGCGAGTTGTACTCGCACTGCAATGGCGGGTTCCGCACACAAATATTAAAACAATACTTGCAACAATGATCGGTAATTGGTAGAATTATTATTAAGATAAACAATTATAAAAATATATTAAAATCATTTGATAAAAAAAATAACTAAAAAAATTAAAGTATTGTATATATCTAATATTGTAAACAATAATAAGCAGAGGAACCAAATTTTCAAAATTTATTATAGTTCATCTGCTTATTATTGTTTACAATATTAGATATACAATACTTTAATTTTTTTTAGTTATTTTTTTTTATCCAATGATTTTAATATTGAGGTGATTCTCTCTTTGATTGGGGTGGAGTTTTATACATTTTCACAAATAAATAATTTAGACAACAAGAATTAACAATCAATTAAAATCTCCTTCTTTATTTTAAAACTCCCTAATTTGTTTTACAACAATTTCTCGAAAACCTAGTCACACTCATTCAATCATTCATTCAATTTACAAAACTTACGGTTTCGTGAACAATTGATATTTCCATCTTACGGAGGGGATTGACGAAGATGCAATATCTTTATTTCATGCACCGGCCGTGTAGTTTCTTCCTTGTCCTCCAAGGTATGACCGAACGTCCCACAGGATCGGTATTGAGAGCTGGAGCAATCGTTTCCGGGCGTCCCCGAGAAACTCACACTGATGCACACGTTACACAAACTGTACAGCCACCACTCGGGATTCTCCACCAATTTGGTTGAATTTGGAAAAGTGTTCAAATTGGATATTGTATAGAATAAAAATTACACCATGGATTTTAATTAAATAAGAGACAGAACCAGCATTGACTCACTGGTCTGCTCACGTTCAAAGTCAGAATGAATCTGCCTTCGGAAAAGGCTTTCCCCACTTTTCTTTTTACAATTATTAGTCATCCCACGATGACACCCGAATTAGTATATTACATAATCCCTCTTTACAATTGCACCAACAGTGTGATTGGAAATGACCCCAATGCAGCATCAATCCGTCCAAATTGTCCATTTTAAAGCAGGATTTGTTGCACCTCTTTTCACTTTCAATTTTCTTTTTGTCCTAACTTAGTCTTTTTTTTATATAAAATTTTGTTTTTCATTTATACACATACGCACTTTCATTTTTTCTTTCAAATTCATACTACAATTACTTTTTTTTTTATTTTAAACCATATACATTTTTCTTTTTTTCTTAGCGATACATACTCTTATAAATTTTTACTTTTATTTATTTATTTATTTTTTTTTTATTAACGTTCTATCTATCATTCATCGTCCCTCATTAAAATTTATTTTGTATTTAATTTTTATACATAATTATGCTTCACTAAGCATGCGTCATTTTTGCTTACAATATTTACATTTATATTTACATTGATATAATTTAAGTTTTTCCACCTAATTTTCTTTATTCTCGAGGATAATATTTTCGTAGACTTTTGCGATTGCAAATGCCAATTTCCTTATGTTCATTTGTTAAGTCTACCAATTTAAATGCATTTGTTTTTACTTCTGATTGTATTTTGTATGGACCAAAAAATATGTGAAAAAATTTATCTATTTTTTGCTTTTCTGAACTCGACAAGTGTGGAATTTTTAATAAAACTTGATCTCCTGGATTTATTTCTACTTTTGATACTTTTTTGTCTTTTTTAGCTCTTAATTTCGCTTGACTTCTCATTTTCTCTCTCGCATTTTCTAATTGGACTTGTCTTGGCATTGGAAATTCGGGTGGAAATTCAATTATTTTTCGAATCATATCTTTCGGAGATACTCCGAAATGGAGCTCAAACGGCGACAAACCAGTAGAAACATTTACAGTTATATTCAACCAATTTTGTATCTTTTCAACATGATTCGTTCAACCTGTATGCTTTTCGGAACAATATGCTCTAAAAAATCGACTCAGCTCTTTCATCGTTCTTTCTACCGGATTTGACTTCGGGTGTCTGATCGATGAATAGCTGACCTTGACTCCAGATTGTTCCAAAGCATTTTTCCATTTTAAAGAGGTAAACTGTGTTCCGTGATCCGACAAAATGCGTTTTGGTACACCAACTTCCTTAAAGTAATGTTCTAATTTCTTCAAGCAAGTTTCGGTGTTTTCTCGCTTTATCGGATACAGCCTCACAAGTTTCGAAAAAACATCTTTAACAACAAATATGTATTTTGTTCCCCCTCTTCCTACAAGAAGTGGTCCATACAAAACCACTGCTAACAAACTATTTGGTTCCTCTGGAATGATAGGCTGAAACTGACCCTCCATACTAATATTTAAATGCTTTGTCCTCTGACACAGGTCACATGTTTTTATTCTATTTTTAACATTTTTCTTTAATCCTTTCCAAAAGAAATTTTTTTCAATCATTTTAATAGTTTTTTGAACTCCCATGTGACCTATCTCTAAATGAACCGCATCTATAAGATTATTTTTTATTTGATCAGGCACAATGATTTTCCAGTTGTTTACATTTTTCGGTTTGTGAAAGACGATTTCATTTTTAATTATAAAGCTCGGTATATCTACTTTTTCCTGAATTTTATCATAAATTGCTTTTATTTTTATATCTTTATTTTGTAATTTAGCTATACTTTTCAAATCTTTTATCAATGGGTTTCCCTGCCTAATCGCATTTATCATCTTATACGCGCTGTTATCTATTTGTTTTTGATTATTCATTTCTTCTGTTTTTGAAGCTACTATTATTCTTGTGTCCTGGTTGTTATCATTTTGACTCGGAAACGATCGACTAAAATAATCAGCAACTACGTTTTTTATCCCTTCACAGTGACTTATTTTATATGAAAAATTTTCTATTAACCAATTCCAGCGATATAATCTTGAATTGTAAAAACTTGATTTTAGTAAAAAAGTCAGTGCTTTGTGATCTGTTCTAATTTCGAATGTCCACCCCAATAAATATTTTTGATATTTATTTAGACTGTAAACAATCGCCAATAATTCTAATTCTGTTATATTATAATTTTTCTCGTGAATGGATAAACACCTACTGACTACTGCTATAATTCTTTCGTATCCGTCATTATCAATTTGAAACAAAACCCCACTAATCCCCTGTTTACTTGCATCCGTTTGCAATATAAACGGCCTATCGTGCAAAGAGTGAGCTAACGGAACTGTTCGAATAAAATTCTCTTTTAATTTTTTAAACGCTATTTCGTGGTCTGCAGTCCATTTATATTTACAGTGGAACCTCGATTATCCGAACCTCTGTTATCCGAACCCTCTATTATCCGAACCGAAAATCATTTTATCCGAACTTCTATTATCCGAACTTTTTTTTGACCTCCCGAATCTTTCAAAAGAAAATAACGATAATTATATCAGAAAAATCTTAAAAAATTCTGAATTCTATGTTTTATTAATATATTATTATGAATTAATATATATTTACGTATATATACTGATGTATATTTAAAAAATGGATTAAATGAAATATATATAATTCAACTGTCGATTTTTTTACTTTAATTATATAAAAAAAATTAAAATCTCTATTATCCGAACTTTCGATTATCCGAACCCGGCCTTGCCTAGGTTAGTTCGGATAATCGAGGTTCCACTGTATTTTTTTGACTCAGCAACTCCCTGAAAGGATCCATATAGGTAGCGTATTTATATACAAATCGGCTATAATAACCAACCGCCCCCAAAACTGATTGTAATTCCTTTCTGCTTGTAGGTGAGGGAATATTTTGAATTGCACTTATTCTTTCAGGGTCTGGTTTTATACATTCCGGTGTTAATAAAAACCCTAAAAATTTTACTTCTTCTCTGCACCACAGCGATTTACTAAATTTCAACGTTAACCCTGCCTCACTAATTTTAGTAAAAAATTTATCTAAATGAATTAGATGTTGTTTAAAATTTGTTGATGCAATTAGAACGTCATCAATATATATAGTTAAAAATTCAGATAATTCTCTCCCTAAAACCTGATTCAAAGCCCTTACAAATCCACTACTTGCCGTTTTGATTCCGAAAGGAATTCTGCAAAATTGGTATGCCCTTCCTTCGAAAACAAAAGCGGTGTATTTTCTGGATTCTTTTTCAAGTGGTATTTGAAAAAATCCAAGGGGCATATCGGTAGTAGAAAATACCGTCATTCCTACGAATTTTTGCAAAATGTCATTAATCTCTGGAGGACCTTCATGTTCCGGGTAAATTATCTCATTTATGAACCTTGCATCCAAACAAATACGAATATCGCCATTTGCTTTTTCTGTAATTTGTAATGGACTGCAATGTTCACTATTTGATGACTCCAATATACCTAATTTATAATATTCATTTATTTTTTCTCCAACTTTAGGCATTTTTGCTAACGGAACTGGGTAATATCTTTTAATGATAGTTTTGTTTGACTTTACTCGAATTTTGTGTTCATAACCTTTTAAACAACCAGGTGTATCTGAAAAAATTCTCCTATGTTTGATCAGCAATTTATATAAATCAATTTTCTCTTCTTCTGAGATATTTTTTATTTTACCTATACTTTCTTTAACATCGTTCGTAAATTTCCTATCTTGTTCTTTGTTATTTGCTTTATCCCCCGCCCCAATAGTTGAAATTGGACATTGATAACCTTGACTTACTTTATTTTCCACCTTTTTATTCACAATTTTTATTTTATTATTATTTACTTTGCTGTTATTTTCTTGATTTTTTATTTCTTGAAATTGATTTAATTTTTGTATATTAATTTTATTTTAAAATAGTTTACCAAAGTTTCATCTGCTTTTGAAAACCTTCTTTCCCGCCATTTATTTCCCATTTCGGCTCTAAATTCCATTGAATAAAATTCGGTAAAAAAATCATCTTTAAAATTTTCGTAACTATCCCATTTATGCGAGTTTGAGAGAAACCAAGAACGAGCTCGACCTTTTAATGCATATTTTATAACAAATTTTTGTTGGTCATTAGGAATAGCATTAATTTCTAAATAATCCTCTAAATCAGAAATAAATTCAGACGGGTTACTTTTATATTCATTTTCAAAAATTGGCATTTCAACTTTAATTTTAACTCTCTGTTCGGTTCAACGGTTGTTATTATTTACATTTTTTGTTAAATTCACAAAGGCTTCTGTCATCATTTTAATCATATTTTTCATTTCGTCAACAGATTTCTCATTTTGCTTATTATTATCGTTCATACCATTGTTCTGACTCATCCATTCTCTCTGATTACGAACACTATTTTGGTCATATAAAATCATAAAATTTTCGCTATCAAAAAATTTATCATTAAAATTTTCTAACTTTTTACTACTCTCGTCTTTTTTAGGATCATTTATTACATCAATTTTTTCTTTATTTTTTTTATCGTTGGGCGACATTTGAGGTGATTCCCTCTTTGATTGGGATGGAGTTTTATACATTTTCACAAATAAATAATTTAGACAACAAGAATTAACAATCAATTAAAATCTCCTTCTTTATTTTAAAACTCCCTAATTTGTTTTACAACAATTTCTCGAAAACCTAGTCACACTCATTCAATCATTCATTCAATTTACAAAACTTACGGTTTCGTGAACAATTGATATTTCCATCTTACGGAGGGGATTGACGAAGAAGCAATATCTTTATTTCATGCACCGGCCGTGTAGTTTCTTCCTTGTCCTCCAAGGTATGACCGAACGTCCCACAGGATCGGTATTGAGAGCTGGAGCAATCGTTTCCGGGCGTCCCCGAGAAACTCACACTGATGCACACGTTACACAAACTGTACAGCCACCACTCGGGATTCTCCACCAATTTGGTTGAATTTGGAAAAGTGTTCAAATTGGATATTGTATAGAATAAAAATTACACCATGGATTTTAATTAAATAAGAGACAGAACCAGCATTGACTCACTGGTCTGCTCACGTTCAAAGTCAGAACGAATCTGCCTTCGGAAAAGGCTTTCCCCACTTTTTCTTTTATAATTATTAGTCATCCCACGATGACACCCGAATTGGTATATTACAATATATATTTTTTAATTGTTTATTTTAATTCTACCAATTACCGATCAATGTTGCAAGTATTGTTTTAATATTTGTGTGCGGAACCCGCCATTGCAGTGCGAGTACAACTCGCACTTGTCCAATTTTTTTTTATTTTTAGTTAAGAAATTAAAGTCAGAAAACAATCTCTCATTTATTCTCTTAAAATTTCACTCTTCCGTAAAATATTTAATGTCACGTGTTTAAACTAAAAAAAATTTAAAAAAAAATTTTTTTTTTGAAAAAAAAATTAAAAAAAAATTTTTTTTGATTTTTTTTCAAAAAGTTTCTTAAATAAATTTTTTGTCGTCAGACTGTAATAATACACTAGGATACCAATTTTCAGCTCATTAGGTCAAATAATGTAAAAGTTAGGGAAAAAAATTTTTTTGTTTAAATTTTTTAGTTTTTCCTTGACAACGCTATGGCCATCATTACATATCAAGTTCTCTATATTTTTCCTGTAATATTCGAGTAAAAATACACCAGCATGCAAAATTTCAGCTCTCCATGTCGAATAGTTTAGAAGTTAAGGGGGGGGAATGGTCACTTTTTATGCATTTTTGGCCAAAAATCTTGTTATTTCCTTGACAACGCTATGCCCATCACGTCCAATCACATTCGCTATATTTTTTCTGTAATCTACGTGTGAAAATACATATCTGTACCAAATTTGAGCTCTTTAGGTCAAATAGTTTAGCCGCTAGGGGGGGACACGATTTGGCTACGGACAACAGAGTCTCACCAATAGGGTTCCGCCGATACACCGTAGGTGTACGGAACCTTAAAAACTAGCACAAGTAACGCGCGCTAAAGCGCGCGTGAAGTTTCTTATTTCACTTTTAACATATATAACAATAATATAATTTTTACATTACATGTCACATGAGAATTAATGAAAGCGTGAATGCCAATAAACGATAATGAAAAATATGTTCCTTACATTATTTTTGACTTATTAATTATCAAAAATAAATTACATTTAATTACAATTAATTATTTATTTATTATTTTGTTTCTAAAAGTTTTCTAGTCAAAATTAATTAATATTATTTTCATGTCATTAACATTTAAAAATTCAATTATTCAGAAGAATTCTACACAAAATCACTATTTTTCTAAATTTATTCAGGGAAATCAGGAAAAAGTCAGAAAATTTGGTCAAAAGTGCTGGAATAATATTCAATTTCAAGAATTCATAAGAAAATTTTGAATGTTATTCTTCAGCATTGAAAAGATTTTATATATTTCAAACTCTTCCTGTTTTTAACAATAATTAGACTTTACAGATTTAAAATTGATTTTCTTAAATAATTTAATTTTTTAAAAACTATCGAGAAAAAATTATTTTTTATTAATTATTTTAGAATAATTTTTTATTTAAAAATTAAAAAAATAATTAAATTTTATGAAAATTTAAAATTTTTTTATAAATATAAATAAGTTGTAAATGTTACGCCCGCCAAACAAAGTATTTAATTTATTATTATTATTATCATTACTCAAAAGAAATTCGATTATCTTTACAAAATTTCAATAAAAAATTCTTCGAAAAATTTATGAAAAATTAAAAAAATGTTATCTTTTGAAATTATTACAGGTGACAGATAAAAAAACGCGCGTGTAGTTTCTCCTAGTATTAATATAGATAATTAATAATAATGCCTATTAACAATAAAAACTGGTACTTAATCACTTAACTACTTAATCACAAAAATAATTCAAAAATTAAAAAAAATTTCGTTAAAAATTGAAATTTACAAAATATATCACTGCTTTGCTAACTTTGCATAAAATTTCATATTTGTGCCTTCAAAAAATGAATTTAAAAATGTTTTGATAAAATTCTTTATCAGACTTAAATTTCAAGAAATTTTAATTATTCAATAAATTATTTATTTTTGCATTTAATTTATTGAATTATCTAATAAAAATTTATTTAAAAATGAATTTCAGTTAAAGTTCTACATAATAATTGAATATTAAAAGCATTATAGCATGAATTTTAAGAAATAATTAAATTTTAAATTGGTTCTAAATCAAATTCTTTAAAAATTTGTATTTTTCATACTTATAACTAACAATTCTGTAGAATTAATTATTTTTAAAAAGTTTAATTGAATTTTTTTCTGAAATTATTTGAAGTATTTATTTTTTAATTCGTATTTAGTTAAAGAATTTCTGAATAATTTAAATTTCGTAAACAAATGGATTTTAAAATTCTCAAAGAACTTTTTTCAAAAATTATTAAAAATAATTTATTCCTGTGGGAAAATAATAATGATTAAAATTTATTTAGAAAAGAAGTTATTCATGTTTTCAAATAATTTTAGAATTAAGGAAATTCGTAAATAAATTTAATGGAACATTTTTTGAAGTATCTAATCATTTTTAGAGTTAATCAGAATATTTTTAGAGTCAAGGAAGAAGTCAAAATTTTGTCAAGTAACAAAGTTTTTCATATTGAAAAAAAAGAAAATATTTCACAGGTTTTACATTTGTTAATTTTTTAAACTGTTTGTTACAAAATGCTAATTTTTTAGAAACAAAGGAAATAATGAATAATATAATAATATTAATAATTTTTTTAGATTAATAAAAATATTTTTGAATTATTTAAGAAATAAAAATAATATTATTAAATTAAAAGAATAATAACAAAATAAAGAAATGTAATATTATCTATCAAAACATATAAAAAAACAAAAGCATGAATTTTGTTAAAAAATCGTTATTTTATATTTTATTTATATTTTTTATCAAACCGAATAAAAAACAAAAAAATAACCATGACTAACTTCAGGTGTGGACAGACTGGACAAAATGAATGAATGAATACGACGATTATTATATAGTTAATATTTTGAAATCATTATTAAAATCAGACTTTTGTCTGTACATTGCATAGAATTCAACATTTCTATTATATTCCTTCTTTTTACACTCTAACGAATGCGAAAATACTATTAAGAAAATTATGTGTGTATGTGTGTGTGTGTATGTCTGTATGTAGGTCCGCAAATTTTCGACCGCGTATCACGGAAAAACGGTTCGATCGTTTGAAGTGAAACTTGGCAGTCTTTTAGGCATTAGCCTAACTTAAAATCCTAGCGATAGTAGATTAAAAAATATTGATATGGACGAAAGTTATGCCATTTTTTCAAAAATTCGAAATTTTTAGTTTTTTAATATACTTTAGTGAATTGTACTTAAACTTGGTACAAGGTTAATTTTAGTGTTTCTTATTAAGATTTAATCGTCAGAATAATAAAATTTTGAATAACAAATAAAAAATGTTAGATTTAAATATTGAAAAATTAAAAGTTTAAAAATTGAAATTTTTTTGTAATTAATTTTTATACGGTTGTATTTCTTAGGTCAACAATAAAAATTTGTTGTTGAAATCATAAGTTTACTTTCTTATACTTGCTTACGTATAACTTATCTACTACTTAACACCTATCAAAAAATAGTTTTAGTCGGCTAGAAATAGAATTTAACATTTAGCCCCAGCATTGGGCGAAAAGTAAAAAAAACAAAATTTTCAAAAAGGACAAAACATGTATTTTATGCAAAAATATCAGAAATATATATATATATATATATACACTGAGAAAAGAAAAGCACAGAATCTGAATTCGACATAGTTCAGTATCAGTACCCCAGGTTGAACGCAGCAGCAGTGCCACTATTGGACAGATTCTGTACTCTGCAGCACAGATGCTATACTTTGAAAAATTTTGAAGTACAGATTCTACGCTTTAAGTGACAGTATCTGTCTTTTATACGAAGGACAGATTCTGCCTCTTATTTTGTATAGCCGGTGTGCGGCAGAATTCAGATTCTGTGCTTTTCTTCTCTCAGTGTATATATATATATATATATATATATATATATATATATATATATATTTGGGTACAATCATGCGCCCCAATGTGGACATTTCCCAAATAAATGCATCGAAATTATATCAACTCTAAATAAATGCAACTAATTAGCACTCAAAATTAAAATACAAATTTAGTGTACAAAAAAATTTGCCATTAAGAAAGTCATTAGTTTTTCAATTAATAAACATACTTAAATAATGTATCTTTTAATCGCGAAAATTTTTCACAAATCACTTTTTCGAAATTCAAGTGTTTTTATGACTAATCACAATTTTATTTGTTGATACTTGATTGCTTAGAGCCAATCAAGCGTTAACTCCGAATATACACACGGAAAAGTTAATAGTATCGTTAATAATTTTTTTAGACTGATAAATATGTTCCCCTTTCGAAATGAATACAAAAAGTAGGTCACCAGGACGAGCAAATATTCATATATATATATATACATCGTTATTTTCACCTTTGTATGTAATATACATACAATTCTCCCTAAGTAATGCTTGTAGCCAGCGAGCGGGGAGGGTACAAACGTTGAACACGTGTTTAATATTCTATATCGATTATAATTTTTATGTGTCTTGTCAGGTTTAAGGAGCCATTCAATTTACTCTTTTATACGTTAAAACGGTTTACAAAATAAATTAGTATTATTATTATTATTTTGTGGGATTCGAATAATAATAAAAATTTACGGCGTAAAAATATTTTGACAAATAAACGTCTGTGAAGAATATATTATATATATGGATGATGTGTACATCTAATGGGATTACTCATCGTTTCCCTAATTGTCGAATCGTTTTCTGATTGAACTAGTCAGTCCGAGACGAATCATCAAAATATTGTGACCACTCGAGAAATGATAAAGATAATTTATATTAATTTGGTTTAATTTCTTACACGTCAATTTTTTTAAACTTAAAAACAAACTTTAAATAATTTCTCTTTAGACTCGATAATTATAAAATCAAACAATGAATCACATTTATTAAAACGAATTAAAAAATTAAAATATATAATTTCAATCGCATTATTATTAATATTTATTATTATTAATTATTAATATTATTATTAACTATAATAATCGTATTCTGTCCAGTCTGTCCACATTTGAAGTTAGATTTTTGTGCATGCTTTTGTTTTTTTATATGTTTTGATAGATAATATTATACCTACTTCTTTATTTTTTACTATTTTTTAATTTAATAATATTATCTTTTTTTTCAAATAATTCAAAAATATTTTTATTAATCTAAAAATATGATTAATGTTATTATTTATTATTTCTTTGTTTCTAAAAAAATTAGCATTTTGTAACAAACGTTTTAGGTAATTAACAAATCTAAATCCTGCAAAATATGATCCTTTTTTTAATAATATGAAAAACTTAATTGTTTGACAAACTACTGCTTATGCGTTATAGTGATAGAACACTACTGCGCATGCGTAATATTGACAGAACACTACTGCGCATGCCTGACATTGACAGAACATTGCTGCGCATGCGTATATGTATGTACATTGAGTATATTTATATACGACACTACACCGGAAAAAATCTTGTGCAAGCGCTGCCTACTGGCGGTCACGCGCAGCACAAAATTTCAAGCGACTCCTGTCTATAGTATTTGTGTAGCTGGTGACAGAGTCCGGGACTCATGCTACCCATGTAATACGCAAGCGCTGTGCCGGATCAGTGTAAAGCCTAACGCAGAATAAAAACGTAACGTGAACGTAAGCATGCGATAGAAAAGGACAAAGCAACTTCTGTCCTTTTCTATCTCATGCTTGCGTTCGCTTCCCGTTTTATTCTGCTCAGGCCTTAAACATGCTGGAATAGACACGCGGTATCCAGAGCATGGGCAGCTCCTGCCCACAAGCCTGAGTCGCAGCAGCACACAGTCTATAGATGACTGCTGCTCCGTGTGTAGCGCAGCGCTTGCGCATAATTTTTTCCCGTGTATAAATAAATGATAAAGAGGTTCGGTTTTGACCGTTCCCAAGTACAGTTCTCAAGCATAAATTTAAGTGAGGATTTACCTCACAATGTCTATAGTTCACTAATTTTGACTTTTTTGTATTTTTAAAGTGTTCAACTTCAAGCATTCGGAGGAAATGATTCTAAACTGACTTTTTTTTAACTTAAACTCATATTTGCAATAGTATAAATATCTAATTCACATCTTTAACTTCAAACACGTGTTCATCAACCGCCATAGTTTTATATAGTTTACCGAATTGCGTTTGACGCCATTTTTTTTGTTCACATTAACCAATTTCATGGACACTTTTGATTCTTAATTCTTATTCTTTTAAGTGTTTGTTCCGAGAGTTGGCTAAGCCTCAAGTCATATAAGAAGAAGAAGAAGAAATGTCTTAACTTTTTTTTAATATTACGTACTCTTAGAATTAGGGAGTACGTAATGTACGAAAGGGCATGTCCCGTTATGTTATTAAATTATTAAATAAATAAATAAATATTATAAAAAATTGACATTTATTTATTTATTTTCAGTTTCCGATTTTTCAAATCTAAACATATTGCAAAAAAAATTGTTTTTTGCAAAACTGTTTGACACAGTTATTTAGTACCCCAAATACTACAAAATTACAAACTTTAAGAAAAATCGGTGATCCACCATTTACTTTTCGTATGGAACTGCCCTTGATATAAAAATAATTTTAATTTGTAGTATCAAATAAATAGTTATTTGTAGCAAATTCGAATTATTTAAGTCAAATGAATGGAATAATTGGATCTAATAAATATTGCTTTAAATCAATTAGGAAAATTACTTGATTCAGTAATGCATGGATTTTAATTCAAATAAATATTTATTTGCATCAATAAAATAATTTTTTTAAAATAACTAAATATTTATGGAACATTCCGCACGTCAACATGGACAGAGCTCTACACGGAAAAAAAAAGTTCACGAATCTCTCGTGAACTAGTATATCACTTTTGGATGGGACACAAAATTCTTGAAAATCAACAAACACAGTTCGTCAAAATTTCATCAACTCCACTCGAAACATAGAACGGTTTCCGAACTTTTCGTCAAAGTTAACGAAAAATTCGTGAACTTTTAAAAAATGCTAAAAACAAGAAAAAATAATTTCCAGACACTACTTTTTTATAGTATTTCACTTTATTTGATAACTTGACGCCTATTACGCATCCAACTACACAGAATACACAATTTTATCGCCATTAAAATTCGTAATTCGCTTCACGGGATTCGAACCTAGTACCTATACCCTATAACATAATATTTCTAACAACTAACCGCCACGGCTAAATCTAGATACACTGTCCTTCGACAAACGAAACGATTAGCTTTGTCTGCTGTAAAACTCAGGACCGTGCAAAGTAGAAAAAGTCCCTTATCGTAACTTTTAATTCATTTTATGAATTATTTGTTTCACAAAGGAAATTAGCAAACAAAAATATTCACTAAGTAATAAAAAACACTAATTCTAAATAATAACTTTCATCAAAGAATTTTCCCGAATGTAAACACCGATGACACCGACTGAATGATGAATGCTTGATCAGCCATATTTGATGCGCATTACGAACTGCGCATACTACTGACACTCGCGAGTTCACGATTTTTTCGTGAACTTGTACCTCTACTTTTGACGAACTACACGGAAAAACTTTGAATACCAATTGCTGTTAAACTCACAATGTATTGTTAGTAGATTGACTACTAAAGTGGGGAAAAAGTGACCAAAAGACGAAATTTCTTATTTAATAGAAGTTTCGATAATAATACATGTTCTCTTTTTTTTCAATATTTAGTAGTCAAGTTAAGAGAAACTCGTTTATGATGTACGAGAAAAAAAAGTTATTGAAAAAGTGAATGTCGAAATTTTATTTTCTATATTCGTAAGAATGATATTTTCTTCGCGCTGCGTTTACAATTTAGTAGTCAAACTATCAGAACTGCACGCATACAAACGAGTACCGCTGTTCGTGCAGTCACACATAACCACCTTAACTCATATACATGTGTTCGAGTTAAATGGCCGCCGTCATTCCACCTGGTTCTCTTTTATCAGTAAATGTGAGGTTATGTTTGAACAAGTCTTTTAAATTTGAACAAAATGTTTATATATTTCATTGTCACAGATATTATTGACCTGCTTTAATATTTTTCTCAGTGTAATTATTTTTTTAATTAAATTAAATAATTAAATAAACAATTTTACGAAATAATAATGACATTATATTTTATTTTTCTATATGTCAAACATTTTTATAATTTATTACAAGAATCCTGTTTGATGAAAATTAATTCTGTTCATTTCAAAAATAGACCTTATTAATTTTAAGTAATTAATTGATTTTATCAATTTTGTATAACAAACAAATATTATTTAAAACGGCATTCAACATATGCATACAAATTTTCTCCCAAGTGGAAATACAATTGTTGGATTAGTATATAAGAACACTGACTTATTTTCTCTATATGAACTGTATATGCGTTCCGTCGATTACAGTGTGCGTTACTTTATCTGTATGTTAGGGAATTAGATTAGGTTGCATTAAAATTAAGTTATCAATCGACATTAGGTAAAATAGATTTCTTCCTTACTCAATAATTATAAGTGGCGACATTCTGTATAACTGTCACTGACATTCGACATTGTTTTTTTAGCGAAATCGTGAATTTTTAATGTTGATCAACTGACTACTAAATTTTCAAACTCTTTTTCTGTGTTTAATAGTCAGACTACGAAATATTGATACCGTCGCAGTTTTTCCCCACTTTAGTAGTCAATTTACTAAGAACACATGGTGAGTTTAACAGAAACTAGTATACAAAGTTTCTCCGTGTACTCTTCATTAACAGTTCATCAAAAATTCATTAACTTTGTTTCAGTTTTTCGTTGACGTTCGCCATTTCTAATCAAAAGTGAATGAAAATTTTGAAATTTTGTGTCCCATCCAAAAGTGATATACTAGTTCACGAGAGATTCGTAAACTTTTTTTTTCCGTGTAAACAAAAATTGCTTTGATAGATTAAAACGTTCTAGGGCTTAAAAGATTTCTACATTCATGTACTTTAAGATAGCGATGGGCGTTTTTTGCGAATTTTTATTTCCGATGCCGATCAAAAGTCAAATGATCCAAAAATTTCAAAATACTTTTATGAATTAAAAGCAAAAAACAACTTAAATTATTCTGTAACTCATTCTTTAACAGTTTTTTAAGGTCCCCGAATATAAATCTAAAGTTTTTTTAAAAAAATCTAAAATGTCGGATCCAACATGGCGGACAAAATTCAAATTTTTTCAGATTCGATTAAAACTTGTTACTCGGTGGTTTTTAGGGTCGCTGATTACGAATCTACACTACCGGTCAAAACTGAGATACCATCCATTTTCAGGTGATTGAAAAACATTTTAAAACATAAAATGTAATATGGAAACTAAAATATTTTGCTTTTTATTTTTTGAAAAAATGATAAAATTTTAAAAAGAATAAGATCTTTTAGAAGTCATTTGGCCAATATTTTATTTAGATATTTTTAAAAAATCGTCATTTTCAATATCTTACAAAAATTTGAATAACTTTTAAAATAATAAACGCTTTTTAATGATCTTAAGCTTATTTTAAAGGTCATTTGCTACACTATAAGAATTACTTATAGGCATTAACGTGTAATTTTTTTCTTAGAAAATGCAGGCCGTCAAACTTGGACCAAAAAAATTCAAAAAGTTTGGAACAATTTTTCTGTACTAAAAAATATTTTAGAAAATACATAAAACATTATATTATGGTGTATAGATTTTTCAAGAAAATTTAATAAAAAAAATACGTTTGAATTTTAAAAATTATTTTTCTGTATATAAGAATGTTTCAAATTTTTTATATTTTTTGGTTCAAGTTTGACCGCCTGCATTTTTTAAGAAAAAAATCACACGTTAATGCCTATAAGTAATTCTTATAGTGTAGCAAATGACCTTTAAAATAAGCCTAAGATCATTAAAAAGCGTTCATTATTTTAGAAGTTATTCAAATTTTTGTAAGACATTGAAAATGACGATTTTTTAAAAACATCTAAATGAATTATTGTCCAAATGACTTCTAAAATATCTTGTTCTGTTCCCCGTGCAGAAATTAAAATGTGGGCCTGATAGGGTACTGGACAGTTTTCCCGATCTCTGGTGTGGCTTTGGGTAGAGAAACTGACCAGTGCCCGACTAGTGTGTGACGCTGTTCCCGACCAATGCCCTACTTAGGGAAAAACTGGTCAGGGCCTCGTCAGTTTTTCTTAAAATTGACCTATTTTGTGAAATTATTATAATTAATAATTAATAATTAATAATTATAATTAATAATTATTATTATTTAATTATAATTATTATTATTTAATTATAATTATTATTATTTAATTATAATTATTATTATATTATATTATTATATAATAATATAATATAATATAATAATATAATATATTCATTATATATATACAACATATTTATACATAACATAATGAGGTATTATAGTCATTTTGACGAATTTAACCCCTTGGCTGTCAACGAGATTTCCACTTTTTGGGCCAAAAGTGTGTTGAAAAAATTTTTAATGGATTTTTTTGAAACTTGGTACCCTAAGGTTTCTGGGGTCGCTGTCGAATCTGACATCAGTTTTTCGAAATTCAAAATGGCGGATCCAATATGGCGGACAACGAAATAAAAAATTGATCAGATTGGCTTGAAACTAAATTCAGATTTCAGATTCAGAATTCAGATTGGCTTGAAAACTTGGGGATTTTCAGGGTCGCTGATTACGAATCTGAAGTCAGTTTTTCAAAATTCAAAATATCTGGTTCAATATGGCAAAAAATTTTTTAAAATTTATTGACTTTGTTTGAAACTGGTTAATCTGACAGCAGTATGATAAATTTTGGTGAAATCAAATTTCGATAAATACCCTGAAAAAATAATGACAGATTCGTAATCAGCGACCCTAAAAACCCCAAAGTATTCAGTTTCAAGCCATTATAATTAATTTTTGCTTCCTCGTGAGGAAGCTTTGTAGTCGTTTAATTTACAAAATTTTTAAAAATCCTTTTAACAAATTTTCTTCTATATGGGACTATGTTATATAAGACCCTGAACAATTGTCCGGATGTATGTATGTGTGTGTGTGTGTGTGTGGATCCCGATTTTTGTGAACACGATAACTCGAAGAGGTTTTAACGAATTCGGCTAAAATTTACCAGGTATATTTATCATAAAAATATCTCGAAATGGATTGATAGACTTTAAAAAATTCTCAAAAAAAAAATTTTTTTTTGATTTTTTTCTAAAAATTTTTTTTTTCAAAAAAATTTTTTTAAGTTGTTTATTGAAGTTAATATATAATAAAATCTTATTCTTTGCATCAAGACGAATCGATTGGTATATAAGAAGTATAAATTGTATGAGAATTTATAGAGTTAATCACAATTAAAGCTGAAAAAATCGCATTTTTATCAAAAAAATGAGTTCTTTCCGCAAAATTATGTTGCCGTGTAAGAAAATCTTACTCATTTATTTCTAAAATCTTATTCATTACACCAAGACGGATCGATTGGTATATATAAAGTATATGCTTTACTTAAATTTATAGAATTAAAACCAATTATAGACAAAAAATTTGCACTTTTAATAAAAATTCATTTTTTCTTAAAAATCATGTTGCTGTACAATAGAATGTTATTATATTTATTAAAAAATAAATCAAAAATCTTATTCTTTGCATCAAGACGAATCGATTGATGTATATAAAGTATATATTCTATTGAAAATTATAGAATTAATTACAATTAAAGTTGAAAAATTCACTTTTTAACTAAAAATTTTTTTGTTTATTTAGATTCATATTAATGTATAAGAAAATTTTATTCTTTCTATTAAGACGAATGAACTTTATTTTATAAATGTTAAATTGTATTAAAAATGATTTAAAAATGAAATATATTTATCGTTAATGCTTCCTTCACGAGGAAGCAAATTTTTTTTGCTGATCGTAAAGAGGAAGCAAAATGTTCATGTCATGAACATCTGGATTTACAACTTGTTTATTTTGTCGTCCGCCATATTGGATCCGCCATTTTGAATTTTGGAAAACTAATGTTAGATTCGTAATCAGCGACCCTTAAAACCCCCGAGTAACAAGTTTCAAGCAAATTCGACAAATTTTTAAAAAATTCCGCCATTTTGAATTTTGAAAAACTAATGTCAGATTCGTAATCAGCGACCTCAAAAACCCCCGAGTACTACGTTTCAAGTCAATCTGATCAATTTTTTTATTTTGTTGTCCGCCATATTGGATCCGCCATTTTGAATTTTGGAAAACGAATGTCATATTCGTAATCAGCGACCTCGAAAACCCCCGAGTAACCGGTTTCAGGAACATTTAAGAAGTTTTTAATCACCTTTTTTAAGTTGCGCATATGAGCACCTGGATCGTAGAAGGGCACGTAAATTTTTCTCGGCCGAAATCGAAGTCCCCTGGACACTCAAAATTCAACTTCTGAATTCAGACATTTTAAATATACATCTTTATAGAAAATTTCATTGCGCATATTTTTTTCTTATGAAATTTTTTTCTATCTATTACCGTTTTCGAAATATTTGAGAAAAATTGATTTTTTGAAAACTGCAAATTTAATGACATTTTTCACTTCAACTCGCGATAATTCAGATAATTTTAAATATATTTCAATGTACCAAAAAAGAAAATATGTCTAAAGATATTCTACGAATGATAAAAAAGGAAAAAAGTTATTTTCTTTATAAACAAAATTGTTATTAATTTTTTTCTTTATTAATGTAAAAAACATAAAATACAATCTTCTCGGCTCTCGTTGAACGGGCAAATTTTAAGTAACAAAGAACTTTCAGTGAGAAAGTTGTTCATTATGGACCAAAGAAGTTTTCTGAAAAATCACAGGGTTAATAATTAATTAGTGTTGAAATGGTGAATGTTTAAAGTTGATACCGTCCGAACGTGTGGCACGCGCGATGGCCATAACCTATGAAACGACACTCCCAAGCCTCCCAAGCACCTGTGGCGAGTGACGCGTGCTACACATTCGGACAGTATCAACTTTAAACATTCACCATTTCAACACTAATAAATTATTAACCCTGTGATTTTCCAGAAAACTTCTTTGGTCCATAATGAACAACTTTCTCACTGAAAGTTCTATGTTACTTAAAATTCGCCCGTTAAACGAGAGCCGTGAAAATTGTAGTTCGTGATTTTTACATTAATAAAGAAAAAATTAATAACAATTTTGTTTATAAAGAAAATAACTTTTTTCCTTTTTTATCATTCGTAGAACATCTTTAGACGTATTTTCTTTTTTGGTACATTGAAAAATATTTAAAATCATCTAAATTATCGCGAGTTGAAGTAAAAAATGTCATTAAATTTGCAGTTTTCAAAAAATCAATTTTTCTCAACTATTTTGAAAACGGTAATAGATACAAAAAAATTTCATAAGAAAAAAAGATGCGCAATGAAATTTTCTATAAGGATGTGTATTTAAAATATTAAAATTCAGAAATTGAATTTTAAGTGTCTAGGGGACTTCGATTTCGGACGAGAAAAATTTACGTGCCCTTCTACGATCCAGGTGCTCATATGGGGGATTTCACGGGAACTGATCCGGCCTCATACGTTTACACGTCATACTTTGATGACTTGTAGTTTGCTTTAAAAAAAAGATGTAAATTAGATAAAATATGTTTTGGAAAGGGGTTTTTGTGTACTTTTAAATAAAGACGTTAGTTTTTTTTAAAAAAAAATTTTTTGACCTTGAAAATTAAAAATTAAAATTTAATTTTCATTTTTTTGTACAATCGGTATTTTTTTAAATTTTTTTTATTTAGAATGAAAGCTGAGCTCTTTTCCTATCAAAAACATATCTGCCCAAAATGGGACTAGAATTATGAATTCTAGTTAATTAATTTTACAAAAAAATGAAAATTAAATTTTAATTTTTAATTTTCAAGGTCAAAAAAAATTTTTTTTAAACTAAAATCTTTATTTAAAAGTACACGAAAACCCCTTTCCAAAACATATTTTATCTAATTTACATCTTTTTTTTAAGCAAACTACAAGTTATCAAAGTATAACGTGTAAACGCATGAGTCCTGTGCAACATGTGATACAAGCCTCATGCGTTTACACGTCATACTTTGATAACTTGTAGTTTGCTTAAAAAAAAAGATGTAAATTAGATAAAATATGTTTTGGAAAGGGGTTTTCGTGTACTTTTAAATAAAGATTTTAGTTTAAAAAAAATTTTTTTTGACCTTGAAAATTAAAAATTAAAATTTAATTTTCATTTTTTTGTAAAATTAATTAACTAGAATTCATAATTCTAGTCCCATTTTGGGCAGATATGTTTTTGATAGGAAAAGAGCTCAGCTTTCATTCTAAATAAAAAAAATTTAAAAAAATACCGATTGTACAAAAAAATGAAAATTAAATTTTAATTTTTAATTTTCAAGGTCAAAAAAAATTTTTTTTAAACTAAAATCTTTATTTAAAAGTACACGAAAACCCCTTTCCAAAACATATTTTATCTAATTTACATCTTTTTTTTAAGCAAACTACAAGTTATCAAAGTATAACGTGTAAACGCATGAGTCCTGTGCAACATGTGATACAAGCCTCATGCGTTTACACGTCATACTTTGATAACTTGTAGTTTGCTTAAAAAAAAAGATGTAAATTAGATAAAATATGTTTTGGAAAGGGGTTTTCGTGTACTTTTAAATAAAGATTTTAGTTTAAAAAAAATTTTTTTTGACCTTGAAAATTAAAAATTAAAATTTAATTTTCATTTTTTTGTAAAATTAATTAACTAGAATTCATAATTGTAGTCCCATTTTGGGCAGATATGTTTTTGATAGGAAAAGAGCTCAGCTTTCATTCTAAATAAAAAAAATTTAAAAAAATACCGATTGTACAAAAAAATGAAAATTAAATTTTAATTTTTAATTTTCAAGGTCAAAAAAATTTTTTTTTTTTAAAAACTAACATCTTTATTTAAAAGTACACGAAAACCCCTTTCCAAAACATATTTTATATAATTTACATTTTTTTTTAAAGCAAACTACAAGTCATCAAAGTATGACGTGTAAACGCATGAGGCCGGATCAGTTCCCGTGAAATCCCCCATATATGCGTCATGAACCACTTTTGGCCAGTTTTGTTTTGCGCATATATGCGTCAGCGACAGTCAACGGGTTAAAAGTGAAAATGATAATAATAATATAATTTCAAGAATAGAAAAACTTAAAAAATTTTGAAAAATATAATTTTTGGTTTTATGATTAATTCATATTTTTCTTTTGGAGGTTGTCGCTCCTTTCTGCCTCCTTAATTTTATAATATTAATAAAGGTTATAATTTTTGTATTTAAATGTATAAGTGATAATTAATATTTATTTAATAAATATTTTATTCAAATTTATTAATTATGTTTAAAAAATAGTTATTTAATTATGAAGGTGTTAAATTTAACAATCTCTGCAAATCATTTTCTCACTTTAAGCTAATATAATATAAAATAATTATTATTATTAATATAATATATATACAAACCAAATTATAAATTCATCCTATAAATTAATAATTATTAAAATTCATTAAGTATAATTTATTAATAATTGTTTATTAATTATTTTTTTTAATTCATAATTTTTATTTTTAAATAAATGTATAATAATTAATTATTTAATAACTATTATTATTCGTTATTTATAATTTAGTTGTTATTATTAATAAATAAACTTTATTATAATATTGTACTTAAAGAAAAAAAAATTATATGTATTTTCGTTTTTTAAATATATTACCATAATTATTTTATAAAGTGTTTTAAAAGAACACGCTTTTTTTTAACTTAAATAACTATTTTAAAAAAGTTAATTTTAAAAAATTAAATTTATTTACATGCTTTTAAAACGAGGAAAACTGTCGAGGCCCTGATCAGAGCCCTATTTAATATCTAGTGAACACCTCACTTGGGATTTTGGCAAGAAATTCTGGTCAAACTCACAAAATAAAAAAATTATTAAAACCATAGTATAATTATACTATCGTTTTAACAATTAAAGAGAGTAATTACTCCCTTTAATTGTATTCTTCAATTGTTCATTATTTTTTATTAAAAGTAATTTTAGAGATTTAATTTTTTACACTTTATTTAAACAAGGAAAACTGTCGAGGCCCTGATCAGTACCCTATCTAAAATCTAATGAACATCCTACCTGGGGTTCTGGCTAGGAATTCTAGTCAAACCCCTAAAATAAAAAAATTATTAAATAACTAACACAATGATTGCCTTTCATTGTTAATAGCTTCTACAACAAAAAGGAATTCTAGAAACTTTATTAAAAAAAAAAATTTAATAGGGAAAACTGTCGAGGCCCCGACCAGAACCCTGTTTTAAATAGGGCAAAGTGGGGCATTTTCTGCACAGGATCAAAATTTTATCATCTTTAAAAAAATAAGCAGAAAAAAATTTTATTTTCAATAAATTTTATGTTTTAAAACGATTTTCATTCGCCTGAAAATGGGTGGTCTCTCAATTTAGACCGGTAGTGTGAAGTCTTTTTTTAAACATTCAAAATGGCGCATCCAATATGGCGAAAAAAATTTTCAAATTTGATCCTATTCCCTTAAAACATGTTACTCAGGGGTTTTTAGCGTATCTGATTATGAATTTGAAGTCACTTTTAAGAAATTCTAGCTTCATACTGGGACGCATGATTATTCTCCAAATGTCATTTTTCCGAAATGTCATTTTACCGAACTGCACTTTTGCGAATAGTCATTTTTGCGAAATCCATTTTTGCGAAATGTCATTTTTACTAATAGTCATTTTTGCGAAAAGCCATTTTTACGAATAGTAATTTTTGCGAAAAGTCATTTTTACGAATTTTCATTTTTGCGAATTGTCATTTTTGCGAATCGAAATTTTTACGAATTGTCACTTTTGCGAATCGACATTTTTACGAATTGTCATTTTTGCGAATAGCCATTTTTACGAAAAGTAATTTTTACGAATTGTCGTTTTCGCGAATTGTCATTTTTGCGAATTGTCACTTTTGCGAATCGCCATTTTTATGAATTGTCACTTTTCTGAAAAGTCATTTTTGCGAAAAATACAATAGTAAACTTGTAGGTATATATAGATTTACATTGTATTTTTCGCAAAAATGAAAAAATAAAAAAGTAAACATGATTTTTTCTAAAAATATTGTAAATTGTTAACTTTGAGTAACAAAAAAATATAAACAATTTAAAATTCAAAAATTGATTTAGTGGTATCTCTTAGAAATTTTATCCCCTTTAATTTAAGACCACCCTGTCGAAAATTTCACCAACAAATGTGGGTTTCATGATGTTTGAAAATAGTTTTATTTTGCTCAAACACAGATCTCAGTATCTTGAAACACACTTCTATATTTAAACATATTTTGAACACACTTCTGACATACTTTTTATAGTAAATAAATCATTCATTCAACACTATTTAAACATGTTACTCACATTAAGAGTAAACAGTCATAAGACATTTTCTTGACATACATATCAGGGTTCATACCATGTTTTGAAAACACTAAGTTCACAAACTATTGTATATTTTACAATGAACATACTTGAAACTATCTTTTGACAAACATTTGTATGTTTGTTCAGTATTACTAAACAATGATTTCACATGCTTTGGAAAACAATGAATCACTCAAGTTGTATGTTTATAGTATGTTTAGAGAACACTATCTGAACAAGTATGAACACAGAAAGAAAGTTATTTTCAAATTTTATAAAAATATTTTACAAGTGTTGGACAAAATGCGACAAAGGTAAATATTTATATCAGAAGTATTAAACTTTATAAAAACTTATATGATATTTAGTAAAGTTATATCAAGTATCATAAACTTGTAACAAATTTTAATATAACTTTACTAAATTTTATAAGTTTTTTTAAAGTTAAGTGTTTCTGATATCAAAATTTACCTTTATCGCATTTTGTCCTATACTTGTAAAATACTTTTATAAAATTTGATAATAACTTTCTTTCCGTGTATATGTTTCATTCGTATATTATTATCCCAGCAAACACGTTCTATAAGTATTCCATAACAGTGTGGTCACCGAAGTGGTCACAGTGTTATAGGACACTTGTTATAAATTCATTAATTAAGCTTAAATTTATTGCTTTAATATTTCATTTAAAAATTAACTTTTAAGGTATTAGTCGCGTAAAATGGTTTTCGTCAGATTTTTTTCAAATTTTACATACTTATTCCTGAAGTATTTATCTACCGAATGAGACCAATTTAATTAATTTTGACCGTTTCAAAGCTTCAAAAAATGAATTCAAAGTTCATACGTTTTGCATGGAGAGAGTATCAATGCATGTATTAAATTTGTTTAATAATTATTTATATGATAACTAATCGTCAGATTTTGAAATAAAACTGCCAAAGTATTCAATTAGATAAAACAAATGCATAAAAAAAACATGACATTTTTTGACCGCACCAAACTATAAATATATTGACAGAAAGGTAAAAAAATAGTTAAATTATATGAAATTTCATACGAACGAATAGAGTGGGGAGTTAAACTGTCTCTCTCACTCTCACTGATGCCCCACTCTAGTAAGCGGCCCAGTAAAATTTTGGCCAGAGCCAGCAGCGCGACTAATACCTTAAGCCTTTCCTTATACTTTTAACTTTGAAAATTAACATTCTTCAATAACATAACATATTAAATATAATGTATATTATACATAAAATAATTATACTATTGTTGCAAATACAGTATCCTTTCTTCAAGTTACATAGCACATTTTCATAGTTCCTTCGTTACATATGTAAATTCTAAACTTCCTTTCATGAGCCTCCGTGGCGCAGTTGGTAGAGCGTGTGATTTCTAATCCACTCCTAGCTGCGCCTTGCGTTCGAGACCTAGTGATTGTAAATATTTAGATAAATAGCGAAACAAATTTTCGTCGACAGGTATAAACATTCCAAGTATGTATGACATGCGAGAACAGAATGGAATATTTTTTTACTGTAATTTAAATATTTTTTTAATGGCAGATTACTATAAAAACATAAAACTTTAAAAAGGTTGTAAAGATAATGTTAAGTGTGTGTTTAATTAGTAGATCAGGGTTTCATGAATGTGAAAAGAGTGTTTTAAGAGTATTTTTACCTAAACATTGTGTGTTCTATAAACACACTTCTGACACACAATTCAGTGTTTTCCAAACACTCAAAGCGTTCCAAAATACACGGATTAGACACACTTTATTGTGTTCACAAACACATAATCGACACACAATAAACATTCTATAAAACACTATTTAAACACGCTTTGCCCAAGATATTTTCGACAGGGCAAGCCCAAGAAAATCCGATACAATTTGTAGGTTACAGACAATTTTGAAAAAAATGCCAATGCGCGCGGGGCGAGTTTAACGTCATATAAAGCCCTACACGGCTGCAGTTTTTAATTAATAATTTTTTTTCTAATTGAGGCTCATTTTTTTCGAAACGGTTTTACACTCGGAGACATTTAAGGAATAGAATACAATTCTAATTTTTTTGTTAGGACGTGAAGAACATATTTGTTTATTAACATTTTATAAACAAATTATATAAAAAATTATAAAAAATTAAAAAATTTAAAAACAAAAAATATATTCAAATAGTGCAATTCAAGACGAAAAAAACCCATATTTTAATTTTAAAATCCGTCAACTAGAACTCGAGAAAAAAATTTGTTAATTTATCAGTACTAAAAAATTTAATTGTTAATAACTTTTACAAAAAAAATTTTTTTGGCTTAATATTTTCAGGGATTCTTCTTAACCATATTAAGAGTCAAAAAAAACTATTTTAGTTCAAAAAGAAAATTTTTTAGTTTTAGGTGATCCGTTTGAGAAATTCTGACCCGACATTTTTCAAAAATGAAATTTCGCAAAAATGACAATTCGCAAAAATGGCTTTTCGCAAAAATTACTATTCGCAAAAATGCAGTTCGGTAAAATGACATTTCGGAAAAATAACATTTGGGGAATAATCATGCGTTCCCTTCATACTGTTCTATAATGTAAACAATTTGTTATTATTACAAACTTTAAGCGAAATGTATCAAAATTGGACATTTTTTTCAGTCATATGGGATCCACTATTTTCAATTTTTAAATTGTGATTTCAGATTCGTAATCAGATACCTTAAAAAAACTCCGAGTAACACGTTTTAATTATATCTGATCAAATTTAAAAAATTTTCCAACTTATTGGATCTGCCATTTTTATTTCTAAAAAGTGATTTCATATTTGTAATCTGTGGCCCCATAAGCTTCCGAGTAACACGTTTTAAGGGAATCGGATCAAATTTGAAAATTTTTTCCGCCATTTTGAATTTTTAAAAAGTGACTTCAAATTTGTAATTTATATTTGGGGACCCTAAAAACTGTTTAAAAATGAGTTACAAAATAATTTACCCTGTTTTTTGCTTTAAATTCATAAAAGTATTTTGAGATTTTTGGACCTTTTGACTTTTGACAGCTCTATTGGCATCGGAAATGAAAAATTTGCAAAAAACGCCCATCGTCATCTTAAAGTACATGAATGTAGAAATCTTTTAAGCCCTAGAACGTTTAAATCCATCAAAGCAATTTTTGTTTAGAGCTTTGTCCGTGTTGACGTGGAATTTCCCTTATTTATATCAAATATGCAATTATTTTTCATAATTAATTATTTTAATTTAGACCAATATCTCTTTAATTGCGTCAAGTAATTATTTATGTAGTCCTTATAACAAATTTATAATAAATAAATTAATGTTCTTCCATTTGCATACGTAAAAGTATTAGCACACTAAAAAAAATTATCTCATTCAAATAATTTTTTTTATATTTATTTGATTCAAATAACTTGAATTATGCGAATATACGAAACTTTTTTCGGAGAAAATGCAGGTTGGCAAACTTAGACCAAAAGAATTTTAAAAATTTGAAACAACCCACATAGCACAATAGTATGAGGTAAGGTTATGTTGAATACTAATCGTAAGGCTTATAAGGTTACACGATATTGCTGTGGTAGACCTGAGGTGAACTAAAAACTTCCGCCATGGAGGTAAGGTTACATGTTAGGGTGTAAGGTAATTAATAAGTTGTAAGGTTAAGGTAAGGTTGTGATAAGTTTACCAGTTATGGAAAATATTGACAAAATAATTAATAATATAATTAATAAATAAATATTAAATTAAAAAGTTAAGTTTGTTACTCTTCTCTATTTTGGAAACCTGACATGAAGCAGAAAATTTTGAAAACAAATTTGGGGGGACTGGGATTCGAACCCGGGATCGACGCGCATAAACCAATCATTCTAACTAACTGAGCTAAGTACAGAACTGTCAGAAGGAATTTTGCCTTCAAGGTGAACCAAGAATATGATTAACTCCTTAAAGGCAAAATTAATTTTCTTGCTACTAGTTCTCCACTTAGCTCAGTTAGTTAGGATGTTAGGTTTATGCGCGTCGATCCCGGGTTCGCATCCCAGTCCTCCCAAATTTGTTTTCAAAATTTTCTGCTTCATGTCAGGTTTCCAAAATAGAGAAGAGCAACAAACTTAACTTTCTAATTTAATATTTATTTATTATATTATTAAATATTTTGTCAATATTTTCCATAACTAGTAAACTTATCACAACCTTACCTTAACCTTACCTCAACCTTACAACTTAATAATTACCTTACCTCAACCTTGACATATAACCTTAACTCAACCTTAACGTGTAACGTTACCCCAACCTTAACGTGTAACGTTACCTCAACCTTAACGTGTAAGGTTACCTCAACCTTAACGTGTAAGGTTACATCAACCTTAACGTGTAAGGTTATCTCAACCTTAACGTGTAAGGTTACCATAACCTTATCATATATACTTACCACACTCTAACATGTAACCTTACCTCAATGGCGAAAGTTTTTAGTTCACCTCAGGTCTATCACAGCAATATCGTGTAACCTTATGAGCCTTACGATTAGTACTCAACATAACCTTACCTCGTACTATTGTGCTATGTGGGAATCTTATAAACCCCTTCGCTGTTTGGAAAAATAATCATATGATTGGCCCAAATTGTTCAGCAAAATCTGGTAGATGAATTTTTATGAAACTTAGTATACAAGGGTTTTTGGGGTTGTTGAATATAAATATGTCGTCAAAAAAAAAAAATTCAAAATGGTGGATCCAATATGTCGGACAAAATTTTTAAATTTTAAACAGATATTAAAAACAAAAAAAACAAAGAACAGAAAGTGTAATGTAAAACCTTTGCAGCCTCCATGCGGCACATTCTGAGGTCATGATTCGTTTTATCAGCTAATACAAAGGATATAGAATAGAGTACAAAATTTGATAAAAATCGGGATGAATTATAAAAATTACGTCCCTCATTTTGAATTTATAATTTTTTATTTTGAAAGACAAATTTAAATTCAGCGACCCAAAATATCCCTAGATATTGAAATTGATAAAAATCCAAATGAATTTTAAAAATTTTCAAAAAGTATGTTTGACAATTTAGATCCTGCATTTTGAAGTTTTAAAAATGATGGTCAAACTCGAATTCAGCGACCTGATTTTTTTTTTTACCCTTAGGTACTGAAATTGATAAAAATCCAAATGAATTTCAAAAATGATGTCCGCCATTTTGAATTTTTTAAAATTAATTAAATTCACCGACTCCAAAAACCCTTATACACTAAATGTGACTTAAATTAAAAATAAATTTTTATAAATTTTATTTGTTTTTAAATTGTTATATTATTTAAAAATAATAAATAATCATTTATTTATTACTTAATTTAGGATCATTGCAATCAATAGTGTGTTAATAATGATAGATTAAAAATTCAATTTTGAAGTTCTGAATGTTCTTCGCATGCTTTATAGTGATAGAACACTACTCCGCATGCGTTATAGTAATAAAACACTACTGCTCATGCGTAATTATTACTGCGCATGCGTTATAGAACAGTACTGCACATGCGTGACATTGCTAGAACACTATTGCACATGCCTGACATTGACAGAACACTACTGCGCATGTCTGACGTTAACAGAAAACTACTGTGCATGCGTTATGGTGATAGAACACTACTGTGCATGCGTGATACTGATAGAACACTACTGCATTTAACCTTTTTGCTTCCTCGTGAGGAAGCTTTGTAGTCGTTTAATTTACAAAATTTTTAAAAATCCTTTTAACAAATTTTCTTCTATATAGGACTATGTTATATAAGACCCTGAACAATTGTCCGGATGTATGTATGTGTGTATGTGTGTGTGTGTGTGGATCCCGATTTTTGTGAACACGATAACTCGAAGAGGTTTCAACGAATTTGGCTAAAATTTACCAGGTATATTTATCATAAAAATATCTCGAAATGGATTGATAGACTTTAAAAAATTCCCAAAAAAAAATTTTTTTTTGCCTTTTTTCAAAAAAAATTTTTTAAGTTGGTTATTATGAAGTTAATATATAATAAAAATCTTATTCTTTGCATCAAGACCAATCGATTGGTATATAAAAAGTATAAATTGTATGAGAATTTATAGAATTAAAACCAATTATACACTAAAAATTTGCACTTTTAATAAAAATTTATTTTTTCTTAAAAATCATGTTGCTGTACAATAAAATGTTATTATTTATTGAAAAATAAATCAAAAATCTTATTCTTTGCATCAAGACGAATCGATTGATGTATATAGAGTATATATTCTATTGAAAATTATAGAATTATTTACAATTAAAGTTGAAAAATTCACTTTTTTACTACAAATTTTTTTGTTTATTTAGATTTATATTACTGTATAAGAAAATTATATTCTTTCTATTAAGACAAATGAACTTTATTTTATAAATGTTAAATTGTATTAAAAATGATTTAAAAATGAAATATACTTCCCAGGCGCGAAAGACCAGTGCTGACGATGGGTTGAAACTTGACTGAGTCTTGAACGCCCAGCGTAGGTAACCCAGAGTTGAAGCAGTCTTTATATCATTGTCACTCAATATTGGTTCAGCATGGGACACCAATGTTCGTCCCATGCTCGATTTAACACTCGGTCAATCTTCGTGAGTGGAGCTTCAACATCCAGTCTTTATTCAAGCTTGAATCAATCTTGATAGTTTATTTATTACCGTGTGCACTTAACAATATTAGATATAAATATTTATAAATTATTTAATATTAAATTATTATTAGTGATATTTTTTAGTAATTTTTTATACTATTTAAAAATTATTATTCTTATTATTAATTATTATTAAATAATATAATAAGTATTATTATTATTATTGTTATTAAGATATCAATTGGTAAATAAATATTAATATTTATTTAGTGTATAATATTTATATTAATTATATAAGATTCATATAAATAAAATTAAATTATATATTATTTTTTTTCTTGCAATGTCAAATTATTATTTTAAAAGTTCAAGAGTTTCGTTTATCTGAAAAATGTTCAGTGAAAAAAATGTTCATTAGGTAGTAATAAATATTTATGCCTAGTAGTTTTACACTAGGTTTAACTGTTTACTGAATATTATCAAAAATATATTTTTCGTCAAACGCGCGCGACTAAACACAAATAACCTTGAGACTTTACAGCGCGACGTTGCGATTGTCATGCTCCCACCATCCTACACGGAAAAAAGAATAGCACAAGAGATGTGCCAAACAGTAGGACAAGTCGTGTGCGTTAATTCAGCGCGTCTGGTGTGCCTTGTTGGAACAGCAGACATACTTAGTTTGGCGCAGGCGCTGTGCTTTACAGCTTGAACATTTTATAAGCACAGCGTCTGCACCGACAAAGTATGTCTGCTGTTCCAAAAAGGCACACCAGACGCGCTGAATTAACGCACACGACTTGTCCTACTGTTTGGCGCATCTCTTGTGCTATTATTTTTTCCGTGTATCTACTCAATGCTTTCCCCTCATGACGTCACAGGCGGGGAGTGCATTAAGTAGATGGGATGGTGGAAGCACGACAATCGCAACGTCTCAAGGTTATTTGTGTTTAGTCGCGCGCGTTTGACGAAAAATATATTTTTGATAATATTCAGTAAACAGTTAATCCTAGTGTAAAACTACTAGGCATAAATATTTATTACTACCTAATGAACATTTTTTTCACTGAAAATTTTTCAGATAAACGAAACTCTTGAATTTGAAAATAATAATTTGACACTGTGCGAGAAAAAAAAATAAAATTATCAGAAAAAATATTTTAATATTAAATAATTTATAAATATTTATAGATAATATTGTACAGTGCACACGGTAATAAAGAAACTGAATATTGTATCAAGATTGACCGAGTCTTGAATCGAGCATGGGACGAACATTGGTGACCCATGCTGAACCAATATTGAGTGACGGCACTGCCATTGATATAGTAGATTAGGCGAGAAGCCTTCCAGGCTTCTGTGGCCGAGCGGTTTAAATGCGTGCGTTGAGAACTTTCCGTATGCGTTAGGGGCGGGGTGCGTGAGTTTCGATCCACATGCGAGCGAATATTTTTCATTCTTTGTTATAAGCGTTTATATAAAATAATAAAATTGTGTGTTGTGTCGTGAATAAAAAATGTGAACATGTTTATAAATAATGTTAAAAGTCTGTTAAAAATCAAGAAAAAAATGTAACGATTAACAGAAAAATTGTCTTTTTTTACTAAAATTATTTTTTTAAAATTACTATTCAAATGATATTTATTGTTAGTAATATATTATTATTTATATGAAAATAATATAATTATTACAAATAATAACTTATTGTCATTAAATGTATATATACACACATACATGAATTAAAATAATAACAATAATATTTATTATTATTATTAATAATCATAGAGTTATTAGAATAGAGTGCGCAAGAGACCAAAATGTTTCTTAGGCGCATAGACGGAGACAGCCATACGAAAAGTAGACCCCTTTTCTTTCTTTCTCTAATAACGCATGCGTGATAGTGAAACAGCTGATGCATCGAAATAACTGTTGATTGCTTGCTGGCAATTATATTTTTCTTTTATTTACGTGACAAATAAATAATTTAAAAACATTTTTATCAGGAAAAATGGTATTTTATGTTAAGTTTACCTGCTTTCAATTTATACGCATCGAAATAAGCAGCTTAAAATTAAAAATTTCAATTACTATAATATTATCGATACGACATCCGAACTAGAATCAAAAGTTGCGTCTTAACTTCAAATAACAGCCAAATAGCTTTTTTTCAACATGACTTTTTCATCCCACTCTACCCTATTTATTGTAAAATATTTATTTTACACGGAAAAAATAAGTTCAGCAGATTTTACGAAACTAATTTCGCACTAGCGGATATTTAAGATTCCTTGAAGTTTTTCAAAAACCCAGAAACTTTCACTACTTTAAGCAGAACAATTGTCGAGAAACTGCAACCAGTGTTGTAATTTATAAAACAAGCTTAAATGTAGAAATGTTTCGTATTTTCTGGTGAACATTTTATCAGAAAATGGTAAAAATGTTTCGTGCAATCTAAAAACGCGTGGTTTGAGTTTCCACTTCGCTGTCTATCGTGAATTCTTGAACACAAAGTTTCGTAAAATTCTATACGGGGTGTACCAAAAGTCGCGTTATAAATAGATATGTTGAAGCTTGTCTCGTCGCGTCGGTATTAACTTGTCTGCTGTATATAGAGATAATATGTGGAAGGAAAAAGAGAACTGCTTTACCTGCCGGTAACATTTGGATAATTGTTTTCTTTTACGTATTTCACATTTCATTGTTCCAAATTCGTAACATTTTTTATGTGCTTTTGTAATCCAAACTTTTAATTATTATTAATTTCTTTTAATTTACATTCCAATAAATTTTATAGTTTATCATAATATTTACCGATGACAATATATATATTAATATCTCAAGTTTTAACTGTTATTACTTCAAATTTTAGACAATTTAATATAAACATTTTTTGAGTTTGAATTTAATTTTGAAAAATTTTTGTCAATTTATTTATAATTTAAAATTAAGAATAAAATTATTTTCTAAAAATTGAAAAATTTTATAGAGATTTTATAACTAATTATAATCAAAAAATGTTATTTTAAAAACCATAAAATATTTTGTATAACTTTTTAAAAAATGGTTTTTTTTTAAATTAATATTCAGTATATTGACATTTCTCACAAGCGCAGTTTTAATCTCCTCAGTTAGTATATAAAGAAACTCAATTCTTTCATCTACAAGTGCGAGTTATATTGTATGTGCGTTGCGTCAGAATTCGTTTATATGTATGCGTATTTCCGTTAAGTTAGTGTCAGAATAAAATAAGCCAATCCAAGCGAACCATTGCGTTGTAGAATGCAGTCACATGTGTCGAACCAATCATCTATCTCCTATAGAAGACGAGAAAAAATGGTCTTGAGAGCTCATTGGTACATTAAGAAATTCTTTTTTCTGCTTTATTCGTTTTTTTCTCCGTGAATATTTTTTTCCGTGGCGCATGCGCTTCAGGCTAAACATTTTACAAAACTCTTGAATTAGAACGTCCAACCGATCATTTGTGAATTCCATAGAATTTTTTTTGAGTTTTCGAGAAACGCAGCCATCATATATTACTATTGATTCTGTTTTATCTTATACTAAACTCCTCTCCGTATCCGCTATTCCAAAATTAGTTTTGTAAAATGTACTAAATTAATTTTTTCCGTGTACATTTAATTTTATTATATTTAAGACGATTTTTTATGCGATCTTTTTAGATAAAAACCTAACCAAAAACTTTTATTCTTGCACATGCGCCAGTAAACAAGGTAATATAAGGGGTCTATTTTCATGCTTTTGTCTCTTTCTATGCGTCTAAGAATGTCTCTCACGGTAAAAGGTATAACTCGCGCACTCTATTCTAATAACTCTATGGTGTTCAATGCTGAATCAAGGCTCGCGCTGCAGTCTGGAATCGGTGTTACATTAAAGCTTCGATCATTCCTGCTCTCGCTGATTCACTCATGCTCAATCAATGTTGACCAATGCTCGGCCAATCTTTATAAAGCCTGAACTCGGCGTCACTTCGCGCCTGGGTTGTCGTTAATGCTACCTCCACGAAGAAGCAAATTTCTTTTGCTGATCGTAAAGAGGAAGCAAAATGTTCATGTAATGATCTGGATTTACAACTTGTTTTGCTTATAATAATTTTTATTTTTATTTTTAAAATATAATTTAATATAAAAATGAAAAATGTTTTTAAGTATGTTTATGTACCATAAGAAAAGAAACCACAAGCGCGCGTTATTTTAGCTAGTTTAATAATAATTAGTATTTTATGTTTATTTATATTACTATTAATAATTTACTAAATATTACTATTGTTATTATTACTATTAGCTGTATATTATTATACAGTAATTTTCTTCAATAATCAATTGAGCCATTATCAAAATTATAAATTACTTATAATGTCATTCTTTTTAGAGTATTATAGATTGAGGCGTTCTTATTCTATATCGTTTCCCTTGGCATAAATTAATTTTTGATCGACCTCCCTATCAATGCTACTCGATTATTTTAACACCCTAGTTTCTTACGAAGTCTTATAAAGATTATTCACTATATGCCATTATTATGCACAAACTTTTATCAATTTTTAATAATATAAAAAATTATATAATGTACGCTTTTGGCATTCTAAAATATTATTCTTATGTTATATGGCATAAAAATAAGAGACAAATTAAAATAGATTTTAGTTTTGGGTGGGAACTTTTTTTTTGTTACATAAAATTTAAAAACAATTTAAATAGAGGATTTAAATAAAAGTGTTTTATATTATTTTCTGTATTAATTGTAAATTATTATATTTGCTGCATTATGATAATAATAATAATAATAATAATAATTTTTAATATCAATAGATTTGACGATAATATTGATTATAAAATTATTTGCCTCCTAAAATATATTGATACTATTTACTGTACGTGTAATTTATTAGTAATCAATATATATATTTACTTTGTTAAAAGTCAGTTTTTGGATCTTAATATAATTCCTGATTTGAAGTTTAGGCCAAAGAATCCAAATTTTTCATTAAAAAATTTTGAAGACAATTTTTAAGTTTGTCAACATATTTATTATTAATATAATTGTCTCGACGTTTCGATGGTAGTCACCATCCTTTACAAGAGAAAACATTCTAAAAAATTATATTTAATTATAAAAATTATAAGTTATAAATACAAAAATTATAAATTACAATAATTGAAAAAATTTTCTTTCTATAACAGAAACGTGAGAATACATACGTGTTAAAGCTAGCATGTTTAATTTGTTTTAGGAGTTGGCAAACAACTCCTCACCACTACCACTACATATTTAAATAAATAAAATTAAAATAATAAAAAGATGATTAATCAATTCTTAACCTTTTTTTATGAAGTTTCTCAGAGTGAAGTAAATAGATGATTACCACAGATTATAAATTTATGAGAGATTCTTGGTTATGAGGCATTTTACGTGAAATGTCCTAAGTTAAAATTTTAACTTCTTGAAAAAAATTAAAACTCAGGGAATTTGTTGTTCTATCAAGTAGAAATGTGCCCCAAAAAATATTTTTGATTTTTTCGAAAATTTGGAAAAACAAATTTAAATAAAATTTAATTTTAAATAAAAAAAAAACAACAATTTTAAATAAAATTTAATTTTATGAAATTTGTATAGTTCATGTTGAATTAATTTCTAGGTATAAGTAAAATTATTCAGGGAAGAAAATATCATTTTGGATGCCAATTTAATTATTAAAAACTCTACGCCGTTAAACATTAAATAATTTTACACAAATAAATATCTATAGTTTTCAGAAAATCTATGACATTAAATTCTTTACACTATTACATTTTTTCAATTTGAATTTCTCTTCAAATTAATTTTAGAAAATTAATCTCTCCACACGAAAGTTTTACAAAAAAAAATTCTACACAATATAATTGAATATACTTAATTTAACTTAATTCTTAATTTTTTATATATATTTACTTTACTAAATTTATGGGGTAGAATTAATTTTTTAATATTTTAATTTATTGTTTTTTAAATTTAATATTATTTATTTAAGAATGTTTATGTGTAATTTGTAATTTTTTTGTAATTTTTTTTTGTAATTTGTGTAATTTTTTTTAAATTTTAATTGTAATTTGTTTTTTGTAATTGTGTAATTTAATGTTTATAATTAAATTAAAGCATCCAAACTTATATTTTTTCTAATTTAGAATTTTACGGTGTGGAATATTGCGAAGAATTAAGCATATTTAATTAAATTAAATGTTTTCTAATAAGAGTAAGTGTACTCTAGCTATTTTTGAATTAGTGACAATGTTTACTAATTTGAATCAGTGACTGACTTTTCGATTTTTAATTTGTAAATTTTACTTTTTTAAATCAGGGTGGTTTCATATAAGTATCAATTTTTCTGACAATTTACTGACTTTAAAATTGCTTTTCCTGACAAAATTCTTTTTACAGGAAAATATGAATGTTTACGGAAAAATGAGTAAAATTTATGAATTTTAATAATTTCTAAAAATTACAATTATAACCCATCCTGAATTCAATTATTTTCTACAATTTTCAACTCAACTTTATCTCTGAATCAATTAATTTAAATAATTTTTCAAAAGTTCTTCTAGAATTTAATTACACAGGCACACAAAAAAATAAAATAGTCAAAACCCAGAGGTTACACCCCCCTATCCCCATGTTTTTGGGGTCGCTGAAACCGAATATGACCATGAAAAATTTTTATTATCGGTCATTTTCCCGCTACTACCCCCTTACACCTGCTCCCGGGGGTTGGAATTTCAGTTTTAAAAAAGTGGAGTAGGTTGTCTATTCCTATGTTTTTTGGGTCGCTGAAACCAAAAAAGACTACCAAAAACAAATTTTCCCTCCCTTAACCCCCTACAACCCCTTTAACAACCCCGGGGTGAGGGGTCGAAATTCGAATTTTCACGAAAAGTCGATTACGGTGTCTAAACCTACGTTTTTTGGGTCGCTAAAACCAAAAAAGACTACCAAAATCAAATCCTTTCCACCCCCGACCCCCTACAACCCCCTGCAATAATTTTTTTCAAATAAAACGAACCGATTTTTGGGAAATTATAAATTGAATATTAATTATCAAAAATTATTGCAGGGGGTTGTAGGGGGTCGAGGGTGGAAAGGATTTGATTTTGGTAGTCTTTTTTGGTATCAGCGACCCAAAAAACGTAGATTTAGACACCGTAATCGACTTTTCGTGAAAATTCGAATTTCGACCCCTCACCTTTCGGGTGTTAAGGGGGTTAAGTGAGATAAGAAATTTGTTTTTGGTAGTCTTTTTTGGTTTTAGCGACCCAAAAAACATAGGAATAGACACCCTACTCCACTTTTTTTAAAACTGAAATTCCAACCCCCGGGAGCAGGTGTAAGGGGGTGGTAGCGGGAAAATGGCCGATGAGAAAAATTTTTCATGGTCATATTCGGTTTCAGCGACCCCAAAAACATGGGGATAGGGGGGTGTGACCTCTGGGTTTTGAATTTTTTATTTTTTTGTGTGCCTGTGTTATTTAAATACAAAAATCCTAATTTTTTATAATAATAAATTGTAGCTCTTCATAGTTTTTTCTTAAGTTATTAATGTATTATTTTCAAAAAATTACAGAGAAATTCTTACAATTAATTTTGTAAAAATATATTAAAATAATTTTTTTACATTGTTTGAAGTTTTTTGATAATTCAATTATTTTGAAAATTTACAATTAAAATTCTTTAAAAGTTGATTTTTAAAAATTGTAACAAAATACTTTAAAAAAATTAATTATTTTCAATAAAATTGTACAAAATTTCAATTATTATTTAAAAAGATTTTTCTTATAGATATATTTAAAAAATTTTAATTATCTTAAAAAATGATTCAAAAACAATTTTTGAAAGATTTGTTTATACACTGTTAAAAATTTTTGTTCCAAATTTTATACAAAAATGTTTGAAGCAATTATCATATACAATTTTGAAAAACTACAACACACATTTTTAAATTTAATACAAATTTTCTTATTAAATTTTAAAACACATTTCTTTAAAATTTTCAAATTATTCTTTGGAAAATTAATACAAAGTGTTTGAATGAAATTTCAAATAGTTTTGTTTGAAACTTCAAACAGTTTTGTTTGAAATTTCAAACAAATCTGTTTGAAATACCAAAACGATTTAAATATTTAAATGAAAAATCTAAACTGTTTATATTGTGTTTTGATATGTTACAATAAATGTAAATTAATTAAAAAAAAAGTTTCATTGGCATTTTTACGGAAATTCGACACTACGATTTGAACCCTTAGTCGTATATAGTGTTGTCTGTGTATAGTGTGTCCATAGAGTTATTAGAATAGAGTGCGCGAGTTATACCTTTTACCGTGAGAGACATTCTTAGACGCATAGAAAGAGACAAAAGCATGAAAGTAGACCCCTTATATTACCTTGTTTACTGGCGCATGTGCAAGAATAAAAGTTTTTGGTTAGGTTTTTATCTAAAAAGATCGCATAAAAAATCGTCTTAAATATAATAAAATTAAATGTACACGGAAAAAATTAATTTAGTACATTTTACAAAACTAATTTTGGAATAGCGGATACGGAGAGGAGTTTAGTATAAGATAAAACAGAATCAATAGTAATATATGATGGCTGCGTTTCTCGAAAACTCAAAAAAAATTCTATGGAATTCACAAATGATCGGTTGGACGTTCTAATTCAAGAGTTTTGTAAAATGTTTAGCCTGAAGCGCATGCGCCACGGAAAAAAATATTCACGGAGAAAAAAACGAATAAAGCAGAAAAAAGAATTTCTTAATGTACCAATGAGCTCTCAAGACCATTTTTTCTCGTCTTCTATAGGAGATAGATGATTGGTTCGACACATGTGACTGCATTCTACAACGCAATGGTTCGCTTGGATTGGCTTATTTTATTCTGACACTAACTTAACGGAAATACGCATACATATAAACGAATTCTGACGCAACGCACATACAATATAACTCGCACTTGTAGATGAAAGAATTGAGTTTCTTTATATACTAACTGAGGAGATTAAAACTGCGCTTGTGAGAAACGTCAATATACTGAATATTAATTTAAAAAAAACCATTTTTTTAAAAGTTATACAAAATATTTTATGGTTTTTAAAATAACATTTTTTGATTATAATTAGTTATAAAATCTCTATAAAATTTTTCAATTTTTAGAAAATAATTTTATTCTTAATTTTAAATTATAAATAAATTGACAAAAAATTTTCAAAATTAAATTCAAACTCAAAAAATGTTTATATTAAATTGTCTAAAATTTGAAGTAATAACAGTTAAAACTTGAGATATTAATATATATATTGTCATCGGTAAATATTATGATAAACTATAAAATTTATTGGAATGTAAATTAAAAGAAATTAATAATAATTAAAAGTTTGGATTACAAAAGCACATAAAAAATGTTACGAATTTGGAACAATGAAATGTGAAATACGTAAAAGAAAACAATTATCCAAATGTTACCGGCAGGTAAAGCAGTTCTCTTTTTCCTTCCACATATTATCTCTATATACAGCAGACAAGTTAATACCGACGCGACGAGACAAGCTTCAACATATCTATTTATAACGCGACTTTTGGTACACCCCGTATAGAATTTTACGAAACTTTGTGTTCAAGAATTCACGATAGACAGCGAAGTGGAAACTCAAACCACGCGTTTTTAGATTGCACGAAACATTTTTACCATTTTCTGATAAAATGTTCACCAGAAAATACGAAACATTTCTACATTTAAGCTTGTTTTATAAATTACAACACTGGTTGCAGTTTCTCGACAATTGTTCTGCTTAAAGTAGTGAAAGTTTCTGGGTTTTTGAAAAACTTCAAGGAATCTTAAATATCCGCTAGTGCGAAATTAGTTTCGTAAAATCTGCTGAACTTATTTTTTCCGTGTAAAATAAATATTTTACAATAAATAGGGTAGAGTGGGATGAAAAAGTCATGTTGAAAAAAAGCTATTTGGCTGTTATTTGAAGTTAAGACGCAACTTTTGATTCTAGTTCGGATGTCGTATCGATAATATTATAGTAATTGAAATTTTTAATTTTAAGCTGCTTATTTCGATGCGTATAAATTGAAAGCAGGTAAACTTAACATAAAATACCATTTTTCCTGATAAAAATGTTTTTAAATTATTTATTTGTCACGTAAATAAAAGAAAAATATAATTGCCAGCAAGCAATCAACAGTTATTTCGATGCATCAGCTGTTTCACTATCACGCATGCGTTATTAGAGAAAGAAAGAAAAGGGGTCTACTTTTCGTATGGCTGTCTCCGTCTATGCGCCTAAGAAACATTTTGGTCTCTTGCGCACTCTATTCTAATAACTCTATGAGTGTGTCTTTTATGAAGCCATCAACCTTGGGAGCTGCGCCTAGACGCGCTCGACCAAGGGAGGCTATGAAAATCTCTTGCAAAGTATCAGTAGTGAGAAACATGTGGACCATTCCCTTTTTTTGACTTCTTCTAAATTTCTAAAGATTCAATATCTTTAAAATTCTTCACCAACCGATTCTTGTATTCTTTACTTTTTTTCTCTTCACGTTTCTGTTAAATTTATGATATGTATTAAGATGTTTAAGAAATATTTAAACAATACTTTATGAACAGCAGATTTTTTATGGAAAAATATTTTTCTATTTAATTTAGCAGTTTTTAAATTTTAATCTGTGCAAAATAATTAACTATATTAATTAATTATATTATATCATCCAAAATGTTTTATTCTCTTAATAAGTTTTGTCAAATTTAACTAATTAAACTGATTAAAAAATTTTTTAGTTATTTCAACATTTGAAAATGTATTTACTTATAAATAATGTTTTAAACTAATTTAGAGAATTAAAAAAAAACTCAAAAAAATTTCAATTAAGTAACAATATTTGTAAATTTTCAATCACTTTTTGTATGAAAGTATTGTAAATTTACAATCTTTTTTAACAGTGTAGTTATTTTTCGCATTATAAAAATCAAAATAAATTGTACTTTTTTTTTTACTAAAAATTCTGATATTTTGTTGCAATGTTTGGAAGAAAAGTCGAAAAAGTTGCAATTTTTGGTAAGTTTAGAAAAGTCTTAATTTTCTTTGACAAAAAATTTTTTCCTGACATTTCCCTGACTTTACTGACATGTGGCCACCCTGTAAATCTAAAATCTTTGAAATAATTGTTTCATTTTTTCGGTATTGTAAAAAAAAATATTTTTCGATGCTCATCATAGACGCTAACTTTAGACACTTTAGTAATTCAATTTGTAAATCTTTACTTTATTAGTAAAACTTTACTTTATTAGTAAAATGTACTAATTCAAAAGTAAAAAAGTCAGTCACTGATTTAAATTAGTAAATATTCTTACTACTTAATCGAGGGGGTATTTTCTTGCGTATTGGAGTGTACACATTCCTGGTAATAGCTATGTAATACCCGTAATAGTGCGTAATGGTGCGTAATAGTCAGTAATATAGCGTATTACTGAGTAATAGCTGTGTAATAGTAAGTAATATCGTGTAATAGTCGCGTAATAGTATTGTTATTTGCATAGTTCAATTTATCAAATAATTAATTAACTACATTGTCAAACACAGAAATTTGACTCTTATAAATATGGATGTTCATGGGTACTATGATATTAAAAATTATATTTGTACAGTACCACGCCCTCAAATAGAGGAAAATAATTTCAAGTTACTATGTACATTAAACTCGATTTTAAGTGCTTCAAGTGTTTCATGATTTAAAACAATGTTCTCGTTTGCTTTATAATTTTTTATTCTTGTAAATTAATGAAAATTTTTCATTTCGTTTCATGTGCATTATTTATTTATTTAAAGTAAATATTAGGGTAAGTGTGGGTATTACCGTGGGTGCGTGAGTTACCGTGGTTTCGCTATTGTTGTCAAATTTTACCATTTATATTCCAATTTGTTAATCAAAAAAATTCAGATAGTTACTTTCTTATTGTATGTGTTTAATAAATAAAAAAATATTGTTATTTAACTTACATTTCTCGTTTTAAAAAATTCTAAATTTTGTAGGTGCGGAAAGTTTGATAAATTGCTCATTGTAATGCAAAAATACAGTTTTATATAAACAATATTTAATTAAATATTATTAGGTATGTATGTACTAAATAAAGGCACTAAATAAAGTTATTAATAGATTTATAACGAATTCTGTGATTATTATTAGTATCTGCTAAAATATAAGAATATTTATTGTTAAATTAATAAACCATTGTTTTAAATTTGCTTAATTTCATTCAACCGTTTGCGAATTCTACAAGTTGAAATTTTCGCGGTATAAGGCACACGGTAACTAGATCATCCACGGTATTTGGCACACGGTATTCCGATCATGAAGCTTTGTGCACTACGGTAATACCAGCACTTGCATTACTTTCAAAAATATTTATTATATAATAAAATATACGCACTACGACATTCTAAATTTTTTCATTATATCAAATAAAGTCAAAGATCAATTTAAAAAAAATTATACAAATATTTTGTGAGGTTTGTTCACAATCTATTGACTAAGTTTTCATCCAAAATACTCAGAATTACACCTGTAATATTGTGTAATATTCCTGTAATATTTCGTAATAGTCGGGTAATATAACGTATTGGCGTAATACTAGCGTAATAGGCGTATTAGTCATGTATTAGCCGTAATGTGCGTAATGTGCGTAATAGGGATTACTGTGTACACCATTTTTCTTAGAAAATACCCCCTCGACTTAATTCGTATTTACTTTGTTCTTGTTTAATTTTGGTTTTTCCTGATTTCCAAATAGAATTTTGACTTTTTCACATTTATTTGAGAATTTTTTCAATTCTAAACTTTTATTTGAAACATTAATAATTTACAAAAATTATAAATATAAAACCTTCTAAAACTCAATTATTTATAAAAATTGCAATTGCAACTAACTCTTCGAAAATTCAATCATTTTTCGACTTTTTAAGTAAAATTATTCCCTGAAAAATTTATAAATAATAATATTATGAAAGTTTTTTAATTCAAGATTTAAAATAAATTGCAATTATTGTCAAAAATGGAAAAAGTCCAAAGTTCTGTATGAAAATAATTAGTAATGATTTTAAAATTTAGAAAGTGAATTATAAGAAAAATTCCTAAACGTATTAATATTAACAAAGATTAATTTGCGGACACCGGAAAAACCAGAATTTTTTTCTCAATTTTGTAAATTTAATATTGATTTCTCCAGTACTTTTCATAAAATTCCCGAATTTTTTCCTAATTTATGCAATAGTAAGAGTTTATCACTCAGTATAAAAATACTGATGAATGTTGAGAATTAAGAATATTGTTGCAATATTTATTTGCTCTATATTTGAATTCCTTTTTTTTAGGAGAATTTGTTCCTATAAATATGTAAATATATCAAAATAAATAGCCTTAATTAAAATGTTATACGCTTAAATCCCTAAAATAAAATTTTTGTGTAAATACAAAATTTTATAAGCATAAAAACTACAAAAAACTTTGCATAAACAATGTGTACAAATGTCAAATCATTGTCATAACCTCTTTTTAGTTCGCGTTCCTTGCATTTTACGAACGATCACGAGTGCTTTCGATTATACTTCGGCTTAGCCATTGCGTTTTACTAGAGCTGTGCAAAATAATTCGAACCGAACTGTTCGAATATTTTCTCGTAGTTCGAATGTCCAATATTCGACATTCGAACTAGGCGATGTCGAATGTCGAATATTCGACATTCGAACTGGCCTAGTTCGAATGTCGAATGTTTAACATTTAATCCCTGTACTTAGAGTAATTTAAGATAAAAATATATACACTGGGAAAGAAAAGGAAATAATTTGCAGCGTAATTTTACATTTTCTTCTTCTTTTTTATTACAAATCAGAATTACTAGAAAAATATTTTCTAGAATTATTACAAAAATTCTTGTTTACAATGAATTTTGAAACAATACCTTTTTCTAATTTCATTAAATAATTGAATTTTAGAATAACTTCCATCAAAATAATAATTAGAATTAACTTAGAAAATTTTTTAGTTGAAAACAGTTGCAATTTTCCAAATTAATTTAAATTCAGAAGGTTTTAAACTAATATTTTTGAAAATTATGCCGAAAAATATTAAATTTTAAAGTGTGAAGAAAATTCCGCTTAACAATTATTTTGACATTTTATTTTTAATATACGAATATTCATCTATAATAAAGAGAAATTTTTGTTTATATTTGAAAGTTTTTTAACTAAAAGATGAATTTTAATCTTTCTTCTTTGATTGAAATTATTCCTCTCAGTCTCACAGCTGGAGACTCTCCCCTTCATATATAATTATTTATTTAAAAAACTATTTAAGTTCTAAATAATTTTATTTGAAATTGAACCAGTTTAAGCAATTGTTGTTTTTTAAGTATAATAGTCAGGCTTCGAAGTCTAGTAGCAGGTCAAAAAAAGTGTGAAAAAGTAGCATTTTGGAAGAAAAAAGTGTCCTCTAAATTGAAAAAAGTAGCATATTAAAAATGAAGTAAAATTAGTTTTTTAAGTAAGAAAATTAAGTGAATATATGTTGTTGTCCAAAAAATTGAAAGAAAAGAATACTAAAAATAAAAATTCACAAAAATTTTTTTTTAAATTTTGATTTATAAACATAAAACATGAAAATATAATAGCTTTTTTGTCGATATTTTACATTAAAAAGTTTCATTTACATAATGAAATGTAATTGTTAATAATACTTAAATGAGATCTTTCATAAGAATTTGTTTTTTAATAACAGGCTCATAATTTTGAGAAGTTAAATTGACACCTTCTTTCTCCTTATTATTTTTTTAAAAACTATCAATAACTTTTTATCAGCCATCTAATTTTTAAAAATGAAACGTAAACATTTTTTAGTAATTTACTAATAACAACTATCAAAATGAAAAAAATGGATTGTTTTTAATCATATAAATTTTTTAAATTTTAGAATCCGCACACAGCCATAATTTTGTACAATAATAAATTATGAGCAATTTAATTCCAATAAAAAAAATTAGGTATAATTTTTTTTCTAGATAGATCTTAAATCTTTATAAATGATTTTATTGAAAATACAATTAATATTTTCAAATTTGACATAAAGTTTGTAAACATAATATAATAAATAATCACGTTAAGGTAGTACGCTCGTGATCGCACTTTTCTATAGAATTTCATGAAATTTGAAATCAGAATAGTTAATAACAAGATCTATGTATTTGCAAAATATTAAAAAAATTGACCGTTTCTAAAACAAGATATTTAAGTTCAAAGTTTGTTATTTAACATGATTAACCTATGAAAAGTGCATGTAAACGGCACATTTCTTCTAATAACTTCTAAAATTTTCTATAGATTGTTTTAAAAAACTAATATATTATAAAAGAATGTTTGAGAAATTTATAACAAAAAGATTGAACAATATTAACCGTTTTAGTTAAAAGATATAATATAATATAATATTCTAATCTGACTAGTATACTTGTGTGTGAGTGTGTCTGTACATAGGGCTGACTATGTATTCAGTACAGTCCAAGCAAAAATATGCTACAGTAACTGCACCATACTATAGCATTTTATTAAAATTTACTTTTGAGAGTGACTGTCGCGAGCGTACTACCTTAAATAAATATTATTTTGGATTTTTAATCAAACAATTTATATAACCAAAAGAATTAAGTTTTCATTCTTAATTGATTTTTTCTATACTTGATGCAACTTTTATAAAGTCAAAAAAGGTATTACTATTAAATTATATATCGAAAAATGAAAAATTTAGTTTTTAATTTTTTTTAAGAAGCTTAAAGAATAATAAAATTAGATACGAAAAATTCGAAACGTTAAAAAGTTGTAATTTAATAAACATCCACTATTAGTAATTATTATAATATATTATAATCACGCGTCCAATAATAAATTTAATTAACTTGGCGGGTTTTTTGAAATCTACGAAATTCACCAAAAAAACTAAAATTCTTGAATTCTGTAAATTTTTTTTACATTTTTTGGTAAAAAAGTAGCATTTAGTAGCTTTTTGACAAAATAAGTAGCAAAAAGTAGGCTTGACCAAAAAAAGTGTTAAAAAAGTGGAAAAGTGTGTCACTTCGAAGCCTGACTATTATATACTTATAAAACAACAATTGCTTAAACTGGTTCAATTTCAAATAAAATTATTTAAAACTTAAATAGTTTTTTAAATAAATAAAAAATAAAGTGAGGATTCTGATAAAGAGAAACACTTCATTATTCACTCTCAATACTCCTCATCCCGTGCAGAAATTAAAATGTGGGCCTGATAGGGTACTGGACAGTTTTCCCGATCTCTGGTGTGGCTCTGGGTAAAGAAACTGACCAGTGCCCGACTAGTGTGTGACGCTGTTCCCGACCAATGCCCTACTTAGGGAAAAACTGGTCAGGGCCTCGTTAGTTTTTCTTAAAATTGCCCTATTTTGTGAGGTTAATTTTATTCAAAAGAAATTACAATAAAATTACTGTAATTAAAAATATTATTATATTAGAAACATAATGAATATATTCATTATATATACAACATATTTATACATAACATAATGAGGTATTATAGTCATTTTGATTAATTTAAAAGTGAAAATGATAAAAATAATATAATTTTAAGAATAGAAAAACTTAAAAAATTTTGAAAAATATAATTTTTGGTTTTATGAATAATTCATTTTTCTTTTGGAGGTTGTCGCTCCTTTCTGCCTCCTTAATTTTATAATATTAATAAAGGTTATAATTTTTGATTTCAAATGTATAAGTAATAATTAATATTTATTTAATAAATGTTTTACTCAAATTTATTAATTATGTTTAAAAAATAGTTATTAAATATTGAAGGTGTTAAATTTAACAATTTCTCCGAATCATTTTCTCACTTTAAGCTAATATAATATAAAATAATTATTATTATTAAAATAATATAATATATATACAAACCAAATGATAAATTTATCCTATAAATTAATAATTATTAAAATTCATTAAGTATAATTTATTAATAATTGTTTATTAATTATTATTTTTTAAATTCATAATTTTTTTTTAATAAATGTATAATAATTAATTATTTAATAACTATTGTTATTCGTTATTTATAATTTAGTTGTTATTATTATTAAATAAACTTTATTATAATATTGTACTTAAAGAAAAAAAAATTATATGTATTTTCGTTTTTTAAATATATTACCATAATTATTTTATAAAGTGTTTTAAAAGAACACGCTTTTTTAACTTAAATAACTGTTTTAAAAAAGTTAATTTTAAGAAATTAAATATATTTACATGCTTTTAAAACGAGGAAAACTGTCGAGGCCCTGATCAGAGCCCTATTTCATATCTAGTGAACACCCCACTTAAGGTTTTGGCTAGAATTTCTGGTCAAACCCATAAGATAAAAAAATTCTTAAAAATGTAGTATAATTACTCCGTTTAATTAATTTCTTCAATTGTTTATAATTTTATTATGGGAACTAATTTAAAAAACTTAATTCATTTACACTTTATTCAAACGAGGAAAACTGTCGAGGCCCTGATCAGAGCCCTATTTCATATCTAGTGAACACCCCACTTAGGGTTTTGGCCAGAATTTCTGGTCAAACCCCTAAAATAAAAAAATTATTAAATAACTAAAATAATGATTGCCTTTCATTGTTAATAGCTTCTACAACAAAAAGGAATTCTAAAAACTTTATTAACAAAAAAAAATTTTAATAGGGAAAACTGTCGAGGCCCCGATTAGAACCCTGTTTTAAATAGGGCAAAGTGGGGCATTTTCTGCACGCGGGATGTGGTAATATATTGTGGATTTCGGTTTCTCATTTTAAAAAAGAGATAACTCAGCAAAATAAAATATTATTGTTAATACACTCCCAAGTGCGAAATTATAAATGGCCCAAAACTGGCCCAGTGACGGCATAGTCAGTGCCTACTCTTGGCAGACAATAGTGGCCCGACTGTCGGGAGGTTAACCGCGGTAGGCCGTCGGCCGATTCTCGGTAAACATTAATGGCCCATTATTGGCTGCCATTACTCCCCAGTGTTGAAAAAATTAAAAAAAAAATATTTTTTATTTAATTAACTAATTAATTCATAATATTTATACAGTTTATTTCCCTGAATTAATCGCAAACTTACAAATATTTAAAAAATTCTTACCGCTTGCGGGGATCGATACCTGAACCTGACGCACCACAGCCTAACACTCTGACCACTCTGCTACTCTGACGTGAAGTCGAGGAAACAAAAGGGTTCTTATAAGCTACACTACACTGGCCGATACTGTGCTATTATTGGGCCGAGCTACGTCCCAATATTGGCAATTATAATTTACCATCATAGATACAAAATGATAGACATTAATGTGCCATTCAAGAAATTCAAGAAAACAAAATGGGCCGATCTTCGTCACATCATTGGCAATTGTCTTTTGCCATTAAATATTGAGCAACTTTGCCGTGAATGTGCCATTATTGAGTCAAGCTACGCCCTAATACTGGCAATTATAATTTGTCATCAAAGATACAAAATGTTTGCCATTAAAGTGCCACTAATGTGCCATTAATGGGCCGATCTTCGTCACATCACTGGCAATTGTCTTTTGCCATTAAAGATTGATTAACTTTGCCAATAATGTGCCGTTATTGGGCCAAGCTACGCCCCAATTCTGGCAATTATAATTTGCCATTAAAGACACAAAATTTTTGCCATTAAAGTGCCACTAATGTGCCATTAATGGGCCGATCGTCGTCACATCACTGGCAATTGAATTTTGCCATTAAAGATTGATCAACTTTGCCGTGAATGTGCCATTATTGGGCCAAGAGCTGGCCCAGTCCTAAAAAATTTAAAAATCTGACCATCGGCGCCATCATTGGCCCATCAATGGGACGTTTTGATCACTAGTAATGGCCCAGTAACTACTGCCAATTCTCGGCAGACATTACTAGACCAATGATGGGCCGTTTTTGCCCATCTCGAGGTTTTTTATACCTAATTTTTCTGTATTTGTCTGGAATTAAGAATTCTCTAAAGTTTCTGTAACATTTTAGTACTTTTTTCTTAATTCAGCAGTTTTTTAGCCACGAAAAACATTTGGGATGATTGGACTTAATGCATTGGATAATTGAGCAACCAGTCCAATTGTCCAAATGCCGTTTGGACAATTGAGCAGACGGCTTGCTCAATCGTCCAAAATGCTATATTAAAAAATCCTTTTTTACTGGGCTATAAGACGTGCACTTTTTATATAAAAATCAATTGGAAATTAAAGAAAAAACATGTCACTTTTCAAATCTCCAAGAGAAATTGGAAAATAAATTATATTTTTCATATTAAAAAAAAACACTAGAAAAACACTGCGTATTTTTATTCATTCATTTGTCGTGCGCTATGTCATAACTTTAATATTTCAATATAGATATCAATAAAAAAAGGATGAAAACTTACAGTTTGGTAGGACAAAAGTGTATACCTAGCCATTTTTTTATTTACTTTTGTTTAAAATATGTATTAATGGATTTTGTACAAATTTCCATTGTCGTGGAGTCCTTTGTCGTGTCAAAACATTTGCACGTGGTAGGTGCGAAACAAGTAAAAAGTATGTCCGTGCCTAAAACTTTTTTTAAAATAGGTAATAAAGTTGAAATTTTTCTAATCTTTTCATATATTTTTAAATATAATTCGATATTCCTCGTACACTCGGTAGATATTCACGTGTATTCTATGGGTATTCCCATGTTTTCCAGCATATATTCAATATTCACTGATATTCTTTAATATTCTCAGTATTCACTTATATTCTTAAATATTCCCTATATATTCCCATATATTCCTAAGTAATCTCCAATATTTTGACATATTCTATAATGTTAACGAGCAGTAACAACAGTTTCAAGAAAACTGTAACATATTTTTACATTTGTCATTTTAAATTTATACGCGTAAAGGCTCCGTAAATTAAAAATTCTCTGCTGTTTCGATACTTGAGTTAAAAAACAGAGTCAATTATTGTAAGGGAAGATGCAATACATGAGGACGATTGATGTGCATTTTCATCAATAAATAAAGCCTTTTTTTATTTGTTAACGCAGGGAGACCACATGTCAGTAAAGTCAGGGAATTGACAGGAAAAAAATTTTTAGTCATGGAAATTAAGAAAAATGATATTCTTTTCGAATTACTTTCAAAAACTTAAAAACTTTTCTTCCAAATATTGCAACAAAAAACTCATTTCGATTTTTATGGTGCAAAAAATAACTAGAAACAAATCTTTCAAAAATTAATTTTCAATCATTTTTCTATTTAAATTTTCGAAATATACAATTAAAAAGATTTTGAATAATTGAAATTTTGTAAAATGTAATTGAAATTAACTAATTTTCTTCAAGTATTTTATTACAATTTTCGAAAATCAACTTTTGAAGATTGCAAATTTTGAAAATAATATAATTATCAAAAGAGTTAAATATAAAAATAAAAAAAAATAAAATAAAAAATAAATATAAATTTAAAAACAAATTTAGCTATTCTAATTAATTTTTTTTTAAACATACAAAAATAATAACTTTTTAGAATTACTTTTAACATTTTGGAGAAAAAAATTCCCTGGTAAGAATTTCGGACTAATTCCGGATTAAATACGGACAGATTATTACGGATTAGTCCGAAAATTGTACGAAAAAGGTCCGAAAATGATCCGCATTATTCTGATATTAATCCGAACGAAAACCTGAATCCAAAAACACTCCAGAGTAATCCTGAATGTCTACGAATTCAGTCCGTAATTAGTCTGCAACAATCCGAATTTATGACCGGTGAAGAATTCTTCTAAAATAAGTACGGAATTATCCGAAATCAATGTGTAAAAAATACGGAATCAGTCCGCAACAATCCGAATTTAATCTAGTTCAAAAAACTTAATCCGTAAAATGTCCGAAGCAATCCGAACTCTGTAAGCAAATAATCCGACATTAGTCTGAAGTAATCATGAATGTATGAATTAAGTCCGTAATTATTACGCAACAATCCGAAATTATGTCCGTTAAAAAATTCATCTAAAATAAATACGAAATAATGCGAAATCAATATGTAAAGAATACGAAATAAATAAATTTAAACTATAATTATATATTTTCGTATGACATAAACCTGACCATAACCAGATTAATTCCGGACTTAATCGGACTAATTTCACATTTACAAGTTGCATATTATCAGACTAACTTCAGACTAGATTGGACTTATTCCGGATTCACTGGTATTGAGTTTGGATTTATCCGGGCTAATTCTGAGTGACAAAAACCTGACCATAAGCAGACTGTTTCGGATTAGCTGCGGATTCATTGGTTAAACCAATCGGATTACTTCTGCATTTACTAGTTGCATATGATCTGACTAACTTCGGACTAAATCGGACTAACTACGGATTCAATAGTTATAAAAAACTGTATTCAATTCAAACTTAATTCAGGGTGAAAAAACTCCACAATAAACCGTACTCTTGCGGACAAATTCCGGATTAGTCCGAAATCGGTCCGACTTTTTGTTCAAGGTATTTACTTATGATAGATAAAATATTTACTTCTGCAGTCAATTTGTTTTTACTAATTTACTAGTATTATTAGTTATCTTTTTTTAATATTATAATTAACACTGATGTGTTAGTTTTTTGTAATTTCTTTTCGTGGCACTTCATAAATTCTATTATGAATTTGAAATCCTATGCGAGCGTGGTATAGTGGTTAGTGTATTCGATTTCGGTGTGTTATAATGTTAGATAGGTGTAGGTTCGAATCCCCAAGCGTTAGAAATTTTAAGTTAATGTAAATAAAATTGCGATAGGTATATTGAAAAATGTGTTGAATGTACCATAAAGTAATGATAATGAATATGTGTAATAATAATTATTTTTTTATTAACATTCACTAAATTGTCCGGTCTAATTTTTGACTGTTTCGGACTAATTCCAGATTCACTAGTTAAAATTAACTTATTAATTTCGGACTTCATCCGACCAACTCCGGATTTACTAGTTGTTCACAAACCGTATAGAGTTCGGATTTATCCGGATTAATTTCGGGTGACAAAAACCTGACCATAAACCGCACTGTTTCGGACAAATTTCGGATTAGTCCGAAATCTGTCCGGTTTTTTAACCAGGGTTATGTTTAAAATTTTTAATTAAAATTCGCATCAAAAAATTAATTAGTTTTCTTTAAATTAAACAAAAATTCTTTTAAGAAATGCAATTATCTTTAAAAGATTTTACCAAATTTCAATTGTTTGGAAATTTTTTAATTGCATATATAAATAAAAAAAAAACTATTTTCTTTCAAAAATTATTTTAAAATGTTAAAAAGAAATTAATTGTAAGAATTTCTTTATTAGTTTTTTGAAAATATTATACCTTAATAACTAAAGAAAAAACATGGACAGTTATAAGAAATTGAATTTTGTATTTAAATAATTGAATTATTCTAGAAGAACTATCGGAAAATTATTTAAAATAACACGGTAAATCGTTAGGTATTAAAATAACATCAAAAAGGATTAAAATAATCCAATTTAGTGTTATTTTAATCCATTTTGGTGTTATTTTAACACCTAACGATTTACCGTGAATTGAATTCAGGTAGGGTGATAATTGTAATTTTTATAAATTATAAAATTCATAAATTTTACTCGTTTTCCGTAAACTTTCATATTTTCCTGTAAAAGTATTTTATATTAAAAAATAATTTTAATGTCAGTAAATTGTCAAGGAAATTAATAAATTGAAACTTGTGACCACCTTGGGTAAGGTACTAAGCTTTTGGTTATATGACTGCAAATACGTCAAAGGATTGACAGTATACGAAAACATCAGTTCTAAGAGTTTAAAAATCTCAGTTCTAAGACTTATTTTTAATAATTTTGCGAGGGGTATGACACTCAAAAATATAATTGAAAGAATAAATTAGAGTTTTTAAAGATAAAATAAAAATCAGAAAAAAGAATATTTTCAAAGTTTATAAGATTTTACCCCGGTTTTACATAAAAGGGTATTTTAAATAAATTCCGCTTTTTCTTAATATTTCTCAAGAAACATTGACTAATATTCTATAATTTTTCTAAATATTATATATAATAATCTTATATTTTCGAACATATTCCCTTCTATTCAAACATATTCATATATTCCTCGGCATATTCCTTTATATTCAAACATATTCTTCGATATTCTCCTTGATATTCACGTTTATTCAAACATATTCTTACATTTGTCTAACTATTCTGAGTATTCCATATTCCCAAATATTCTCAAGTATTCCCAAATATTCTCAGTATTCTCAAGTATTCCTTGTTGGGAATATATTCTTCGTACGCCCTGAATGAGAGTTGTTCACCCCTCGTAGTCAGCCCTATGTACAGACACACTCACACACAAGTATACTAGTCAGATTAGAATATTATATTATATTATATCTTTTAACTAAAACGGTTAATATTGTTCAATCTTTTTGTTATAAATTTCTCAAACATTCATTTATAATATATTAGTTTTTTAAAACAATCTATAGAAAATTTTAGAAGTTATTAGAAGAAATGTGCCGTTTACATGCACTTTTCATAGGTTAACCATGTTAAATAACAAACTTTGAACTTAAATATCTTGTTTTAGAAACGGTCAATTTTTTTAATATTTTGCAAATACATAGATCTTGTTACTAACTATTCTGATTTCAAATTTCATGAAATTCTATAGAAAAGTGCGATCACGAGCGTACTACCTTAATTAACAAAAATGTGTATAAAACATCTCAAGTGACATAGAATTTTATTAATTGAGTGATTCTAATTTTTTTGTTTCCCATTTCTATTACTATGGATCATCCAACCATAGCGATGGCCCCAGGCTATTTCATAGTAACTCGCCCGCGAGTTTTTATATTATCTCAACTCCAAGATCTCATTCTATTCTGTACTAACTCATCGGAGCGCGTTTATTTCATCTCAACTCTAACGCTACAAACTAAACTATCTCAACTCAAACGCGCCTTTTTATAATGTCTCAACTCGTGGCATTGCTTTTAGAATGTATCAACTATGAATTGTGAGATTTGGAGAACGAGCTACTTGAAGTTTGAGGACAAATAAAAAATCCGAAAATGGGTCAAGATATTAAAAGCTTGTTTTGAAAATAAGATTGATGTTTGGTGATCCCTTTGCAATCACTAGGTATGGTAAATATTTTTATATAAACGGCTTATAATATTTTTCAAAATAAAAAAACTTGCATTTCAGTTATTACTATACAAATAGGCCTTAAAAAATAACACGAATCCTTTCTAAATAGTATATTAAGCAAAATACATTATACAGGTTATATTATTCTAATACATTTTTTTACATTTTTGTAGACGAATTTTATCAATACTTAAGAAGGCACAACACAAAAAATAGTTTATTGCAATTTTCGAGAACTTACATCGCGTAACATTTTGAGACAAACATTTAATGAACACCCGATTATATAAAACGGAGTTCGTAAAACAAAAGAAAAATTTTACTAATAAGAGAAAAATAAAAACGCTGTTACGTTTTCCTCTTAAATGAAAACCTGTAACAAAATTAAAACTAAGACCAAATTCGCCACTTTTAATCGTGTGTGACATTAAATAATAAATTTTTTTCTTTTTTTAGAATTAATACTGATAAAAGTTTCAATCTCTCCTTTTTAATATAAAATATAATAAATATCAGTCTTTATGCATTATTCAGTTAACACACATTATTCAGGTCACAATATTCCAGTACATTTTTTGTACATTTTTGTAGACGAATTTTATCAATACTTAAGAAGGCACAACACAAAAAATAGTTTATTGCAATTTTCGAGAACTTACATCGCGTAACATTTTCAGACAAACGTTTAGTGAACACCCGATCACATAAAATGGGGTTCGTTTGCTAGAAATGAATTTATTTTGAGCAATAAGGCACTTATCTTAATATTATAACCTGATTTTTAAATAAGTATTATCACTCATTATTATCGGAATTCTCTGCAGTGATATTATCATTGTTAGTTGACAAAAGGGACTGATAGAACGCGTGTCGAGTCGAAGGGATTGCTCCTGAATTGCACAAAGTCAATAAATCCTTCATTTCCAAACGATCAATTGATAGTGCAGTTTGATACGCGCATTTGAGGGTATAATTAAGCAAATTCAGAGGACGCCCTTTGCTTTTCTTGCTAAGGCAAAGTTCTTTATACTCTGCGTCAAAAGCGTAACGAAAAGTAACGTTATTTTCATGGTTCCCTGTACTACTGATTTCACGAATTTTTGACAATAAAACTTTATCTCCCTTTTTGTCTTTTTCCCAATTTTGTTTATTGGCCAAATCCTTAAAATCAAAAATGTTTTCTCGTCGACTTCAACTACTACGTACGGTTTTTTCCCAGTCTTAGCTGTTTTCACAATGGTAACCCAATCTTCCGGAGAGAAGATAGTCACGCCCTTACTTTTTCTCTCTATCAAGGCGTGCATTGAGTCGCCTTCATTTTGTGTGTGTCCGACTACTAAGAAACGATGAACGATTTCGACTTTATACTTGACAGACGCGAGATGAAACATTGAAAAAACGAAGCGGTTACGATTTTGCCCTGCACAGTTGTCCGAATAGAAAACGAATTTTTTTACGCCTTCATTAGCTTTTTTCCCTATGTAATCAAAGAGAAAGCTCGCGATTTCATTAGACCCCTTTTTGCCTATTGTTTCGTTCCACAAATAGCAAAACCCTTCATTCCTCGTACAATCAAAAATTGTAAAATTGTAAATCGCCAGATGCCGTTTGTAATAAAAAGCAGAGGATTCCGCGCGAGGACATTGTAAAACCTTTTGGAGGTCAAAGCAAGCAACGCTTGCAGTTTTGTCTATCTCAGCGGCTTTTTTGTCTTGATCTTTTATACTTCTCGCTAGATTTTTATTCGCAATGTGTGTATCGTAGTTCACTTGGTCTTTCTTTTTTTCTTCAGGAGTTTTATGCGCCCATGCGAAACAAACGTCGCATTGGTCTTTCTTTGGTTTAAAAAAATGGAGATTAAAATCGTTATTGAATATATCTCTGTATTGACGCTCGGAGGCAATTTTCGATTGTGTTGGATAATTTTCAGTCATCTAAGTCTCGTAAAATCGATGCATTTTTTTAATATCGAGGTTTTCGTCGAGATATTCGCGATTGCTATCCTTGCGACAGTAATGGGAAGGAACTTTTGGAAACGTCGATATATGTTCTTTGACACTGGAAACTAAATCTGGTTTCAGCGAACGTTTATTATGTTTTCCTCGTGCATCAGACTTTAAGGCGTTGGAGCTTCCCTGCTTCTCCAAATTCTGTCCTAATCCATGAATCGTTGATTCCAAGCGTATCCAGAAACATGGTTTTGCATACCTTGAATGTATAAAAAGTATGATACGTTAAAAACAGAAAAAATAATTTATTCTAAAATAAAAAAAATTCTAAAATATTTTTTAATTTTTTTGGCTTGAATCTCAGAATGAAAAAAAATCTATTATGTTTATATGATTTACACATTTTATATACAACCTTCATGTTTACTCCGTCAAGTCGAAAACAGTAAACTCGAGATTCTTTTCTGCTTGATTCTCAATTGACTGTATGCACTGCGATAGGCTCTGATAAGACTCTTCTTGTTATATATTCCCATTTTTTGTCGTGTGATTCTATGCGCCAGAATTCGTTAAAAATATCAATTCTTGTTTGTTCTGTGAAAGTCGATTTGCATTTGAATCTGCATTTTTCGTTGCAACCTTTTCTCATTGTTCGAGCTTCGATGATCTTTCCACTTGCATTCACGTACTCTTTTCCAGCTTGTCTTGATCGTTTTGCTTCATTTTTTTTCCAATCATGGGGATGTCGTTGACGTTTTCTTCCATGTCTCTGTAGATTCTCAGAATTTCCTGCCACACTCGACTCTTGTTCTTCTTGCTCATTGTTCGTTTCCTCACTCTCTTTATCGACCTCGATGGAATCATCTTTATTTTGCACAAAGTTTGTTGTATCTAATTCTTGTTCAACAAAATTAAAATTCTGCAAGGGAGAAAATTGAACTGTTTGTCCATTGTCATCAACGTCTTCGGGACCTAAATAATATAAAAATACCATTTCTTTTATTACACGGAAAAAAAAGGTCTGGAAGAGATATCCATACAAATATTGTTGAGCAGAATATTGTTGTGTTATCCAATTCAATGGAAGAGACAACTTTCAGAATGGAAGCACATTCCATATTCAATGGATGAGGGAGCCATATTATATTGTTGAATCAAATATGGATGTGACATCCATAGGCATGGTTGGGCTTACAATTCATGCTATGGAGTTTCACATATGGCTGCCTCATCCATATAAACTTTGGTTGGGAGATCCATAGTTAGTTCAAAATTTCGATACATGTTGCGCTCAATTCATTATCATGGCATCCATTTAAAAATGGTCGTCTCAATTTGTCCGTCGCGTCGGTTTCCTGTCACGTCTATATAATCGCGTTGTGAGTTTATTGTGTATAAATAGTGTTATAATTGTTTATTATTTATTATCGTTATTGTCTATTAGTGTTTATGTAAATTCATTTTCATGAAATATGTGTATAGTATATAAGGAATATTATATGCACAAATATTGTAGTTGCGTGTATAGTGTAGTGGATAGCGTTAGTGTTTAGTATGCGTTAGGTCTAGGGTTCGTGTCTCCCCCATCGGTTAATAATTTATATCGTAAATATGTGGTTTTCAATAAGTGGTGTGTATTAATTAACAAAAATGTGTATAAAATATCTCAAGTGACATAGAATTTAATTAATTGAGTGATTCTAATTTTTTTGTTTCCCATTTCCATTACTATGGATCACCCAACCATAGATCTTTTGCTGCTCCAACAATATACAGCCAGCCATAGAATATGGATGCAGCAACCTTAACTATGGATATCCCGTATTTTTCAATATAATATGGCTGTGATATCCATGTATCTAGATGTGTCAACTATTCCTTTTTCTCCGTGTATAAACTACAACTAAATTACTTATAATTTAAATCGTGTTGAAATCACCTTCAAACCACTTTTTGGCATAACAATTAATTTCAAAGGATATGGAATCACAATTTCGTCGTACATAAGACGATTTAAATTTTATCTTTACTTACCCAGTGAGAAATTGACAATAGACTTTAATCGGTCCAATATCGGTCCAATATTGGTTGCCGTGCTGGGCGCCGATTGACTCCCAATATTGGACCAATATGGGCTGATGCTTGGGATGTAACGGGTTCGCCAAGCATCAGTTGTTAATATTGGTCCAATATTGGCCGAATATTGGCAACCAAGAGAAAAAATTTTTTTTTAAATAAATTTTTTTTAATTAAATAATAATAATAAAAAATTAATGTTTATAATTTTTGTTTAATATATTTATTTGTTTAGTTATTTATTTTTAATAATTCATGTAAATAATAAATAATTTATTATTTATAAATTATAATTATTTAAAAATGCAGCAGCTATTAGGAAATAGCATTCTGCAAAAAAATTCTATCATTAAAAAATCAATGATAGGCGAGAGAAATCCGCGTCTTTAAATAGATTCGCAGATGATAGACAAGAGATATCCGCGTCATTAAACGGATTCGCAGATATACTCTGGTCTCGCGACGAATTTCTCGATACTTATATACACTGGAGTCACCGTGTCAGTTGCGAGAACGGTTACAGCGTCCCTCTTGCGGCAGAGATAAGAATTGTCACGTAAACTGCTAAATCGCTTTACCGACCGCCTTATTATACCCGCAGTTTACGTGACAATTCTTATCTCTGCCGAAAGAGGGACGCTGTAACCGTTCTCGCAACTGACACGGCGACTCCAGTGTATATAAGTATCGAGAGATTCGTCGCGAGACCAGAGTATATCTGCGAATCCGTTAAATGACGCGGATATCTCTTGTCTATCATCTGCGAATCTATTTAAAGACGCGGATTTCTCTCGCCTATCATTGATTTTTCAACGATAGAATTTTTTTGCAGAATGCTATTTTCTAATAGCTGCTGCATTTTTAAATTATTATAATTTATAAATAATAAATTATTTATTATTTACATGAATTATTAAAAATAAATAATTAAACAAATAAATATATTAAACAAAAAAATTATAAACATTAATTTTTTATTATTATTATTTAATTAAAAAAATTTATTTAAAAAAATTTATTTAAAAAAATTTTTTCTCTTGGTTGCCAATATTCGGCCAATATTGGACCAATATTAACAACCGATGCTTGGCGAACCCGTTACATCCCAAGCATCAGCCCAAATTGGTCCAATATTGGGAGCCTTTATTGGACCGATGATCGGTCTCTTGGCTCCCAATATTGGACCGATATTGGACCGGTGAGAAATTTCTCACTGGGTACTTTTAAACGATTCAACATATTCATTAAGTTTAAATTCATTCAATAAATATTCGAGTTTTTTTCATATTTTTATTTATTGAATTATATATTTTATACTTAAATCAGCACTTATCACAAATATTGAAGTTGACAGGTTAAAAAAACAACAGCGCAACTGTCAAACGGGAAAAATGTTGAACAATATAATATTATCAATATTGTTCCTTTTCCTTTCTTCAAATATTCTAAATTAAAAACGGAAAATCTTATCTGAAGAGGAATATATTAAAGGAATCCTTTTGTCACTATTCTATTAAAACAAAAAATAAAAATATTCTACATTAAAGTTGAATATTCTTGTTTTGAGAGGAAATACTGAGAGGATATTAAAAGAGGATTTTTCCTCTAACTATGAGATTACTTTTTTTAGAAAGTTTATAAACTAAACATTATATTAAGTAATTATTCTACGTATGTAATAAAAATTATAAGAAATAACATTTTTATTAAATTAAAATTACATATAAAATAACACTGAAAAAACTATATTCTAAATTCCACGTCAACACAGACAGAGCTCCAAACAAAAATATTGCTTTAATGGATTTAAACGTTCTAGGGCTTAAAAAAATTCTAAATTCATGTACTTTAAGACGCGGATGCACACAAAAAAAATATGGTAAATTTGACTACTTTTTTACTATTTCCTGTAGTTCCTATAGGCGCCCGTAACATTATTTAGTAAAATAAACTATGACAGAATAGTTAGTCTAACTGTAAAATGTAGTAATAAATACCATTTTTACAGTAAATTTAACTACTAAAACAGTTATCTTAACTATTTGTTGTTAGTCATACTAACTGCTTCATTTAGTTGCAGTAACTAAATTTTCATAGTTCCTATAGGCGCCCGTAACAAATTGTAGTTGTAACAACTGTAAAAAATAGTTAAATTAACTATTTAAAGTAGTAAAATGAAATTATTTATTTGTTTTTTATTATTATTGAGGTCCATTTTTTTATATTTTCTCTTACTTATTTTTGTTCATATATAATTTATATATTAAATTCTTATACACCTAACAGAGAAAAATCCCCAAACGTCGGGGATTGAACGCACGACCCTAACATTCGCAAACCGATAACCTAACCACCTAACCACGCTCGCACGCTACGATGACTGGCATTGTACTTGAGGACGTTCTTCTTGGATTCAGTCATAATAACTACTCCGTTTAGTTGCAGTAACTAATTTTTTAAGCTAAAGGACTTAGTTGAAATGTAGCCAGCATATGATTTTAAATGACTCAACGATAGTGCAGTACTTAAAAGTACTGTTGAAAATAGTTATTTTCAGAATTTCTGTAGTAAAATTATCCACTTTTTACTAGTTATAAAAAAATTAAACTGACTATTTTCATATAGTAAAAATAACATAAAAATTGTTACTTTTATGACTTTTGTAGTTATAAAAATAAATGTTTCTTACCACCATAGAGATAAATTATTAAAAGCAAGTAAGAATTGGTTCTTTTAACTACATTAAACACAAAAATAATAAATTCCAGTGGTTGTTTTTACTCTTTGGAACAGTAAATTTTAATTTATTTTGCAAATAGCAAGAAATGGATATTTCTACTACAGAAATTCCGAAAATAACTATTTTTAACAGTACTTTTAACTACTGCACTATTGTTGAGTTATTCACAATCATAACGTGTAGTAGTAATTTTAACTACATAAAACCACCTATTCAATTTTAGTTCCACTAACTATGGAAGTTTAGTTAAAATGCTGCTGAATATGGTAGTTTTAACTATATTTTTTTAACTGCACATATGTGGATGTTTTCACCACTCACGTTTTTTCTCTGTAGAAAAAAATGATCTTTTCAACTGCATAAATAGTAAAAATAACTATTTTCAACAATTCATTTTACTATGTATATGAAAACAGTAAATTTCTTTCTTTCTCTGCAACTAGTAAGAAATAGTTGTTTTAACTACAAAAATCATAAAAGTAACAACTTTTAGAGGTTGTATTTACTATATAAAAACAGTAAGTCTCATTTTGTTTGCAACTAATACAAAATAGTTATTTTTGCTACCACAATAGTAAAGTTAACTATTTTTAACAATAGTTTTTACTACTACACTATAGTTGAGCCATTTACAAGCATCTGTTAGTTATTTCAACTACGTAAACTAGTTATTTTAACTACATAAAACCAACTACTTCATTTTGGTTCCACTAACTGAGGAAGTGTAGTTAAAATGCTGCTGGATATGGTAGTTTTAACTACTTTTTTTCTAACTACACAAATGTGGTTGTTTTTACCATTCGCATTTTTTTCTGTGTACTTTCTGATATATTAATAAAGTTTAACTAAATTTTTTTTTTGATTTTTAATTTTCCAAAAAAACGTTTTTTGCCCATAACTTTAAAAAAATGTTAAGACACCTATAAATGTTTTTTCATAATTTTGTAGAGTTTTTTTAGACGCATCTTTTGAGCCCTAATTTAAAATTTTTCGTCCATATTAACCGGAGTTACTAAACTTTTATAAATCAAAAATTTTGGAAAATAAGACTTTTTTGAAAATTTTGTTGAAAAACATTGAAGTAACTTTAAAATTATCGTTATCAACTTGTAGAGCATTAAAAAACGCTTCGATTGACCTATTTTTGAATCTAATTCGATAATAAATTTCTAAATTATTGGTATTTTAAAATCCAAAAATTGTGAAAAATGACATTTTCTCAACTTTTTTGTTTGAAAATTTTTGTTTAACTATTAAATTATTGTAACTATCTTGTGGGGTATTTAAAAATAAATTGATTGACCCAAAATTCAATCACTTTTACCATATTTATAAAAAGTTATTTGTATATTTCTATTATTTTTATCTCTATGAGGAAGTAAAGTGTTCATGAAATGAGCACCAAAATTATACAAAAAAATATACAACTTGGCAGCGGTTTTATTTATTTGTTTTTTATTATTATTGAGGTCCATTTTTTATGTTTTCTCTTACATATTTTTGTTCATGTATAATTTATATATTAAATTCTCATACACCTAACACACTGAAAAAAATATATGAGACATTTTCAACTACTTCCCCTTAGTAGAGTAAAAAGTAATAAAACGAACTACTTTTTTAGTTAGTCTGGCTACTTTTGATACTTATTTTAACTGTTTTATGTTGTTAAAAATTATTAATTAAATTAATGTAATTTTATAGTTAACTTTGTAACTGCAGGTATGTTACAGAAATGACTACAGAAAGTAGTAGATTCTACTACTTAAAGTAGTTCGATAGACTAATTTTGTAGTAGTTTTTACTTCTTCTAGGAGTTGAATTATTTTCCATGTAATTTATGTTATAGGTTTTTATAGAAGATTATCAACTGTGAAAAGTTGTAAATGCAACTACTTTAAGTAGTAAAATTAACTACAGTTATCAGTTGAACTGTGTCAGGAATGCCTTTAAGTATTAAGCAACTCATCGAAGCGGGCGAGCGTGGTTAGGTGGTTAGGTTATCGGTTTACGAATGTTAGGGTCGAGCGTTCAACTCCCGACGTTTAGAGATTTTTCTCCGTTAGGTATATAGACATAAAATAAATAAGGTATAGGTAAACAAAAGTGGGTAGGGGGAAATATAAAAAAATACAACTCGATAATATTTATAATAAATTATAAATAATTTTATTTTACCATTTTCAGTAGTTGTCTTTATTACTGAGTTATCTTAGTAACTTTAACTACATATCAGCAGTTAATTCTACTGCAAAACTGTCATTGGTTCCTATTTAACTAAGAAAAGTAGTTAATGCAACTGTATTATCACTTCATTCAACTACATATCTGATAATTAATGTAAGTTCAAAATTATCTTTGGGGACTTATTGAACTAAGGAAAGTAGTTAAAAGTAGTCAAATCTACTAAGAATTTTTTTCAGTGCAGAGAAAAATCCCCAAACGCCGGGGATTGAACGCACGACCCTAAAATTCGCAAACCGATAACCTAACCACGCTCGCACGCTACGATGACTGGCATTGTACTTGAGGACATTCTTCTTAGATTCAGTCATAATAACTACACCATTTAGTTGCAGTAACTAATTTTTTAAGCTCAAGGAATTAGTTGAAATGTAGCCACCATATGATTTTAAATGACTCAACGATAGTGCAGTAGTTAAAAGTACTGTTAAAAAAAAGTTATTTTAAGAATTTCTGTAGTAAAATTATCCACTTTTTACTAGTTATAAAAAGATTAAACTTACTATTTTCATATAGTAAAAATAACATAAAAATTGTTTCACTTATGACTTTTGTAGTTATAAAAATAAATGTTTCTTACCACCATACTGATAAATTATTAAAAGCTAGTAAGAATTGGTTCTTTCAACTACATTAAACATAAAAATAACAAATTCCAGCGGTTGTTTTTACTCTTTGGAACAGTAAGTTTTAATTTATTTTGCAAATAGCAAGAAATGGATATTTCTACTACAGAAATTCCGAAAATAACTATTTTTAACAGTACTTTTAACTACTGCACTATTGTTAAGTTATTCACAATCATAACGTGTAGTAGTAATTTTAACTACATAAAACCACCTATTCAATTTTAGTTCCACTAACTATGGAAGTTTAGTTAAAATGCTGCTGAATATGGTAGTTTTAACTATATTTTTTTAACTGCACATATGTGGATGTTTTCACCACTCACGTTTTTTCTCTGTAGAAAAAAATGATCTTTTCAACTGCATAAATAGTAAAAATAACTATTTTCAACAATTCATTTTACTATGTATATGAAAACAGTAAATTTCTTTCTTTCTCTGCAACTAGTAAGAAATAGTTGTTTTAACTACAAAAATCATAAAAGTAACAACTTTTAGAGGTTGTATTTACTATATAAAAACAGTAAGTCTCATTTTGTTTGCAACTAATACAAAATAGTTATTTTTGCTACCACAATAGTAAAGTTAACTATTTTTAACAATAGTTTTTACTACTACACTATAGTTGAGCCATTTACAAGCATCTGTTAGTTATTTCAACTGCGTAAACTAGTTATTTTAACTAAATAAAACCAACTACTTCATTTTGGTTCCACTAACTGAGTAAGTGTAGTTAAAATGCTGCTGAATATGGTAGTTTTAACTACTTTTTTTCTAACTACACAAATGTGGTTGTTTTTACCATTCGCATTTTTTTCTGTGTGGGCGTTTTTGAAAAATTTCATTTCCGATGCCAATAGAGCTGTCGAAAGGTCCTAAAATCTCAAAATACTTTTATTCTGTAACTCATTCTTTAACAGTTTTTAGGGGCCCCGATTATAAATCTAAAATTTTTTTTAAAGAATCCAAAATGGTGGTTCCAATATGTCGGAAAAAATTCAAATTTGATCCGATTCCCTTAAAACGTGTTACTCGGGGGTTTTTAGCATATCTGATTACGAATCTGAAGTCACTTTTAAGAAATTCTAGCTTCATACTGTTCTATAATGTAAACAATTTGTTATTATTACAAGCTTTAAGTGAATTGTATCAAATTTAAAATTTTTTTAAGTCATATTGCATCCGCAATTTTGAATTTTTAAAAAGTGACTTCAGATTCGTAATCAGCGACCCTAAAAACCCCCGAGTAAAAAACGCCCATCGGCATCTTAAAGTACCCAGTAAAAAACAAGTATTCAGAATAGAGAAAAAGTATTGGTCGAGACGTTCGGTGAATGCGTTTTCGCGACAAAACCGTATTAGTGGGTTACGGTACCTAAATACATTTTGCTCACCATGAATACTTTTTTTTAAACTTTCGATTTAAAGATTCCTAAGCAAAGTTGAGAATATTTATAAAGAGCGTTAGTGACCTGAAGTATAAAAATGACTATTGCGAGAAGGAAATACGAAATTTTGAGAAAAAATAAAAAATTATATGTGACAAACAGATTGTCAAATGTTGATCAATTACCATTTGCTTTTCTGTGCCTACAGCGTATGGTGATTAAAAGGGACTTTGACGTTATCGACGGAACTTACTGTTTTACATACATTTACTTGGATTTCTCAAGTTTCTGTCGGTATCGTCAATGTTCCTTTTCATCATCATACGTTGTAGGTTTGTCACATTTAATTTTTTATTTTTTCTCAAAATTTCGTATTTCCTTCTCGCAATAGTCATTTTTATACTTCAGGTCACTTACGCTCTTTATAAATATTCTCAACTTTACTTAGGAATCTTTAAATCGAAAGTTAAAAAAAAGTATTCACGGTAAGCAAAATGTATTCACCGTAACCCACCAATACGGTTTTGTCGCGAAAACGCATTCACCGAACGTCTCCACCAATAATTTTTCTCTATTCTGTATACTATTTTTTTACTGGATAGATAAATGTAGAAATATTTTAAGCCCTACACGGAGAGAAATGTGTTACGAATAACGCTAGAGACATTTTGGTTCGCTTTTCGCATAGACGTCTGTACCTAATTTTGCAAAGGCCGGTGCTAACTTTGCACAGCTTTTTTTCACTTGTGCCACAGTTGCTCAAATCCATGAAAAATCAGCATAGATTTCTTGCAACTTACGCATGGTGGTGTGTATGCGCTTTTAGTACGGCCTGCTCATGCGCTAAGAGCAACAGATTTCTCTCCGTGTAGAACGTTTAAATCCATCAAAGCAATTTTTGTTTGGAGCTCTGTCCGTGTTGACGTGGAATGTCCTATATACTAAAATAGGTGCCAAGGATATTCCCCACTTAAATTAAGTGGGAAACATTCTGACAATAAGATAATATTCTAATTGTAAGAATATTTCACACTTAACTGAAGTGGGGAATATCCTTGTCACCTATTTTAATATATATTCCTAAATTTAGAATACATATAGTTTTTTCAGTGAATAATTCGAGGATTTAAATTTCGGTTATTTAAAAAATATGAAAAGCATTATAATTATTTCAAATACACAAAGAAACTTTTTCTTCTAATATTAAATATATATGGTTATATTTATTCGAACAGTTCTTTACAATGTGGGGATTATCAGTGCATTGTGCTAATTAATTTCAACATTAATTCGAAAATATGATAAGTTCGTTATATATTAAGCAACCTTCGGTGTACAAAAATTACTATCTGCATTAGAAAAAGTCTTATTTTTCTTTAGAAAAGAATAAGATGCCAGTTTTTGTTTGTGAAATAATTCAGTAATTCTAACCTTTTTTCCACATATAGGGTAAGTCCGGCAGGGGAGATGGCCAGTTCAAATATTTTACAGAATTTGTTAATAAATATCACTTATTATGGGTAATTCTTCAACCTTTTGGGACTACTAATAAAAGTAAACAACAAATTGTTAAAAAATAATTAAAATGTAAGCGTAATCCTTCTACATTTTTTTTGCATGGGTCCAAAATAATTTGAGAATTTTACATTTCTTATTGCTATATCGTTATTTTTTAACGGATTATTTAATTTGAAGTTTTATTGAGTAGTGCATAAAATGTTTCGTGGTTTCGTGGCCTAAAATGACAAAAAAATAAATGAATAATAATTTATTTAGACATTTTTTTGTACTTAAGATTAAAATTTTTTTTTATCATCATAGTAACGGTTGCCATGGCATCGGTTGTAATGGCAACCATTACTATATCAACGGTGGCAACAGCAACGGTTGTTATGTCAACCATTAACATAGCAACGGTTGTTATTGCAACCATTAACATAGCAACGGTTACCATGGCAACGGTTGTTATATTGTCTTAAGACTTATAAGACTTAAGACTTAAGCATTAAGACTTAAGACTTAAGATCTTACACGGAAAAAAAAGTACGTGAATCCTTCCTTGAAAGTGCTTGACTTTTGGATAGGACACAAAATACAAGGCTGTTCTATATACTTTTTATTAGAAAATATAAGAAAGTCCTAGAATTATTCTAGTACTAGTATATACTAGTACTAGAATAATTCACTGTTGCCCATATGGGCAACAGTGTTTTTTAAATTTTAACGAAAAGTCATTTGTTCAGTTTTATAAAGTACGTGAAAGATTAGTTGACTGCGCTTGAAAATTCTGTAGAGCATGCGCAGTGTGCGTTGCGCGTTTCTACCCAAGGTAAATGCCAGCTGATCGTCTGTTTCCGTTTGTGTTAATTTCAGATGTGAATATACTATTATTTTATGAAAAACAAATAGTGTTAATATATATTTGTCTTCAAGAATTGACTTTCAAAAAAATATTTTTTGTTTTGTGTTTCTCACAAAACAGAATGTTATATAAGTCTCAGTTTTCAGTGAAATAGCATGTCTCAGAAGTCGTGAAAAATTTCACCATGTGGTATATAAGAACAATTCGATACGTACTTTTAAGTGTTAAGTGTGTGTTTATATTTAAGTTATACGCGAATATATGTGTGTCCCAGTAAAAAAAGAAGTATTGAGTCAAACGTCCCAATTCGGTTTTTACTTGAATCCGTATTGGCTCAGAGCTTCACTCAATTCCTAAACGCTCCACTCAATACTTCTTTTTTTACTGGGGTGTTATAGGTTAGTTCATAAGTGTTGATGAACGTCGAAAAGTGATACAATAATTGTTCTTTGTTTGTGTGATTAATTATCAAAATATGTGAATGAATGAGTGAATTTCAGAAAAACTCTGTGAACAAGTGGAAATTATTTTTTTTATTTTACAGTTTTTTTGAAAGTCAATGAAATTCTCAAGCAAGGTACTAGAAATTTTCATTGACTCCTTTTGAAACTCTCATGCAAAAGTACTAGACTGTTTTTAGTATTTTGTGTCGTATCCAAAAGTCAAGTACCGAGTCAATGAAAAATTCACGTACTTTTTTTTCCGTGTATACCGAAGTTAAGTCTTAAGTCGTAGGACTTAAGTCCTTCTTATACCAAAGTCTCGCTATGACTTATAAGACTTATTACATAAGACTTAAGACGTAAAAACTACGGACGGACACCGAAGTCTCGCTATAAGGGTTTTGGCCCTTGGCCACGAAACCCTAAAAATGAATGGAAAAATTATTTTATTTATTTAATATTTTAATGTTTACTTTTAAACAGGCGTATTATGGTCACTTTATCTACCCGTACAGGCGCGTCCCAGTAAAAAGGATTTTTTGATATAGCATTTTGGACAATTGAGCAAGCCTTCTGCTCAATTGTCCAAACGGCATTTGGACAATTGGACTGGTTGCACTATATTATCCAATGCATTGGGTCCAATCATCCCAAATGTTTTTCGTGGCTAAAAAAATGCTGAATTAAGAAAAAAAGTACTGAAATGTTACAGAAACTTTAGAGAATTCTTAATTCCAGACAAATACAGAAAAATCAGTCATAAAAATACCTTGAGTGAGGAAAAAGAACTAGATTTCTAAAATATCACTTTCTAACTGACAGTGCAATGCTGTACTTGGAATTTAGTTGGCAAAGAAGTGAGGATTCTGATAAAGAGAAACACTTCATTATCCACTCTCGATACTCCTCATGTGGTAATATATGTATAATTGTAGATTTTTAATAATAGTGTATTGACAATAATATTTTATTTTGCTGAATTATCTCTTTTTTAAAATGAGACACCGAAATGTACAATATATTACCACATGAGGAGTATTGAGAGTTGATAATGAAGTGTTTCTCTTTATCAGAATCCTTACTTCTTGCCAACTAAATTCCAAGTACAGCATTGCACTGTCAGTTAGAAAGTGATATTTTAGAAATCTTGTTCTTTTTCCTCACTCAAGGTATTTTTATGACTGATTTTTCTGTATTTGTCTGGAATTAAGAATTCTCTAAAGTTTCTGTAACATTTCAGTACTTTTTTTCTTAATTCAGCAGTTTTTTAGCCACGAAAAACATTTGGGATGATTGGACCCAATGCATAGGATAATAGAGCAACCAGTCCAATTGTCCAAATGCCGTTTGGACAATTGAGCAGACGGCTTGCTCAATTGTCCAAAATGCTATATCAAAAAATCCTTTATTACTGGGGTACTTAGTTCCCCCTTATAACCCAGCAGTCAATAAAGTAACCATTATAGGGGAGAGTGGGGCAAAATGGGGTACCTTTTTGAAATTGGCTGTTTACAGAGAACCAAACGAATAAATCGATTCAGCTACACGGAGAGAAAAAACAAGGCTTTTCCCCATGAAAAAATATGCATTTAACGCGTGAAAATTATCACAGTAAAAATGCAGGTCGCTCACGGGTTTTCCCGGTGAGATTCTAGGGCTAAGGCGTGGTCTAACCGCTAAACGCATGAAATTCATCGGGAAATCCGGTGAAACTGCTACCTAAAAAGGCATGAATTGAAGTCACGGGGAAAAGCCTTGTTTTTTCTCTCCGTATAAACTTCAGAATTCTTCTTTGTACACTTAGCTTTGAGGAAATTATGATAATAGCGGAGAAAAAAATTTTTGAAAGAACTTATATCGTATTTTCTGAGAAAGTGCTAAAATCCCATTTTGCCCCACCCGTGGGGCAAAATGGGGTGGCATCAAATAACTATACAAAACATTGAATATTTTTTCAAAATTCATTAAATTCTTGTTGTATGAGATTATAAATACAAACACAAAGTAGGATTCTTCATTATTATGAAAAAACAAGTAATATTTATTAGAATTTAACAAAAAATCATGGATATTGCAAAATGTCGATATATCGATAATGAAACATCGATAGTATAAATGCCTCGAAACAAAAATATCGATTCTTTTGCAGGAAACCTTTAAATACCCAGTAAAAAAAGAAGTATTGAGTGAAGCGTTTAGGAATTGAGTGAAGCTCTGAGCCAATACGGATTCGAGTAAAAACTGTATTGGGACGTTTGACTCAATCTTTTTTTCATCCGCCGAATACGGTCTTATTTTAGCATTAAAATTAAAATCACATGAGCAGAGTACACATTATAAATTGAAAGCACAATTGTCCTGGAATGTAAAAATGCCGATTTAGATAAGAAACTGTGAATATTTTTTATTTTTTGTTAAAAATTATTAAAAGCAAGGTTTGACAAGCGCAACTGAATTTACCATGTGAATAAATAAAGTGGTAAGTTTAAATGGACGAAATGGACTAAAAGAAATCTACTTTTACCGACAGAAAGCCTAAAGAATTGTGGTAAATTCAACAAAACAATGAAATTTCATTGTTTTCTAGGAACTTTCTGTCGGTAACAGAAGATTTCTTTTAGTCCATTTAAACTTGCCACTTCATTTATTCACATGGTAAAATCAGTCGCGCTTGTCAAAATTTGCTTTTAACCAATTTTTAACAAAAAATAAAAAATATTCACAGTTTCTTATCTAAATCGGCATTTTTACATTCCAGGACAATTGTGCTTTTAATTTATAATGTGTACTCTGCTCATGTGATTTTAATTTTAATGCTAAAATAAGACCGTATTCGGCGGATGAAAAAAAGATTGAGTCAAACGTCCCAATACGGTTTTTACTCGAATCCGTATTGGCTCAGAGCTTCACTCAATTCCTAAACGCTCCACTCAATACTTCTTTTTTTACTGGGTATGCATAATATAATGTTTTTAAATAGTTTTAATGAAACGGCGTAGCTTCCGGCATGCCCCACACTTAGGTACCCCATTCTGCCCCACACTGTTTATTAAAACAAAATGCAATGTTTACAAGTTATTGTAAACAATTAAACAATCAATTCTATTAGAAATTAGTCTAGAATAAGTACTGAAAAAGATCCAACACTTGCCAAACTAAATGCATTATCCCAAAAAGTTTGATAAGCACTTTGATTTTGAAAAAAATTCATATTTTTTTGCCTAAAACTTAAAAGTTGTATAACTTTCAAAAAAAAATTTTCTTTGGAATGTCTTCATAATAAATAACAGTTTCTTATCAACATGAATGATATATGTCGAGGATAAAAAAATTAAAAGTACCTACACAGAAAAAAACTGAACTCAAAATGAGTCGGAAAAGTGACTCATTATGAGCTGCAACAAAAATGAGTAGGGCAGATGGCGCCACGTTCTATGTCGTTTAACATGGACTCATTTTGAGTTGCAACAAAAATGAGTCCAAGTTTTTTCTGTGTATCATGGAAAAACAGAGGTACCCCATTTGACCCGCCTACCCCATTTTGCCCCACTCTCCCCTAGCCCTAGGGAGATAAAGGGTATATTATTGACCGCTCCCAGGTCAATAAAGTACCCTTTATCTCCCTAGGGCAATAATGGTTACTTTATTGACCAGCTGGGTTATATGGGAGAACTTACCATGCACCGATACAGGTAGCATAGAGTAATCATAATACGCCTTTGTTGTATAAAGCAAAGTATGGAACAAGGGACTTAAGAAATATTAAAGAAAAACAAATTAAAAATGCTTGAAAACAAAATAATTCATCTAATTGACACCAGAGATGGAGATATATTTGTAGGTTGAGTCGAAAGTTACAATCAGACGAGATTGATTGAAGATTGGATTTTAAATATTTTTTGGCTACATGAAAACTGTATTGAATCCCATAATAAATGTTCAAAATGTGACCAGAATAAAAGAAAAGTAATTTGAATGATTAAAAATTAAGTTTAAGCTGATAGTAAAAAGTTATAAGCATTGGCCATCTATCCCTTACATTCTGTGAGAGATGACCAAATGCGCTTTTTACAAAATGTAAATTTTTAGATTGTTCCAATGAAAATATTTTATTTTTCGTTACTTTAAAGTTAAGAGTTCAATGTTTAATTATCAATAAAAGTTTAGACATAAATCGCTTTTTTATAATTTTTACAGTACTTTAAAAAAACTATGGCCATCTCCCCCGGACTTACACTGAGAGAAATTCCTGGTTCATACAACCAAATTTGCGTGGTGAAAAACGTCTTTGACTACGATTCAAGTTGTTCGAACATGACTGAACATAGTTGTCTTGACGATAAAACCTGGTTAATATAAATTTAATTCCTGGTTATAGTAACCAGGATCATGGTTGACACTGAAATTGTGGATGGGAACACAGTAAAACGTGAGGTGTTAAAATAATACCAGAATGGATTAAAATAATCTGAAACAGTTTAATCCCTCTAGGATTAAATTAACACCAGAAAGGATTAAAATAATCTATTTGGGTGTTATTTTTAACTATGAATGAAATTTTACTTTAAATAAAACACTAGAGTCAACGATTTGTAAAAATTCAACGAATTTAGCTTCTCCAGGAAGAATAGTAATTTAGTAAGTTAGTTACTAACTTAGTTAATAACTTACTGACTAACTTCGCAACATAGTTACTAAATTCAATTGTGTTCAAAAATATAAAAAAATTCTCGTCAAAATTTCAATTCTCTTTATAAATAATAAAATTCTTCTCTGATATTCAATTATTTTACAAAATTTTGATCAAATTCTTTTCAAAATTTCAATTATTTCAAAAGTTTTTAATATCTACTATTTCAATAAAATTTTCCAAAAGAATTCCATTATTAAAAAAAATTTGAATAAAATTCTACGCAAACATTCAATTATTTTCATAAATAATAAAATTTTTTACAGGAATTCAAATATTTACAATTATTTTTTAAAATTTCTTCGCAATAATCCAATTATTAATTTCACAAATAATAACTTTTTTACAGGGATTAAATTATTTTTATAAATAATAAAATTCTTTTAGGAACTCAATTATTTTCATAAATAATAAAACTCATTGCATAATTTCAATTATTTTCATAAATAATAAAACTCATTGCATAATTTCAATTATTTTTAATGCAATTTTAATCGAATTCCTCGAAAAATGTTATTATTCTTAAAAATTTTATTAAAATTCGTCCAAACCCACAAAGCACAGACATTTTCTGCAAGTTTTCTGCAAGTTTTCCATGCAAATTTCGCAAGTTTGCATTGCAAGTTTGCAGCAAACTTGCATAAATATAAAAATATCACCCACTTGGCAAGTTTGCACTGCAAGTTTGCAGCAAACTTGCGCCAAATATCAAACGTATTTTGCAGGAAGTTAACGGTATGTTAACCATGTTAAATTCGAAACTTAACGCGGTTAACTTCCCGTTAACTTCCCAGAACCTCTAAATGTCCTCCGATTGTTATTTTCCGGTGTTAACTTTCTTGACGTTCGCCCCGTAAATTTCCTGAGAAATTATGAAGGAAAATTTATACAATTTTAACGTGTAAGTGTACAAAAAAATTATTTTGTAGTTTTCTCTAAACTTATATTTGTAAAGAACCCTAAAGAATTATAAGGAAATTTTCTCTAAAATAAATGTTAACTAACATAGTTTATACTTATATTTAAAAAATATGAAAAAATTTATTTCTTGAGTTTCGAATCTCATATTTAACCTCACCATTTTTCAAGAACCTAACAAATACGAAAATATGTTTGAAAATAAATTTGGGGGTACCGGGGATCGAACACGGGTTCGACGGACGCAAACGCAATAACCTAACCAACTGAGCTAAACTACCAATCGTTAAGAGAAAAAAAAATCTTGCCCTTAACCTACAAGTACTTTTATTGGTTTAAAAAAGGCGGGTAAATTCAAATTGCTTTTTCATTTCGAATAATGCATTTACTTTAAATTTTATGAACTTTTTTTATTTTTATGTTTGTGTATATGTTTGTATACATTAATTTTAATCTCTCAAGATTAATGCATAAGATAAAACATATTTTTAACAATTTTTGTTAATTAATCATACAATGAAATATTGATCAAAAATAATTATCAACTTGGATGTAAAATATTTTTTATTATCATTTTTTCCAAATTTTGAGGAAGAATTAAGTATTCAAAAATTCAATTATATTTCAAAATAATTTTTAAAAGAATAATCAATTACTTTCTAAAATTTTAACTGAATGCTGTTTTTATCAGTTCCTATCAAAATTAAATCAATTCTTGAAAATATAAAGTTAAAGTATAAAAATATATAAAGTTTTATTTTAAACAATTATTAATTATACATTATTTTTCTTTAGAAATCTTTAAAGTTTTAAATAATTTTATTCAAAAATTCTAAATAAATAATTAAATTTTGAAGGAATTACATTTGCAATTTTTATAAAATTTTCAAGAAATTTTTCATTGTAATTATTTTAAATTCTAATTCCTGTGTAAAAGTAAATAAGAATAAGTTTTTAAATTTTTGTTTAGCAGAAAGTATTGAAATTTTGAATAATTTAATTTAGAAATTCGGAAAAAAATTGTTTCTTGAAAAAATTAAATAAAATTTTTTTTAAAAATAATTGTATTTCTGAAAATTACTGCAATTGAAACAATTGAAAGTTTTGTAAAATTTTCTATTTTAATTACTTAATTAATTTAATTAAATACTTAATTCTTCCTCAAAATTTGGAAAAAATGATAATAAAAAATCTTTTACATTCAAGTTGATAATTATTTTTGATCAATATTTCATTGTATGATTAATTAACAAAAATTGTTAAAAATATGTTTTATCTTATGCATTAATCTTGAGAGATTAAAATTAATGTATACAAACATATACACAAACATAAAAATAAAAAAAGTTCATAAAATTTAAAGTAAATAACGACATGGAAACTCACATTGAGACGCCTATTCAAACCTTGACAAGTTCACCACCTGGAACAGCAACTTCTTTGGAAAAAGAAACATTTGACAATCATGACGAAAGTTCAAGTATGGAACTGGATACTGACGACACAGAGCAGATCAGAACAAATGACAAGGATAAAAATAAATCCAAAAAAGAGGCACATTTATTTACAAAAAACGATAACGCAACATCAATATACCCCACAAATGAGGCAGAACAAATAATCAACAATAATACAACACCTCCAACTCAAACAGAAGAGCGATTTATGACGGAAACGACAGAGGGACAAACATCCGAAAACCAGAAAGGAAAAAAAAGGAAAAATAAAAACAACACCATCGAGGCAAAGACGTCTTTCTCATAAAAACTTCGGGGGATAGTGATCCCTACGAACTATTGTCAGTGTCAAGAATGTTGAATCATTTAGTAAAATGGGAAAAAATAAATAACAACAAACCCATCCAATGTTTTAACTGCCAAAGAATAGGCCATACTTCCTCATACTGTAATAGATCATACAGGTGCGTAAAATGTAATGAGGGACATGGACCTGGTCAATGTAAGGTAAAAAATCAAGAAGGTGACATATCACCGGATAGGTTGTTTTGCATAAATTGCAACAGTCTGGGTCATCCAGCCTCGTACAGAGGATGTCCCAAAATATTAGAAAATCAAAAAAATCATGCAGAAAAAATAAATAAAGCAATGTAAATTAGAGAAAATAAAATAAAATATTACGAAAAACTTGTAAACCCGACTATATCTTATTCACAGATAACAAGAAACGAAAATGTAAACAGACAAGAACAAAGCGCAGAAAATATTATAAACACACATAACACACAGACTCAATTAAAAATACATTGTAACGACTCAAAAATAAATAATATCCAAAATCAAAACGATATAGATAATAACGAAATAAATAAAAAAAAAAAAAATAACGAACAAAAAAATTCAATATTGATATCTCATGCAAGTAATGTAGAAACAAGAAACAACAATAACTATGTAACAAAAAAGCGACAACAATGGAACGTAGAAACAATAAAAGAAGTAATCATGCAAGATGGCGAAACTGAAAGACTAGGTGAGAATCAGGGATTGAGGGAACAAATGGATGGACTGGAAAATATATTATCCGGTTTCATGACACAAATTAAAACGTTATTAAACACACAATTACATGAAGTCAAGCAGGCGGTATCACAAAACACGCAAAGAATAGATTTAATAGTCAAACAGTTAAATGAAAATAATGGATTATCACAATAGTATTGATAATAATAATAATACAAAATCAATTAAAATTAATAAACTCAAAATTCTCACTATAAATGTAAACTCTATCGTATCAAATGTCAGAAGGTACAATCTTATTCATTTTATAAACAAACATAAAATTGATATTGCAATGATAAACGAAACAAAATTAAAACAAAATCATAAAATCAAATTTAATAAATATGATATAATTAGAACAGATAGACAAACAGGAAAAGGAGGAGGCACAGCAATAGTGATCATCAGTTTGATTCCTTATAAACAAATACAATTAAATTGCCAAAACAAAATAAAAAACCTCGAAATCACAATCTTAAAAATAAAAACAAATGCTACAAAAAATCTATACTTAATAAGTGCTTATGCACCAGGAGATAACAGATCCAGCTTCTCGCAAGAATTAAATCTTATTTTCGAGGAACTCGATTTGTTTAACCCCAAAAATTATTATGTATTAGCCGGTGACCTCAACGCGAGACACCAATATTGGAATGATTCAAAAATAAATACTAGAGGTAGTAACTTATACAATTGGTTTGTGGAAAATCAGATTGATTACAGAATCACTATTGCTGGACCAATAGCACCCACCTTTCAATCAAGTGGCTCATATTTGGATATAATAATAAAAGACGCAAGAATAGACATAATAAATAATATAAATAACAAAATACCCACACTAGAATTTGATAGTGATCATAACGCACTATACTCAATAATTAAAATAAGCAACTCAGACGGTTTCATATTTACACCAAAACAGAAACCATCACATTATAATTTCAATAGAACAAATTGGAAAAAATTTATAAAAGAATTAAATACACATAACATCAAGATTCCCAAGAATATAAATTTGTCTAATGAAGAGATAGATAAATATATAAACGACCTCTCAAAAATAATTTCTAAAGAACTACACAAAACAACACCAAAATATGTAAAACACGACTCAATAAAGAGATATTTAACACCTGAAATTAAAAAATTACAAAACGTGAAATCGAAACTTCTTTCTGAAATTCACAGAAGTAAAAAAAAAATATCCTAGATATCAATTACATACGTACATTAAAAAAATTATTAAAAAAAGCAAGAGAAGAACAAAACTCTCACTTTAACATCTCAGTAAATAATTATTGGAATGATCGTTTAAAAAAAATATCTCCTCATGACAACACTAACATGTTTCCCCAATTAAAAAGTATTTTTAATAACACTATAAACAAAAGTATACCTACACTACAAATACCCACAGAAAATCAAATTCAGTATCAAAATTCTAATATAAATTTTAATAATTGCACAAAAAACAATGACAATATTCTTTTGTCAAAACCTTTGGACAAAGCGAATGCATTGGCCCAATATTTAGCAAATGTAAATAATGAGATAAAAAAATCAAACAGCCCACAATTAGAAGAAATAATAAACATAAAAACAAATCAATTTTTATCATTAAATTTCGTAAATAATAAAGTAACAAAAACCCTAGTCCAATTTAATAATGAAAATAGATCATCCCAACCAAATTTCAATGAAGATACTGATTTTTTTTGTGACTACATGTTGCTTGTAACAATTATTAAAAAATTAAACAACAAACGCTCAGCTGGTGTGGACGAAATTCCAAATATAGCCATAAAAAACCTACCTCCCAAAATATTGCTTAATTTACTTATAATATTCAACAACGCATTAAATAACAGCTATTTTCCAGAAAACTGGAAAATCGCTAAAGTAATTCCGCTTCCTAAAAAGGACAAAGATCCAAATCTAATATCAAGCTATAGACCAATAAGTCTTCTCCCTAATTTAGGAAAATTGTATGAAACTATAATTAATATAAAAATAACTAAATTCGCGGAAAGTAATAAAATTGTACCTTATGAACAATTCGGCTTCAGACAAAAAAATTCCACAATACACGCAATATCAAAATTAATCACAGACGTAAGTGAAGAATTGAAAAACAAAAAATTCTTAGCCGCCTGCTTGGTAGACTTAAGTAAAGCCTTCGACTCGGTATGGCATAGAGGACTATTATTTAGGTTATTAAAAAGAAAATTTCCAACTTATTTGATTAAAATTATTTGGAGCATGATACAGGGAAGGAGAATGTTTGTAAGTCTCCCTGATGGGACATATAGCATACAACATAATTTAATTAACGGTTTACAACAGGGGACGGTAAACTCACCGATCCTCTTTAATATATTCACGTGTGATCTACTAGGCGCTTATGATTTGAATGTATCAAGTCATAGAAGGGGAATAGGATTCGCTGATGATATTATCATATACATAACTCATAAGTGCTTATTCCAATCACGGGTCGACCTGCAAGGTACACGGAGAGAAATCTGTTGCTATTATTGCTTGCAGAATCTTTACAAATTTTATTAGTCACTGCTGAATAGAATTTTAGCTTGAGGTTATAATAGTTTATATACGAAATCATCTATTTAATGTAACGGAGAGTTCGATGCAATAAAAACAAAAAGCAGCTGCTAATTTTGCACGAAATCTTTATTATAAATATAAAGAGAACGTGCTATAAAAGTATTAGATTCTTCCATGAAGTAGTATAAGGAGACCGAACGAAATACATTATAAATGGGCCAGATTTCTGTACCCGCTTAGTAGGTGAAAAATACCGAAAGGAACACTAGCGCCGCGCATGGGAAAAATGGAAAACACAGTTCATTCACAATTGATAGAATTATAACACTAAAAATAACACTATAATTATTTTACTTTATGATAATATTTAAAAAATATGAGGAACACGTGGAAACATATGACACACATGAATTAGTAAAACATAAACAAATAATATAGGTTATGTTTTGTGCATCTCATAGTCAACAATTTAACCACATGCAGCGCTGGTGTTCCTTTCGGTATTTTTACCCACTATTCAGGTACCGAAATCTGTCCCACTTTCAATTCAAAATTTGCACGGTCGTTCGGTCTCCTTATACTACTTCATGGATTCTTCTTATAAGAATCGCTCGAACTCCGACTGATTTTCAGGCGGACTTTATACAACACAATCTTACTTGCGTGTACGCACATATAACTCACACACACATATATTTCTCTGGATGGTTTCAAGGAACGGAACGCGTACAACTCGGTGACGTTTGCAACAACATAACCTAACAATTTTCACATGTTGCTTATACATTCAAACACGAATAAAAAAGCAATAATTTTTAACTAATATACTTACTATTAAATAAATATTATCTTTTTATAACAGCAACAAGTATTAAATACTACATATAATATATAATGTTTTTCAGGACAGAGAAATATCAAATATAGAGAGAGAGAGAAATATATGTGTGTGTGAGTTATATGTGCGTATACACAGGTAAGATTGTGTTGTATAAAGTCCGCCTGAAAATCAGTCGGAGTTCGAGCGATTCTTATAAGAAGAATCTAATACTTTTATAGCACGTTCTCTTTGTATTTATAATAAAGATTTCGTGCAAAATTAGCTACTGTCTCTTATGCTTATTGCATTGAAAGTATTTTTACAATAAGTATATGAATCCATGCTAAAAATATAAGAGAAACGTTAAGCAATTTAAGTAATGTGCTCTTTCGAGTAATATTAGCAGCAGATTTCTCTCCGTGTATATTTCACAATTTGGGTAACTATTTTGCAGCGTGGAAATTGGAATGCAATTACAGCAAATGTGAGACTATACTCTTTAGACCCCTGGTGGATCACATGAAAAAGAAATATAAAAAAGAGTGGAGAAATTTCAAAATAGAATCACTAGGGGAAAATCCCATACACATATCACATAAAAAAACAGTAAAATATTTAGGAGTACATATAGACGATAGACTTAAATACAATGATCAGATAACAATTACTCTCGATAAAGCAAGAAAAACATTTTTTAAACACAAGGGAATTTTCTTTTCTTCCAAACTAAGCCCTAGAGTTAAAATCATATGCTATATGTTATTGGTCAGACCGCCGGTCATCACTTACGGGTGCCAGATATGGTACGGTATATCTCCCTCCTATATGGAAAAGATAAGAGCGTTCGAGAGATACATCTCAAACCACAGAATATATGCGGATGCAAACATACCAAAAATTGACATCTTTATTTTGAAACTCATACGAGATCACATCGCTATGGCTTCAAAAAACGATGCAAATCCTTTAACTTCATTGCCATATACCTGGGGTGATGAGTATCTCAACGACCTAGTGGAAGCGGGTTACTTGCCTCCGGGGGCATTCACATATGTGACGCGATATGAAGAAAGGGACCTAAGAAGCTGAGCAATACCAACTGGCTGGTGAGAGTCATCCCCACCATATCGAAGTCTCTCTCCTTCCAAGCGTCACACACATTAGACTCTCGCATGGAAGGAGAGAGACTTCGATATAGTGGGGATGACTCTCACCAGCCGGTTGGTATTGCTCGGCTTCTTAGGTCCCTTTCTTCATATCGCGTCACAAATTTAGATAAAAAAGAAAGAGTGCAGGATCGATCGAACATTCCCATACTGTGGCATGTCTTAAGGCACGCGAGGGATAGAATCGTGATCACATCAGCAGGGGACTTGCTGCATAATCCTGAAAAGGAAATGCGATTGGGAACGGTGGTCGTGACGTCACATAAACCAATATGGCCGGCGAGATCGGTCTGTTTTAATGACAGATGTAAAGTAAACACGTGTAATTTTGATTGAAAATCAAAAAATGCAGCTTTTTTGAACAGAAATATTGGTTTTCACCAATTCGACACATTTAAGTCGAATTTTATAGAGGGTGAAAGGTTATAAAAAATGCCGGACATGTTACCTTTTGTAGAAAACTGCAAATGGAAAAATCAAAATCAACCAAAAGTTCATTGCATTCTGTTTGCAAACATCGAATATGCGTGATAATCCAATAATGTTTAAATCTTTTATTATTCCCAAAATATTCAATAAAAACTGATTTCGATTTTACAGGAACAAAAAGAAACTTTCAATGCTTTTAATCAAGATAAAACTGTCGTCAACATAACCTATAAAATTCTTGAGAGCGCATCACAAATAGTAATTCTGTAACAATTTAAAGCCTTAATTATATTTAAGCAGATTTAATACAATTTTTAATAACTTCCCTGCTTCAGTAAAAAAGAATAATCATCTTTTGTGAAATGCGACTCTTTTATGCCCAATTTATTTTCGAAATTGACCATTAATTCTCCAGCTCTTGGAAATCTTTGACCAAGTTGGACTTTAAAACATTGACCAACGAAAAAAAATATTCGCTAAATAATTTAATTATAGATAAAGCAACAATATTGCCACAAAATATTTAGAAAAAAATTTATGTTTATGTTTTGATGATATTACTTTACAATTTTACGAATACAGCACTTTCTACTGCTGCACCCAAAAACTAAGCAAAAATTATTGGTTTTCAATGTTTTGGGAGTAAATCTTACTCTGACGAAATTCGATTTAATTTCTTTAATTTATTATTTACTTTTTATGAAGTTCTTTCTATTTTAAACCCAAAATATAAAACGATTGAATATGTTATTTACATCTGTCACGTGTATTTTCCCTTAAACCAGACCGATCTCTCTAGTTCCAATTTTCACCACCAGATGGCGTATCGCAGTTTAGCCGTTCCCAATACTCCACAGCATTAAACACGGCGGACAGGGTTAACAAATACAGATCAAGGGAAAAATATTATTGGCTACATTAGAATTAGGGCTGGGAGAGAGGCGAGATGCAAGCCGCCTGCATTCGCAAACCACAAGCATAGCTTAACCCCTACTCATGCTTGGGCAAGCGATATGCGGATGACTTGGTATCTTCGCTCCTCTATTTTATTTTGTTTTATATTTTATCCTTTATTTTTATTCGTTTTATTTTATTTCATATTTGTATTTGTTTTTATTGTCGCATTGACACCTGAATTGTATTTAAAAATATATAAAAAAGAAAACAACATTCTCCTCACTCCACAGTATAGTGCTCCAAAAAACCATAATTAATTTGTCATCTTAGTCCTCATAATTATGGAAACACAATTTAAAAATAAAATTAAAAAAAAAAGGGAATAAGAAAAAAAGAAATAAATAAGGGAAAAAATGGGGGAAAAGGAAAAGACGTCGGAAAAGACCGACATGGATCCTTCTCTCTCTGTATTAAAGTGTTCTCGGGCTTTCAGTTTGGCCATCAGCAATACTATTGAATTCTAAATATAAGGAACAAAAAGAAAAGGGAAAGAAAGGAATAAGAAAAAGAAAAGGAATAATAATAAAATTGTACAGGTGAGCGTGTGTGAGCATGATTATACAGGAATTTATATGTGTAAGTATGATTGCATGATTGTATGCATAAGTATGGAACCGATTATAAGTATATATGATCACAGTATAAATAAAAGAGCTAGTCATTATTAAAATTCATAAGTAGAAAAGGATAGGGGAAAAAAATAAATAAATAAACAAATAAATAAAATTAAGGAAATTATTTTTTCGCATTTATTGACGGTCATACAATAATGACAAAAATATAAACAATCAAATAAATAGAATAAAATAAGCAAAAAAACAAAAAAACTGTACAAACGTACAATAACTAAAAAACTATAAAGAATATACAATCACTGTCTAATGTAGACAAACAAAAATCAATTCACAAAATGTAAACTAGTTTTTTAAGAGTGCATGTAGAGCAGCGCTTCCCTTTTCTAGTTATCACACTAAACAAATAACAAAGTTAACTCACAAACTATATTATATTTACCTATATTCAAAAATTTAAAAAAAAACAACAAAAAGATAAAGTTATTGTCGACGAGTTTTTTACATTGGCTATTAGCAAGCCCGTTTTCGACAACTATTGTTACTAAATTCAAAAAATTTTACATACGAATGCTTTGTTCATTTACTTCGTACTATTTATGTATTTTATGAGTCGTTAAAAATAAATGAAAAAAAAAAAGTTAGGTTATTGCGTTGGCGTCCGTCGAACCCGTGTTCGATCCCCGGTACCCCCAAATTTATTTTCAAACATATTTTCGTATTTGTTAGGTTCTTGAAAAATGGTGAGGTTAAATACGAGATACGAAACTCAAGAAATAAATTTTTTCATATTTTTTAAATATAAGTATAAACTATGTTAGTTAACATTTATTTTAGAGAAAATTTCCTTATAATTCTTTAGGGTTCTTTACGAATATAAGTTTAGAGAAAACTACAAAATAATTTTTTTGTACACTTACACGTTAAAATTGTATAAATTTTCCTTCATAATTTCTCAGGAAATTTACGGGGCGAACGTCAAGGAAGTTAACACCAAAAAATAACAATCGGAGGACATTTAGAGGTTCTGGGAAGTTAACGGGAAGTTAACCGCGTTAAGTTTCGAATTTAACATGGTTAACATACCGTTAACTTCCTGCAACCCAATGGGAAATGCCAGTGTAGTGCCGATGTTCACCACTGGCTTAGTACTCAGACGATTGTTCGGCGTAGTCTAGCCGAGCCTTGACAATTAGTGCTGGCGCAGTACAGAATTTTTGTTTCGCCAGAGCTTGGACAAGCCACGGCGGCAAGTGCTGGCTGAGTTTAGAAAAATTGTTCACAACGCTCTTTGCCAACATTGCTTTTTTGACATAAACTTGAAAAAAATTATAAAAAAAGTTTATGAATGTTTATAAATATAAATTTATTGAAAAAATTAATATTTTACTTTTCAGTTGTTCATTTTTTATTTTTATTAAATTTAATAATAACAATTTAACATAATTGTCTAATTTTGTAAATAATAAATTATTTAAACAAATTAAAATTATAAACAAAATTTAAACTTTAATCTCAATAATAATTTGGTACCTATTAAAATACTATTATACTTCTCACTATGAATAAAAAAGTATTAAAAAATTACCACGTAATTTAAGAATTACGTAAAATGTTAAATGCAATAAGTAAAGTAATTTAATTATTAAACATTTAGTTTAATTTATTTTATTTCAATTTATTATTTCTAACGTATCCCTATTTTTTTCTCATCTTTGACTCAATAATTGTATGTCTGAATGATACTGAGATATTAATACTTTACTGTACACACGTGTCGTTAGCATAGTGGTTAGAGCGTTAGTCTGTTAGTCCGTAGGTTGTAGGTTCGATTCCCCTCGTCAGAAATTTTGTTTATTTTCATAGGTTTGCGATATTTCTAGATTCCAATCGTTAGGTACTAAAATATGAAAATCTAATGCACATTTACTGTAATTGTTTATTATTTAATTTTTAAATGTTATAAACCATTTTTTTCTACTTCATTTACTATATCCATTGTAAGTCTCCATCTTTAATACAATTTCTTTAAGAAGAGAAATATTTTATGAATAATAACTGTTTATTAATATTATTTACCATTTTGTTGTTGAATTATTTATAATTATGAATTTACGACTAATTAATAACAATATGGCATTTATTGCGGCAATATTCTCAGCAAGCACTGGTCCAGTGCTGCGCCAGCGCTGTCTGGCAGCACTGACAGACAGTACTTCGGCAGCACCAGACGGCGTTATCATCCCAGTGCCATGCCAGTGCTGACTCTCAGCCTTGCCGCCAGTGCTGCCAGTGCTGGCGCAGTACTACGCCAGTTGTAAATTTCCCATTGGGAAAATACGTTTGATATTTGGCGCAAGTTTGCTGCAAACTTGCCAAGTGGGTGACATTTTTATATTTATGCAAGTTTGCTGCAAACTTGCGAAATTTGCGAGGGGGTATTTTCTAAGAAAAATGGTGTACACAGTAATCCCTATTACGCACATTACGCACATTACGGCTAATACATGACTAATACGCCTATTACGCTAGTATTACGCCAATACGTTATATTACCCGACTATTACGCTATATTACAGGAATATTACACAATATTACAGGTGTAATTCTGAGTATTTTGGATGAAAACTTAGTCAATAGATTGTGAACAAACCTCACAAAATATTTGTATAATTTTTTTTAAATTGATCTTTGACTTTATTTGATATAATGAAAAAATTTAGAATGTCGTAGTGTGTATATTTTATTATATAATAAATATTTTTGAAAGTAATGCAAGTGCTGGTATTACCGTGGTGCACAAAGCTTCATGATCGCACTGAGAAAAATGGATATTAAAACTCTTAAATATATTAGATATTAAAAATGAGATACTTAAATATATTATCTAGATTTTAACGCATAGTATATCAGATGTTTAGATTTAGGCCGCAGTCCCATGGCAGCGTTTTGCGTTGCGTTGTAATGAGAGAGAATGCAGCAAACGTATATTTGCGTCTTTTTCTCTCCCATTACGACGCAACGCAAAACGCTGCCATGGGACTGCGGCCTTAATATGTAGTGTATTGTAGAATATAACGTTTAGATATTGAACTTGACAATCTAATATATTCAAATTTAATATCTGGGCGTTGCGCAAGCGCAACGTCTAAGGCGCCTACAGCAGCCTACAATAAAGAAAAAGTGAGGTTATATTATCACCCTGTTTTGATGTGCGAGCAATTATACAGTGAGCAGACGATATTTCAAGCGAGGTTCGTAAAAGGCAAGATTACAATTGCGCACTGTTATTAAACTTTCTTAATGTGTGTAATGTGCATGAGATCGTATGTTAGTACTAGCAGAAAGTAAAGGTTGGTGATAAGACTATAAGAATTGGAAAAAGTTTAGATACTGCGGTTGAAAGTTAGTATTACATATTATATTTTTATTATTTATTTTATTACTGCGTAATGAAAAATCATATGTGATCATTAAGTTGTTTTAACAAATCTTAAAAATTTAAATTATATATAATCATTCTCAGTGGTTTCAATATTTAATCAGAAAATAAATTTTTTTTATTTGTTCAGTGCCAAAAGTAAAAAAATCTGTCGTATGGGATTTTTTTAAAAAATCTTCTGAGACTGCTGCTACACATGGGTGTAAAATATGTAATCGAGAAGTTAAAACTGGTGGTAAAGGTGGCGGGACTACCAATTTACGAAATCATTTATTTCGAAATCATAAAGATAGTAAGGACGTAAAATGATTGTTTAAAGGCGCTTGTACACCTCACCGATTCCGAGTATGTCCCCGTCGTGCAAGCAGTTTTCCAAGATGAAATGAGTTTTCTAACCAAGAAAACCAAGTTAAGGTACTCGCACACCTCGGCTGTTTGTCTGCCTGCGCAGGCAGAAGATCGTTCACACCTCACTTTTCACGTTAAAAAATGAGGGAAGATTTGAATTTTAATAGATATTCAAATCTTCCCTCATTTTTCAACGGGAAAAGTGAGGTGTGAACGATCTTCTGCCTGCGCAGGCAGACAGACAGCCGAGGTGTGCGAGTACCTTTAGAAAATTGTTTGCATGGCGGGATAATTTAAAAATATAAATAATGATCAGTGATTAATGAAAGATGTGTAATAGTAAAATGTGAATAAAATTGATTTTTTGAATAAAACTTAAGTAAAATACAGTTGTTATAAATTATTTTAATAAAGCAGTGAAAATGTTATGAGAAATATCTTTAAAAAAATAAAAGTTGTGATTAAGTCGATGTTTGCAGAAAAGGTAATACTTGGAGTTAAAAATTTTTGCAGTTTCCCATTCTTCATTTAAAACATATTTATAAATATCGAAAAACAACGATTTAACATATATTTTTTATAAAAAAAATAAAAATATATTAGCTTTTCTGCAAACATCGACTTAATCACAACTTTTACTTTTTTTAAAGATATTTCTCATAACATTTTCACTGCTTTATTAAAATAATTTATAACAAATGTATTTTACTTAAGTTTTATTCAAAAAATTCATTTTATTCACATTTTACTATTATACACATCTTTTACTAATCACTGATCATTATTTATATTTTTAAATTATCCCGCCATGCAAACAATTTTCTAACTTTGGTTTTCTTGGTTAGAAAACTCATTCCATCTTAGAAAACTGCTTGCACGACGGGGACATACTCGGAATCGGTGAGGTGTACAAGCGCCTTAACAGTTCACGTGTTCCTGACTTGGAAACAGAAAACATACCGGTAAATATTAGAGGTTAAATCAAGTATATTTACATAATTTAAGTATCGTATTTTTGTCAGCATTTTAAGTAATACAAAATATATTTTGATATGTAGTGAAATCTTTTAAATACTTTATTATTATCATTATGAGACGCATTCTTATTCTCTAAAGTGAATTTGTTAGAAGTTCCATTATACAGAATTTTATGTGCAAGAAATTTCCTTTATCCGTCTTTTTATGTATCCTAGTTAATAATTGTCTTACAGAGTAGATAAGCAAAATATTTAATAAAGAAATTAGAATTTAAATAAATTTACAAAAATATTGTTTTGTAAATGGTAGAAGTTTCGTTCGAAAGAATTATTATGTTTCAGAATTTTTTTTATTCGAAATTTCGATTTTGCAAATTTTTATTTACATTTATTTTTATTTCAACGAATTTTTATAACACAAAATTCGTTCATAATCGAACTTTCATTAAACAGAATTCACATTAGATCGAATTTTAATTTTTCAACATTTTTATTTGCTAATATTAAATAGAATAGTAATTTAAACAATTTTTTAATTGATAGAAGAAATAATTGAATGAATTCTTTCTTAGCTGAATTTTCATTTCTAAAAATATTAAGTGGCATATATTTTATTTAAGCAACTTTTTATTTGACAGAAATTTCAAAAAGCAGAAATTCAATTGTACAGAATTTATAATTAGTAGAATTTCCATCTGTCAGAATGTTCATATGCTAGAAATTTTATCTAAAGAATTTAAATGTAACAGAATTGACATATGCACGAATTTCTACTTTACCGACATCTAAAGCTGACGAGAGTTTAGTTGACAGAAATTTAATGTGCCCGCAATGCTCCATTAGTTAGATAGAAACAACAAAACAATCTAATGGAGTCTTTTCGGACAAATTACACTACCGTCCAAAAGTATCAGGACGATTACATTCGACTCTATGAAAAAACATACCATCACTTTTTCAATCATATCTCGGAAATAAAAGGAGGTACAAAAAAATTAAATACGGTTAGAAAGCTGATTAAATTCTGCGTAAAATAAGCCGTCTTTGAAGTCATTTCGTTAATTATTTTTTAAGTTGTAGAGTGAGAAAGAAATAAAAAAAATATCATATTTTCTCATTTTTGTCTCTTGACTTCAACTTTTTCAAAAATCTAAAAAAATTTAAATAAAATTTTTTTAGAAACACAGAAATCTTCGTTAGAATTTTAGCTTTAAAATAAGCCTTCGAAAATTAAAAAAGGTTAATCCGTCTTTGATGTATAATTAAAAATGTAAAGCCGTGTTTCCACCGATTGGTGCATTGAAATTCAACAGTGACGACTCGATTGTGGCTTCGCGCGGCAGCGAATGAGAGAGAAAGCAGGGACGAATTGATGCGGGGAACGATGAACTTTTGAGTTTCTTTATATTACTCCTATTACTCGTGAAACATAATTATTTATTATTCTCCAGCAAAAATTCGTCCCTGTTTTCTCTCTCATTCGCTGCCGCGCGAAGCCAGAATCGAGTCGTCACCGTTTAATTTCAATGCACCAATCGGTCGAAACACGGCTTCACATTTTTAATGATATATCGAAGACGGATTAACCTTTTTTAATTTTCGAAGGCTTATTTTGAAGCTGAAATTCTAACAAAGATGTCTGTGATTTTAGAAAAATTTTATCTAAATTTTTCTAGATTTTTGAAAAAGTTGAAGTCAAGAGATAAAAATGAGAAAATTTGATAAATTTTTTTATTTCTTTCTTACTCTACAACTTTAAAAATAATTAACGAAATTACTTCAAAGACGACTTATTTTACGCAGAATTTAATCAGCTTTCTAACCGTATTTAAGTTTTTTTGTACCTTCTTTTATTTCCGAGATATAATTGAAAAAGTAATGGCATGTTTTTTCATAGAGTCGAATGTAATCGTCCTGATACTTTTGGACGGTAGTGTATATTTCTGTTAATGAAACTTTCGTGTGCTTGATATATCGGTGAATTAGAACTTCGTGCATACTGCAATTCTGTCACATTTAAATTCTATAAAATAAAATATAAAGCATATGAACATTCTGACAAATGGAAATTCTACTAATCATAAATTCTGTTCAATTGAATTTCTGCTTTTTGAAATTTCTGTCAAATAAAAAGTTGCTCAAATAAAATATATGCCACTTAATATTTTTAGAAATGAAAATTCAGCTAGGAAAGAATTCATTTTATCATTTCTTCTATCAATTAAAAAATTGTTTGAATAATTATTCTATTTAATATAAATTTTAACCAATGAAAATTTAGAGAAAACAAAATTTATTCTAATGTGAATTCTGTATAATGATAATTCGATTAAGTATAAATTATGTACTTTAAAAATTCTTTTAAATGAGAATCACAGCAAATAAAAATTCTCAAAATCGAAATTTCCAGTAAAATAAAATTCTGAAATATTAAATTCTGTTAAACAAAACTTATCCAATTTACAAATTAATACTGTTGCAAATTTGTTTAAATTCTAATTTTTTTATTATATATTTTGATTATCTACACTGTAAAACATTTAATAAATAAGATAAATAAAAATACTGATAATGGACATTCCTTCCACTTAAAATTCTGTATAATGGAACTTCTAACAAATTCACTTTAGAGAATAAGAATGCGTCTCATCATTATTATTATTATAATTTAATTATTTGACAATTTAATTATCGTGTTTTGGTCAGCAATTTAAACAATACAAAATATATTTTTATATATAGTAAAATCTTTTAAATAATTAATTATAACAATAATTTAATTATTTGATAATTTAATTATCGTATTTAATCAGCATTTTAAGTAATACTAAATATATTTTTATATGTAGTGAAATCTTTTAAATTTATATTTGTGACCAATATTTACAGTCATCATCTGCAGTTACACCATTACACATTTCGGCTGAAACAGAAATAGTTGGATCTCGACTGAATCAAGTAACACCTGAATCATCAGTGCTATCGTCAAGGTCAAATAATATACAACCCAGAATTGACAGCGCTTTTCAGAGTGTAAAATCATTGGAGGATGATACCTTAAATTTATTATTTTTTATTTTATTTTATAATTTATTTTGTTATGTTTTGCTTGATATTTTTCAATTACTTACAGAAGGAGGAAAAAGGGCAGGAGAAATAACGAACGCAATCCTTTTTTTGTTGGCTAAAGACAACATGTCTTTCCAGACAGTAAAGAATGAAGGATTCAAAAATCTAATGAAAACGATTGTACCTTTATATTCTGTTCCTGGAAGAAAAGCAATAACAAAAAAAATGGAGGAAAAATATGAATATCTTTGTGAAATGGAAAAACGAAAATTGCAAAACATTCATTTCTTCTCTGCAATCACGGATCTGTGGACTGATTCATTAAATACCAGAAGTTATTTGGGATTAACTCTCCACTACGAGTTTAGCGGGGAGCTACAATCAACTACAGTCGGTGTAACGGAGTTACATGAGAGGCATACTGCTGATAACATAGGTCATTGGCTAAGAAATATTTTAAGTGAGTGGCGGATCGATGAAGACAAAATTGTTGTCTTCGTTACGGATAACGCTTCAAATATAAAAAAAGCTGTAAGGGACACATTTGGATCATCTAGACATGTATCTTGCTTTGCCCATTCAGTACATTTGATAGCTGAAGACACAATGGATTTTCCCGATGCTACGTCATTATGCACAAAAATAAAACATTTAGTAACGTACTTCAAACATTCTATTACTGCAGCCGATGCCTTGAGAAGAGTTACACCATTGAAGTTGATTCAGAGTGTAATTACGCGATGGAATTCAACATTCGAAATGTTGGTGCGATTTATTTTACTTTCCAAAGAAGTTGGGTCTATTTTGTTAAACATGCCCGATTCACTTCCTATGTTAACTGCATCAGAACTGCAATTAGCGAACGAAATCGTGCAAGTATTGCGACCACTTGAGATTATTACAAGGGAACTGTGTGGTGAAAAATTCGTTATTGCCAGTAAAGTCATACCTCTCATTAATTGCTTAAAAATTAAAATTCACTATCTCCGAGGTAGCTTAAAAACACAAACGGCGCTTAATTTACTAAATCGCCTCGAGAATTCTGTGTCTTCACGTTTTGGGGCAGTGGAGCAAAATAACATCATGTCGATGTCAGCTATATTGGATCCGAGATTCAAGAAATTGCATTTCAACAATGCTTTAGCCTGTGCAACAACTGTCAACCGCATTTCGAACTGCATCAGAGATATTCAACGAACTACAACGAACAACAACCAGAGAACATCGTTGGATAACGGCATTGATGATTTTCAAAACAATAATAATCGAGAAAACAACGATGATTTATGGTCTTTCCACGACCATTTACGACAAAGTAGATCCACAATTAGCCGAGACATGAATCGAGAGGAAATGGCAACCGAACTAAAACACTACCTCGACCAACCTTTATTAGAACGCGCAGAAAATCCAGTATCATTCTGGATGAAAGAATACTTATTAGTTTATCCGATTCTTAGTACAATTGCTAAAAAATATTTGGTTGTTGTTGCTACTTCGGTTCCATCTGAACGCTTATTCTCTAGGGCAGGAAATATATTGACAGATTGTAGGAGTCGATTGTCCCCAGAACATTTACAACAACTTTTATTTCTAAATTCATTATCTATCAAAGATTGGCAACTAAAATAAAAAGTTACTTGAATGTAGTCAATCTTAAATTCTTTTTTTCTTGATATACGGATTTTAATTTATAATTTAAATTTTCGAATTTAAATATGTACCTAAAAAGTAATAAATAAAAATGTAAATATATTTTTAAATAAAATAGAGTGATAATGAAATAACAATGTAAATAATGATTTTAATGAGACGCCTGTTTATCCCCGTTTATGCAAATGCTCTAATAGTCATTTGATCTAATTTAAAGGTTATAAATATTAAAATGATCTAAAGAACATTGAATATAATGTGATTTTATATAAAAGTCTAATTAATAAAATGAGTTTATTCTATAATTTATTTTGAAGCCAATAATCAAAATATACAATTCGCATTTTCTATAATCATAAGCAATTATAAAATTTTTTCACGCAAACTTTCAACTGATAAAATTGTTGTATAAGCCAAAGTTTATTTTTTATAATTTTATAATAACCTAATTTTAAAGTGTTATAATTTTTAATTTGTATAAATTGTAATTTAACAAATGTCTGTCAAATCTAAATGTTGTAAAATATAATTTATTTAAATAAAATATCTTTTTTAAAGAATGCTAACAACCTCGAATTGTCAATTTATCAAATATTCAAAACATCTAATTATTATTTCGTCCAATGCTAAAAACATCGAATCGTCAAATGGTCGAATGCTTAAAACATCGAATCGTCAATTGATCAAATATTCATAACATCTAATCGTCATTTCGTCCAATGCTCGAAACGTCGAATCGAGAAAAATTGGAAAAATTTGCTTGGTTTAAATAAATGTTAACCTACATCAAGCAAATTTTTCAACTTTTTCTCGATTCGACGTTTCGAGCATTGGACGAAATGACGATTAGATGTTATGAATATTTGATCAATTGACGATTCGATGTTTTAAGCATTCGACCATTTGACGATTCGATGTTTTTAGCATTGGACGAAATGATAATTAGATGTTTTGAATATTTGATAAATTGACAATTCGAGGTTGTTAGCATTCTTTAAAAAAGATATTTTATTTAAATAAATTATATTTTACAACATTTAGATTTGACAGACATTTGTTAAATTACAATTTATACAAATTAAAAATTATAACACTTTAAAATTAGGTTATTATAAAATTATAAAAAATAAACTTTGGCTTATACAACAATTTTATCAGTTGAAAGTTTGCGTGAAAAAATTTTATAATTGCTTATGATTATAGAAAATGCGAATTGTATATTTTGATTATTGGCTTCAAAATAAATTATAGAATAAACTCATTTTATTAATTAGACTTTTATATAAAATCACATTATATTCAATGTTCTTTAGATCATTTTAATATTTATAACCTTTAAATTAGATCAAATGACTATTAGAGCATTTGCATAAACGGGGATAAACAGGCGTCTCATATTAATTAATTTATTTTTTTTTATTATATTTAAAAATTTTTACATCGATTCTTAGAAAAATCGATTCTTTGCTTTCGATTCTTTTTAAGAATCGATTCCGATTCGATTCAAAAATCGATATTCTATGAGAATCGAACATCCCTATTACCGCGTTCTCATACATCCCCACTCCGTTTGGTTTGGAGAGGAAAAGGGGAAAGCCTCGCGATAGCTATTCCCCACATGAGCATTCGACGATTTGAGAATTCGATGTTTTTAGCATTCGACGTTTTGATCATTCGACGTTTTGAACATTCGACGAATGGAAAATTCGATGATTTAAGCATTCGATGAATTAACAATTCGATGTTTTGAGCATTCGACAAATTGATAATTCGACGTTTTGAACATTCGACATGTTGACGATTCGATGTTTTTAGCATTCGACGTTTTTATCATTCAACGTTTTGAACATTCGACAAATTGAGAATTCGATGTTTTTATATTCGATGTTTTTAGCATCCGACTAAATGACGATTCGATGTTTTGAACATTCGACAACTTTACCATTCTACTACTTGATAATTCGAACAGATGGCGTTTCGACTATTTGAGCATTCGACGAATGGAATATTCGATGGTTTTACCCCATTCGATTAAATGACGATTCGACGTTTTGAGCATTCGACGTTTTGAACATTCGACGTTTTTAGCATTCGACGTTTTGAACATTCGACGAATTGAGAATTCGATGTTTTTAGCATTCGATTAAATGAAGATTCGATGTTTTTAGCATTCGACTAAATGACGATTCGATGTTTTTAGCAATCGACATTTTTATCATTCGACGTTTTGAACATTCGATGAATTGAGAATTCGTCGTATTGACGATTCAATGTTTTTAACATTCGACGAATTGATAATTCGACGTTTTGAACATTCGACGTATTGACAATTCGATGTTTTTAGCATTCGACGTTTTGTCCATTCGATGTTTTTAGCATTCGACGTTTTGTCCATTCGATTACTTGGCATTCGACTATTTGATCATTCGACGACTTGGCGATTAGAGGATATGCATGCGTCTCCCATATATTTATTTGCAAAATTTCCGAATAATTGAAATTTTAATAAAATTAATTGTAAACGAATGAATTTCAAAATTGTCAAAGAACTTTTTTAAAAATTATTAAAAATAATAGATTTATTGAAGAATTTTAGTTAACATTCAATTATTCGATAAAGTATTTACTTTTATATTTAAAAAATTAAATTCTTGTAGATTTTTCTAATAAAAATTGATTTTCATTTCATAAAAATGAATTTCAGTTAAAATTTTAGATTATAATTGAATATTAAAAGCAATATATCGTGAATTTTTAGAAATAATTGAATTTTAAAATTAATTTTTTTTAATATTATTTCAAGTTTTTATTTTCTAATATGCATTTAATTAAAGAATTTAGGAATAATTAAAATTTCGTGAAATTGAATATTGTAAAGAAATGGATTTGAAAATTGCCAAAGAACTTTTTCGGAAATTATTAAAAATAATTTATATAAAGTAAAATTGTAGTTAAAATTTTTTGAAAATAATAATTGAATTGAAATAATGAAAATAATTTTGAAGAAGTATAATATTCTTATAATATAAAATAATGATTTTATTACTTGGTCGTCTTAAGGTTGAGTCCACAATAGGCACTTTTCTTAAAGCGATGCATACCCTCTACATCGATTTCCATTGTTCGAACAATAGAAATCGATGTAGATGGTATGCATCGCTTTAAGAAAAGTGCCTATTGTGGACTCAACCTTAATTATTATAAAATATGAAGAAATCGATTACTTCGAGTCGAAGACTCGGAGTTATCGATATCTTCATGTTTTATAGTTAAATAAAAAAATGTAATGAATTAAAATTTCATTCATTGATTATTTTAATCTTTTTTGGTGTTAATTTAATCTGCAACACTTTTTAATACCTCACGATTTACTGTGAATGTAAAGCTATAACAGGAAACAATATGTTATCTATGATTAAGAGGTTAAAATTATATATTTTTTCATCTTCTTATTTTAGAATTTATTTTCACAATACTTATAAATAATGTAGTCGATCCTTTGTTTTCATAAAAATAATTTTAAAAATCGTCAAAAACATATAGTCCGGTAAGAAGGTGTGTATTAAAATGAATTAAAATGATATCACAAAAAAGACGAAAACGACATTGGTTTGGATTAAAATGATTGAGAATTCATAGCATATTTGTAATCAGTTTAATTCATTTCAATCCAAAAAAATTAAAATATGTTAACAATGTTTATGTTCAAGAAAGGATTGAAATGATTTCACTTTTTAAAATTTTCAGAAAGCATTAAACTGGATTTAATTGATATAATTTTTCGTCATTTTAACAGATTTGAAATGTTAAGAGGAATTCAACTGAATTTAAGTGTGTTCAAATAGAGTACTGAGATTGGAATAAATTTATTGATGGACAAAAATGTCATTCGTTTGGATTAAAATGATTTCAAGAATTCAGCTATACTTCCGTAAAGCCAGATATTTAAAATTCAGTATGACAGATCCAATGGGGCGTTGTTCAAAATTATTAAAAGGGTATAAAATATGATCAATGAGAAATTATAAAAATTACGATAGATGTGTAAATTTTCATTTTTCAAAAATTTCTAACTTTATATAAAAAATGAAAAATAAGTAATTTTTTTCAATTTTTCAAAGCATTTTATAATTTAAAAAACTCGAAATTATAAGAAGAAATTGACTACAAAAATAGTTTAAATATATTTATCTGTTATGAATAGTATTAATGTAGTCATACTAAGAAACAATGAGCCTTTTTTATTTTTTAAATACAATAATTTTATAATGATCTTAATTAACTTTCAAATGTACAATATATAATATGCAATGAAGTACAATCAGTACTTTGCAAAACCAATTTAATTTTCTTATTTTGATTTTTCATTATTTATTTTTAGTTTATTATATAATATCAAATATATATTATATTAATAATATATTAATTAATTTATTAATAATAGGTATACATAACAAATTATGTAAATAAGTAAAAGTTGTGAAAGAAATTATGTTATATTTAGGAACAGTTCTTAAATTTAATTTGGCATGAGGAGATATTCACGTTTATTAATAAAAGGCTTTTTTTATTCATACACGTGGGAATTTCAACTTCGCAAACATAAGGGTTAGTTTGCGACGTCAGGTGATGGACTCGGTGATGCTCGGGCGAAATCGGTTAGATCCGCCTAGTCCGTCCAAAATTGGTATGTTACGTTATAAAATGTCTGTTATATATTCTATCTAGGGTACACTGAGAGAAATGGACCCAAGTTAATACAACCAGAAAAAAGTGGTTAATGAAATGCAGTTACTGGACCAACTTAAAATTGTCTTTGTAACATGTTTTCTGGTTACAGTAACCAGAAATTTAGTTATGTTAACTAAAATTGCCAAAAAAAACAATCCTAGTTGTGACAACCATGATCTGTGGTGAAATTTGTCCTCAACTACGAACACAATAGCACAACTTTAGTGAAAAGTTGTAGGAAAATGAAACCTGGTTGTACACGGAAAAAAGAATAGCACAAGAGATGTGCCAAACAGTAGGACAAGTCGTGTGCGTTAATTCAGCGCGTCTGGTGTGCCTTGTTGGAACAGCAGACATACTTAGTTTGGCACAGGCGCTGTGCTTTACAGCTTGTACATTTTATAAGCACAGCGTCTGCACCGAAAAAGTTTGTCTGCTGTTCCAAAAAGGCACACCAGACGCGCTGAATTAACGCACACGACTTGTCCTACTGTTTGGCGCATGTCTTGTGCTATTATTTTTTCCGTGTAGTAACCAGTCAATTTGTTAGATTTCAGTAGTCGGGAGCAAGCGCAGTACGTCTTTATACTTTCTGCTATAGTTTGACTTTTAACACAACGTAGAATGCACTCATCAAATTTTTATTTTAAAGTATTTTATGGTTTCCATCTTTCTTCTTCCCAAATGCGAAATACCAAGACTGCAAAAACGGCCCATCATTGGTCTAGTAATGTCTGCCGAGAATTGGCAGTAGTTACTGGGCCATTACTTGTGTTTAAAACGTCCCATTGATGGGCCAATGATGGCGCCGATGGTCAAATTTTTTAAGACTGGGCCAGCTCTCGGCCCAATAATGGCACATTCATGGCAAAGTTGATCAATCTGTAATGGCAAAAAGCAATTGCCAGTGATGTGCCGACCATCGGCCCATTAATGGCACTTTAATGGCAAAAATTTTGTATCTTTGATGGCGAATTATAATTGCCAATATTGGGACGTAGCTCGGCCCAATAATGGCACAGTATCTGCCAGTGTAGTGTAGCTTATAAGAACCCTTTTGCATTATCGACTTCACGTCAGAGTAGCAGAGTGGTCAGAGTGTTAGGCTGTGGTGCGTCAGGTTCAGGTATCGATCTCCGCGAGCGGTAAGAATTTTTCAAATATTTGTAAGTTTGCGATTAATTTAGAGAAATAAACTGTATAAATATTATGAATTAATTAGTTATTTAAATAAAAAATATATTTTTTTAATTTTTTCAACACTGGGGAGTAATGGCAGCCAATAATGGGCCATTAATGTTTACCGAGAATCGGCCGATAATTGGCTGTCGACAGCCTACCGCGGTTAACCTCCCGACAGTCGGGCCACTATTGTCTGCCAAGAGTAGGCACTGACTATGCCGTCACTGAGCCAGTTTTGGGCCGTTTTTAATTTCGCACTTGGGTTATTAACAAAAGTGTGTAAAGTAAAAGTGAATATGATGCTGTTGATGTAAATCTTTTTACTTATTTCAGTGACAGTATTGTTGACAATTAATTAGATAAATGCAATTAATGATTTCATATAACCTCCCGGTAAAAACGAGTGTATTGAAATCGATTAAAATGATTACAAGTATACAGTAGCGTAACAAGAGAGGCCGGGGCCCTGGGGCGAGTAAAGCCTCGGGGCCCACTAGTAGAAATGAAATTTGATTAACAGTGGGAAATACCTACCAAATACCTTACAGCAGTAATAAAATTACTCCTGATTCTCTTTCAAAACATTTATTAAGTTTTTCTAGTAAGAAATATTTATGGAAGAATGTTGAGACTAGATAACAAGCTTAAAGTATATTTACTCAAAATCATAAATAAAAATTTTAGTATAATTTATTATAACAATTTGACAATAGAATGATTACAATATATATTAAAGTAAAAATTTTATCTTTAGAATTTATTTAAACAAAATTTTTAGTTTCAAATATGTTCATATTAAATATCAATAATAATTTATTAATTTAATAAAATAAAAAATAATAATAAATAAATAAAATAATTAAAAAAATTAATAATAATCTAAGTTTTATAATTAAATCGTCTTAATCGCGGGACCCCCAAAGTCGCGGGGCCCAGGGATTTCGCCTGGTTTGCCCTATGGTAGTTTCGCCACTGGCCATATATCTTTTAAATATCTTTCTGTCTTCTTCCTTCTAGATACTAAATAACATTATCGGTCTCTGTTTATAACACAGAAAATCTAACGCTATTGCTTTCTTTCTCTTTCGAAAGTAAATAACATTACAATATTCTCTCTTTACCTAATTATCTACTCGTTTCATAGAAGGAATAAAATTTACATTTTATAATGTAAATATATGTAAAATAAGAATTTAAGTTATTAAGTTATTAAAAGAAAATTTAACCTTTAAACTATTATCTTGACGATTAAATAATTGTAAATAATAATAATTTCTTATTTTATAGATTCAAATTGTTAATGGTGTCATTCTCATCTCGTGGAGGAAAGAAATTCTTGAAAGACAAATTGATTTTGGTGCGAAACTGGGCCACATTGTCCTTGCATTAGCCAGAATGGAATTGAAAAATTTCTATAGAAGTGTCATGCCAGTAGCGGAATATTTCGATGAAAATAAAATGTTACTGGAGGTATAATTTCTTAATTTCTTTTTTAGAAACTATTTTTTATATCTACGAAAAATTTAATAACTTTTCTGTGAATAGCATAAATTTTCTTCTACTATTTATTTTCAATTACAATAAAAAAAATATTTCAATTAAAAAATTATATTGATTTCTTTCACATAAGTATTAATAATTTGCATAAAATAAATTATAATCTATAATTAATTACATGTAACTGATTTTGTTTTTTTTAAATTTTACCAGAAATAAAGTAATTCTTTACATAATATTAATATAGTAATATAGTAATATTCTTTACAAAATATTAATAATTTGCATGAAATAAATTGTAATCTATAATTAACTACATGTTACTGATTTTGTTTTCTAATTTTACCAGAAATAAAGTAATTTGAACTGAATTTTTAATAGATTAATGGAGAACGTGATCCAGCTGAAGTATTTATCGATTTCCGAGAGGCTGTTTTGAGAATTCTTGGATTATCCACTAATGAAGAGAATTATGACCCCCGTTCAATGCAAGCAGAGGTAATTAATATTTTTCGACTACATTTGTAAATTAATAACATAATAGAAAGTATAGGGGAGACTGGGGCGAAAAGTTAAATTTTGCATAAATGATTTTCTTAGACAATATAATCCGCTTAGATGCAAATATTTATACATCAATATTGTAGGGCAACTTTTGCTGGGGCAAAAAGTTAAATTCTATTTTTAGCCTACTAAAACTATTTTCTGATAGGTGTTGAGTATAGTAGATAAGTTAAAGTATACGTAAACAAGTAATTTGGTTAATAAAAGATCTTTGTTTACCCAGTAAAAAAATAAGTATTGAGTGGAGCGTTTAGGAATTGAGTGAAGCTCTGAGCCAATACGGATTCGAGTAAAAACCGTATTAGGACGTTTGACTCAATCTTTTTTTCATCCGCCGAATACGATTCTATTTTAGCATTAAAATTAAAATCACAAGACCAGAGTACACATTATAAATTGAAAGCACAATTGTCCTGGAATGTAAAAATGCCGATTTCGATAGGAAGCAATGAATATTTGTTAAAAATTGGTAAAAGCAAAGTTTTATAAGCGCGACTGAATTTACCATGTGAATAAATGAAGTGGTGAGTTTAAATGGACGAAATGGACTAAAAGAAATTTACTGTTACCGACAGAAAGTTCCTAGAGAATTGTGGTAAATTCAACAAAACAATGAAATTTCATTGTTTTAAGGCCAACGCAGAATAGATCTGTAACCGGAACCGCAATCGTAAGCGTAACCGTAAGAATGAGTTAAAGAAGGATAGGTATATTGTTTATCCTTCTCTAACTCATTCTTACGCTTACGGTTACGATTGCGGTTCCGGTTACAGATCTATTCTGCGTTAGCCTTTACAATTCTCTAGAAACTTTCTGTCGGTAACAGTAGATTTCTTTTCGTCCATTTAAACTTACCAATTCATTTATTCACATGGTAAATTCAGTCGCGCTTGTCAAACTTTGCTTTTACCAATTTTTAACAAATATTCACTGTTTCTTATCGAAATCGGCATTCTTACATTCCGGGACGATTGTGCTTTCAATTTATAATGTGTACTCTGGTCATGTGATTTTAATTTTAATGCTAAAATAAGATCGTATTCGGCGGATGAAAAAAAGATTGAGTCAAACGTCCCAATACGGTTTTTACTCGAATCCGTATTGGCTCAGAGCTTCACTCAATTTCTAAACGCTCCACTCAATACTTCTTTTTTTACTGGGTACTTAACAAAAGCTTTAGAATAGTTATAAAGTTAATAAATTGAAATTTAAAAAAAAAAATTTTTCTTGTTTATTTTACGTGAGCGGTCTTGTTTTTTGATAGAATACTTGCCTAATGTTAAATAAATCATTTTTAAACAAATAAACCAAAAAAAAACGAAAAATAAAAAAAAAATTTTAATAACATGTAAAAATACATTTAACTTTTCGCCCCATCCATTATTTAACTTTTCGCCCCAGGGTGCGCGTTTTTGGCTTTAACAACAAATATAAAAAATCTGACTAAAGATATTTAGCAAATACCTTTAGGTATCTCTTCAGGGGACCCAAATAATGAAATGAGGCGCATGAAAAGTCTCCAATTTTTATTTTCCGAATCTTTATTTTATCGAAATTCTTTTTATCTAATAGGAATTAATTATAATTTCTTTTAATCGAAAGAATAATTGTCAAAAACATTATTTTTTTAAATGACTAATTAACAGAATGTTTAATACTGCGAAAGAAAATTTTTTATAATCTTCAAATAACTGAATTATCATTTCTAAAAATTATTATTTTTTATATTTCTTATTTACACTAATATTTTTATTTTCTAAATGTCAATTTTGATAAATATTATTTTATAGATTTGTTAATAATTATAATAATTATATTCCCGAATTATTATTCAATATAATTCAAATATTACCGAATTACCAATTCTTAAAAAATGTATTGTTCCTAATAATATTTTTTTATAATGTGTAAATGTTTTAAATTCTAAAGTATCTAAATTTTATTTTATCGAAATAGGTATCATTTGTTATAAAACTTTTTTCTTATAAATGTTTTTTTTCAAAATAATTTTAACTTTTTCGAATTAACATTACTCATAATTTTCTTTACTTCTAATTATTCTTCTTTATAATTACTATATTGTCTAACATGCATTTCTTCTAACTATAACTTTACCAAATTGTCACTTCTCATAATTATTATTATATCGAAATATTATTTTTCAAAATTTTTGTAATATCGAATTATTTTTTATACAAATTTTTTTATTGTATAATAACCAGTTTTTATAATTTTATTTTATTCGAATAATTATTTCGTATAATTTTTTTCTTACCGAAATTATATTTTAAATAATTTTTTTTAAACGATTTTTTATTTTTCCTAATATTCATTTTTCCAAGTAATTCTTTTTCATAATTTTTATATTTACTAATTCCTATTTTACATAACATACATTTTTTCTAAGTTTTAAATTCTCTAATTTATTATTTTCCTAACCTATAAATGTCATAATAAGAATTGCACCGAATAGTTATTTCACATACAGAATATCCGGTTTCGACGTTTCCCATCTCTGAAGCATATGGCGCCAAATTTGAAAAAAGTTTATTATTTTATTATTTAAAAATTATTAATTATTACAAATATTGTTTAATCCAATTAACAACGCTAAATATCATTAGGGAAATTGTTTTAAACAATATTTGTAATAATTAATAATTGTTATATAATAAAATAATAAACTTTTTCAAATTTGGCGCCATATGCTTCAGAGATGGGAAACGTCGAAACCGGATATTCTGTATGTGAAATAACTTGGAAATAACTATTCGGTGCAATTCTTATTATGACATTTATTAGGTTAGGAAAATAATAAATTAGAGAATTTAAAACTTAGAAAAAATTTATGTTATGTAAAATAGGAATTAGGAAATATAAAAATTATGAAAAAGAATTACTTGGAAAAATGAATATTAGGAAAAATAAAAAATCGATTAAAAAAATTATTTAAAATATAATTTCGGTAAGAAAAAAATTATACGAAATAATTATTCGAATAAAATAAAATTATAAAAACTGATTATTATACAATAAAGAAATTTGTATAAAAAGTTATTAGATATTACAAAAATTTTGAAAAATACTATTTCGATATAATAATAATTATGAGAAGTGACAATTCGGTAAAGTTATAATTAGAAGAAATAAATGTTAGAAAATATAGTAATTATAAAGAAGAATAATTAGAAGTAAAGAAAATTATGAGTAATGTTAATTCGAAAAAGTTAAAATTATTTTGAAAAACATTTATAAGAAAAAAGTTTTATAACAAATGATATTTCGATAAAATAAAATTTAGATACTTTAGAATTTAGAACATTTACACATTATAAAAAAATATTATTAGGAACAATAAATTTTTTAAGAATTGGTAATTCAGTAATATTTGAATTATATTGAATAATATAATTCGGGAATATAATTATTAACAAATCTATAAAATAATATTTATCAAAATTGACATTTAGAAAATAAAAATATTAGTGTAAATAAGAAATATAAAAAATAATAATTTTTAGAAATGATAATTCAGTTATTTGAAGATTATAAAAAAATTTCTTTCGAAGTATTAAACATTCTGTTAATTAGTCATTTAAAAAAATAATGTTTTTGACAATTATTCTTTCGATTAAAAGAAATTATAATTAATTCCTATTAGATAAAAAGAATTTCGATAAAATACACTGAAAAAAATTAGGCTGACAAATTCAACTACCTTTGGGTAGTTAAGTGAAAGGTAGTAAAAACAACTACTTTTTTAGTTAGTCTAACCCGGTTTGCGTAGTTAAGTTAACTATTTTTATGTAGTTGATATATAGTAGTTGATTCTACTAATATATGTAGTTAAATTTTAACAACAGGTAAGTTGTAAAATTGACTACAGTGCGGTAGTAAGAACAACTAAGATAATAGTTTACTCAACATTTCATAAGTAGTAAATTTAACAATTTTATAGTAATAAATAGAAAGTAGTAAAAGGGACTACTTTTGTAAGTAACGTAACACTTTCTTAACTAGTAAATTTGACTACTTTAATATAGTTAACACCAAATTGTTGAATTAAAGAATTTATACGGTTGAATTTGAAACAACACGTGACTTACACAACTGACTATCGTAAAGTAGTAGAGGGAACTAATTTTTTTATTAGTCAAACCTTTTTCGTGTAATAGACTTTACAACTTTTATGTAGTTATAGTAGTTGATTTGACTACAACATTAGAGTAATAAAAATAAATGAATAATATTGTTGAAGCCTATCGAACCACTCTAAGTAGCAAAATCTACTACACAATGCAGTAGTTTTGGTGAGAAAATAATAGATAATTTTAACTTTTTGAACTTAAGTTTTACTACATTGAGTAGTAGATTGTACTACTTAAAGTAATTAGAAAAGATTGAACAGCATTTTTAAATAAAGCAAAGTTTAGAAATAAGAATTTAAAGAAGATAAAAAGAACTAGTAAAAGTAGTAAATACTACTTTTACATTGTAAAATGAACTACAGTTGTCGGTTGATCTATGTCAAGAATGTCATCAGGTTTCATGCAGACCATCGTAGCGTGCGAGCGTGGTTAGGTGGTTAGGTTATCGGTTTGCGAATGTTAGGGTCGTGCGTTCAATCCCCGGCGTTTGAGGATTTTTCTCCATTATGTACATAAGTGTTGAAAATTATAAAGTATATGTGACCAATAGGAATGCTAGAGAAGATGAAAAAATGAATTTCAGTAATAATAATAATTAATAAATAATTCTACTACTTTTAAGTAGTTGCTGACAAAAACAAAAAGATGTTAATTTTTACTTTATAAAACAGATCATTAACTACTTTTAATAGTTAATTCTACAACAGAAATGTCGTTAAAGCCTATCGAATTACTTTAGGTAGTAAAATCTACTACTTAAAGTAGTAGATTTAAAAACAAAATAATAGTTAATTCTACAACAAAAATGTCGTTAAAGCCTATCGAATTACTTTAGGTAGTAAAACCTACTACTTAAAGTAGTAGATTTAAAAACAAAATAATAGTTAATTCTGCAACAAAAATGTCGTTAAAGCCTATCGAATTACTTTAAGTAGTAAAATCTACTACCAAAATCTTAGTTGTTATAATTACTTTAAAGTTAGTCAAATAAACTACTAAATCACATTCAACCAACTACATTCTTAGTTGTCTTAACTGCTTTTATGATAGTTAGTACAACTATTTGAATTCAGTTGAGGACCTATTGAATTACGTAGAGTAGTTAAAAAGTAGTCAAATCTACTAGTTTTTTTTTCAGTGTAAAGATTCGGAAAATAAAAATTGGAGACTTTTCATGCGCCTCAATAAAATAAAAAATCGCGGTTAGAATAAATGCAAAAAATATACTTAAAAGTTGATATTTTCTTTTACGAAAAAATTTTAAAAAGTATTGTGAAAAAAAATTTAAATATGGACACCACAAAAATTAGCAGAATATCACATAACTCCGGACATTTATTTAGGGTGATAACACCCTTTTATAATTAAAATTGCAATGCTCTAACTATTTTCGTTCGAAAGATAATGAATTTTAACTGTTTTCACAATTTAACTTTTCGCCCCAGTCTCCCCTAAACATTTAATTATTTAATTTAAACCAAATATTATAATTTATTTGATTTATAAATAAAAGTAAGGGAAGTGTTCCGGTTGTGGGCACCCTTTTATGTTTTTGTCTCATAACATTTGTTCATGTGCATATTATACAAATATATGTGTACGAATTTAAAGCTAGAGGTCTAAGGTGACTGTCAGTGAAGGAATTAAATTGATTCCTTGAATTAAAAAAGTTTTATTAGAAATTTAGTGAAATGGAAATTTTTTGACAAAAAAATTTTTGTACTTGGTTGTGGGCACCCTTGAAAAATCTGCTAAAAATTGAAAAATATTAAAGGAAACCAACACAAATAAAGAAGAAATGAAAGTTTCTTTATTTTAAGAGACTTTGCCGGGATAAAGAACAAAAATGATGACACGTTTTCACACTATGCTCATCGCTATCAGAAGCATAATGCCACTATAAAAAAAAGGTTCTAAATTAGAGCTGATTTCGGTACTAAAATAGAACCAAATTACGATTTAGTACCAATTTTGGTACTAAATTAGTAATTAGTACCTTTCTTTTTACAGTGTGCTAGCATGTGAAGTAGCTGGCCCACATATCATAACGCATTTCTAATGCACTGAACGACTATATTCATCGCATTTAATGGAGTTTGCGGCTGTCAATTTCCTTGGCAGAAAGTTTAGATAGATGAGACAGTAGTCCACATCATTGTCAGATGGTAGAGCTACCTTAACATAAAGGTGCCCACAACCGGGAATGACAGTCATTTTTTAAAAAGACCAACACATTTTGTGATGCAGGATTTTGGTTAAACACGAAGGTAAATCACAAAATATAATGATAACACTGCAAAAAAAAAATTAAACCCTTTTTTTCTGAACGAATTTACACCCATATGTTGCTCTTCGAAAACAATACAAAATTACTTTTCTATTTATTTAATGCAAATTTTCTTTATTATGCTCACATCTATTACACAAATGCATATGGGGGATTTCACGGGAAGTGATCCGGCCTCATGCGTTTACACGTCATACTTTGATGACTTGTAGTTTGCTTTAAAAAAAAGATGTTAATTAGATAAAATATGTTTTGGAAAGGGGTTTTCGTGTACTTTTAAATAAAGATGTTAGTTTTTTAAAAAAAAATTTTTTTGACCTTGAAAATTAAAAATTAAAATTTAATTTTCATTTTTTTGTACAATCGATATTTAAAAAAAATTTTTTTTTATTTAGAATAAAAGCTGAGCTCTTTTCCTATCAAAAACATATCTGCCCAAAATGGGACTAGAATTATGAATTCTAGTTAATTAATTTTACAAAAAAATGAAAATTAAATTTTAATTTTTAATTTTCAAGGTCAAAAATTTTTTTTTCTTTAAACTAAAATCTTTATTTAAAAGTACACGAAAACCCCTTTCCAAAACATATTTTATCTAATTTACATCTTTTTTTTGAAGCAAACTACAAGCCGTCAAAGTATGACGTGTAAACGCATGAGGCCGGATCACTTCCCGTGAAATCCCCCATATATTTGTTTCGTTATCAATACGAAAAGTCCGTATTGTCAACGAACACGACTTGCAATACTTAGATCAGTAAAGTCTGCTTGCCGTCAAAGTTTACGTAGGGGTGCCCACAACCGGCGCACTTCCCCTAGAATTTGTCTTATAGCGAATTCGGTTATCTGCTCCGAGAGCGATCTTGCTCGGTGTAGGAGTATAGTTTACTCTGCTCTCAAAAAGCTGTGCTCTACTCTGAGGCACTCTATGACGTCATGAACACTGGCAAAGTTCGACTGTTTTTGGAGCAGGAGCACAACATGAACTGGGGCCGTATTCTCGAAAGCATTCGACAATTCTCGCATGCGTAAAATGTCGAATGGTTAATGTCGCATGCGACTCTGAAAGTCTATTCTCAATGACCGTTCGAGATAGGTTGTTTGAAAATTTCCGTGTGCGATATTCATACATTGTTGGCGTCGTTTCCAAATACTTATCTGCCAATCATAATTAAGGAGGAAGAGAACTTGACATATGGAAAAAATACAAATAGTTATCCGTTCATTTAAATATTTCAAAATCAATTCAATTTTGCGTTTACAATTTTTATAAACAAATCAACTTTAAGCGGTTTCAATTAAAAATTTTATAAAATTTTAATTTTTAATGAATTTAATTTAAAATTTTATAAAATTTTAGATTTTTGAAAAATTTTGATAATTCAAATTCGTTTAAAATTAGTTAAATTTGGCAATATATATTTAATTAATTATTAAAAATAATGAATTTATAGAAGAATTTTAGTTGAAAACACTAAATACATTGAATTTTGTAGACGTACGTTACAAAATGATTACAAAAATTAAATTATTTTTAAAAATAATAAAATAATGGAAAAATAATAACAATCAAATATTTATTTAAATAGAAGTTACTGATATTAACAATTAAAGAAATTCGTAAATAAATGTAACATTTTTTTGATATTAAAGTTTATTTCTTTATTTTTTAAAAACTTTCAAATCCATTTTCAATTAAAATTTGTAATTGACGAATTTATCAACATTTTTTTCCCTTATTTTAAAAAAACTTTTAATATTATTAAAGCATTTGTAAATTGAGAATTTTCTATACAAAAATGTTAAGAAACTGGAATATGTAATATTTTTTTTTTAAAGAAAAGAATCAGTTTGTGAACAATATTGTTATTGAAAAATTAAAATGATGCATAATAAAGGGATATATTTCCTATTTTTGCAAAAAGAAAATTTATTTGTTAATCAAAATTTTTTGTAATTTTATAATTTTAAATATTATTTTATTTTAAATCTTGAAAAAGTGTATACTTTCAATTTGTGAAACAATATTTTGTAGAGGAAAAAAACAAAAGAATACACAAAAACTAACTTTAAAGTGTGAACAGGCAGAAAAAATGAAACGAAAATTAAATTGATTAAATCCATTATAAATTTTACACATTATAAATTATTTACATAAACTTTTATTTCACAAGTTTACATTTAATTCTTAAACAACACATATTTAGGTTATTTTGTATAGTTTTTCTACTTTAGCATGCGGTTCATGCACACTAATACTACTATATATTATATACGTTTATTACAAGGATGACACACAACCTTATTTTTTACTAGCATTTCGTATACGACTTTGCATCTCGAATGGCCACTACCCACCAGGGTTGGGAACGTAAACTACCTAAGGTAATCTACGTAGTTGTTTACAAGTAGATTACTTGGTAATTTACGTCAAGAGTTTTCTACGTAATTTACATTAATGTATTTTGTCACGTGATATAACCTGAAAAACAAACTTTTCAAGAGGTTATGTTATGTTTTTTAGTCTTTTAATGGCCGCCATCTTGAAAATGTAAATTACATAGGTTTTCTACATTGTCTACGTAAATTACTTATTCTACGTAATCTACATCAGAAACCAAAAATGACGCGTCATTTTCCAACCCTGCTACCCACTCGAGATGAACCACTCGGAAATTATTATCGCACACGACATGAAATCTCGCATGCGACAAGCGTTCGAGAATAGCTTTTTCCATCTCGAATGGTCTGTTGCATGCTACATCTATGGTCATCGATTCGAAAATACGGCCCCTGCTATGGTGTAAAGCATACACTGCTCGTTTGGCGAAGTAATTAGTGAATAATTGAATAGTAAATTAGTAAATATTTGAATAGTAAATTAGTAAATAATTCAATACCACATTAGTAAATAATGTAATAGTAAATGTTTTTATTAACAGTTCTAAAAGGAATTTTCTCCCTAATATATTTAAATATATTTAAATATTTATTGTTAATGTAAAAATTCAATAATCCAAAAATTAAAAATCAATGCTGGTTATAATTTCTTAAATATTTCGTTTTTGTTAAATAGGTGGAAGTTGAACGAACAGAAGAGGATCTGGATGAATCGTCAACAGCTCGTGAAGTACCAAATGAATCAGTTGTAAATGAATTGTCAACTTCTCCAGTATCTCCAAATATTAAACCATTAAAAACAGCAGACCATCAGAGAAAAGGTCTTCCTGCTTTTATTTGGGTAATTGGTGAGTAAAATATCCACTAAAAATTACTTTCTTTATTTTTTTAAATTCCCTACTGGAAGTAAAAAGATAGAAAGAAATAAATTTTTTTCTATCCCTTTGAAATAGCTACTTTGCATACCCAAAATACTATGCTTTTTTATCTCCAAATTTCTATCTCTTTTTATATCCAATAGATATTGGGGGATAATAGGATATAAAAAGAGATAGAAATTTGGAGATAAAAAGGCACAATATTTTGGGTCTCTTTTTATAACTGCATTGATTAATATCTATCACTTCTTTATCCCTGATAACCATATGTTTGGTATAAATACCTATATACTTTCATCTCTTTTTATTTCTCTTTGCTGCAAATTTTTATTCTTTTTAATATATAAAGAATTAATTAACCAATATTATTAACAATATTAAAGATTTTTAATTGAATTTAAAAAATATTAAAAATATTTTTAGAGTTTTCGTACTTTTATTTATTATAACAAATAAAATTATTTATATATTTGTTATGAAATTATTATTTATTGTTTAAATCTATATTTCATTTCACATTATTAACCAACGTTATAGACATAACACTTAAAACTAAATTTGAAAAATCTCGCACTCATGAGGGCTCGAACCCTGAACCTTCGGGACGCAAGTCAGATACGCATATTGCACAGTCACACTAGCTTGGAAAATATTTTTCTTGAACTACCCTTTAAATTTCGGGACGGTATTGATCTCTTCTTATCTCTTACTCTATCACTTTTTATCTCTCAGTTGATCTCCTTATTAAAGTTTTATAATTTCTCTTTATATACCATGAAATCGTCAAATAAAAAAATTATTGGGATAAAAGAAGAAAAGGCCTTTTTAAATCGAATTGGAAAGAAATAGACTGATACAGAATCGAGGGAATAAAAAGAGAAAAGTATGACATTAGAATAAAGTTAGGATAAAAAAGAAAGAAAGTGAATAGTACAATAATCAATAGAGATAAAACGAAGGTTATTAAAAGAGATTGAGCAAAAGCAGGTTATAGAAAAGATTGAATTGAATCAAGAGGTAAAAAAAAACTAAGATTGGTTTTACTAAGATTAAAACCAAGGTGTAATGGTGATGAGTGAGTACTAAGATTAAAATGTGGATAAAGAGAGAGAAGTACAAGACGACGCCCCCCGTCAATATAGTATTTATTCGAACGCCAGTGCAATAAAGCGTTAATTCAAAAATTGTGCTAATATATGGTGTCTATTCAATTGTTTGTCCAACATAGTCTTAATTCACATTGATTTTAAAAAAGGTCCATATGATGCTTATATTCAAACAATTGTGCAATATAATTTTATCAATTCATTGTAATTTTTTTTAAAAATATTATCGAAAAATGAAAAATATTGAAGATCTGTTATTTGGAATTAAAATTTAAATTTACCCTTTAATTAACTCAACGTGAATTGAGATTATAATACACAAACAAATGTATTACACAAACAAATACACACACACCATATAGCACAATTTTCTGAATTAACGCTTTATTGCACTGGCGTTCGAATAAATACTATATTGACGGGGGGCGTCGATAGAATAAAAAGGATTGAAGGGTATAAAACAAAGGTTATTTAGAAAGATAAGAAAAAAAGTAAATACTAAGATTCGAATAAGGATAGAAAGAGAATGAAGTAAGTAGTAGAAGGATAAAAACAGATAAAGTAAGGGTTATTAGAAAAGAGATTAATAAGGAAGATGAGATAAAAAAGAGATTCAGGGGATTTAAGAAGGAAAAGCCTGGGATAAAAGCAAGGGCATGAACAGAGATCAGTGTGTTCTTAGATTAAAGTAGCAATAAAAAGGGAAGAAAGCAGATAGGGAAAGTGTGCAATAGTGCAGTTCTGAACAGTGCAGTCATTAATGAGTTGAGTAGACAAGATGTTTCGGGAGGCAAAGGGAATCTGTGACGTCAAATACAGTGCCATGCTGTCCCCCATTTGATTATTTAGTATCATTTATAGTGGTGCCCGGTATTTAGTAGTGGGGGACCCTTAATTTTCTTGACACGGACCTGAATGTTTTAGTTTTTGCTTGCTTCGAACAGTGCACAATATTCCCGATGACTGCACTATTGAAAGATCCTACTGTATTTTTATTTTAATTATTATATTTATTATTATTTATTTATCTATTATACATTTATTTTAATTTGTTATATTCTTTTTGTACTTTGTTTTAATTGTTTTTATATTTTTTTAAAGGATTATTTCTTTTGAAAAATTGCTAATGGGTGTAATTTTTTTTTATTAAAATTAAGATTGTAATAATATATAGGTATAATTTTAATTTAATAATTAAAAATTTCCTTTATAAAATTGATGAAAAATTTAAACAGGTGGTCCAGGGAGTAATAAAGCAACATTATGTGATCAAGCAATTAAAAATTCGCAAGGTTGGGCTCACGTTAGTATTGGTGATTTATTAAGGTCAATGACGTCGACTAATGTGACAGTTCATAATGCCATTATCGCTGGCGAAATGGTTCCTCAAGATATTGTCATGCAACTCGTTGAACAGCAAGTGCTCTTAAATCGTGATACAGACGGAATTATTCTGAGTGGATTCCCGAGAAATTTTGACCAAGTCGATGAATTTGAAAACAAGGTATTAATTAAATCATTCAATTCATTCAATGAAAACGAAAATCATTATGAAATTATTAATTAACTATAATAATCTTCGTATTTCATTCTGTCTGTCCACACTTTGAAGTTAGTTTTTATGTAGGGTAAAGTGCAGATAGATGCCCCCTTTCTCAGATCTCCATTATGAAAGAAACTATATTTATGGATTATTAGTTTTTTTATACCTATTGACCATAACAATGTTACTATAAAGTTCCAATACGCTGGCACCCCGGGGTTATTAGTTATAATAATGTAAAAATTTCAGATTGCTAAAAATGTACAAAAATTTTCAAACCGCTGGACAAAATTCCTTATTACAAGAATCAAGGATATTTAACACGTAAGAATAAAAAAAAATATCAATTATTTTCATGTTTCAAATTAAGCAAAGAAACATATTAGATCGGCGTTTTCTATTTTTTATAATAATTATTGTACTAAATGATAATAACTTACCGCGGGGGGCGTCTTACCCACCCAGGTGGGATATATGGACAAATGCAGACCTTCTGTATTTTCGTTCTGATTAATTTATTATTTATTGTAGGTATTTGGTCCTTAATGATTATGTTAATGATAAATAGTAATAGTGTGTAAAAATCAAATAGTCAATTAAAAATATTAATATTTGTTGAATTTAAATTTTCGAAATTTTCGAATTGGGGGGCATCTATCCGCACTTTATCCTATATGTTTTTTTAAAATATTATTTGACAAATCGAAAATAAGCAGGTATTGTTTCATGATTAATGATAAAACAATATTTCAAATTAGAAAATTAAAAAAAATTATGATTAATAAATAAAAAATATAGGGGAGACTGGGGCTAAATGTTAAATTTTGCAAAAATGTTTTTTTAGGCAATAAATCCGCTTAGATGCAAATATATACTTACATCTGAAAAAAATGTAATTGAATCAAGAAAAGTTTACTTCTATTGAATAGGGACAATTTCATTACTGTTTTGCATTAAGAAAATTATATTCTTATCATAGAATACTTGGTAGGAGAGTACATGTTCTTGATCCAAGAACATATGGAATTCGATCAAGAAATTAATCAACATGTAAGAAATGTAGAATATATGAAATCAAGATCATTTATAATCAAGAATACATTTTCTTGATTTGAAAAAATTTATAGATTTTAATCATAAAAATATTTTCTCAATACCAGTGAATAACCCAATCTGGTCAACCAGTCAATAACCCAATAACTTTAACCCAATCCCATCACTTCTAATTCTTAGGTCAAACATTTTTATTATTTAATTAACATTTATATTTTTTATTTAAATAATTAAATAATTGTCATTTTACAATTAAATTAAATTTAAATGAAATGAAATGAAATTTCATTTCTTTCTAGTTCGTAAATATGACCCCCAATCAAGTTCGCAACAATTTTCCACAAATCTAAAATTGGAAATTTAAATGTGTACCGAATTTCAGCCCGATAGGTGACGATATGTAGAAGTTCGGTATGGGGTCAGGGTCATTTTTTGACATTTTTTCTAAAAGATTTAATTTCATTCCTTTCTAGTTCGTAAATATGACCCCCAATCAGGTTCGCAAGAATTTTCCACAAATCTACAATTGGAATTCTAAACGCGTTCCGAATTTTAGCCCAATAGGTGATGATATGTAGAAGTTCGGTATGGGGACATAATAGTAGATATACAGGGAGGGTTCTTAGACACAGATCCCTGCACCGACATGTTACCGACACTTTTAGCCCAGACTCAAACCACTTAGCCAAGACTCAAACCATTGGGGGGGGGATATTCAGAATGTTATGCTGAGCCAGATATGACGTCATATCTGGCTCAGCATAACATTTTGAATATCCCCCCCCATGGTTTGAGTCTGGGCTAAAAGTGTCGGTAACATGTCGGTGCAGGGATCTGTGTCTAAATTACTCCCTGTATATCTACTCAATCATTTTTTGCTGTTTTTTGAAAAAATTTGATTTATTTCCTTTCTAGTTCGCAAATATGTCAGCCAATCAGGTTTGCTATATTTTTCTTGTAATCTACACTTAAAATTGACTATGTGTACCGAATTTCAGCTCACCATAAAAATATGAATTAAAATAATTGTTTATAATGAATAAACACTTTGCAATTGTCAAAACATTAATACTTGAAGTCGATTTATCGCATTTATGAGAAATGAAAAACGAATTTTTAGGTTAGACATTTGTGAATTGACTGACAGGGATGGGCAACCATATGTCATTATACTCATTTCGAGTCACTTGAAGTTGTCGATTACTCATTTCGAGACCGACTTCCAAATGCGTTGCAACAAAAGTGAGTCGAGCTTTTTTCTGTGAGTGTACGAAACCCTAAAAATTGCACTATAAAATCCAAACTCTGACCTCCTCGTGGTAAAGTGGGCAAGTAAGTTTTTTTGAAGCTGAAACTAACGGAGTAAAGGTCACCCCGGTGGCATTGATGAGTTGAAAGTGTACCAACTGTTGAAAGTTGACACCGATGGCGCCAGCTATGCACAGGCCCTGTTTCAATTAAAATACATGGGATAATGCATAAAAATTGTATTTTCTTTAACTGAAATTAATTCAATCATCTTTTTTTTTTACATGAAATGAATCTAGAAACTTTTAAACATATTTTGTAACAATTGTTACTTTATTAAAGCGTGGAATAATTTATTTAGAACGAAATTTCTACCTAAATTTTTGGCGGGATTTTAAAAAATATGTAAGTTTTTATAATTATTTATAATTATTTTTTAATTTACTACTATTAATATTTCAAAACTATATTGAGTTGATGAGAAATAAAAAAATTTATAATAAATAATAATAATAATTAATATTTTTTTGAAATTCCCGCCTAAAAGTGAGAGGAAAATTTCGTTATAAATTAAATATTCTACTCTTTTATAAGGCTATAACTATCAAAAAATATGTTAAAAAGTTTCTATATTAATATTGTGTACAAAGAAATACCGTAAGTGAAGCTGAATTTGCTCAATTTTTCAATTCTTTTTCAAATAACTTCGGGAAACGATGAAAATAAACATTGGCACTGAAAATATATAATCTTTAACCCTTTATCTTTCCTATTACTGCATAAAGAAATTAAAATATGTTGCAGAAAATTATTTATAAGCCGTTTTTTTGTGAGCGACTTTACCTTTAAATGATGGGTAAATTCGCTCACCATTATTATTCTGGCAAAATATATTATAATCTGCAAAAATGAAACTAAATATTCTTTAGAATCAATAAAGAAAAAAATTAAGAACAATGTACAAAGTTATTGGAATAAATATTTAATATTGTTTTATCAATAAGTAATTACCCCCACAGCACCGAAACTTTCCTAAAAATTTATTAAATATTTACTTGCAATATTCGGAATATTTAATTGCAATGTTTATTGAAAGTTGTGTACAGATTTAAATGTCCCGATTAAATAAATGTTTAGCGCGAAGCTTTCTTGAACATTTTAATAAAATCTTCGCATAATTATAATTATGCGAAGATGTAATTTCATGTTCAGGAAATGTTCAGGAAAGCTTCGCGCTAAACATTTATTTAATCGGGACATTTAAATCTTTATACAATTTTCACTAAACTTTTCAGTTAAATATGACGAATATTGCAAGTAAATATTTAATAAATTTTTAGGAAAGTTTCGGTGCTGTGGGGGTAGATTCAATCATTCAATCAAACGTACTCATAACCATAAAAAACAAGGTTAAGTTTGACAGTTTAGTGCTTAAACCGTTTCAAATCGTTTAATTTTCAGTTATAAGAGTACTATTTTTTAAAAAAATCGAATTATAAATTAAAGTAATTAACATACCTAAAATATCCAGCCCCATAAACATCTTTTTTGTAGACTTATTTCCTGAGCGAATTTACACAACAAATTTGAATTTTTTTTTTAAATTGATTTTTTGCAGAAACTGTTTATTGCTTTAATTTTTGTGCTTTATAAAAATCATGTTAGAGATGCAGGAAATGTAATGTTTAAAAGTATTTAACTTAAAAATTTTGAAGTAAAGCTTTATTCCCTACTTTTTCATACTACTTGTTCAATATGAAAATTATTCACTTGTGTTTTAAATATACCTTGGCGGGTTTGGTAAACCGAACTCTGACCAAGTTTGGTCGGAGTTTGGTCGAAGTTTGGTTTAAGGCAAAATAATGCAAATATTTAGTGCAATATGATGTAAAAATAATAAATAATGTCAAAAAAAGGCATTATTTAATTGATTCGGGTGAAAATTATGTTTAATGAAACAGTAATTATGGAATAATTAAGATTTAAAATATTTTGTGTTAATCTGTCAGTTGAAATAGTGTGCAAAATTCACAAATTGTCGATGAAAATTAGTTTAAAACGTTAAGAAAAAGAGCGAATATATATTCTTTAATATTTAAAGTAATTGATTTATTATATAGTTTTGTTAATTACTGCATATTAACAAGAAAAACATAAATTAAAGTAATAATTTTGTATTCTATTATAAAGTGAAAGTGTATAGTGTCGATAACAGAGGTGTGCAGAAAAATAGCCGCGCTCAAAACACGGTAGGTGGCACTACTATCGGGTCAAAAAGTATAGAGCCCTCACTTTAAAATGTTATAATTCTGTTAAAAAAAATCGTACTGTATTAAAACAACTTGGAAATAGCAGCTGCACTATCCCCACGCTACTATACGAAAAATCAAAAAACCAAAAAATTTTTTACGTTTTTTACGAATTTTTGAAAGTGAAAAATACATGGTTTTTTCCTTGATTTTTACAAGTATCAACTTTGCATGTTTGTATCTCAACGAAAATGCAAACTATTGTTACGCTGATTTTTTCCATTTAGTTTAAACCCTTTTTGAACATAATGTTCATCGACATAATCAATATTTTGTTAAATAAAGGAGATTATTTACAAAGAAAATAAAAAGCTATCTTCTTTGCAAATTATGGCACAGATTTGAGACAAACTTAAAATTATGCAAAATATGCTTCAGATTAAGAATCTGGAAGAAAAATTTGAAAAAAAAATTTATTTAAAGAATTATCCAGAAAAATGTTTTCAGTTTTTTGCTTTATTACTCCATTAAAGCAAGGTGCGGAGCGACATGAACCCTTTTGTCAATGGTAGGGGATTCAATGGCAGTAGTATACTACTGTACCTGTTTTTCCGCTACTTTTCTATTCTTACTTATAATTTACTACTTTCTGGACTTTTTTTGTGTGATTTTTCAAGGGTGTAGGTAAAAAGGAATTTAAGAAGTAAAATATTTTCAAGTCGTTGTTAGGAATATTAGCAGCAAAAATGTACACTGAAGACTATTATAAAATACATACACATAATTGACAATAAAAAGTTAAAAAATTTATTAATTAATTTTGGTTTCTTGTAGTAACAATGAACATTTATTGATTAAAATTAAATAATAAATTAGATAATAATTAATTATTTCACATATTTCTCAACAAAAAAATAATTTAAAATAATTTTTTATCCTTCCGTATATTGTTAATAAATAATATTTGTTCGATTCAAGGAAGAAATAATTAAATGAAACAATAAATTTTTAATTTGTTGACAACGTTTCGATGCACAGTGGGGCAAAATGACAAAATTTGGTTCAAATTGACTTCTAGACCGCAATTTAAAACCAAATTAAAAAACTTTTTTTTCTCTGACGCAAAACTAAATTATGAAGAGATCAGTGAGAGTCGATTTTTTAATTTTTGATTTATAAATTTTTAATGTTTATGCAAAGTGTAAAAAATTTTTTTTTTACATTTCTCGATTTCTTATGCGCAAAAAAATTCTTGCATACTTAACATTGTTGCACATTTAGTGCCTGGCGGTGTGTAAGTAGTAAAAAAAAAGTTATCGGCTTTAAAAATTGTTATAAACAATTTTTATAAACAACTACACTTTATAGTAAGTTATGTTTAAAAATACATATTTATTTTTAGAAGTTTGCTTTAGATTATTGTAATTAAACTTTTTCTTTGTTAATCTGATCTTTTGAAGTAATTTTTCCTAATTATTTAAACAATTTTTTTAAATAATTGTACTGTAAGGACATTTTTCGCCAGAAATGAATCGAATTTCTTACGAATAATGTTTCATCTATGCCGCCCAAAGATTTTCTTTGTAAAAAAGCCATTTTGCTGGTATAAGCACACGCTACCCAGGACCAGAACTTACCAACCACACGGTCGGACTTTCAAATACCAGACAACGGCAGTGAGAGAAACCATGGTCTGATTAACTGCTTCGTGACTGGTATTGGAGTGTCCATTCAATAACAGTGCAAAGTTTAAACATATGTTTCATCACAATAATAAGGGATACTATTTTAATCGTTAATTTCACTGTCTGTACTTGCACTATCACTGAGTTCGTCTTCATCACTCTCCTCTGCAGTATTTATAATTATTGATTCAATGTTGTTAGCTATTAATGTATCTGATTTTCGCGACTTTTCTTCTTCACTTTCTGCATGCCGCACACACTTTTTCCATAATCTCGGAGTAACTTCATTTATTGCTTCAATACACAATTTATGAACATCGTTAACATGAAATGTTTTGTTATGTTTTGCAACATAATTTTTTGTATAAGCCCATATAAGTTCTATAGGATTATATTCACAATGGGCAACAGGCAACCACAATAATTTAACGTCACTACCACGAATTTCATTTACAATTTTTTCAAGTAAATACTGTTTAGGAAAATGATAAGGCTTTGCAAGTTCAAGAAGTGATTGTTTTGACAATTCATTAAAATTTTGTGCAATTTCAGGAACTTCTACATCGCGTTTAATTAGCCACTCAACTATTTTTGATTTCAACCACTGAGTTGTCGGGTTCCGAAATTCTGGATCAAGCATTGTATGATAAGGAGCTTGATCCAAAACAATAACAGATTTACTTGGAAGCACGGTCAATATATGTCGAAACCACTCCTCATAATGTTTTGCATTCATCTCATCGTGATAATCAGCAGTGCCTTTTTTACCGATAAAACACTTTAAGCCTTCATCAACAAAACCAAATTTTCCAACAATGTGTAAAATTATAACACGTTTCCCGGCTCCAGAAGGTGTAACAAATCCACCACGTTTACCACAAACTTGTTGAACGTGATCTCTATAATAATCAAAATTAATATTTTCTTGAATAATAAAATTTTCAACCCATCCAAATTTTCTACTATGATTTGCTCCACACCAAGTTTCATCAGTATAAAATATTTTATAACCATTATCACGGTATTGTTTAATAGTAATTAAATATTTATCTCGTTGCGCTGCTATTCTTGTGCTCTCCATCCAAACTGGTTTTTTACACAATTTTTCATATGAAAAATTTAACATTTTCATCCATTTTTTTAAAGTTGTTAATTTAAAATCAGGAAGATCGGAAACATCTCGTTGTAACTGTTCATACAGAGCTTTAGTAGTTGGATATTCGCGATTAATATAAAACTGGTGAATTTTTCTTCTAATTAAACCTTGAAGAAATTCATCACATTCAATTGAAGGCCTTCCACTTTTGTGTTGAATTTTTAAGTCCTTTTGTTTTACAAAATCACTTGTAATACGTTTTACACTGCTTGTAGATATTTGCAAACAATCTGCCGTTCTCTGTACAACTTTAGATGTATCAGTATGTCCAACAATTTTTTCATATTCAAAATACTGCCTCGCACATATAATAAATTTTTTTTCTTGCTCTAAGAAATAATGTCTCTCATTGCAAGTATTATTCGTTAAATATCCTTCACACTTTTTAACACACTTCTCAAATAAACACAATTCGTCGTCGCAGGTATCCATATCCGAACTTATAGATAAAGATACGTTTGGATTATTTTCAATTTCATTAAGATTTTTGTGATTATTTTCAAGATGCATATCCTCGAACATAGTCAAAGGGGTAAGATTTTGTAACACAGCATATTGGTTCATTTCACACTCAATAATATCACTTTCATTAATTTCACATTCTATATTTATTTCATGATTGTTTGTAATATTAGAATCTACTGACTGAATTTGGTTTTCGACACATAAATTATTTTCATTACAAGGAATCAAAACAGTAAAATGACCATCTTTATGATTCTGATGATGATGTCCTGTAAATAGCAAGTATATTGTTTCTGTCGCACCAATTTTTTTGAAAGGTAAAATGTAATATTCACTGTTTTCAGTTTTTCGTATAACAGTAACGTTAACATTGTAAACATATGCAGCCGCACGACATTCTAACATATAACCATAAACTCCTTGATTCCCCATGTAAAATTTATATTTCGATGAATTAATAATATCTAAACTATGTAATGCTTCTTCCCGAAATTGGTCCCAGTGATTGATAACATGAGATACTATTTTCTGTCGAACCGTATAACTACTTCTCACATTAAAATGCATCGCAAAACACTTAAAAAGACAGTCTCCTTCACCACCAGCATTTTTTTCATAGAAATTGCAGTTTCCGACACTAATTTGACGCATTATTACAAAGAAATGATACACTTAAAAATTTAAAATTTGTCTTATATTAGCAGACGTTCTTAAGAGACATAACTACCGCAGTAGTTCATAACTGACTGTCATAGATTTTGCAGTAGGAAGGTAAAATTCAAATTTTGAAAATTATACCTTCTAATGATGCAGAAACATATTAACAATATGTGCTTAAGCAATATGCTTCAAAATAACAGAAAGTTTAATAGAAATATCCAAGTGGTATGTATTACTGACCTGAAACACCTTTCATTCCGCTTAATGAGCTTTTAAACACCTACTTAATGACACTCACTTTTAAGCAGATGCTTCATTGTATCAGTATTTAAAATATTAAACATTAAAAAAAAATGCTAATTCACTTAAAACTAAGTTTAATGTTTTTTAAATTTAACTTGAAAAATAAATTTTGCAAAATTAGGTTTTGCAAAATAATTGAGGTCCTGGATCAAAATAGTCGATTTTCTCGCGAACGCACGCGCTAATACCAGTCGGGTAGCAGTGAGCGCCTCTGGGCCTCTCACTGCTACCCGACTGGTATTAGCGCGTGCGTTCGCGAAAAAGTCGACTATTTTGATCCAGGAGCTCAATTAGTAAAATTATTTAGCAAATTTATTTACCAAGTAAAATAATATTTTGCAAAATAAATAAGAAAAGTTTTTTTTAATATTATTATTAATTAATTATTATTAATAATATTAATTAATTAATTAATTAAATTATTTTTATTATTTTTATTAATTATTATTAATTAATTAACATTAATTAATTATTAATAATAATTAATTATTATTAATTATTAATAATAATTAATTATTATTAATATAAATAATTTAATAAAAAAAAAATTTTAATTTGATAAAATTCCTCTACATAAAGAGTTCAGAATTCTAAAATATTGAGTTTTTAGTTACTCAGAAATTTACAGACCCTTCTTGTATACCTGCGACAGCTAGAAAAAGCAGTCGTTTGAGATATTACAGTTCTACGCCTTTGAGGAATAGATTTACAACTGCATGCACCTTGCTTTAATGGAGTAATAAAGCAAAAAACTGAAAACATTTTTCTGGATAATTCTTTAAATAAATTTTTTTTTCAAATTTTTCTTCCAGATTCTTAATCAGAAGCATATTTTGCATAATTTTAAGTTTGTCTCAAATCTGTGCCATAATTTGCAAAGAAGATAGCTTTTTATTTTCTTTGTAAATAATCTCCTTTATTTAACAAAATATTGATTATGTCGATGAACATTATGTTCAAAAAGGGTTTAAACTAAATGGAAAAAAATCAGCGTAACAATAGTTTGCATTTTCGTTGAGATACAAACATGCAAAGTTGATACTTGTAAAAATCAAGGAAAAAACCATGTATTTTTCACTTTCAAAAATTCGTAAAAAACGTAAAAAATTTTTTGGTTTTTTGATTTTTCGTATAGTAGCGTGGGGATAGTGCAGCTGCTATTTCCAAGTTGTTTTAATACAGTACGATTTTTTTAACAGAATTATAACATTTTAAAGTGAGGGCTCTATACTTTTTGACCCGATAGTAGTAACAATTTCTCAATACTTAGAGTAGTTGTAATTTAATTATTAAATTTCATTAAAATAGAATATACTGTGAAATAAACTAAAGTTTCAACTATTGAATATATTTATTTAATATTCGTGATTAACACTTATCTGCAATTTATTATAAAACAAATTAAAACAATCAAAATTCTCTGTATATGCACTGACATCAATGCTTTTCGGATAGTAAATATACAGTGGCAATAGCAGAATTGATTTCCGAAAAATAAATTCATCCTATTTTTGTTTGTCATTTTTCTTGAATAATTAAATAAATAATAATAACAATTATTATTATTATTATTATTATTATTATTATTATTATTATTATTATTATTATGTTGAATTTTAAGAAATTCGTATTTTTGAATTTTTGATAATTTTCTATTTTTTACCAAAGGGTGGAGACTATGAAATAAGTAAAGTATTTTCCAAAAGCACAAAAATAATGAAGCTAAGTCCCATAAGAGAGAGGAAAAAATGTTGAATTTTAAAAAAATCGGTTTTTCGAATTTTTGATAAATTTAGATTTTTACCAAAGAGTCCAGATTATTTTATAAGTAAAGTATTTTCCAAAAGCACAAAAATAATGAAGCTAAGTCCCATAAAAGAGAGGAAAAAATGTTGAATTTTAAAAAAATCGGTTTTCGAATTTTTAATAAATTTACCCACATAGCACAATATCTTACTGTAAGTTTGTGGTGTGGATTACACGTATAGTTTGTAAGGATAGGGTTGTATACTTGTGGTAAACTTAAGGTAAACTTTAAATTTTCTCCATTACGGTAAGCTTACAAGTAAAGGTTATTGTAAGCTTACAAGAAAAGGTTGTTGTAAGCTTAAATGGTAAGGTTGTGGTAAGGTTACTATAAAGTTGTAAGGTTAAGGTAAGGTTGTGGTAAGTTTACTAAATAAGGTAAAGCTTTACAAAATAATTTATAATATAATTAAAAAATAAGGGACGTTCCACGTCAAACGGACCAAAGCTCTGCCCAAAATGTTTTCCAATGAAAGTCAACTTATTATAGATGAAAATACTCGTAAGCTCATACTGCTTCGAATGAAAAGTGGCAAAATCGAAAATTCAAAATGGCGTCATTACTGTGACTCTTTTTGTAAACTTTATTACAAATTATGGAAACAAATTTACATAGTAGTGTGCAAAAATAATTATAATTTAGTGAATAATGACTAACTCTTACGTTTTTGGGGTCGCTGATGACGAATCCGATGTCAGATTTTAAAAATTCAAAATGGCGGATCCAATATGGCGGACAAATTTGTAAAATTTGATTAGATTCACTTGAAACTGACTACTCGGGGGTTTTGAGGGTCGCTGATCATGAATCCGATGTCACATTTTCAAAATTCAAAATGGCGGATCCAATATGGCGGACAAATTTGAAAAATTTGCTTGGTCCCCATTTGAAGAGAAATAATTCCTCCTTAATTTCTGACTTTAAAAAAAAAATTTGGTCGAAAATTGTTCGAGTTATGAATTTTTTTTTTACTTTTTCACATTTTTCGGTTTTTTGATAAAGCGGGTGGAAATGCTGGCTATTAAAACTTTATCAAAAAAATGTGCAATGATCACCATTTGAAGAGCAATCATTCCTCCTTAATTTCTGACTTTGAAAAAAAATGTGGTCAAAAATTGTTTGAGTTATGAATTTTTTTTTACTTTTTTTAAATTTTCGTTTTTCTGATAACAGAAGTGGGAACAGTGACAACTAAAAATTTATAAAAAGAATTCGTAATGAGCACAATTTAAAGAGCAATAATCCCTATTTAATTTCTGACCATGAAAAAAAATTTGATTCTAAATATTTGGTTTCTAAAAATGTCAAAAAAAATCAAAACCCGTGATTCGGCAGGACCGCGGGTATAGAAATGTACATAAATAAATAACACGAACAATTTTCTACCAATTTTTTTTTCTTTGTCAGAAATTTAACAAGGATTATTACTTTTTAAAATTTCACCATTGTGAATTTTTTTATAAACTTTTAATATCCAGCGTTCCCACCCGCCCGTATCAAAAACCGAAAAATGTGAAAAAGTCAAAAAAAAATTCATAACTGGAACAATTTTTGACCAATTTTTTTTTCTTTGTCAGAAATTAAAGAGAAATTATTGCTCTTCAAAATGTGACCATTGCGATTTTAAAAAAAAATTTAATAACCAGCGTTCTCACCCGCCCGTTTCAGAAAACCGAAAAATTTGAAAAAGTACCAAAAAAAATTTTAAACTCGAACAATTAACCTTTTATAAAAATTTTATTTTTATATTAGGTGCTCATTTTTTAAATGAAGGGTAGTTTTCTAAATGAATTATTCAAATTATATTTAAGAGCTCTTAAATGTAGCCTTAAATAGTATAAAAAAATTTTGAACATCTAATTTTAATATGTAAAGTGGGTAATTTTTTAAATTTAAAGGTACTTTTTTGTAAAAATTCTATATTAAATGAGTTTTTGAAATTAAGGGTGGGGTTTAAAAGATTATTGCAGATATGTTTCAAATGTCTTAAATTAAGCTTAAATTTATATAAAACTTTAATTTAATCTAAAGAAAATTCGTAGAGGATTTTTTTAAATGTGAGGGTGGTTATGTAATATAAGGGTAGTTTTTAAAATATTTAATTTAGAACTGTTTAAGGACATCAAATTAATTAAATATGTCTGTAGAGAAAAATCTTAGGAATTGTTATTTCAATTTCTAAGGTGTAGTTTTTGAGGTTAAGGGTGATATTTGGACAAATTATTTTGTAGAAATTTGAAAATCTTAAATCAGACATAAATTATTTTTTTTCGATATCAGAAAGAAATCTACATGGTAGATTTAAAAATGGTTTGAAAATAAAATCGAGTACTTTGTTCAATCTTTAACTGATTCTCACTACTAAAGCATAATTTGTTACAATATTAACACTTCTTCCATAGATTTTCCGACATTTAAGTTTAAATGCAAACCGTTTTTCAAATTTGTTTACCATATGGGATCTGCTATTTTGAATTTTGAAAATCTGACATCGGATTCATGATCAGCGACCCTTAAAACCCCTGAGTAATCAGTTTCCAGTGAAACCAAGCAAATTTTCCAAATTTGTCCGCCATATTGGATCCGCCATTTTGAATTTTGAAAATGTGACATCGGATTAATGATCAGCGACCCTTAAAACCCCTGAGTAATCAGTTTCGAGCAAATCCGAGCATTTTTTTCAAATTTGTCCGCCATATTGGATCCGCCATTTTGAATTTTGAAAATATGACATCGGATTCATGATCAGCGACCCTCAAAACCCCCGAGTAGTCAGTTTCAAGTGAATCTAAGCAAATTTTACAAATTTGTCCGCCATATTGGATCCGCCATTTTGAATTTTGAAAATCTGACATCGGATTCGTGATCAGCGACCCCAAAAACGTAAGAGTTAGTCATTATTCACCAAATTATAATTTTTTTTGCACACTACTATGTAAATTTGTTTCCATAATTTGTAATAAAGTTTACAAAAAGATTCACAGTAATGACGCCATTTTGAATTTTCGATTTTGCCACTTTTCATTCGAAGCAGTATGAGCTTACGAGTATTTTCATCTATAATAAGTTGACTTTCATTGGAAAACATTTTGGGCAGAGCTTTGGTCCGTTTGACGTGGAACGTCCCATAAATAAAAAATTTTTGGTCTTGTTTCATTTTGGAAATCTAACAAGCCGTTGAAAATCTTGAAAACAAATTTGGGAGGACTGGGATGCGAACCCGGGATCGACGCGCATAAACCTAACATCCTAACTAACTGAGCTAAGTGGAGAACTAGTAGCAAGAAAATTAATTTTGCCTTTAAGGAGTTAATCATATTCTTGGTTCACCTTGAAGGCAAAATTCCTTCTGACAGTTCTGTACTTAGCTCAGTTAGTTAGAATGATAGGTTTATGCGCGTCGATCCCGGGTTCGAATCCCAGTCCCCCCAAATTTGTTTTCAAAATTTTCTGCTTCATGTCAGGTTTCCAAAATAGAGAAGAGTAACAAACTTAACTTTTTAATTTAATATTTATTTATTAATTATATTATTAATTATTTTGTCAATATTTTCCATAACTGGTAAACTTATCACAACCTTACCTTAACCTTACAACTTATTAATTACCTTACCTCAACCTTGACATATAACCTTACCTCAACCTTAACATGTAACGTTACCTCAACCTTAACGTGTAACGTTACCTCAACCTTAACGTGTAACGTTACCTCAACCTTAACGTGTAAGGTTACCTCAACCTTAACGTGTAAGGTTACATCAACCTTAACGTGTAAGGTTACCATAGCCTTATCATATATACTTACCACACCCTAACATGTAACCTTACCTCCATGGCGGAAGCTTTTAGTTCACCTTAGGTCTACCACAGCAATATCGTGTAACCTTATGAGCCTTACAATTAGTATTCAACATAACCTTACCTCCCCAGTAAAAAAAGAAGTATTGAGTGGAGCGTTTAGGAATTGAGTGAAGCTCTGAGCCAATACGGATTCGAGTAAAAACCGTATTGGGACGTTTGACTCAATCTTTTTTTCATCCGCCGAATACGGTCTTATTTTAGCATTAAAATTAAAATCACATGACCAGAGTACACATTATAAATTGAAAGCACAATTGTCCTGGAATGTAAAAATGCCGAATTCGATAAGAAACAGTGAATATTTGTTAAAAATTGGTAAAAGCAAAGTTTGACAAGCGCGACTGAATTTACCATGTGAATAAATGAATTAGTAAGTTTAAATGGACGAAAAGAAATCTACTGTTACCGACAGAAAGTTCCTAAAGAATTGTAAAACAATAAAATTTCATTGTTTTGTTGAATTTACCACAATTCTCTAGGAACTTTCTGTTGGTAACAGTAGATTTCTTTTAGTCCATTTCGTCCATTTAAACTTACCACTTCATTTATTCACATGGTAAATTCAGTCGCGCTTATAAAACTTTGCTTTTACCAATTTTTAACAAATATTTATTGCTTCTTATCGAAATCGGCATTTTTACATTCCAGGACAATTGTGCTTTCAATTTATAATGTGTACTCTGGTCATGTGATTTTAATTTTAATGCTAAAATAAGACCGTATTCAGCGGATGAAAAAAAGATTGAGTCAAACATCCTAATACGGTTTTTACTCGAATCCGTATTGGCTCAGAGCTTCACTCAATTCCTAAACGCTCCACTCAATACTTCTTTTTTTACTGGGTCATACTATTGTGCTATGTGGGAAAATAATGAAGCTAAATCCCATAAAAGAGAGGAAAAAATGTTGAATTTTAAGAAATTCGGATTTTTGAATTTTTGATAATTTTAGATTTTTACCAAAGAGTCAAGACTATTTAATAAGTAAAGTATTTTCCAAAAGCACAAAAATAATAAAGCTAAATCCCATAAGAGAGGAGAAAAATTTTAAATTTTAAGAAATTAGGATTTTTGAATTTTTGATAATTTTTTATAATTTTAGATTTTTTACCAAAGGGTGGAGACTATTAAATAAGTAAAGTATTTTCCAAGAGTTTAAAAATAATGAAGCTAAATACTAACAAAGAGAAAAAAAACTGTTGAATTTTAAAAAAATCGGTTTTTCGAATTTTTGATAAATTTTGATAATTTTAGATTTTTTACCAAATTACAGTGTTCTTCAAACACTTTTAGGTTTACCTAAAATGAGTCAAAATTGTGCTAACGCAGTTTTATCTGGAATCAATCCAAGATTCCAAATTTTCATTTCCGAAAATCGTAGCTGATTCTTTTTTCGAAAAAAACCAAAAAAACATATATATAGGGGCAATTCGACGTGAGATTTTAGTCAACCTCTTAAAATCAGCCAAAAATATTTTTTTTGTATTCTGTATCGAAAAAAACAAATACGTATTACTTCCTCATAGAGGAAGTATTGTAATACCGAAATTTTTCGAGTTCGATTTTTTGACATATCTTTATGTTATTTGACCTCAGGAGTTCAAAAATGACATTTTTAAAAAATGTCATTCCGTGTGTGTGTGTGTGTGTGTGTGTGTAAACATCACATTTTCATAAATATCTCGAAATCATGAAGAGCTTTTGGGTTGAATTTTTTTTTAAATTGTAGATCTCACCTGCGGACATAAAATGAGAGTACTTTGAGATAGATTAATAAAGTTTAACTAAATTTTTTTTGGATTTTTAATTTTGCAAAAAAACGTTTTTTTGCCCATAACTTTAAAAAAATGTTAGGAGCTTCAAAAAACGCTTCGATTGACCTATTTTTGAACCTAATTCGCTAATAAATTTCGAAATTATTGGTATTTTAAAAACCAAAAATTGTGGAAAATAACATTTTCTCAACTTTTTTGTTTAAAAATTTTTGTTTAACTATTAAACTATTATAACTATATTGTAGAGTATTTAAAAATACATTGATTGATCCAAGATCAATCACTTTTACTATATTTATAAAAAGTTATTCATATATTTTCCTATTATTATTATTAAAATTATCTCTATGTGGAAGTAAAGTGTTCATGAAATGAGCACCAAAATTATAAAAAAATATACAACTTGGCAGCGGTTTTTTTTTATTTTTGTTTAATAATTGTCCAAATTTTCGAGTTATGAATTTTCGAAATTTTAGACTTGTAATTGTAGACCTATATTTAGTAGTTTATAAGTCCGAAAATATTGAGTTTCGGAAAAAGTTGTCAGAGAATATAAGTTTTAGTTTTCTTTCGACTTTTAAGAAATGTAAACAACATTTTTTTAAAAAAATTTTTTATTAAAAGAATTTTTTTATAATCAAATTAATTTTTCCTAACTTTAGCCCGGATTTTTTTTATTTTTTTAAAATTTATTTATTCCTTATAATATAGAGAAGATTTTCCAAAACATCCCGAGGTGGGACTGATATGTTGAATGAGTTTTAAAACATTTTCAAAAATCGCTTGCAAGCATCACAGTGGGAATTTTTTTACAATTAACTTCTAAAACTGTCTATACAGCGTACATCCTTTAATTTATAAAAAGAACACTCAAACAGATTAAAAATTATGCGCTGTAGACAGTTTTAAAAAGTTAATTGTAAAAAAATCCCACTGTGATGCATGCAAGTGATTTTTGAAAATGTTTTAAAACTCATTTAACACATCAGGGCCATCTCGGGATTTTTTTGAAAATCTCCACACTATATTATAAGGTATAAATAAATTTAAAAGAAATCTAGCCTAAAGTTAAAAAAAATTAATTTGTTTATAAAAAAATTCTTTTAATAAAAAATTAAAAAAAAATTTTTGTTTTCATTTCTTAAAGTCGAAAGAAAACTAAAACTTTCATTCTTTGACAACTTTTTCCTAAACTCAATATTTTCGGACTTATAAACTACTAAATATAGGTCTATAATTACAAGTCTAAATTTTCGAAAATTCATAACTCGAAAATTTGGACAATTAAACAAAAATAAAAAAATACGTATCTGTTTTTTTCGATACAGAATACAAAAAAAATATTTTTGGCCGATTTTAAGAGGTTGACTAAAATCTCACGTCGAATTGCCCCTATATATATGTTTTTTTGGTTTTTTTCGAAAAAAGAATCAGCTACGATTTTCGGAAATGAAAATTTGGAATCTTGGACTGATTCCAGATAAAACTGCGTTAGCACAATTTTGACTCATTTTAGGTGAACCTAAAAGTGCTTGAAGACCATCGTGCAAAGAGTCGAGACTATATATAATAAGTAAAGTATTTTCTAAAAGCACAAAAATAATGAAGCTAAATCCCATAAAAGAGAGGAAAAAATGTTGAATTTTAAGAAATTCGGATTTTTGAATTTTTGATATTTTTAGATTTTTTACCAAAGGGTGGAGACTATTTAATAAGTAAAGTATTTTTCAAGAGCCAAAAAATAATGAAGCTAAATCCCATAAAAGAGAGGAAAAAATGTTGAATTTTAAAAAAATCGGTTTTTCGAATTTTTGATAAATTTTGATAATTTTAGAATTTTTACCAAAGGGTGGAGACTATTAAATATGTAAAGTGTTTTTAAAGAGCCCAAAAATATTGAAATTAGATTTAAAATTCCACTGGATCTTCGTAGAAATTTGACCTGGAAATCATGGAAAAGGTATGGAATTTTAATTTCGGATTTCTGTAGGAATCCTGTAATAATTTTTCAATTAAGAAAATTTGTAAATAAAAGTAATATAGGATTTTTTTGTGTGTATCTATCTAATAATTTTTAGAGTGAATCAGAATATTCTTTATGATCAGGAAAAAAGTCAAAATTCTTTCTAGAAATCAGAGAAAGACAAAATTAAATATTTGTGGCAACCCAGTTTTAGCAAGTATTGAAAAATTCAAAATTATTTAAAAATGAAAAATCTTTTATTTTTATTCGCAAAAATTTTGAAATTTTATTAAGTAGAAATTGAGGAGCTGGATCGAAGAACCGGCTCTTCGCTCGAACTCACGCAGAAGATAGTCCCTTCGTCAGTTATGTCATAAAAATTTAAAACTCAAAAAAAAATATTTAAAAATTATGACCTTGTAGAGGAGAAAAAAATACATCTTTTTTCTATTTACAATTTTTTTCTAGAATGCAAGTTATTAATCTGGAATTTTTTTCTTAGTCTAGTAAAATTTTTGCTTAGAGTGATGTCAGTGAGAGTGGGAAAAGAAGATTTTATTTTGGTCTGTAGCCGTCGTGAGGGCGGGGTTGTCGTAATTAGAGTGGGGATGAACGGTTTATTCTTTATATGGTTGCGTAGTATTACATTTAGTTTGTTAGATTGGTATCACTCGTCGAGTTACTATCAATTGTTAAAAATTTCAAGAAAAAGAAGAAGACATCATGGCATCTTTTAGTGGTGATGAGCGAGTTTTCCGAATTTTCTTTAAAATTGAAAAATTATTTCCTGATTTTACGTTGTTTGAGGTGCTTTAGCGGGTTAAAATAGAGCAGGAGAAACGTAACATCTCAGATCGGCAGATGCGTCGCGTGTTCCCGGAGATGATTTTAGGTGAATCCATTAACCAAATGAAAGACATCTTGGTTAACCTAGATTACGATGAACAACTCGATTATAAAGAAACCTATTTCTTCAGCCGCTACCCAATAATTCGTGGAAGTCCTGTTTCGGTTTCTAAGGATAGAAATCACCCGTATAACCCTGATACGGATTGTTGGCGTTGCGGACAACACGGACATTGTCGTCAGAAGTGCCGAAACCAACCAGTTCTATTTTGTGCTAAATGTGGCATTAAAGGTAGATTGACTAGAGACTGCTGCCTTAAGAGAAGAAATTAACTATCTTATTTTCTTTCTCTTTACTCACTACTAAACCAGCCGCCATCTTGGTTTTCTTCTCCCACCATCATCTTTGGAGGAGAGTAGGGAGCAATCAACTAGTATATAAATGGAGAGTAACTCTTTATCTTCACATTTCTTTACTTCACCTTGTACAGTAAAGACATTTAGTAAACTTAACCTAACATCATGGGAGTCCAGTGGATCTACAACCTTTCCAAAAATGATTTGGTGGCTCAAATGGAGAGCTATCACATCGACGCAAGAGGTACCGTAGCAGAACTTCGACAACGTTTCGTAGCTTTCGTCAAAATGAGACCAGAGCTACTGAATCAAACAGAAGACCCAGAAGACTACAACGAGGAGGACGATATCTCTCGGGATAACCTAGCTCTAGAAGATCCAAGTTTAAAGGAAAATTTGGTTGAAATCGAGGATCAACAAGATAAACAACAACCAGCACCTCTCACCAAGGAACAGAGACTTGCCATGGGACCACCTAGAACTTCTACTCCTTTAATCTTTTCCAACGACACTTATGTGTTGGAACGGATGAGAAAGTGGAATTGTCAGTTTGACGGAAAAGACATATATGCTTTTCTTGAGCGAGTGGATGAATTGCAGCAGGCTTATGGATTCACGGATGATCAACTTCTTCGAGGCTTTCCTGAACTTCTGAGCGGTGATGCATTACTCTGGTATAGGAATGAGATTAGATCAATTTTCACTCTTGATGAATTAACCTCAGCATTAAGGAGATTTTACCTTTCACCTAGTGAATTCAGACATCTGGAAAATCAAATTAGTAGTAAAGTGCAAGGTAACTTGAAATCAATTCGTGAGTTTTGTACAGCCTTACGAACTCTCATGAGAAGGCATGGAGGCTATGATTTGGGACGTGAATTAGATATTTTATACTGGAATATGAAACCAGTTTATCGGTTACATATTCGTCGTACTGAATTAGATTCAGTTAGTACTCTTATTCAACGTGTGGAAGAAATAGTGGAGATTCTTCATTCAGTCAACCAGGAGAATTCTAGTGGGGATGTTAATCAATCTTTAGCTGAAATTTCTAGACCCTACAATCCTAAAACCGATTGTTGGCGTTGTGGTCGTCCAGGACATCGAAGGAATGTGTGCAGGAATCGGCCTAAGAAATTTTGTTCTACGTGTGGTCGAGAAGGAGTACTTACTCGAGATTGTTGTTTCAAGAAATCGGAAAACGACAAAAAGGTCGAATAAGTGGAGTAAATTCGACCTTATCACCAGTTGACTCCAGAATCTTTTTAAATTGTATTTGCGAGGATCTATCAATTCCAGCCCTTGTGGATACCGGAGCAGCTTGTTCATTCATCGACATCCATACTGCAAATCGTTTGGTTGCTCTAGGAGGAGTTGCTAACCTAGAAGAAATAATTGTTGCTCTAGCTAATGGAACCGAATACAAGGTTAAAACTAGTTTCGACATGAAAATCGTCGTTGGATCAACAAAGGTGAAGCATAAATTTTTAGTTTTACCAGGACTATCGCAACTAATGTTGATTGGTATGGATCTATTAAAAAAATTCAACTTTTCTTTGTTAATTAATAACCAAGATATACGGTTATTAAAAAACTCTTTTAAAGTTGAGGCTTGTGAAGTTGGACCTGCAGGATTAACTTCGTTGGACAAGGATCAAGAACAGGAGTTAAATGCTTTATTATCTAAAGAAAGACTTTTATTTAATGGTATTAAAGATCAAACACCATTACTAAAGCATGAAATTCGTCTGGAAGATTCTTCACCAATTAAGCAGCGTTATCAGCCTAGGAATCCTGTAACTCAAGAACACATGAGACAAGAAGCTTTAGAAATGCTGAAACAAAAAGTCATTAGAAAATCTCGTAGTGCTTGGTACTCACCTGTCGTTTTAATTAAAAGAAAGAACGGTAAGCTTCGTTTTTGCATTGACTGTCGAAGGCTCAATAAAGTAACTAAAAAGGATGCTTATCCTTTGCCTCGTATAAATAGTATTCTGGATCAGTTGAAGGGAGCCAAATATTTATCTACCTTGGATTTAAAAAATGGTTATTGGCAAGTTGGGTTAACAGAAGAAAGCGCACCACTTACTGCTTTCACAGTACCAGGTTTGGGACTTTTCGAATTTGTAGTCATGCCTTTTGGACTACATTCAGCACCTGCAACGTTTCAACGATTAATCGACCTAGTAATCCCTGCGAATTTAGCACCAAATGTTTTTTCTTATCTCGATGACATCGTTGTAACCTCGATAACATTCGAAGAACATCTCAAACTACTTCAAGAAGTGTTTTCTAGACTTCGTGAAGCTAAACTAGTTCCAAATTGGGAAAAATGCTTCTTTGCCCGTACTCAACTTACCTATCTTGGACATTTAGTGGATGCAGATGGACTACATCCAGACCCAGACAAAGTGGGCGCCATTTTGAAATTACCCCCTCCTACAAACCTAAAAGAATTAAGAAGATTTTTGGGTATGGTTTCTTGGTATCGTCGTTTCATAAAGAACATCTCAGCATTGATTTCTCCGCTTATTCATCTTCTTAAAAAGGATACATCCTGGATCTGGAAAGAAGAACATCAATTAGCATTCGACAATATTAAGAAAAAACTTACTGAAGCTCCAGTCTTAGCTTGCCCTGACTGGTCTCAAGTTTTTTATCTTCAAACGGATGCTAGTCTTGAAGGTCTTGGAGCAGTTTTGACACAGAAAATTGGAACATCAGAAGTCGTGATTGCTTATGCCAGTCGCACGTTAAATTCAGCCGAGAAGAACTATTCAGCAACAGAAATCGAATGCCTTGCAGTTAAATGGGGCATCTGGAAGATGAGACACTATCTAGAAGGTTGTCATTTTATAGTTGTCACGGATCATCAGGCCTTAAAATGGCTGAATAGTATCGTCACACCATCTGGAAGATGGTTGGATCATGGAACTGGCTCAATGGGATTTCGAGGTAATATACAAAAAAGGAATTGAAAATCGTTTACCTGATTATTTATCACGAGTTCCTCTACAAGTTTCCTCAATTGACAAATTACCATCTTGTCAATGGTATCAGCGCCATTTTAAATCAACTTCGGACAACCCTGATAGATGTTTGGACTTCAGGATTGAAAATGGGAAACTTTACCATCATGTACTTCATTCTTTGGACTTCAAGGATACCCCATATGAAGATCAATGGAAATTATGTATACCCAAAGAAGATAGGAAGAAAATTCTACATAAAGTTCACGATGAAACAACAGCTGGACATCTTGGTGTTGCTAAAACATTAGCAAGACTTGAAGAATTTTTCTTCTGGCCCGGTATGTTACGTGATGGTGCTGAGTATGTAAGGAATTGTAAAAATTGTCAGCACAACAAAAATTCTCAACAAGCAGCTGCAAACCGTATGCATGCCACACTATTAGTAAAGAATTTAAAGCATTCTTAGAAGATTTCGGTATTTTACATCGTCTTACACCACCTTATTCACCGCAGTGCAATCCAGTAGAACGAGTCAACAAAGTAGTCAAGAAAATGATTCGTCAATACTTGGACAGCAAGAAACCGGACTGGGACCGCCATCTATCGGAACTTCAGTTCGCGTACAACACCGCTAAGCATTCATCGACCGGCTTTACACCTGCCTACCTTACCTCTGGCCGAGAATTTCTCCCGCCCGGATTTTAAGATATGAGTTTGAATTCTCAAACTACCACTACATCTAAAACAAGAATTGAAAAATTACAAAATGCTCTGGAACCTGTTAGAATCAATCTTGCTAAAAATTTTAATACTCAAAAAAAGTATTATAACCTACGTAAACGAGATTGGAAACCTATTGTCGGAAAAAAAGTGCTGAAAAGAAATTTGTATTTATCTAAAAAAATAGATAAAAAGAATGCAAAATTGTTGGAAAAATTTAGTGGACCTTTTATTGTTAAAAGAAAAATTTCTCCAGTAATTTTTGATCTTGTTAATGAACAGGGGAAAAATTTTCGACATGTGCATTTAAAAGACCTGAAGAAATTTATTGACGACATCTCTAGCCAATAATATTTCTTATCCCTCTTATTGTCAAAAAGTCAAAGACCTCCTAGGAAAAATATTCGTGTTTCTAAGAAATACCCTCGTAGTTCCTGGAAGTCATTTACGATGAACGCAGCAAGACTCCTAGCAAAACAAACTGCTCAACTTGAAAGAGAGAAAATTAAACGTGAGGCAATCGATTGTAATAATTTGAATATTTCTATTCCCGAATTCGATATTATTTATCAAGAAATGTTAGCGGAAAAATTAAATGTTAATAATTCTGCTGAAATTAACCCGCCGTTGCAATCTTTTTTGTCTCGTAAAAGCAAAATAGAAAAACGTTTTGATCTCGCGCCTAAACCTCCTACTGTGCAGTTGGAAAGGAAATTGAATTTTAAACCTAATCCTACGATTAAAAAAGGTTTTGAATCTGTTCTAATGGATATCGATAAGAAGGAAAAAGAAGAGATGGAGAAAATTAAACTCGAGAAATTTAAAACAAAAATTAGAGTGTCAAGAGTTCCGGTTGTCGCTTTAACTCGTGTTATTCCGCCAATTAACCCAGTAGTTAAAACTGTTAAATCAAAAAAATTAGTTACTTCTAAAATAACTAAATCCCAATTGTCTGCAATGACAATTGTCGCGAAGAATAAAATTGCAAAACAAATGAGTTCAAATCACTCATTATCAAACGCTGTTAAACTCTCGTCAAAATCCGTCGTTTTACCTGAAAGGAAAAAGAAGATTAATAAAGTTACGAAGAATCAAATACTTACTAAACCATTGGTTAATATCGCCGTTGCTCCTGAAGTGAAATCAGAAATTAAAAAACCAAAAATTATTTCTGATGTTTTGCTTTCCGAACCGATATTATTGCCTCCTTCTGCACCCGCCAAATCAAACGAGTGTCCGAGTTCTTTTGAAGAACTTTTTAATAGCCTCAAGGAAACGATTGAAGAAGTCGATATTAATAATAATACCGCACCTGTTGAAAATTCTAAGGACAATCCTTTACCTCTCTGGCACGATGTCGCTCATCTACCTTTTACCATTGCTAAACTTCATGGTGGACCATGGGCTCAAATTCCGATTGGAATTAAACGTTATCGTCTGAGGGATAATGGTTTCAAGTGAAACCTTCGTCTGGATTTCTCCAATGGCCATATTCGACATGCGAGAAAAATTTTGTAAGTGATACCTAGTTAGATTTTATTTTTTATTTTCTCGTTGTATTTATCATCCCCAAGACGCTCATTAAAATTCGCTTTTTAAGTAGGGGGGATGTAACGAAAGAGTTTTAATTTCTAACGTAAAATAAAATCATTTCGTATAAGCGTGCATTTAGTATATCTATATATACAACAGAGCTCTCAGCTCGCTGGCTGAGAGGAGAGTACCGAACGCGCATACTTTGCCGCGCAAGAACGTGGGTCGCTCTCTCTCCTTACGAGTTACCTGTCAAAGCCGGCGATCTATAATACTTGGTTGCAGTGAGAATTTCATCAGTTCGCCGCCGGCCAAGCTCGGGGCTTGCTCCGAGGTAGACCGACAGCAGCTCACTTCCACACTCTCTCACCCTTAACCTTTTTTTACCTTTTGCACGGGGCAGGTGAAATGTGGGGGCAACCGCTACCACCAGCTCTTTGTAAATCCCAGAAGGAGTTGTACACTGGGGCTCGGGGGCAACCGATGACCAGGGTAACACCATTCGCCACGCTTCCTTTCTCTCTCACCGTGAGTGCAGTGATTGCTCTATGGGGGCTACCGTGTGGAACCAATGCACTCACTACATGCACTACACTACTACACACTTAACTCACATTACTCAAACTACTCTCTAGAGCAGTGAGCCTTCTATGGCGGCAACCGTGTTGGTTCTAGCACTGGAACTCACACACTTACACTCACTCAAATACACTATATAATATTTAATTAGGATTGTACCATCCTTGTCGAGTTGAGGGGCAACTCTCTCGACGAAGATGACGCACCGGGTGAATTCTCCACACCAAGGGGCCACTTGGTGGAGATGCAACCTGAGTTATCATAATACTCACACTAGTTTCGGGCAGGATATGAATATCAAATGTAATTTGATATCTTGTTTCCAGTTTAAGAGATTAAACTGTCTTGCGTGCACGATCTCGGTTTTCGTCCCTAACGTTATCTAGGGGGTAAATACTAGTAACTACCCCTCGCGAGTATTTAGCGTCATTTATTCATAATTTATTTATAATTCTTTTACAAACATATTTTATAATTCATTACAGAGCGATCGGAGATTAATATCAGCGTTGGCGTAGCCTTGGGCCAGTAACGGCAGACCAACAATTTCTTTAACTTTCTTAATAGCGTTTTATAGTTTTCTTTCTTATTCAGTTTTGCATTATATCGAGTTCATATTTTTATGTTTTTATATTTTATTGTTATTATATTTTTACTACGTTTTATATTTTACTTATTTCTTTATTTTGTTATTCTTTGTTCTTTTACTATTTTTATTTTGTTAAAATATACTTTCTTACGAAGGTTTAATTTATGTCTTTTTACTGACTTTACCTAACCTCATTGACGTCACTAATTTTCTTGCTAAAAATACTGTAATATTTTACAATTAAGTGGAAATTTAATATTATTTAAATTGTTAGAATTTATTTATTCAAGTACCCGGACTCCATCCAGCGAGCAAATCCTTTGGCAAATTTTAAGATCATTACAAGTTTTCATAATGTGAAATTTCGTCGCATACTTTTTCTCGTTAAAAATTGAAATTCCTGTTGTTGTAAATAACAACTTTCAAAATTAATAATTAATAAACAATTTGTTTTTTTGGACTTTACTTTGGCTTGTGGGCTTTGGTAAGGTATATTGTGCAAGCCTAAAAAAAATCGGTTAATTTCATTAATATTTGACTGAGAAATGACGATATATTTATCAAAAAGTAATTAAATATTCAGAAAAAAAATTTTTAGTTTTTATTTTTTAGTATTAATAACTTGCATTCTAGAAAAAAATTGTAAATAGAAAAAAGATGTATTTTTTTCTCCTCTACAACGTCATAATTTTTAAATATTTTTTTTTTGAGTTTTAAATTTTTATGACATAACTGACGAAGGGACTATCCTCTGCGTGAGTTCGAGCGAAGAGCCGGTTCTTCGATCCAGCTCCTCAAATAGTCTCCACCCTTTGGTAAAAAAATCTAAAAATATCAAAAATTCAAAAATCCGAATTTCTTAAAATTCAACATTTTTTCCTCTCTTTTATGGGATTTAGCTTCATTATTTTTGGGTTCTTGAAAAATACTTTACTTATTTAATAGTCTCCACCCTTTTTTAAAAAATATAAAATTATCAAAAATTCAAAAATCCGAATTTCTTAAAATTCAACATTTTTTCCTCTCTTTTATGAGATTTAGCATCATTATTTTTGTGCTTTTAGAAAATACTTTACTTATTATATAGTCTCGACTCTTTGGTAAAAAATCTAAAATTATCAAAATTTATCAAAAATTCGAAAAACCGATTTTTTTAAAATTCAACAGTTTTTCTTCTCTTTGTTAGTATTCAGCTTCATTCTTTTTAAACTCTTAGAAAAAACTTTACTTATTTAATAGTCTCCACCCTTTGGTAAAAAATCTAAAATTATAGAAAATTATCAAAAATTCAAAAATCCGAATTTTTTAAAATTCAACATTTTTTCCTCTCTTTTATGAGATTTAGCATCATTATTTTTGTGCTTTTAGAAAATACTTTACTTATTATATAGTCTCGACTCTTTGGTAAAAAATCTAAAATTATCAAAATTTATCAAAAATTCGAAAAACCGATTTTTTTAAAATTCAACAGTTTTTCTTCTCTTTGTTAGTATTCAGCTTCATTCTTTTTAAACTCTTAGAAAAAACTTTACTTATTTAATAGTCTCCACCCTTTGGTAAAAAATCTAAAATTATAGAAAATTATCAAAAATTCAAAAATCCGAATTTCTTAAAATTTAAAATTTTTTCTCCTCTTTTATGGGATTTAGCTTTATTATTTTTGTGCTTTTGAAAAATACTTTACTTATTAAATAGTCTCGACTCTTTGGTAAAAATCTAAAATTATCAAAAATTCAAAAATCCGAATTTCTTAAAATTCAACATTTTTTTCTCTCTTTTATGGGATTTAGCTTCATTATTTTTGTGCTTTTGGAAAATACTTTACTTATTAAATAGTCTCGACTCTTTAGTAAAAATCTAAATTTATTAAAAATTCGAAAAACCGATTTTTTTAAAATTTAACATTTTTTCCTCTCTTTTATGGGACTTAGCTTCATTATTTTTGTGCTTTTGGAAAATACTTTACTTATTTAATAGTCTCCACCCTTTTTTAAAAAATATAAAATTATCAAAAATTCAAAAATCCGAATTTCTTAAAATTCAACATTTTTTCCTCTCTTTTATGAGATTTAGCATCATTATTTTTGTGCTTTTAGAAAATACTTTACTTACTGTACTTCCGCGACTGGAAGCGACAGAGGTTAGTCCTCCTAAGGAAAGGTGAAAAACCTCTAGATAAGGTTTCATCGTACAGGCCTATATGCCTGTTTAATTCCGCAAGATGGAAAGATCTCATCGAGTCGATGAAAAAGAAAAACATGCCGCCCTACTTGTTGCGGATAATGGATAATTATCTTAGCGACAGGTGGGTTATATATCAGGGAGACACCTTCACTCTCAGGAAAGAGATGCAGCGTGGGGCTCCTCAAGGCTCGAGGGTAGGTCCATTTGTATGGAATGTATCTTATGATGATTTTCTGCGAATGGATCTGCCCGAAGGTGCGGTGATCATCGGCTTTGCGGACGACGCGTTGTTCGTGTGCACTGCCGAAAGTGATGAGGCTCTTGGGACATTGGTGAACGAATGTCTGCGACTTGCAAAAAGCTGGCTGGATACCAGAGGTCTTGAAATGGTCCTAGAAAAGACCGAGGCACTGCTAGTTACAGACAGACGTGGTTATAAGCTTCCACGAATCGTGATAGACGGATTCGAGGTCAAGTGGAGTCAACAAATTAAATATCTTGGTGTGGAGTTGGATGGAAGGTTAAACTTCCACCACCACATGGCTACGGCGTCAAATAAGGCGATTGAGTGTACGGCTAATCTTCCACGGCTAATGCCAAATGTTGGCGGACCCCGTGAACAAAAACGGAGAATGGTGGCGAGTGTCGCCCACGCTAAAATGCTCTATACAGCACCAGCGTGGGTCTCATCCCTAAGGAGTAAAATATGTGTAACCATCTGTAAAAAGGTATTGTCTGCGCAGAGATCGATAACAACGCGTATCATCTCTGCATATAAGACGGTATCTACGAGTGCTGTGCAGGTCCTTGCAAGTGTCCCGCCAGCAGATCTTTTAGCGAGGGAAAGCGAAGAAATGTTTCTCTTTTCTAAAGAAAGCAGTTCCTTAGATGAGGAAATAAGACCAAGCAAGGGCCTGATCCGCAAAGAAGCGAGGCACAGGCTTATAGAAAGATGGCAGGAAAGATGGGATGGTGAGGAAAAAGGTCGATGGACTTATCGCCTTATCCCGGCACTAGCCACCTGGATAAATAGGAAACACGGTCAGGTTTCCTATTACTTGACTCAGGCGTTCAAAGGTCACGAGTGTTTTAACTCGTACCTGTGTCGCTTTAAATTACGCGAGAACGAGGTGTGTGCATATTGCCAGTTCCCTGAGGACAACTCGGAGCACACCCTCTTCTCATGCAAGAAATGGGACTTGGAGAGGCGAGCCATGTTCGAAGGTGTAAACAGTCAAGTTACACCGGAGAACATGGTATCGCTGATGACCCAGTTAGAAGAGAATTGGCGGCAAGTCAACTTCATAATCTCGGTTATGTCGAGGAAAGATCTCGACGGTCGCTAAAAATGCGTAATTTAAACAGCTTTTAATTTGTTTTGTTTGTTTTTTATTAATTTATTTTGTGATTTATTTGTCCTTATACAATTTTAATTTATTACGTTTTATGTTTTTAATATTATATACGTGTTTATTTTTTTTTCTTTTTTATATATCCGTTTGCAATTTTATCTTTTGACTGTTTACACTTAATTAAACATTTTTTATTATTGTTGTGCTGTTAATTCCGTTTTTATATTGAAATAGTTTAAAATTTTTAACTATTAACGCAGGATAACCGCAGAGAAAAGCAGAAAGTCGCATTAGCGACAGAGTTGGGGCGCCACCCTCGAAGGCTAAAGTCTTACGACAGTTCCGAGGGAGGGTAAAGGGCTCCAAAAGAAGGGTTACGGGTTTTAGTCGGTCGGGCTGGTAGTAGGTCGCCAGTTTGTTAAATTTATTATAACATTTATTTATTTTTCTTTTTTTTATATTTCCTTTTGTTTTTTTTATCATACCAACCCCACATAACCTTGGAGTGCGGAATCCAAGGTATCTGTAGGCAGATTTCCCAAAAGTCCCTAAGCAAAAAAAAATAAATAAAAATAATAATAATAATAATAATAATAATAATCCCCTTCACGGAAAAGCTCGGTGCACTGGTGGTCTGATGCGCTGGCCTCCTTGCGGAAAGCGTGCTTCAAAGCTAGAAGGAATTATACTTGTTCTAAGGAAGATCCTTTGCTAAAGGAAGTATTTAAGGAGGCCAAGAAAAGCCTGAAAAAAGAGATTCGAGCGTCACAACGCCGTTGCTGGAAAGACCTAATTGATGATGTCGAGAAGGACCCATGGGGTCTGGCTTTTAAAATCGTTACTAAGAAATTAGGAACGAGGCAAAAGACCCCCGGCCTGGACAATCCCGATTGGGTCAGAAGGATTATAAGAGCTCTATTTCCTCCTGCAGAACAGTGGGATAGGAAGGACTGGAGTACCTGCGAAGTCGGTGAGGAAGAACTCTTTACTCTTACAGAATTGAGAAATGCAGGTAGAAGATTGAAAACAGGCAAGGCGCCTGGAATCGATGGGATAAGTAACGAGATCCTAAAATTGGTTATCGACACTTCACCCCAGATTCTGCTCCGATGTTTCAATCTTTGCCTTGAGAAAGGAGAGTTCTTCCGCGACTGGAAGCGGCGGAGGCTAGTCCTCCTAAGAAAAGGTGAAAAACCTCTGGATAAAGTCTCGTCGTACTGGCTTATTTGCCTGTTAGATACGATGGGTAAACTTCTAGAGGGTATGGTTCTGCAGAGAATGCAAAACCACTTGACCGGAGAGAATAGTCTATCCGATTACCAATTTGGTTTCCGCAAAGGCAGGTCCACAGTTGATGCCATTCAGGCAGTTGTGGACATAGCCAAAGCGGGAAAAAACAAATTGGGACCAAAGAAGAAGAAGGGCTTCTGCGAATTGGTGGCTATTGACATACGTAACGCGTTTAACTCCTCACGATGGAAAGATCTCATCCAGTCGATGATGGAGAAGAGAATACCGTCCTACTTGTTGCGGATAATGAATTATTATCTTAGCGACAGGTGGGTAATATATGAGGGGGACAACTGGACTCTGAAGGAAGAGATGCAAAGTGGTGCCCCCCAAGGCTCGAGGGTGAGACCATTCGTGTGGAATGTATCCTATGATAACTTCCTGCGAATGGGTCTACCTGAAGGCGCGGTCATCATCGGCTTTGCGGACGATGCGTTGGTCGTGTGCTCAGCCGAATGCGAGGAAGCCCTTGGGACATCGGTGAACGAAAGTCTGCGGCGAGTTAAAAGCTGGTTGGATGCCAGAAGTCTTCAAATGGCCTTGGAAAAAACCGAAGCTCTGCTCGTCACAGACAGACGTGGTTATAGTTTCCCACGAATCGTGATAGACGAATTCGAGGTCAAGTGGAGTAAACATATTAAGTATTTAGGAGTAGAGCTCGATGGAAGGTTAAACTTCCATTACCATATAGCGACGGCCTTGAATAAGGCGATAAAGTGTGCGTCAGACTTGGCACGACTTATGCCAAACGTTTGCAGACCACGAGAAAGGAAAAGGAGACTGGTGGTTAGTGTTGCCCACGCTAAGCTGTTTAAGACCTTGGAGTGCGGAATCCAAGGTATCTGTAGGCAGATTTCCCAAAAGTCCCAAAGCAAAAAAAAAAATAATAATAATAATAATATTAATTGTTATTATTATTTATTTAATTATTCAAGAAAAATGACAAACAAAAATAGGATGAATTTATTTTTCGGAAATCAATTCTGCTATTGCCACTGTATATTGACTATCCGAAAAGCATTGATGTCAGTGCATATACAGAGAATTTTGATTGTTTTAATTTGTTTTATAATAAATTGCAGATAAGTGTTAATCACGAATATTAAATAAATATATTCAATAGTTGAAACTTTAGTTTATTTCACAGTATATTCTATTTTAATGAAATTTAATAATTAAATTACAACTACTCTAAGTATTGAGAAATTGTTACTAGTGCCACCTACCGTGTTTTGAGCGCGGCTATTTTTCTGCTCACCTCTGTTATCGACACTATACACTTTCACTTTATAATAGAATACAAAATTATTACTTTAATTTATGTTTTTCTTGGTAATATGCAGTAATTAACAAAACTATATAATAAATCAATTACTTTAAATATCAAAGAATATATATTCGCTCTTTTTCTTAACGTTTTAAACTAATTTTCATCGCCAATTTGTGAATTTTGCACACTATTTCAACTGACAGATTAACACAAAATATTTTAAATCTTAATTATTCCATAATTACTGTTTCATTAAACATAATTTTCACCCGAATCAATTAAATAATGCCTATTTTGACATTATTTATTATTTTTACATCATATTTCACTAAATATTTGCATTATTTTTCCTCAAACCAAACTCCGACCAAACTCCGACCAAACTTGGTCAGAGTTCGGTTCACCAAACCCGCCAGGGTAATTATTCTTCGCTTGTCTTCCTTCAATAATTACACAATGTAGTATCGCATATTTACACCCATAAGTACAAGTTTAAAGTACTGCCGGGTTGCCGGCAGGTAGATTTTGAAAAAATCCCCCACTCCCAGTCATCACTCGGATCCGCGTCGCTGTTCCTCACTTCGTTATTTGTACTTAAACGAACAAGTTGTGTTTTACAAGTGTTAAAATTCTCTATCAAGAATGAACCCAAAACTTGCCAAACACCAAGACAGGACAAGAATTAAGAAAAAACGAAAGTACGAAGAACTCTTACATAAAATTAAAAAATTGAAAGACTATCTTTCAAGTAGTTCAAGTGACAGCGAAAGTGAATCCGACAGCAGTGACGGAAGCAATAATTCAAGTAAGTACATAGGCCACCATACCATGCATCTAAAAATTACACTAATAAAAACCTCGCTATTGGTTGTTCTCCCACTAACTCAACTAATATAAAAATATAAGCTTCCTCGCTACAGGCTAAAAAATTACCTCAAACAATAAACCTCGCTATAGGTTTTTCCTTTTAAAAAACCTTGCTACAGGTTACCTTTCCTTTTTTTTACCAACCCTCGCTATAGGTTAAACAAAGTTAAATAATAACTTTATTTTTAAATAATAATTCTATTACTCAAAAAAGTCTTGCTATAGACATTTTATATACTAAAATCAAATCTTTTTCAAATTAAAGGTGACACAGAGTTGGTGAAATCACCATTCAAGGACACCAACAAAGACCGCCGAAAGAGAGATAGACAGTACCCAACACAAACGTAATCTCGCAGAACTTCTGGAGTCAAACCCAGATAATAAACATAAACAAGAGAAACCGCTTCATAACGAAATTTGTTTAAGATGGAATACCTACCTGACAGAGGGATTAACCAAGGAACAAAAGAAAGAGATAACGGACAAATACCCCACTTTCGATAATTGTCAGCTGTTAATTCCTCCAAAATTAAACACTGAAATCCTAGACCAAAGCTCACTATACCTCCCTCTCAAATATCAGCTTATGATAAAGAGATAAAAAACTTAAAAAAAAAAAAAAATATTACAACAAAAATCTATACAAGGAGAATTCCTCTCTCCACACTTCTTGAATGTTCAGGGTGGCGAGAGACCTGGAAAACCGGGAATAGACAGGGAATTTGAAAATCTGGAAAAGTCAGGGAAAAGACAGGGAATTTAATCTGAAGTCAGGGAAAAGCTGTAGGGAGTGTAAATATTCTTAGTTATACACTTAAAACTGTCAATAAAGCCCAATGCACAATGGGACACAAATATATCTTCTTAAAAAGAATTAATTTTAAACTTTATTTCATTTATATTTATATTTAATTTTTCTATTTGATCAAAATTATGGAAGTTGTGAGTTTTTTTAAATAAACGTCTTCAGAAGCAGATGAATGTTAACACTTTTTTCTCTGTTATAACAAAAGATAAAAAATAATATAATATATGCAAAAAATTGGTTTTTTCTTGAATATTTAAAATATGTAATAAAAAATAACGTTTATAAAGCGAAAACATTAAATAAATTAAAATTACGTCTAAAAAATGACTTGTCTCAAAACCGAAGTGATCGATTTTCGATTTTTTTCTTTCATTTTTTTTTCTTTCATGATAAATAAAGAAATTTTTCCCTCTTATGCCAAAGTGGATAAAATGATATTTAAAATTATATCAGTCGTTGCACAGAGTTTAGTGAAAGAAATTGAGAAATTAAACCACTTCATAGCTTCATTTCATTAGTAAGGCATTTATTTGTTTTGTTATTAAAGGTTAATTTTTTAACAAGTGTAAAAGTGGAATAAAACTCTGTGCAACGACTGATATATTTTTAAATATAATTTAAACCCTAAAGAACACCACTTTGGCATAAGTGGGAAGAATTTCTTTATTTATCAGTGATTGGAATGAAAGAAAAAAATCGAAAATCGATTACTTCGGTTTTGAGAAAAGTCATTTTTTAGACGTAATTTAATTTATTTAATGTTTTCGCTTTATAAACGTTATTTTTTATTACATATTTAAAATATTCAAGAAAAAACAAATTTTTTGCATATATTATATTATTTTGTATCCTTTGTTATAACAGAGAAAAAAGTGTTTCAACATTCATCTGCTTCTGAAAACGTTAATTTAAAAAAAAATCACAACTTCTGTAATTTTGATCAAATAAAAAATTAAAAAACAGGTAATTACTTATTTTTCATATGGAATTCGAAAAAAATTGTTTTAATTAAAGAAAAATTTTGAGTGAAAATTTCACGGAGAATGCCCCATATAGGTTTATAAGACAGGGAATTTTGTTTTTGGACAGGGAATTTCAAAAACCGTTTTCACGCGCCACCCTGATGTTAAACCAAGTGATAAATACAGACTTATTCTAAATGTCAAAAAATTAAACAAATATATACAAACCACCCACTTCAAACTAGAAGACTATAGAACAGCCTTAAAACTTATCACAAAAAATTGTTTTATGGCAACAATCGATATGAAAGATGCTTATTACCTGGTCCCAATAAATGATAAATATAAAAAATTTTTGAGATTTAAATACAACAACAAAACTTTCGAATTTCAGTGCTTACCATTTGGTTTAAACATTGCACCTTTTATATTCACTAAATTATTAAAACCAGTTATCCAATTCCTTCGTGAAAAATTAAATATTCTGTGCTTTATATACCTCGATGACATCCTAATAATAGGAAAAACCAAAAACGAATGTATTAGAGCAATCGACCTTACAATAAACCTTTTAACGGACCTAGGGTTTTTAATAAATTATGAAAAAAGTCAACTCACCCCCTCAAAACAAATAAAATTCCTAGGCTTTGACTATGACACCGCAAACATGACTATAAAATTACCAGACGATAAAAAACAAAACATAATTAAAACATTAAAAAAACTCGAACAAAACCCCCGCTGTTCAATTCGCGACCTTACTAAAATTATCGAAAAGTTAGTAGCTGTCTGCCCAACAATAAAATACGGTTGGGCCCACATAAAAAACTTAGAACGCGTAAAATATCTATCATTAAAAAACAATAACAACTACAATAAACAAACGACAATATCACCCCTTGCAGTAATCGAACTGCGGTGGTGGAAAACAATTTAAAAAACTCTTACCAAAACATAAAACAACTAACAGAATTTTCCCTAGAAATCTATACGGACGCTTCGAACAGCGGTTAGGGGCACACACCGAAAAAAAACTAGCGAAGGGTTTATGGTCAACAAAAGAACAATTTTTACATATAAACGAACTAGAGCTACGGGCAGCCCTCTACGGACTAAAATCTCTAGCAAGACAATGTAAAAATTGTTCAATTTTAATTCGTATAGACAATTAAACAGCAGTAGCTTGTATAAATAAAAAGGAAGCGTGCGCTTCAGACATTTAAACAAAATTACAATGAAGATATGGCAGTGGCGTGAGTCGAAAAATATCGAAATATTCGCGTCTTATATACCCACAAAACAAAACTATATAGCAGACAGACAATCTCGCGCTCGACACGTAGAAACAGAATATTCTTTAAAAACCTCCCTTTTTGATAAGATCTGCGCGACACTAGGCCAACCAACAATCGACCTCTTCGCATCTACGATAAACTATAAATGTAAAAGATACATATCTTGGGGACCCGACCCAGACTCTGAACACGTTGACGCCTTTACGATCAGCTGGAAAAACGAATTTTTCTACGAGTTCCCACCTTTTCCCCTTATTAACAAAATTATAGACAAAATTATTCGAGAAAAGACCGAGGGAATACTATTAGTACCAAAATGGCCCTCACAACCCTGGTTTCCACTATTCTCAAAATTACTGGTAAAAAAAACCACTTTACTTATCTCCACAAAAAGACTTAATTCTCTCTCCTCTTAGGAAGCCACATCCTCTACACAAGAACCTTAAGGGGCTTGTATACCTCCTCCGTTCTGAGTATATTCAGAAACGTCCAGCGTTTTGATTGGCTATGCTCATAGAGAATTTCCAAAACATTAAATTTTTTGGAAATTCTCTATGAGCATAGCCAATCAAAACGCTGGACGTTTCTGATATACTTAGAACGGAGGAGGTATACAAGCCCCTTTACCCTGGTGGCCGGGAGACTGTCTGGAGAGCTTGGATAGAAAGGAACATCCCAGAACGAGCCATGAACCTCATCCCACATAACACAATAGTATGAGGTAAAGTTATGTTGAGTACTAATCGTAAGGCTCATAAGGTTACACGATATTGCTGTGGTAGACCTGAGGTGAACTAAAAACTTCCGCCATGGAGGTAAGGTTACATGTTAGGGTGTGGTGACTATATATGATAAGGCCATGGTAACCTTACACGTTAAGGTTAAGGTAACGTTACATGTTAAGGTTGAGGTAAGGTTACATGTTAAGGTTGAGGTAAGGTTACATGTTAAGGTTAAGGTAAGGTTACATGTTAAGGTTGAGGTAACGTTACATGTTAAGGTTGAGGTAAGGTTACATGTCAAGGTTGAGGTAAGGAAATTATTAAGTTGTAAGGTTGAGGTAAGGTTGTGATAAGTTTACCAGTTATAGAAAATATTGAAAAAATAATTAATAAATAAATATTCAATTAAAATGTTAAGTTTGTTGCTCTTCTCTATTTTGGAAACCTGACATGAAGCAGAAAATTTTGAAAACAAATTTGGGGGGACTGGGATTCGAACCCGGGATCGACGCGCATAAACCTATCATTCTAACTAACTGAGCTAAGTAGAGAACTGGCAGAAGGAAAATTAATGTTGCCTTTAAGGGGATGTCAAAGTCGATTGGATTTTTGCATTGAGCTTCAATGGGAAAATCGCATCGACTTTGACATCCCCTTAAGGTGAACCAAGAAGATGATTAACTCCTTAAAGGCAACATTAATTTTCCTTCTGCCAGTTCTCTACTTAACTCAGTTAGTTAGAATGATAGGTTTATGCGCGTCGATCCCGGGTTCGAATCCCAGTCCTCCCAAATTCGTTTTCAAAATTTTCTGCTTCATGTCAGGTTTCCAAAATAAAGAAGAGCAACAAACTTAACATTTTAATTAAATATTTATTTATTAATTATTTTTTCAATATTTTCCATAACTGGTAAACTTATCACAACCTTACCTTAACCTTACCTCAACCTTACAACTTAATAATTACCTTACCTCAACCTTGACGTGTAACCTTACCTCAACCTTAACATGTAACGTTACCTCAACCTTAACATGTAACGTTACCTCAACCATAACGTGTAACGTTACTTCAACCTTAACATGTAACCTTACCTCAACCTTAACATGTAACGTTACCTCAACCTTAACGTGTAAGGTTACCATGGCCTTATTATATATAGTCACCACACCCTAACATGTAACCTTACCTCCATGGCGGAAGTTTTTAGTTCACCTTAGGTCTACCACAGCAATATCGTGTAACCTTATGTGCCTTACGATTAGTATTCAACATAACCTTACCTCATACTATTGTGCTATGTGGAATGCTACATTCAATATCGAAAAGTACCCTACAACAATGCAGCAACGTCTACAAAAGGTGGTGGGATTTCTCTAGTAAACGAGGTGATAACCCTACTTCCTATAACTTCAAAAATATCATTGACTATCTATCGGAACTACCTGTGTGGAAAATACGACGAGGCATTGGGGAGGCCCTAGCTAATCTCCCTTAAGAATCAAAAGGCACTGGCGAGTTAGGAGACTGTATACTGGCGAGTATCTAGCAAGGCTGTAATGCTGTTTCTGGAGATTGCCTTTAATAGGGTCAACTGACCATTGCCTTGTTTTTTCTGGCCAATGCCTCGTCTTTTCCTAGCTAGTACCTTGTATTTTTCTGTCCAATATTTTATTATTTTCTGACTACTGCCTTGCTTTTCTCTTGTAATTGCTTTTATTGTTTATCGTGAATGCCTTTATATTAAAAAAAATTATTTCAGTTTAAAAAATTCAATTAAAATGTAATATTAATACCCTATTTATCTTTTGCAATTAATAAGACTAAAATTTTTTATGGAAACAAAATTATTTCAATATAAATTGGAATGTAATAAATAAATTTCAAAAAAATTTAAGTTAAATCCAGATCATTGGAATTATTTATTTTTTTAATTTATTGTTTTAAAGCTGAGAGAACTACAGACTCACACACAGTATTACATTTTATTTTTTATTTAAATCGTAACTTAACTTTCTTAAATCTATACCTATATCGAGAAAGTTTCTAACGCAAGGATTCGAACACCTAACTATATATCGCAAACGCTGGTTTTGATGACGTAGGGGACGCAAGGGAAACGCTTTAAACCGCTCGACCATTTCGGAGGTCGGAGAGTCATAGCTTAGAGAAATATTACCTTCCGAAAGCAGAGGAAATACTTTCTATCTCTCTCACTTATTGCAATCGAAATAGGTACGTTAGAAAAATCGTATGATACCTAGAACCCCTGCTGTTCAGGTTTGCTTTTACTCGCTCATTATATGTTTGGGGAATTCCCATAAGTTGTTTTTACAGGACGTTTTTACTTTGCTCCTCTTATTTTAAAAGCATAATTATTTGTACACAGTAATAATTATTAAACTTACAACAAATACAGGGATTTGTTTCTAAGGAAAATTTTTCAAGTACTCAGTTGAACCATTATAAAACCCAATTCAGTTGAATAGATATAAGTAACCGCAGCTACACTGTAAGTAGTTATGATAACAATTTTAAAATCCTTATAGAGAGACATAACTTTGTACTTATAAATATAGAGCAATATTTAAACAGAAATTCTATTTTAGCAAAAATCCTTTTTAAGACTTTCGCCAAAAATTCTAAATGGCATTCAGGAGTGACTCTGGTGAAAGCCTTTTTTAAGGTTTTCGCCATTATTTCTATATGGCATATACAACTGATTCTGGTGATAGCCCTTTTAAAGGCTTTCGTCAGAAATTCTATTTGGCATACACGAGTGATTCTGACGAAAGCCTTACCTAAGGTTGAGGCCAGAAATTCTATATGGCATTCACGAGGAATTCTTGAAAAAGCCTTAATTAAGGTTAAGGCCAGAAATTCTATATGGCATACACGAGGGATTCTGGGAAAAGCCCTATTTAAGGCTAAGGACAGAATTTCTGTAAGGCATTCACGAGTAATGTTGGTTAAAGCCTTATTTAGGGCTACAACTAGATATTCTGGGGAATGCCTTACATTTTAAAAAGGCGTTTGCAAGTTATGCTCTAAATTGCCCTAAATAAGGGTTTCGTCAGTACTATTGGTAAATGCCTTGTAAAAAATTTTTAAATAATACTTTTATTGTAATATAAATATATTTGTAATAACTATTACATAAAGAAAAGTTTATAAAAAGTTAAATATTCTTAAATTTTGTTCAATCCAGAAAAACTGGCCAGGGCCTTTCTAATCCCTTGTTTATAACATGGCTAAACAAGGCAATTTCCACGCGGGTAAAAGAACAACAGTTATCATACTCGTCTATTAACAATCAAAATCAGCACTCTCCCTTTTATTCTCCATTCAACTAGAAGAAGAAAAAATCTTCTCAAGGTTTCTCAAGGGCATTTACAATCAAAATCCCCCCACTCCAAAATACGAAACTACGTGGAACCCTAGTCCGGTACTTGAATACCTAAAGAAATTATATCCATTAAATTCATTAAATCTCCAAAACCTAACGTTAAAACCACGTAGTAGTATAAGGTGACCTCACGCCAATGCTTAGCAGCGGCAAAAATCAACACATTTTGGGGGGGGGGTTAGAGTTATGAGTATTTGCACCACTAGCAGAGGTTGCGCCATTACGGCTGAAATGTAAACCATGGCCGCCATAACACTTCGTCGTATTTCACTAATTTGTAGGTTATGTTTATATACAGTAGCAGACGAAAAATTTGAGTTTAATAGTTTAACCACAGAGGCGCAACCTTTGCTACTGGTGCAATTTCCTATATCCCTGTCCCCCCAAATGTGTGCAGATTTTTATGTCCCGTTAGGTTTCCTTATACTACTTCGTGGTTAAAACTAACTATGTTACTAGCACTAACAACTGGCCATAGAATCCAAACATTATCATTAATCCGTCTAGAAAACATAAAAACCTCAAACGAAAAAATTGAAATAAAAATAACAGACAAAATTAAAACTTCTGGTAGAAACAAATACCAACCCCTATTAACCTTACCCTTTTTTACTGAATGTCCAGAACTTTGCGTAGCTTCAACTATTGAAGCCTACATAACACAAACCAAACACTTACGACCAACAAACGAAAAATTTTTCATTTTAACATTCAAAAAACCTCATCATAAAGCTAGCACACAATCTATTAGCCGGTGGCTAAAAACAGTGCTGCAAAAAAGCGGCATTGATACACAAATGTTTTCTGGATACTCCACTAGACACGCCTCAACATCATCAGCCTTCAGAAAAGGCATAAACATAGAAATAATAAGAAAAACGTCAGGATTGACGGAGTCCTCCGAAATGTTTAATAAGTTCTATAACAAACCGTTAACCACCAATCAAGACGAATTTGCCAAAGCCGTTTTAGAACTATAGTTATAATAAATCACAAAGAATCGTTTACTTCACTTTTTTCATTATACTTTATAATTAAAATTACTTTACTTAAAAATTGTTCACACATGTTATAATAAACAATAAACGATTTCAAACCAGATCATATTGTCTGTCAACATCTACATTGTGTAATTATTGATGGAAGACAAGCGAAGAATAATTGTATAATTGATCGACTTACCTGATAAGGAAGATCAATTGAAATTATTCGAGCTTGTCTTCCGAAATAATTACTTCCCTCCCTCCCTTTTTTTTACCCATTATGATCTGGAATGCCAAACAACGAAGTGAGGAACAGCGACGCGGATCCGAGTGATGACTGGGAGTGGGGGATTTTTTCAAAATCTACCTGCCGGCAACCCGGCAGTACTTTAAACTTGTACTTATGGGTGTAAATATGCGATACTACATTGTGTTATTATTTCGGAAAACAAGCTCGAATAATTTCAATTGATCTTCCTTATCAGGTAAGTCGATCAATTATACAATTTCTACTGAAAGTTACCAATGAATTTGCTGCAAATAAATTTTAAATTAAAGTTTAGCATTTATATTAACCAAAACAATTGTAAATCTTAAATATTTCCGTTTTAAATACTCTGCAAAGTAAAAAAAATTACATGTAATTTGTTTTATAGCAAATTATTTTCGTCCTTACAAGTTTCGACTTCGAAATGTACATAATGTGTTTTTGTATTTTAATTTGAAAAATCATATTGCTCTTGGTTGTTAAGAATAATATATTATTATTATTGTATTATATTAAAAAGCCGCTAGGTGGCTACACGTGAGCACATACTTGTGCATGTCTCGGCTTATTTTAAGTAATTTGACTGGTTGAATCTATTTTGTGGTCATTTGAAGTGTTATATCTTGTAGTGCTTTTTTGACACTATTAAATGATATACTTTTTTAAACTTTTTGGATCAGTTTTTATTTGAAGAGTTGTATAAAACAGTTTTAACCTCACTTTGTGCACTCCACATGTTGGCTGAATTAACTCTCTGAGTGGGAATAATTACAGACTCTTTATATCTTTTAAGCATTTTTATTGTTGTTTGGATTATATTTTTTTGTGCAAAAATGGCAACGACTTCGAGTTCGGAAAAGTGTGCAAAATGCAGTAAGGATATTACACGTGTAGTTCCAATATTGTGTGAAGGATGCAAGTTACCTTACCATCCTAGTTATGCAGAGAAGCTCTCTACATTATCGAGCGGAGCGTTTGCCAGGTGCTGTAAACAAGGGTCGATTTCACCAGCTGATTCGCATAAATCACAATCCTCTGTCAATTTCGATTGTATTATGGGTGCTATCAAGGATTTAACTAAGACAGTAGCTCAGAATGAAATTACGATGAGGCAGAATTTCTCGGAAGTTAACGGAAAGCTTGATGAAACTCTTTCTAGAGTTGCGAACATAGAAGGTAGGATGATAGGTTTGTCAGATCGTCTTAAAGTTGTGGAGGGGAGACTAGACAAATGTGAGAACCGTTTGGAAAAAGTAGACTCAAAGATGGATACAAATGTATGTATTAATGAAATTGCTGATCGCGATGAGAGAAAACGTAATCTTGTTTTGTTTGGTCTTCCTGAGGGTGACAGTGGTACATCAGACACAAATGCACTAAAAACTATTGTTATTAATAAATTGAAAGATTTCACTAAGTTGGCTGATCTTGATAGCATAAAAACATTCAGAATTGGTTCTAATGCGCAGGTCTCTCAAAGGCCTCGCCCAGTGAAGATTGTGTGTACGAGGGAGGAGAAATCTCAGGCAATACTGAGGTCGTTCGTTTTGGCAAAAAAAGATCCTGTCAGATCTTTAGACTTGAAGAACATTTGGATGACGAACGACAAAACGGTTATGCAGAGAGAGGAGATCCGTTGTGTGAAGGAGCAGTTAGCTGTGCGTCGACAGGAGGGAGAAACGAATATTACGATGGTGTTTCGTCGTGGGGTCCCCACATTAGTCAATTTCCCCCCTATCCGAAAACGCACGGCAACACTCACTGTACAAGTGGGCGGGCCGCCGTAAGAAATTTAGGAGTGTCTATAACACATAGTGATGTGTGTAATATCTCTTCTTCTTCTTCTGATTTCTATACATTCATTCAAGTGTACTATCAAAATGTCAGGGGTGTACGTACTAAAATTCACGAAATGAGGCAAAGGATTTCATTATATACTTATAGTGTCTGCAAGACATTTTAAATCAGTTTATTCTTTTCCTTTGACTGCAGTCCCAGATTCATCCTCTGGACAGACTGGTGATGTTAATCTCAATTTTATATTTATCTCTAGAAATGACATCTTCAATAAAATTAAGGATTTAAATATTAATAAGGGTGCGGGATATGATAAGATTCCTCCATCCATTGTTAAATTATGTGGCTGTGCTATTATTGAACCTTTGTTTATATTGTTTAATAAATCTTTACAAAATTGTGTGTTCCCGTATGAATGGAGGAGAGGAATAATAGTGCCTGTTTACAAGTCTGAAAATAAAAATAATGTACAGAATTACAGACCAATTACACTTTTAAATACCTTTTTCAAGGTATTTGAGAGTTTAATTTTTGATAATCTCTATGCTGCTGTTTCGGATGTAATTATTGAGGAACAACATGGATTTGTAAGGGGTCGCTTTACAATTACTAATTTGGGAATTTTTACTAATTTTATAGCAGAAAATATTAAATACGGCTCTCAAGTTGATGTGGTATATGCAGATATCTCTAAGGCATTCGACAGGGTGGATCATGGCATTTTGCTTAGAAAGTTGAAATTATTGGGTGTGTCTGATAATTTAACTGCTTTTTTTAAAAGTTATCTCTCTGACAGGTATCAAGTTGTTAAGGTTAATAATGAGTACAGTGAACCATTTTTGGCTACATCTGGAGTTTCCCAGGGATCTAGTCTTGGCCCACTCATGTTTTTATTATATATGAATGATACAAAACCTATTTTCAAGCACTCTTTGTTTTTGCTATACGCAGATGACCTTAAATGTTATAAAATTATTAAAAAATCTACTTTTGAAAAGGACTGCAAGCGTTTACAAAGAGACTTGGTAAGATTGGCTACATGGTGTCAAAAAAATCATTTAACAGTAAATATTAATAAAAGTTATGTTGTTTCATACTCAAAAGGTAGTGTCGATTTATTTAATTATATCATTGATGGTCAGAACTTAACAAGGGTAACAAGGGTATGTGATTTAGGAGTTTTATTTACAAGTAATTACTCATTTAATGATCACATCTCTGAGATTGTTACTAAAGCATTAAGAACATTAGGGTTTGTGATGAGGTGTGCATCTGTGTTTCGTAACCTGGGAACTCTTAGAACACTATACTTCACACTTGTTAGATCGATACTTGAGTATGCCTGCATTATTTGGTCACCTTATTATGTTTTTAATATTTTGAGAATTGAGCGTGTACAAAATCGATTTTTGAGATTTGCGGCTAGAATTCTTAATATTTCTTTTGATAGGCATACCCATGATTACAATGAACTGCGTAGTGTTATGGGAGTCCCGTTGATTACCTCTAGGTATCTTTATAATGACATGTTTTTTCTTTATAAGTTGATAGAATTGTTTTCGGTACTAGTCAAACATAAGCTTGCCTAGCGTTTGGTAAATATTATTGAGTTTGTATATTTTTCTTAGATTGTAAGAGTACTTAATGTACGAAAGGGCTTGATCCGTTTATTCTGAATAAATAAATAAATAAATAAATAAATTTGACAAATCGACAAAAATGATTTTTTTCAGTTCGGTCAGACGCCTCCATTAATTTTATTAGATTGCTCTAAGTTGCAATTTGGCAGGGGAAGATTGGATGGTACAATTACAGCATTTCGAAAAAGGTTGGCGTTATTCAGGGAAATTACCCTTCCAATGCTTAAGAAAATTGACAACAGCAAACGACTCACAATGGTAAAATGAAAAGGAATCATAATATAATTTCATTAATGGATATTCAATATTTTTTTGTCTCTATTATTTTATGATTGCATTTTAAATTATGGTTTTATGATTGTGATTTTTGATTATACCAATCATATTATATAATTCTAATATCACGTAATTTATATTAATTTATTATAAAATCAATGAAATTCATTTTCTAATTTGAAAATTGAATTTTAATTATACCCAATGGGAAATTTACAACTGGCGTAGTACTGCGCCAGCACTGGCATGGCACTGGTATGATAACGCCGTCTGGTGCTGCCGAGAGGCGCATGAAAAGTCTCCAATGTTTATTTTCCGAATCTTTATTTTATCGAAATTCTTTTTATCTAATAAGAATGAATTATAATTTCTTTTAATCGTAAGAATAATTATCAAAAACATTATTTTTTGAATGACTAATTAACAGAATGTTTAATACTGCGAAAGAAATTTTTTTTATAATCTTCAAATAACTGAATTATCATTTCTAAAAATTATTATTTTTTATATTTCTTATTTACACTAATATTTTTATTTTCGAAATGTCAATTTTGATAAATATTATTTTATAGATTTGTTAATAACTATAATAATTGTATTCCCGAATTATATTATTCAATATAATTCAAATATTACTGAATTACCAATTCTTAAAAAATTTATTGTTCCTAATAATATTTTTTTATAATGTGTAAATGTTCTAAATTCTAAAGTCTCTAAATTTTGTTTTATCGAAATATGATTTGTTATAAAACTTTTTTCTTATAAATGTTTTTCAAAATAATTTTAATTTTGTCGAATTAACATTACTCATAATTCTGTGGAAGAAAGGCATAACTGCATTTGTCATGATTTCGAGATAAATTAATTTTAATGTTCTCTCACTTCTGTCAATTCAGAAAATCAACAGATTTGTTCGGTCTTTTGCATTTAGTATTATTATTCAATATATTTTCAAAATTCTTTAATAACATTTAGTAAAACACACGATTTGATATAAATTTTGATAATTTTTCATCGGAATCATGAGTTTTATTGCACTTATGCGGTTATGCAAGTTCAGATTGTATATATTAATTAATTCGTTAGAATTAATCTATTAATTCGTATATTATATTAATTTCTATCTATTAATTCGTTAGAAAAAATTATAAGAGTTTATTTAGTTATAAAATTTATTTTTTTATAAAATGTTTCTAATTTATTGAAACGAGAAAAAAATTTACTTTACTTTTCAACTTGAAGAATTTTTCAATTTATTTTTTGAAATACTTTCCAAAATTTTTTAGAATAGAAATACCCTTAAAAATAAGTACATAATTAAATGTACAATTTATGCTATAAAAAATTTGTTCTAGTTTTATTAAAATAAATATGTTTAATTTAGAGTACGAAAAATGTATTTTACTAAAAACATTTTATTACAAAATTCTTATTGTTTTTATTCATAAAGGTTATTTTCATTTTTAATTATAAGAACATTTATATAATAAATAAATAATAATATATTATTAATTAGTAATGAAAAAAACTTATTTATTCTACCGACAATACAAAATCGTGCTTACCGCCAAGAAATATATAATGTCGGTAAGTTAGAGTAACAAGGAATTATCAAATTCTAACCTTTTTTCAGTGTGAATAAATTTTTTGAACAAAATTATCCTTTTTTTCTTAAAACTTCATTTCCTTTATAAATTTAGCTTCGTTTTACTTTGAAAATTCATTTCTATTATCTACATTTACTTTAAAATAGTGTTATATTAAGAAAAATGATTTAAAAGTCACCTCGTATACACTTCTCATTACGGAAAAGGCTCGTATGAGAGTTTTCTCATATTTCTCATACGAGCTACCGAGCTCGTATACGAACTCCGCGGTCCGTGTATCGAAGTTTTTTTACTGGGTATTATCCTCAAAACTAATTCTATGAAAATGCCTTTACTCTATATTACATTTCGGTTCCATCTTCCTTACAAACTTTAAGAATTCTAACATTTAAAATTAGGTTATGTTAAAATTCAGACAAACAGAAATTATGATAATTTATAATTACAGCACATGTCGATTCGATCATAAATTATTCTCTCATATTCATTTTCGGTAAAATGTTAATTCCAGAAAATAAAATTTCCTTACATTTAAAATTCGATAAAAATAAATTCCTAAAAATACAGATTCTGAGGTTGTGGATTCGACGTAATAGTCATTCGTGTAATTCAATTAAACTCTTTGGTTTAGAGTCAGGTGTTATTCTTAAGATAATTATTCCGATATGGTTGTCGGTAAATAATTATATTTTTGAATTTAATTTTTGATCTGAAAAAATAAGCTGCGAGAACGACTGCACTGTGCATCTGTGAGGACTCGAACCCCAGTTAATAGCTGCCTTTCGCGGGACTAACGCCTACCAATGCACCATGCCAACACAGCCTGGACGTTCACGTTTCTTATAATCTCAGATCAAGCCCATACACTAGTCGAAGAGCTGTATAGTTAATGTAGAAAATTATTTGCTAAAATTTTACTTAAAAATTGACTCCGTTTTGATTTGAAGTAACAGAAAGTGATAATATAATAATTAGTAGTATTTATTTAATACTGTTAAAGCAGCGGGCGGAAAAGTCGTTTTCCCGCCCGTTAAGGCCATGGAGGCGAGCGGAAAAGTGGTTTTTTCCGCCCGCTGTTGGTAGTCGGGCGGCAAAAGCTTACTTTCCGCCCGCTATGCATGCACGGAAAGTCGAGCTTATCGCGCATGCAGGACAAAAATGAATTTTGTGCAAAGTTAGCAAAGCATTCAAAATTTTTGCTCACAAATTTTTTTAGTTTTTTTGTTATTTGTAACAGGAATTTGTCGTAAATTACTGAAGTAACATTTCAAAAAACTTTAACTAATTTAATATTTAGTAAATTCTTCCACAGTTATTTAATAAATTAATTTTTTCGATTTTTGGAAGACATATATAAAAGGTAAAAGAAAAACACTCTTTTACTTTTTTATAAAATAGACGACGTTTCGGTGGTCAGGTTCGCCACCATCATCAGGTCACTTTAATAGAAAAAATTTTTTCTTTATAAAAATTAATACAACAAAATTTAAAAAAAATTAAATTTAAAAAAAAATAAAAAACAATTTTTACCTAGTTAAAGTCAACAAAATAAACATCACGTCAATAAATTAAAAACATAAATAAACGCAATACAACAAAAAAAATAAAATGTTTAAATTTACAAATCACAAACATATTAAAACGAGTGATTAGTCAAACTGACTGAGCCGGTGACAATTTTCGCGTTATATACAGTCGATGGGGTCAATGACCCGCAATCGAAATATTATGAATTATAACCATTATTTCAATTTATTAAGCAAAGGAAAATAGGAATTACTAAGAAACTGTATATATTCCTTCTTGTTAATAGTAAAATTATTGCATTTAATCATCTTAGAAGTTAATCGTGTTTTATAAGAAGTTTCATAATCTAAAATTTCTGCATCGTCAAAATTAAAAGAATGATTATATTCAGTTTGACGTTTGTTCACAACAGATTCGAGGATTTTGTTTTTATGCTCGCTAATTCTTTTTTTCAAAGTACGCTTTGATTCACCAATATATGTTGCAGGGCAACTATTACAATTAAATTTATAAACAATATTATTCCGATCCCACTTTTTCGTCAAGTCCTTTCCTAATTTTATTACAGAGCTTAAGCTTTTTTCCACAATAGGAATAGAAAGTAAATTATATTTTTTCAAAATATTAGATAATTGATAATAAATATCATTAGATTAAAAAAATTAACTAATTCATTTTTTCACCCCGAGTCAACAACCTGACTCGGGGTGATCGATAATTTCAACTCTATTATTTAATTAATTCACTTTTTGAAGGCACAAGTAAGGCACTTATATAATTTTATGCAAAGTTAGCAAAGCAGTGATAAATTTTGTAAATTTTAATTTTTAACGAAATTTATTTTTCTTACTAAACAAAAAAGTAGACATAATTTGATAATTTCTATTTTATAATCATAATTTTCGAACAAAATTTTGTTTTTTTTTAATATTTAAATTCATTTTTGTGATTATACATAGAAAATATAGTAATTATAAAAAAGAATTATTAAAAGTAAAGAAAATTATGAGTAATGTTAGTTAGAAAAAGTTAAAATTATTTTGAAAAATATTTATAAGAAAGAAGTTTTATAACAAATGATATTTCGAAAAAATAAAATTTAGAAACTTTAAAATATAGAACATTTACACATTATAAAGAAATATCATTAAATTATAAATAATAAAATAATAAACTTTATTATTTTATTTTTTATTTTAACTTTTTTATTTTATTTTCTTTATTATAATAAATTTATAATATTATAAATTTTTTAAGAATTGGTAATACGGTAATATTTGAATTATATTGAATAATAATTCGGGAATATAATTATTATAGTTATTAACAAATCTATAAAATAATATTTATCAAAATTGATATTTCGAAAATAAAAATATTAGTGTAAATAAGAAATATAAAAAATAAAAAATTTTGAAATGATAATTCAGTTATTTGAAGATCATAAAAAATTTTATCTCGCAGTATTAAACATTCTGTTAATTAGTCATTCAAAAAAAAAAATGTTTTTCACAATTATTCTTTCGATTGAAAGAAATTATAATTAATTCTTATTAGATAAAAAGAATTTCGATAAAATAATGATTCGGAAAATAAAAATTGGAGACTTTTCATGCGCCTCGCTGCCGAAGTACTGTCTGTCTGTGCTGCCAGACAGCGCTGGCGCAGCACTGGACCAGTGCTGGCTGAGAATATTGCCACAATAAATGCCGTATTGTTATTAATTAGTCGTAAATTCATAATTATAAATAATTTAACAACAAAATGGTAAATAATATTAATAAATAGTTATTATTCATAAAATATTTATCTTCTTAAAGAAATTGTATTAAAGATGGAGACTAACAATGGATATAGTAAAGGAAGTAGAAAAAAATTGTTTATAACATTTTAAAATTAAATAATAAACAATTACAGTAAGTGTGTATTAGATTTTCATATTTTAGTACCTAACGATTGGAATCTAGAAATATCGCAAACCTATGAAAATAAACAAAATTGCTGACGAGGGGAGTCGAACCTACGGACTAACAGACTAACGCTCTAACCATTATGCTAACGACACATGTGTACAGTAAAGTATTAATATCTCAGTATCATTCAGACCACGAAGTAGTATAAGGAGACCTAACGGGACATAAAAATCTGCACACATTTGGGGGGACAGAGATATAGGAGATTGCACCAGTAGCAGAGGTTGCGCCTCTGTGGTTAAACTATTGTACTAAAATTTTTCGTCTGCTACTGTATATGAACATAACCTACAATTTAGTGAAATACGACGAAGTGTTATGGCGGCCATGGTTTACATTTCAGCCGTAATGGCGCAACCTTTGCTAGTGGTGCAAATACTCATAACTCTAACCCCCCCAAAATGTGTTGATTTTTGCCGCTGCTAAGCATTGGCGTGAGGTCTCCTTATACTACTTCGTGATTTAGACATACAATTATTGAGTCAAAGATGAGAAAAAAATAGGGATACGTTAGAAATAATAAATTGAAATAAAATAAATTAAACTTAATTTTTTAAAATTAAATTACTTTACTTATTGCATTTAACATTTTACGTAATTTTTAAATTACGTGGTAATTTTTTAATAATTTTTTATTCATAGTAAGAAGTATAATAGTATTTTAATAGGAACCAAATTATTATTGAGATTAAAGTTTAAAATTTGTTTATAATTTTAATTTGTTTAAATAATTTATTATTTACAAAATTAGACAATTGTGTTAAATTCTTATTATTAAATTTAATAAGAATAAAAAATGAACAACTGAAAAGTAAAATATTAATTTTTTCAATAAATTTATATTTATAAACATTCATAAACTTTTTTTATAATTTTTTTTCAAGTTTATGTCAAAAAAGCAATGTTGGCAAAGAGCGTTGTGAACAATTTTTCTATACTCAGCCAGCACTTGCCGCCGTGGCTTGTCCAAGCTTTGGCGAAACAAAAATTCTGTACTGCGCCAGCACTAATTGTCAAGGCTCGGCTAGACTACGCCGAACAATCGTCTGAGTACTAAGCCAGTGGTGAACATCGGCACTACACTGGCATTTCCCATTGGGTAATTGTAAAATATAATTTTAGAATTTTTTTAGGAGTAAAATTTATTTAATTATAATGATTTTTTCTTGCAATTTCCTAGATTGACGGCGACACGGATGTGGAGAATGTTCAACTAGAATTTGCAAATGCACTTTATCAATTAATGAAATGGGTTCGAAGAAAAGAGGAAGTTAATGCTGAGGAAACTAATCAAGATCAAGATTCAGGAGTTCAAAATTCAGAACACCCAAACTGGATGGCCCCCGGTAACATCAACGGGGGCCAAAAAATTGAATCGTATCAAAATGAAATTGTCAAGCAAATAGAAAACCAATTAAATGGTAAATTTACATTTTTTAATACGAATTATAATTAATTAATAAAGGCGAACAAGAAATTAAATACAAATTTTGTATTTAATTCGTATTGAAACTTAAATACAATTCTTGAATACTAATTAAATGCAAAAGGCCGTAGCAGTATAAGCATGTAAAAAGTGCCCCCTCCTGGATTGGGTCTACATTTAGAGAATAATTTTGACCTATTATGAAACTTATTTTCACCAAGTTTCAACTCAAAAAAAAATTTTGTTTTTGAGTTAAACAATTTTTTTGAAAAATTCAAAAAAATTCAAAAATTCTGATTTCCTCTGAAATGGCTGAACCGATTTTCATGAAAATTTTTTTTTTGCATAATACAATATAAACAGTTAATAAAAAAAAATTGTCGACCAAATTCTTACAAAGAAAGTCAGTAAAAAGACAGTAAAAAAAATTATTTTTGGTCGAAATTTTTTTGCACTACCGCCATTTTTTCTATAAAATAATTGTCATTTTAAAAGTAACATATAATTTTTGTAAGATGATTGAAAGGGTACTTCATACTTTAAAAAATAAAAAACCGATTTTTGGCCCCTAAATAGTACAGTTTCTTATATAAACGAGGGGCCAACATTTTTTAAAATTAAATTAATTAATAATTAAATTTCTAAAAAAGTTAATAATATATTCTTATTGATTGTAAATATTGATTTTTTAGTCAACTTTTCGAAAAAATTTACAAAAAAGTAAAGCTATCACTGCGCTGACATTCGCCAAACTATTCCCGTTTGCCGAATTTAAGTTTGATTTAAACAAAATATGTTTGAAACGAATAAATCGTTTTCTCAGTGTATGGGAGCGTTCACAAAATTGCGTGACATCATTTGTGAACGCTCTCTAATATATATAGTAAATAAAAAATTCGCTATATGTGCAAGATTTATTAAAAAAGTAAATGGACGTACACTACCGTCGGGAATTATCGGTACGGTTGTACGCGCACTGCCCAAAAACATGCCAATCTTTAAATCACGATTTTTTTTGTAAATACAAATATCATAAAATTAACAAATATACCATTCGAAAGATTATTAAATTCTACGATTAATGATATGTAACTGGAAATTTTAATAATTTATACAAAGCTTGCAGCAATCTACAAATTTGACTAAAAATGTTTAAAATAAAATTTTTTGGAAATTTTTTCAACCCTTTTTTTTTTAAAAAAATTGTAGAAAAAAATTAAAACTTACATAGGCGTGATCATTAAACTCTCATCTTTAATTTAAGACCAAAAGAGTTCAAAAATCTTAAATGGTTATCGAGATATCATTATAAACGCCCGAGCATTTTCAGACAAAAACCGTACAAAATCGACTAATTCAATGCATTTGTCAAAAAACATGCTAGGACGTTTATAATGATATCTCACGAACCGAATAAGATTTTTAAATTCTTTTGGTCTCAAATTAAAGACAAAACTTGAAGGATCACACCTATGTAAATTTCAAATATTTTCTGCAATTTTCAAAAAATATGCTTGAGTTGAAAAAATTTCCAAAAAATTTTTATTTTTTTGGCAAATTTGTCGATTGCTGCAATCTTTGTATTAGTGATAAAAATTTTCAGTTATGTATCATTAATTTCCCAGCGAGAAGTATATAACACTGATTCCAACCTACCAAGGTGCAAATTATACAAAAATATTGTAATTTTATTTTTATATTTTTTATAAATAATCTGACTAACAACCTTCTCGTGGTATACCTTGGGCAAACGGGAATAGTTTACACCGAAAAAAATGCCTAGGAGCCGTATACCAGGAATTGACTAGGTTTCCTAGTTACGAGAGGAACCCACTATATAGAATCCTAGTCAAAGTAATAAAATTCAAGCATAGTATCGTAATTATTTGAAATTCTTAATCAAATTCTTATTATCCAATAAAAGAGAAAAAGTAAATATATTAAAAAAAAATAATTAATTATTTTATTAAACATATTTATATTTTACTTTTCATTTATATACCTTGGAATTAATTTAAACTTATGAAATAAACATTTGACGCTGGGGGGACGCAAACACCTGAACCTAACGAATACGCACTTTGAAACCCGGAACGATAACCACTACACTAAACACGACTTGGTATTTTAACTTTTTAATAGACACTAGATTTTCGAGTCAAAATACAATACTTAATCAGATGATGTTTTATATCTTTCAAGTACACAATTTTATCTACTTGGCAAAAACTATTAATTTTTTATTATTTATGCCATTTAAATGAAAATAAATTTAAATACACAAATTATTACAAAGGTAAATTTTCAAACACACTGCGCGATTAAAATAGTAAAAATGTTGTCACCACGTGCGTAAAAATTTCGACGATTTATATTGAAACCTAACCAAAAAAGTATAAAAGAATTGACTAATATAATTAAATAGTCTAATTTCTAAAACATAGACTATCTATATTTCCAGAGGTTCCGAGAAACCAGCAATTTTGATATGTGTAAGAACTCCATTTTATGTACAAAAAATAGACGCGAGTGCCCTATTAAAAATGCTCACATGGGATCCTACATGGGATCTTACGTGGGTTCTTATACAAAAACCTGTATAAAATCCCAGATCTCATGTAAGAATCCACATGGGATCCCATATAAAAGCACCTGTATATTTGGGACACATTTTGGAGCAGGAATTCATGTGGGAATTTGAGTTTGTGTATCTACATAAAAATCCACATGGATTCCTATGTGAGAATACATAAAGGATTCCATAAAGGATTTCATATGGGTTTTCATGTTACATATGGTGGATATCACGTCAAAAGTCCACCCAAAATAAAAATGTTGTCTAATTATTCCCAAATTTTTTGTATGATATGCCCTATAGGTTAGTCGGTTTGTCGGATAAATATTTTTAAATTTTATTAAAAATTGTACGAGGAGGAGGGGGTAGAAGTTCTGAACTTTTGCGTGACACGCTCCACTTTGATTATTTCTTATAAGGGACCGTCCATAAATTACGTAAGGCATTTTTCTTAAATTTTGACCCATGCACCCACGTCTGTAAGGCTTCGTAAGATTTTGAACCACCCCCCCCCCCCTATCTTACGTAAGTCTTTGCTTAGGTATTTTTTACGAGAATTTACTAGCAGCATTGCAAAAAATTGTTTAACTAATAAAATGAATTAATAAACAAATGTTTAATGTTTAGTGTATAGTTATGTATTTCTTAGAATATACTTAATTTATATAAAATTTATTAAACATATTTTACTTTGGTCAAAATAATAAATATTAAGGTACTACTACACTTTAAAATTTTTTAAAATTTTATTTTTTTTATTGTATTTTTTAACTCCTTATGACTTCAGAAAACACTTCCTAAAGTATTTATAACCAATTGTAAAAAATAAAAGTAAATTTTTCAAAAAATATTCAATTAATGTAAAAAGTCATTGACAAATTAAGTAAGTCTTTAAGGGGATGGTGGGGTCCAGCTTTTTGTTATGACCAGTAGAAACATTGGTGCTAATGTATGTAACAGTGTCTGAAATAAAAAAAATGGTGGGGTTTCAATTTGCAAAAGAATTTAAGGTAATTTATGGATAGCCTCTAACGATACATATAAGTTTAAACGCGTTTTTCTCAAAATAACGTTTTCTCAAATTGCGGACAGTTTATCTCTGAATCTACTGAACCGATTTCAATAAATGATAACTCGATTTGTTTGTTAGCATGTCCTGTGTGAGAATTTACCAGAAAATGGTCAAAAAATTTTAAAAAAACTTTTAAAAAATTAAATTTTTTTTTTTTACAGAGTAGAAAAATACTGAAAAACATAGAGTATTTAGTGTTGCCGCAAGATGAGACAAGACGAGATTTTTTTCAATCTTGTCTCGTCTTGAAATGTCAAGACCAACAAAGAGTCTTGTCTCGAAAAAGTCTCGTCTTGAGACGTAGAATCTCGTCTCGTCTTGAAGTCTCGATATTTTTTCAAATAATAAGTCTGTTACATGTCCGGAAAACAGGAAATTTAGTAATAAATTAGGATAACTGTAAAATTATTTAAGGAAATCAGAGAATATTATCAAAAATACTGGAATAAGTATTACATTTGTAGAATTGAAGGAAAAAGATCTGATTTTTGATGCCCAGCAACCTTTGAAGATATTAAAAACATTGAATTCTTTTTGAATTTTCTATGTTCTGCTTATAAACTTTAAAATCAACCACAATTATTAATGCTAAACTTTAAATTTTTTCCATTTCTGACAATAAAATTGATTTTTACAGAAGTTGAAATTAATTTAATTTTAAATAATTTAAATCTTGAAGAAGTTTCATAAAATTGTTATTTATAAAATATTCAGAGAATCATTTTACTTAAAAATTGAAAAATAATTGGATCTTAGAATAGTTGAGTTTACATGCAATTAGTATAAATTATAGAATTTCAAAAGGTTTTAAATTGTATTCCCTGAAAATATTCTCGAAAGACGCAAAAAGTTACTTCAGGAGTACCAGTTGTTGATGACATAATTTTATCTTAAGATTTTGCGATATGATCAACAATTTAAAAACTTTTTATTTCTTTAAATAATTAAAGACTTAATGGTAGATTGAAAAATTGCGAAAAAAATTAAAAAACATTTTATTTTTTCCATGAATAGAGATTTTAAATTTATGAAAATTTTGGTGGTCTTATATTTCACATTAAACTACAATTTTAGTTTTATAACTAAAATTAACAGAGTAATTCCATAAAATATAGATGTAATTTTACAATATTTTATGTAATAACAATTTATTCAAGTGCTATTTTTTCGTCTTTTTCTAAACGTACACTGCATTTAACGATATTTTTCGAGTCTTGAATCTTGTCTTGGTCTTCACACTTACTGTCTCTTGGTCTTGATGATGATTGTCTCGTCTCGTCTCGAAAATCTTGAGTCTTGCGGCATCACTAAGTGTATTTTTAAACAAATTATTGAAACATCTGCTATTTTTTATTTTAGTCGATTTTTCATTATTGGTGGTAGATTTCTATGCAAGACACCTTCCTTTTTAAAAAGTAATTTGGATTTTTTGTTTCCAATTTATCAATCTTGAGATAAACTGTCCGCAATTGGACAACTAACTTTTTGGAGTTTTGATCTGAATGCTGTCTGCAGATTATGATATTAAATAAAAATTAAAAACAAACCATTATTTTTATTCTCCAAATAAATATAGACAAAAAAGTTTTTTTAAATATTTATAATAAAAAACCTAAGAATTTTTTTTTTAAATTTGGTCTTTTAAGAGCCTTCTAAAGTGTAGTAGTACCTTAATGCAGAAATTTAGCTTAATATTACCATCTTTGGTATTGGGACGCGTCGCGTCTTCGTTGCGTTTTGGATCATTCTGGAACGACTCTATCATAGCTTGAGAATTTCCGAAATTTATGGAGTAATGTAAGAAAATATATCTTACGTAAGAAATTCGTTTAACCAGGTACCCACCCATGTAAGTTAACATAGAAAAATTGTCTACCCACCCCCCCGCCCAAATGACCTTACGTAATTTATGGACGGCCCCTAATTAGAGGAAAATTTTTTTTAAAAAATTAGAATATGGGTTTTTTAGATTTTTTCATAGGCTTTCGAATGGCAAAGTCTATTTTCAAAAATTTTTTTATTTTGACAGAAATTTTGAAAAAATAAAAATAAATTTTCACTTTTCGCAAAATTTGGGTCCATTTTTTCTTTTTCCTTTTATTTTTAAATGAAAGCTGAGCTTTTTTCTGATGAAATACTTGTTTTCCAAAAAACCGTTTTTTTTTGTTTTCGAGAAATGAATTTTTGAATATAGCGCATCACGTCGTCACGCCGTAATTAAATTTATAAAACGTTCCATTGAACTATTTTCTGCATTTTACAGGGTTAATACTGACATTAGAACAATATAATGCCTGCATTATACATTTTTTTATTTTATTATATTAAAAAAATATTTAATTTTTTTAAATTTTTAACAAAATTTTTTTGCAATTTTATTTTTAATTTAATGCCCGTATTTTATTTTTTTGTTCGCTTTTTTTTACTTTAGCTGTTCTCAACTTTGTCTCTGCATTTTTTGTTTTAGTGCCCTTACTTTTTGAATCTTTTGATGCTGGAAACTCCACATAATTTGTACCCTACGAAGTTTTTTAAGGAACAATTTTTCGTCATTTGTAGGAATATCCTGTCGAGTCAAAAGATTAAAAAAATAAGTGCATGAAAACAAAATGTACAGAGACAAAGTCGTGTAATGATAAAGTCGAATTTATTAACGAAATAAATTCGTAAGTTTCTCGAAGGAAATAAAATCATTTATTTTGTATGCTATAGTATATCTATATATATTGCTGTGCTCGCTGCTCGGTCGACGAGTAGAGAGTACCGATGGCGCATTCATTGTCGCGCAAGCACGTGGTTTCTCATACTCCGCGTTATACCTCGCGAGAGACCCGCGAGATATATTATTTCGTTGCACGGACAATTTCCTCAGTTCGCCGCCGAACTCTCTCGGGGCTTGCTCCAAGGCAGTTCGACGGCAGCTCTCTCTTTCCTCTCTCCACCCTTTACCTTTCGATCTAACGCCGAGGCTGAGGTACAGCTCTCCCAAGGAATGAGATCTTCCTCTCTCAGGCCAGGTACATCTGTGCTACTTCCTTTCTCTCTTTACCTGGTGCGAGCAGGCGGTATCTCAGGTACAACTGGGGCTGCTAGCTTGTACTCAATTCCTCTCTACCTGGAGTAGACAGGTGGCATCTCAGGTACAACTGGGGCTGCTAGTTTACGCCACTTCCTAGAGGGAGCTGTACTCGAGACTCAGGTACAACTGAGCAGCAGTAACACCCTTCGTTACTCCGTCATTCTTTCTCGCTCTAATGCACTTGGTCAAGCCAGGGGTACATCCGTGGAAGACCTTATGCATAATTACTATCTTAGCTCTTGTGAACCAACCCTGTGGTGAAGAGGTACAACTCGACCTCCATAGAGTTGATGCACCAGGTTGAATCTTTGACCCAAGGTACATCTTGGGGAAAGATGACGCTTGTTAACATCTTTCTTTATTCACACTAAATTACGTGACGGATATGAATACCGAAAGTTCGGTATCTAGTTTCTTTCGATGTTGAAATCGTCCTAGCGTGCACGACCCTAGTAATCGTTCAAATCGTAATTAAGGGGTAAATTCTAGAACCTACCCTCGTGAATAAAATGAGCGTCAAACCTTTTGATTTACAAAATGGCGGAAACTAACGGTTGCTAAATTTTACAGCGTTGCGACCGACGACCAACCCAGCGAGGAGTGAATCTGCCATGGCTGCGACTCTCTCTTTCTCACTCATTCTCTTTCTCTCTCTTTCTAATTCTTTCTTTCTCTCTCACTCTCACAGATTTTCTTAAACTCTCTTTTCTAAATTATTCTTTTATTCTTTATTCTTTTATTCTTTTATTCTTTTATTTCTTATTTCTCTTTTAGCTAGTTTAGGAATTATTATTTTATTTGTTATTAGTTAGTTTAGGTATTATTATATTTTTTGCATTATATCGAGTTTAATATTTTATTATTTTATTATTGTTATTTTCTTTATTTTCTATTACTTACCTTCTTTATTTTATTCTTTGTATTATTTCTTATTTTATTTGTTTAAATATATTTTCTTACGAAGGTTTAAATTATGCCTTATCAATGACTTTACCTTACATCCAAGATCACAAACCTAATAAATCTAGTTACTAATTCTAATGTTATTTCAAGCCAAACTAAGTTTTAGATTAAATACTAAAGTTAACTAAATTAAATACCCGGACTCCATCCGGCGAGCTAATCTTTTGGCAAATTTAAAATCACGATCATTACAGTCGGAAACAGCTAAAGTAAAAAAGTCAAAAAAAAAAAAATAAAATACCTGTTTTGAAAATGTAACGAAATCAGTATTTTGAAATATTTAAAAATCGGAGGAAATTTTTCAACATCAAAAAATAAAAAAATGGGAAGAAATGAAAATAAATGAATTGTAGGCTTTAAATTAGAAATAAAAGTCTAAAAAATTTTTTTTTTTAAATTTTGTTAAAAATTTAAGAAAATTAAATTTTTTTTAATTTAAAAAAAATAAAAAAAACTATAATGCAGGCATTATATTATTCTAATGTCAGTCTCAACCCTGTAAAATGCAGAAAATAGTGCAATGTAACGTTTTATAAATTAAATTGCGGCGCGACGACGTGATGCGCTATATTCAAAAATTCATTTCTCGAAAACAAAAAAAACGGTTTTTTGGAAAACAAGTATTTCATCAGAAAAAAGCTCAGCTTTCATTAAAAAATAAAAGGAAAAAGAAAAAATTGGACCCAAAGATGCGAAAAGTGAAAATTTATTTTTATTTTTTTAAAATTTGTGTCAAAATAAAAAAAATTTGGAAAATAGACTTTGACATTCGAAAGCCCATGAAAAAATCTAAAAAACCCATATCCTAGTTTTTTTAAAAAATTTTTCCTCTAATTATAAGAAATAATTAAAGTAGAGCGTGTCACGCAAAAGTTCAGAACTTCTACCCCCTCCCCCTCGGATAATTTTTTATAAAATTCAAAAAAGATTATCCGATAAATTACTAACCTATAGGGCATATCACAACAAAAATTTAAGAATAATTGGACAAAATTTTTTTTTGGGTGGACTTTTGACGTGATATTCACCATATATAAGATTTCACATAGGATTTCACAAAAGATTTAATATGTGATTACATTAGGGATCAATTGTGAGAATTTTTAAAGCATTAAAAATTTTATTTAATTAAAAATTAAATAATAAATTATATTATCATTTCAAATCATCAGTAAGAAAAAAAATTCGATAATTTGAAACACTTCTTCTGAGCTATAAACTCTCAGTTATAGAGTGTTAAAAAATCATGTCTCACAAATGGATCCCTAATGTAATCACATATAAAATCTTTTGTGAAATCCTATATGAAATCTTATATGTATATGTAACATGAAAACCCATATGAAATCCTTTATGGAATCCTTTGTGTATTCTCACATAGGAATCCATGTGAATTTTTATGTAGATACACAAACTCAAATTCCCACATGAATTCCTGCTCCAAATCGTGTCCCAAATATACATGTGCTAATACATGGGATCCCATGTGGATTCTTACGTGGGATTTAGGATTTTATACAGGTTTTTGTATAAGAACCAACGTAAGATCCCATGTAGGATCCCATGTGGGCATTTTCAATAAGGTAATGATAAACAATCGTTTTACGAAATCACGATAAATGACGCGAAAGATATATAGAAGTAAACACTGTCAAAACAATAGCAGACGCATGCGCATTATGGAAATAGGCAAAATTACTAAATATCCTAGTCAATTTGACTATAGAATTTGCAGGGTTGTTTGTGCCAGGCTTGGACTTGTTGAATCAACCTAGCGATCCTAACCATAATGATTAGAAATCCTTATTACTTTTACTAGGTTAAGGCAGTAGTCTCCTTTATAGGCTTAAAAAAATCGACTTTTTTTGTGTCTTAAATCTATTCCAAAATTATCCAAGAATATGTCTTTAAAATTTTAGAGGCCAATTTGACATATTTTCGAAGGTAGAACAGATTTTGTGACCGATCGTCGAGCACGTGTGAATGCTCGGGCAGACCACAACGCGCATGCTCCGCCCCTTCATGCGTTCGATTGTTTACCTAACCTTGTATCACCTTGTATACACACACTCAAAATTCGAACAAAGCGTTCAATTCTCTCGTGTGGCGCTTAAACCCAAAACACGTCAATTCCGGCTCTAAAATCGTCGAAATAGCGGCAAATAGCAAATAGCGGCAGCGCTCCACAAAAATCGTTGTTACTAAGAAGAATTTTAATATTTTTTAAAAATAAAAGTTGGTTTTTGAAGCTCAAATACAGTAGAATATCACACAAAAATTTCGTTTACCGCAATCATTTCCTTCCCTTTCAAAAAAATTCCTGAAAAAACGATTTTTTTCGCCTTCTAAAGGAGACTACTGCCTTAAGATTAACTATATAGGATCATAGTTAATAATACCATCGAGATTCTTTTTCGTTGTATAGGAAACTACTATTTAGGGGCCAAAAATCAATTTTTTATTTTTTAGAGAAAATAAGTTTCATAATAGGTCAAAATTATTCCCTAAATGTGGACCCAATCCAGGAGGGGGCACTTTTTACATGCTTATACTGCTACGGCCTTTGTATATTTAACTTTTATAACTAGAGAAATTAAAACAAAAGAAAATAATACAAGGGAATTATTTTTTCAAGGCGGTTCTAATATTGCCAAAGGAGTATTAATCGATCAACCAATTCATCAAAACGGTCTCTTGAAGAAAAATGGAATAGTGAAAGGAACAGTGAATCTTCTTCAAAATGGTGGTGTTCATTTGCCGAATGGATTTGTTCCTGGTAACAATAGAGTGGCGCCTTTAAATGGCCACAGTGTGAATAATGGAAGGGACCCAGTGAGATCAATGTTTAATGAAGTCGACGGATAAAAGAAAATAGAAATTTTCAAATTTACTTCTCTTTCTCTATCGAGGGATTTTTTTCATTAATAATTAAAAATATTTTCGCAGTTTTAAAATCAATTTTTAGAAAAAATTTTTATATTGAAAAAATTAGAAGAATAAAACATTGAAAGACTTAAAAATAAGAAAGAAAGAAAGAAAGATTTTCTTTAACTATCCAGCAGTACTTTTAAGTTAGACTTTCAATTTTCTTTTACTTCAATTTTCAAATAAGTACGTATAAAAAAAAGGAACACATTAGGGTGTCCGTTATTTTCCAAGTTAGCTATTTTCATTTGGGTATCGTCAAAATCGTTTCTTTTTGACCTAAAACAATTCTAGAAACTAGAAAAAAATTTTACGATGCCGTTTAACCCTGCCTAAATAACAATACTTTTCCCATTTAATTAACATGGGATTTTTGCACTTTTTAGAAAATAATTTTTATTTCGTTTATAATACTCTTTGACTGACCAACAATCAAGAGAATTTTTTTTTAAATATTTATTTTTGCAAATTTTCAAATTGTTAACAGGCATTTTAAAAACAAATGAATCGTTATAACATTGTTGACGTAAACGTTAACAATTTGAAAATTTGTAAAAATAAATTTTTCAAAAAAAAATTCTCCTTATTGCCAGAATGGTTTAGCCCGCTTGAAATTCATAGGAAATGTTCATAATTATTTTAAGAATTTGTAGTAAAAATTTGATAACAAAAAAGGTGGTGTTTTTGAAAAAATTGACCTTATTTATTTTCAGAAAATCATCCCCTATTTTTATCATTTTAAATATTTTTTCAAATTTCAAACTGGATTGTGAAGAGGACAAGACCATCTACAAGACCCAAGAAAAAAAATTAAATTATACTCAAAAAAAAAAAAAAATGACAAGCAAAGCAATTTTTTTTCTATAATACATGAAGTTAGTCGACCTGCCTGATTCGAAATGGATTTAGTCTACTGTCTGATTCTTGGATAGTTAATGAATTGAAATTATTGTTATGGTCCAATTGGATGCATAAAACAAGAAACTTTCAATGAAATACCGAATAAAAATTAATTAATAAGTAGATTTAGCAAAATAATCAGAAAAATCAATAAAAATGAAATTGACCTTTTTAAAACTTGTGTAATAAATTTTTCGCGATAATATGAAAATTTCTCTATCTAAAGGAATCATAATAGAAGGAAAATCAAGCATTGTTGGTTAGTCAAAGAGTATTATAAACGAAATAAAAATTATTTTCTAAAAAGTGCAAAAATCCTATGTTAATTAAATGGGAAAAGTATTGTTATTTGGGCAAGGTTAAACGGCATCGTAAAATTTTTTTCTACTTTTTTTTCTAGAATTGTTTTTAGGTCAAAAAGAAACGATTTTGAAGATACCCAAATGAAAATAGCTAACTTCGGAAATAACGGACACCCTAGTACACATACACTACCGGCGGAAATTGTGCGACCGCTAACACCTCGAGCTATTAAAAAACACACCCGCACAAAAACCGCAATAACTCCATCAAAAATGAAGGGAGATCCTTTTTCTAAATTGCATTGGAAAGCTTATTAAATTTCAAATGAAATGACACTATTTTCATTTGTATTGCATAAATAGGAAGCAAGATAGCATGTTATAAACACAGAAAAATAATTGTATTTTTTTCGAAATTTCTTACCCTGACTTTGACTCCTGGCAAAATTTAGAAAAGTTGATGAAAACAAATGCTACTTTCACAGACTATTCCTTGTAACCTAAGCTTTAAATAAAAATCAAGAACAGCAAATAATATTAACGGGTTCCCGAGATATTACAAAAAGAGTCGGACCGTGCGAAGCTAAATTTTCAATCATCGATTTCTCTAATTCGCCGTTGACTCAATTGCGTGGCTGTGAAAAAAGTGTCGAAAATGAATTTTACGAAATACATTTTTACTTGGATCAACTTTTTAATTTAATTTATTAGGGGAGAGTGGGGCAAACCGGCCCGGTGGGTAAACCGGTCAGGGGTCAATATCTCCGAAATGGCGAAATTGTCAAAAGTGCTATTTAGAAATTTGAAACAACCATAAATGTAATATACCTTATTTTTTCAATTTGACATTTCTTACTTTTGTTTGTGCAACGCTGGGAGCAAAAGTTTTTTTTAAGTTTTTTTCTACACTTTTACGAATTTTTTCTTAAAGAAATTCTGAGGAAATCGTGTAATAGTCTTGGGTTTTGAAGGTACACACCTCAGGAATATTTACCACCAAAAACTTTGATGAATTTGCAAAGCGTTTCTTTTTGGCAAACAATTATTCTCAAAATGGGCCTGCGGGGCAAACCGGACCGTTTTCGGTGGGGCAAACCGGCCATAGGATATTTCCATTGAATTAAAGTTTCATAAATATTATTTTTAAATAAAATGTTTCTTTCATTAAAATATTTACTTACAATGAAAAATAATTGTCTTCCAATGAGAATTGGACCCTTTAATATTGTTTCTCTGATAATGACAAACATTTTTATTTTTATACTAAAAAAAAATATTTATTTAATTAAAATTCAATCTCGTATTATTATTTTCATTCCTACAACCTTTGTTTACATGATTCTTTATGTTTTTCATTATTGTAGATTATGTAAATGCAATATTATAAATAAAAAACCAAACGGTCCGGTTTACCCCAGGGGGTGGGGCAAACCGGCCCGTTTGCAAATTTTTTTAAAGTTAACACAGCAACTAAACAATAAAAGATAAACTATAGGTGTCTCTGGGAAAAAGTTGCGCAATTAAATGATGTTTCAAACAAGACCTCGAAAAATGAAGTCGGTTGATTCGTTTAGTCACAAGAGTAAAAAAAACCGTTACTATGGCCGGTTTGCCCCACTCTCTCCTACCCCATTTTGCCCCCATCTACGAAATTGAAGAAAAAGGTTAATTACTACAATTTACGGTTCAACAAAGAAAAAAAACATATGCTTCCCTTCTTCTGTAACCCTTGCCAGTTAGAAAAAAATGTATACAGTTCATTAACTGTTATTATTAAATATTAAACACCTTCTAAAAAAAGTGAAAAAGTGACAAGAAAATCGTCGAAAACAGTTTTTTTTAGTAAAACAGATAAAAGATTTGTTCTCATGGCTTTTAGGTTTTGTAAACAAGAAACTATCGTCTCGGTGCAGTATTATGTAAAATATAATCGCGATTGGTTAATTCGTTTGTTAAATAGGGCCGGTACCCCGTCTTGCCCCCTCTCTCCCCTATGTGTGTGGATCCCGTTTTTTGTGAATACGATAACTCGAAGAGGTTTTAACGAATATGCCTAAAATTTGCCAGGTATATTTATCATAAAAATATCTCAAAATGGATTGATGGACTTTGAAAAATCCTCAGAAAATTTTTTTTTTACTTTCTTCTAAAAAGAAATTTTTTAAGAGTAGAGATGATTCTATCAGTTAGTCGTATTTTAATAAATAGTGAAAATTAACGATCACTCCGAGTCAAGGAAAATAAAAATAAAAGAAATTAAATTCTTTTTACGTTTCGGCAGCACAGCTGTCCTCTTCAGAACGAAAAAAAGAAAATTAGAAAAATTAAAATTATAAATTAAGATAGGTACATCTTTGTCGCTACGATTACAATATGACAAAGAAATAATTTATTAGAAATTTTTTAAGTTGGTTATTGAAGTTAATATATAATGAAATCTTATTCTTTGCATCAAGACGTATCGATTGATCTATATATATATATACATATATACATATATACATAAAGTATATATTGTATTTAAATTTATAGAATTAAAACTAATTATAGACAAAGAACTTGCACTTTTAATAAAAATTCATTTTTTCTTAAAAATCATGTTGCTGTACAATAAAATGATTAGAGATGTGCAAAAAGCTCGAATTTCCGAGCCGAAATTTTTTCGAGCCATGCCAAGCCGGCTCGATGCATCGAGTACTCGAGTGACTTCGAGTATTCGGGTAAATTCGAGTACTCGAAATTATTCGAGCTTTTTGCACAGCTCGGCTCGAAAAATGAAAAGCTCGAAAAAGCTTGATCGAGCCTCGAGCTTTTTGCACATCTCTAAAAATGATATTATTTATATTGAAAAATAAATCAAAAATCTTATTCTTTCCATCAAGACGAATCGATTGGTGTATATATATATTATATTGAAAATTGTAGAATTAATTACAATTAAAGTTGAAAAATTCACTTTTTTACTAAAAATTTTATTATTTATTTAGATTCATATTACTGTATAAGAAAATTTTATTCTTTCGACGAATGAACTTTATTTTATAAATGTTAAATTGTATTAAAAATGATTTAAAAATTAAATATACTTGTCGTTAATGCTTCCTCCACGAGGAAGCAAATTTTTTTTGCTGATCTTAAAGAGGAAGCAAATTGTTCATATAATGAACATCTGGATATACAACTTATTTGTAATATCTTGGGAACCCGTTAATATTTTTTGCTGTTCTTGGTCTCTATTTAAAGCTTAGATTACAAGGAATAGTCTGTGAAAGTAGCAATTTTTTTCATCAAATTTTCTAAATTTTGCCAGGATTCAAAGTCAGGGTATAAGAAATTCCGAAAAAAATAGAATTATTTTTTTGTTTATAACATGATATCTCGCTTTTTATTTATGCAATACAAATGAAAATAGTGTCATTTCATTTGAAATTTAATAAGCTTTCCAATGCAATTTTAAAAGAGGTTCTAGCTTTATTCTTGATGGCGTTATTACGGTTTTTGTGCGGGTGAGTTTTTTAATAGCTCGAAGTGTTAGCGGTCGCACAATTTCCGCCGGTAGTGCATATATATATGTTACCGGCAAAACCCGAAGACCAGGCAATTCTCGAATTGCCTAAGTTTATAGGAATTATCCGAATTTCCTGGCGATTCATAGGCATTTCGCGAAATGCCAAAGCTGATTTAGGCAAATTGGAAAAGTTAAAAAATTTACGAAATTTGTAAGGCAAATGTGTATTTATCATCGAAAACTATTTGTTGCAACAAGGCGAACTAAGGTAAATGTATACACAATTACGGCCTAGTACGTTATTCCGTGCTATTTCTTTATACTAATTAAAATAAGAAATTGATAAAATGTTTCAACAAGTGAAAAATTGCATCACAAACTTTGCTATTTATTAGAGCAACATTATGTTTTAATTGCATTTGTTTTATTTATGTACTCAAAATAAAATTTTTTGTCAGTCAATCGACGACTGAGCGGTATGTTTCGAGTGACAGCTACAACTGGAGGTGATTTTCGTAAATATAAGAAAAGTAAAGTGTGAATATTTTTTAATATATGTTTTCATTTTTTGAGTAACTAAGACCTAATTAAATTATATTTTCTATTGCTGAGTTATTTTGAAAAGTTTCTTTTACATAAAAATGACTTTTTTAAATAGACGGAATTATATGTTCACTCTTCTCACACGAAGTACATTATTCCGTTGGACACACGTAAATAGGGAATTACACTGAAACCCCACTTATTTGAACATGGCCCACGCAATTCGACACGAAGTGTCGCGTTTATTTGTATTTTGGTCGACATAACCTATTTTGATGACGTAATTCGATAAATTGACATGATTGGTTGATTTTGTTTGAACTCAACCAATGGGATTGTAAGTATCTTTCCATTGGTCGCGTACTGCGCATGAGCTAAAATAAGTGAGGTTAGGGCTGATTCTAACTACAAATAACTGAAGCAAAAACGGGTTCAAATAAACGCGACTTTAAGTAAATGAGACTTTAAATAAGTGGGGTTTCAGTGTACATTGTTTTATTGTATACTGATTTTTATGAATCTAATAAGAATATTTAATATGCTTTCATTTTTTAATAAAAAATTAAATTATAAATAAACAAATAAGTTAATTGCGTGCTAGTGTTTAACGAGTATGTCGAACGAGACACTGAATAAGAGTGTTCAATTAATACAAAGCGCTAGATACTTATTGATTGATATTTGATTATTTATTTCTAGATATAAATTTTGTAAAGTGTTTGTTTACATTAATTCACGGCTCATTATTATCAAATTTCCAATTTGCCTAAATCGGCTTCGTTATTTCGCGAATTACCTAGGCAATTCTCGAAATGCCTAACATTTTCAGGAATTATCCGAATTTCCTGACGATTCACAGGAATTTCTGAATTTCCTAGGCATTTCGCGAATTGCCTGGTCTTCGGGTTTTGCCGGTAACATATATAAAAAATTAATTAAAAAGAAGTTGAAGAAAATTGTCGAAACAGTTGCTTTTTAAAAAAAGAAAATCTAGTCTCAAACTAAAAAAAAGCTCAATTAAAAAAAATTTTTAAACAACTTTTTTTCAAGTTGATAGAATTATTTTCATCATTTTCAACCTATTATTTATATTTCACTTTATTTATATATTTTGTATGAAAAAGAATGTTAAAAATGAAAATATTTTTCACTTTTGTAATCGCACACGTATGTATTTTAAGAAAGGCTAAACTGAACAATGCTCACGGCTGTATATTCAAGACTAATGAACTGGAACTATTGAAAATTCAGTTAATCGAATTCTCTTATTTTACATCGCAAGAAAAAAAAGAATTATTTCAAGATTTCGATTATTTGAAATTTAAGATTTTCAAGTCCATCAAGATTATACATTGCCAATTAAATAGTTATTATTTATAAATAATCCGACAGTATAAATTTCATTTATAAAAAAAAGAAAGAAAACTGTGCGTAAGCTTATAATTTAGAATAATATGTGCCTAACTTATAAGTAACCGTACGTGTAAATTTTTAGATAAGAAAATTAAATGGAAAATAATTAATAAGTAATGTACATTGCTATATTTACAAAAATAGACTGTTTTCTACGAAATAGAAATAATTTCGCAAAAGAAAATAGGAATTATTACAAGAAAAAAGCCATTTTTTCAACGAAACATCTTTTTATCCACAATTCAATTGTTTCTATTCGAACTAAATTTAAATTACATTACATTTGGAAAAATGTCAATTAAGTTTAAATTCAATTCAATTAAAAGAAATAAATTTATTTGAAGATTTTTAAATTTAAATTCAATTTAAATTCAATTTTTTTCTCTTTAAATTTTGTTTTCTTTGAATTGAAATTGAAATTAAATAAAATTTAAATTAATTTTGTCCTTTTGAATTTAAATTAAATTTGACTGATTTCAATTCAAAAGAACAAAATTAATTTCAAAAAATTAACTTCCATATCAATTCAAAAAAAACAAAATTATTTGCAATTTGAATACAAAAGAAAAAATTAATTTCAGTTTAAATTCAAAAAAACTAAATTAATTTCAATTCAAAAGAACAAAATTAAATTAAATTTCAATTCAAATAAACCGAATTAAAATTGAATTTTAATTTATTCTTTTGAATTAAAATTAATTTTGTTTTATTGAATATAAATTAAAATTATTTTTGTTTTTTTTAATTTAAATTGAAATTATTTTTTTTAATTAAATTTGAATTGAAATTAAATTATTTTAATATTAAATTTAGTATAAAAAAATTAATTTCAATTTAAATTTTTAGAAAACAAAAATTTTTTTTTAAAAAAAAAACTTATTTCAATTTTAATTCAAAAAACAAAGTTTAAATTGAATTTAAATTAAATTGAAGTAAAAAATAAATCTAATTCCAATATTTTGTAAAATTATTCTTTTAAATATTTGAACCTTTTTGGAAAAATTGTTGACACTGTTGATAAATTTTGACAAATTATTGTGATCTTTTTAATTTTCGGAAATTATAATTTTTTGTTATAACAATTTTCGTCTGCGTTGTAAAATATAAAAAGAAAATTAGTTTTTAAGAAATGATTAGCGTTAATAACATAAAAATTTGCATATTTCTATAATAGAAATATGAAAATATTTGTTGAAAACGAATATTTAATAATTTATATTAATAAAAAGAAGAAATCAATGAAATACTTGATTTTCCTCGAAAAGAAAGTATAATGAAATAATGAAACATAATTTCGTAGATTTATAAGCAGATGATGACTCTATTTTTCAGCAATAATATATTTTTATTACACATATCAAATAGTAATATAAAAAATTTATGTTAAGCATAAATTTTCTAATTTAAAAATGAATTATAAATGGATTTAGTTAGAATTTTTACGTAAATTTTTTGTTTTTACGTAATTTTATTTATATTTCAAATATATTTATTCATATATATGTTTTAATTAAATATTTTACTTTATATTATTATAGTTATAAGGAGAGTTGTCAGGGTTGGGCAGTGTTTAGGGCAGGGTTGAGCGCGTAAAATACCTCAGGTAAATAACATGGATTTTTACAGTTTTTACTGTTTTTACTGTATTTATTTTGTATTTTACCTCGTATTTTACTTCAAAAGTTTTATACACAATGTATTTTTGGGGGGAGGGGGGTAAAATACGTATTTTACCTATGTAAAAAACCAAGTATTTTACGTCAAAAACCTCGAGTGACGCGTCACTTCCCAACACTGGTTTAGGGTCGAGCCACCGCGTTTATTTCGTTTTATCGCACTAGCGCCATCTATCTTTTTACGTAAATTCTTGCTACCAATGTCAGCCATCTTTTCATATTACAAACGTATAGGGGAGAGTGGGGCTGGTTGCACCACGGGGCAAGATGCACCATACGAGATATTTCTTACATTTCTGGAGATTTTTGAGTGTTGATCACAGATGGTGCCCACACAGCACATGATATTTCCTGAATACTTCCTGAATATTTCACTGAAAGATTGAAATATTTCATTGCAAGATTCAGGAAATATTTCTGCAAACAGGAAAATGTCCGCTTATGTAGGAATATTGACGCGAAAATTGAGAAAATATTTCATTGAAATATTCCTGCAATATTACACATAAAGATTCTGCAATATTGTGAAAATATTTCAAAAAATGGAAAAATTTGTTAAACACCTCAAATCAATAGGAATTTTCTGAAATATTTTAAAACCCATAAGATATAGTAAGCCAAAAACTACTGCGCAACTCTACAGGCCATAGAAACTGAGTTCGACCAGTGCGCATCATTTCAGTTGAATATTTCCAAAATATTTCAATGAAATATTTTCTCAACTTTCGCGTCAATATTCCCACATAAGCGGACATTTTCCTGTTTGCAGAAATATTTCCTGAATCTTGCAATGAAATATTTCAATCTTTCAGTGAAATATTCAGGAAGTATTCAGGAAATATCATGTGCTGTGTGGGTGTAAGTTACACACAACACCTAACCTTCTTCGAAAAAACCTTCCAAGAAGGTGCCCAAAAAGAAATTGAGATAAAAATTAGAAAAAATGAACTATTATATAACCTTTATGGTATCTACTAAAAATAAAATCAGGAATCGTCATGAATGGTCAGAATTTCTGAACATTCCTGAACAGTCTCACCACTTCTGACGTTTTCGAACGTTTCTCACCATTCCTAACCAAATACTTTCCAAGCTCCTCCCACTTTACTCCCACCATTTTCGAAGCTGTGACCATTTCTGAAATTCCTGACCATTTTTTGAAATTCTTGACTATTGTAAGAAGTAAGGAATTGAGAAGAATTGGACATTTTTAACTTTTTACAGTAAATGTTAAATTATCAATTCTTTTGAATTCCGTTTCTGTCCAATTCCTATGTATTCCTTTTTGAGACAAAGATTTCTTGAAAGTGAATTCCAATCAATTCCGTTTTAATATTTCTTTAATTTTTGAATTTTTGTGAATTCTGAAATACTGTGTGATACTCGGTAAGTTCAATTCCTGTCTATTCCGTTTTAATATTTTGTAATTTTTCAATTCCTTTGAAGTTTGCAACACTTTGAGATAAGTGCTTCTAAATGCGGTAGTCATAGTACAGTTTAAATAGCTGAGCGGACAAGCTGTTTGTCTCCGACAATAAAGCTTGAGGGTTAAAATCTTCGAACCGTCAAATTTTTTTTCCGCTTAAAATATTAAAACGGTATTCAAAAGAATAAACTTAGCTCTTTTTCGGCTTCTCCAAATGAAAATGAAAAGAATTGGTCACAAACGGAATTCAAAAGAATTAAAATTTTCGAATTCTTATTAATTCCTTACTTCTTACTGGGTTTCTGAAATGTGTGAACACGTAACCTATAAAAATTTTGGTACATCTTTCTAATTTTGGTAAAGTCTCATGAAAATTTATATATACATATAAAATCTTTTAAATTTATTTTTTACATTTCAGAATACATTATTCTATTATAAAAATTGTTCTTTTAACTTGACAAAAGTTCTCATTTTTCAAATTGGTATGATTATTGAATTAATTATACAGCAAAAGTAGGTAAATAAATCAAAACATTCGGACCATTCTTTTAAAATTATTTAAAATATTTATTTAATGTATATTTATAATATATTTATTTAATATATGTATATTTACTTGTAATTATTTAATATAGTTAATTAATAATAAATTTTGTTTCATAATATTAGTAATTTACTATACCAGTCAGTACTCATTATGAGAAGTATTTGCATTATAATTGAAATACAGTTATATTTAAATTATTATTAATCATTAATAGAATAATTTCTTACTATAATGATTATTAATAATTTAAATTTAAAATTTATAAAAATTTCAATATTGCATTAATAATTCATTATTATTATAAATTATAATGTTAAATTAAATTAATATTAAATACTAAAATCATTTTAAATGCAGATATAATAATAAATAATTAATCTGTATTCGTATTATAGTTTATGAAACATTACAAATTATAAAGTTAAGACTTAATTTATTATTCACTCAATTAATAATGTTAATTTTTATTAATTCACATAACCTATTATGACTAAATTGAAATATAATAAATTAATAAAAATTATTTAACAGTTTATTCTGATTTATTGATAATATTGGTAATTGAAGTTTACTATTTTACAATTGCTCTTTATATAGACAGTTGAATCCAGAAATATGTAAGTCGGTTCGGTAGTCGCAGTCGTTAGGGCAGTTAGTTTAGGCACTAGATTAGGTCATGCGTCGGAGTTCGATCCCCGTAGGGTCCAAATTTAAATTTAATTCCGGGAATTAGTTTCAAGTTGTTCCGTATGTAAACAAACTGATATTAATTAATAAAATATATTTTTTTAAATTAATTTGTTGCAAATTTTTGCATATTGTTTAAATAAATAAAACAGAAGTGGCTTAAAAATATGGTCAAAAATGAGATACAAACGGTCTCAAATAGTCACCAATTATGGGCGGGGTCAACAAAGAGGAGGGGATAGTAGCAAACTTGTGACCACTTTAAACTTCCTCCTGATCAGTTGTGATAGATTTCTGACGAGATCCATCCATAATCGTAAGAAAACTGGATTAAAGTGGTCAGGCGGCCTGACCATTTGTCTGACCATTCCTGATTTTATTTTTAGTAGGGGTAACTTAAATAAAAAGGTTTCTTTTTAATTAAACTACTTTATAAAAAACAATTTTAGTCTACTGTTTATTTATTGCCTTTTTGAAATTAATAAATGTGCATAACAATATTTAATAGTGGATTTGATGTAAATTCTTTTATACAACTCAGGGAGCGTTCACAAATGATGTCACGTTTTTGGGGATAGGGGGGGTCTCTCCTAAACGTGACACAATGTATTTTTACATGTGAAATTGCGTGACAGGGGGGAGGAGGGAGTCTAAAATCCCGAAAAATTGCGTGATATCATTTGTGAACGCTCCCTCATCAGGCGTATTATGGCCACTTTATCTGCCTGTACAGTTGAACTCGCACTGCAATGGCGGGTTCCGTAAACAAATATTAAAACAATACTTGCAACATTTATCGGTAATTGGTAGGGTAACTGCACCAATTGCCGAGGGTGCACCAATTGTCGAGGATCATAATTTTCTTTTTTAGATAAATAGTATAATATATTATATTTAAGAACAAAAGAAATTTCTAAATAATCTTTGTATTTTCAACTGTATATTTATGTATTCAAATTTCGTAGCGATTCTACTAAAATAATTATTTAATTAATATTATAATTCACTGCTGTGAAATTTACTCAAATCTCCATTTTCTTAATACTTCAGGTTGATTAAAACAGATTTTTAGAAATGCAAATTAAACGTATTTATAATGACTTTTTGTGTGCAAAATTATTATTATAATTTTGTACAAGAACCAAATTAATTTTGTATGCATGTTTTTTTGTTAAAAAAAATATTTAATATTTTTTAAAAGCAAATCATCGGTATTTGGTTCCTTTTTTTTGACAGTTCCATTTTTCGAGGTAATGACTCGAAAATTGGTGTAGTCACTTTTTTCGCTGATGCACCATTTATCGATGGTTAAGTGTTTATTTACTAAACGTCAAACATAAATGCCAAACATTTATAGGTACAGAGAAAAATAAAACAAAATGCTCAAAAAATTTACAATCAACAGAAAGGAGGAAGACCAAAAAAAAAATTAATAAAAAAATGCATTATTTAAATGTAAAAAATTTTGTGCTATAGTTAAATTATAATTAACCATTATTATATTTACAGTTCGTAATAAAAGTTTATTTTATTCGTTCGCCTATTTAATGTGACTTTAATTTATTTTTTCAATTAATGTCTGATTAACAAAATTGATTAAATTTAATTAACTTATTTATAAAAGTTTAAAAAACAGTTAAATAATTTTCTGTCCTGTATCATCTACTATAAAAAAGGTTTTATATCGATATTATAAATTATTCAATTATAGTTAAATAAATATATTTTTGTTTTCTGGTAATATTCTATAATATTTTTATCGAAAAAATAAATATCTACTCGATTTTCCAATACCTGCGTACAGGTTAATTGTTAGGTTATATTGGGTTATATGTTTAAAAATGTCATACCCTCGACAATTGGAACAGACCCTCGAGAAATTAGCACAAGACCATCATTTTGCTCTATTGACTTTTAAATATATTTTTTGCTTAACAATTTAGTTTATATTAAAAAAATAAATATGAATATTAAACATTATTAGATCCTTTGTCCAAATATACAAAAATCAAATTTTAAAGTGCATTTACTTCCGAGAAAAAAAATGTCAAAGTCACATGTTGCCTAAAACCATCGACAATTGGTACAGTTACCCTAGCATTAAAATAAACAATTAAAAAAATATATTAAAATCATTTGATGAAAAAAATAACTAAAAGAAATTAAAGTATTGTATAACTAATATTGTAAACAATAAGAAGTAGAGGAACTAATTTTGAAAATTTTGTTCCCCTACTTATTATTGTTTACAATATTAGATATACAATACTTTAATTTCTTTTAGTTATTTTTTTTATCAAATGCACTGAGAGAAGAGTTATAGTCGTGACAACAAAACGCGTTTAGTAGCAGAAACACATGGAGAGCGATTGTAGCGCCCCCGGCGGTTTAGTTCCTGTTTAGTATCCCTGACTAAACTGACAGTCGTTCCCACTATAGTGTAGTAGATGCGACTGTTAAATTTGTCCGTCAAAAATTAACAAGACTGTTTAGTTATCAGAACTGAACCAATAGTCGCCTTCACTATTCTCTTTTCTCCGTGTGATTTTAATATATTTTTTTAATTGTTTATTTTAATTCTACCAATTACCGATAAATGTTGCAATAAGTATTGTTTTAATATTTGCGTACGGAACCCACCATTGCAGTCATGCAGTGCGAGTTCAACTCGCACTTGTCCAATTTTTCAATATTGTGCTCGGTACATAAACTCGGACTTACCTGCCTTGTGGTATGATGAACTATAATTATAAAAAGTGTGGTGCAAGACGACCCCTACCTGTGGGTCGTCTTGCATCAATAGCGACTTTTTTCAATGTTGTTGCCATGATTGAATCATCCCTGGTAAAAATTTCGGACTAATATATTTCGGACAGATAATAAATTTCGGACAGATTAGTACGGATTAGTCCGAAAATTGTACGAAAAAGGTGCGAAAATGATCCGCGCTAGTCTGATATCAATCCGAACAAAAACCTGAATCCGAAAAAACTCCGGAGTAATCCTGAATGTCTACGAATTCAGTCCGTAATTAGTCCGCAACAATCCTAGTTTAATCTAGTTAAAAAAACTTAATCCGCAAAATGTCCGGAGTAATCCGAACTCTGTAAGCTAGAAATCCGGTATTAGTCCGCAACAATTTGAAATTAAATGTGGAAAAATCCTATGTCAAAAACCATGTAAAACCCTACTTCCATGAAGGAAACCACGTGGTTTACCATGTGGTTTCCCATGTCAAACCATATGGGAAATTGAGACAGGATTTTAGATAGGAATAATCATATGAGATTTGAACAGTTTGTCTATGCATAATACCATATCAAATCCCACATGAAATCCTGCATGTTTATCCCAGTCAAATCCTAAACCAAATTATTATTATTATTATTATTATTTTCCCAAGTCAATCCCCAAGTTAAATCCTTTTTCCTTTTTTTTAAATTTTCTAATGTCAAATCCTAAACCAAATCCCATGTGAAAAACATTATCCGCCTTATTGAATATTCCTACATGGGAATCCACTTGGAATTTTACAAGAGATTTCACATAGGATTCATGCAAGATTTCTCCTAGGATTCAATATGAGATATCACATAGTATTTTATTAAAGATCCAATGAAGAAATTTTCAAAGGATCAATCCGAATTATGTCCGATCAAAACACCCCAGTCCGAAAATCAGTCTTATTGTTATAAGAATTTGTAAATTATATACAATCCACAGACAGTTCAATACAATCCATATTCAATTCAATTCAAAGACTTAATCCGGAATGATTTTAGAACAAAAATCTGTCCATAAGCAGGCTGTTTCGGATTAGCTGCGGATTCACTGGTTAAACCAACCGGATTACTTCTGCATTTACTACACGGAAAAAATAATAGCACAAGAGATGCGCCAAACAGTAGGACAAGTCGTGTGCGTTAATTCAGCGCGTCTGGTGTGCCTTTTTGGAACAGCAGACAAACTTTTTCGGTGCAGACGCTGTGCTTATAAAATGTACAAGCTGTAAAGCACAGCGCCTGTGCCAAACTAAGTATGTCTGCTGTTCCAACAAGGCACACCAGACGCGCTGAATTAACGCACACGACTTGTCCTACTGTTTGGCACATCTCTTGTGCTATTCTTTTTTCCGTGTAGTCGCATATGATCTGACTAACTACAGACTAAACCGGACTAATTACGGATTCAATAGTGATACAAAACGGTATTGATTTGAAACTTAATTCATGGTGAAAAAACTCCACAATAAACCGTACTGTTGCGGACAAATTCCGGATTAGTCCGAAATCGGTCCTACTTTTTTATTCAGGGTATTTACTTATGGTAAATAAAATATTTACTTCTGCAGTCATAATTTGTTTTTACAAATTTACTAGTATTATTATTATCTTGTTTTAATATTAAAATTGACACTGATTATGTGGTAGTTTCTTGTCATTTCTTTTCGTGGCACTTTATAAATTCTAACATGAATTTAAACTCCCATGCGAGCGTGGTATATGGAATACACTAACGTGTATTCGAATTCGGTGCGTTATAATGTTAGACAGGTGTAGGTTCGAATCCTCAAGCGTTAGAATCTTTGGGTTAACGTAAATAAAATTAACTGATATTAATTTCGGACTTCATCGGACCAACTCCGGATTCACTAGTTGTTCACAAACCGTATAGAGTTCGGATTTATCCGGATTAATTTCGGGTGACAAAAACCTAACCCTAAACACCATTGTTTCGGACAAATTTCGGATTAGTCCGAAATCTGTCCGGTTTTTTAACCAGGGTATTTTATAACGAGATATATATATATATATATCATTTTAAATCATAAATGAGTGATTGCTTTTTTAATTTATCGTATATAACCTATGAAATAATTGATATTATAAAAGTTATTAAATTTTTTAAAAAAGTGGTGCAACTAGCCCCACTCTCCCCTACTTGAGTATTGTGCGACTCTTTGATATAGGCTCAGCAAAAACTTTTTTGTGGTGTCAAAAGAAGAGAACTAAATGTAGAAGAAATATGCCAAAGACAAAATAAGTTTACAAAAATTGTTCATTAAGATGATATGTGAAAATGTGTAAAGTAATTTGGTGTTTGTATCACGCGTTTGTGTTCTGTGCGATACGACGCAAAACGACGCGTGTGTCAGTGTTGAGCCATGAGCGGTTGTTAGAGTTGAGCCACCCGAAAATTTGCAATTACAAAGCGTACTTGCACTCAGAAATTCATTTTTTCACTTAAAGAGGTTTATGAGGAATAAAATATACAAAGTTATATGAAAATGCATAATATGGGATTTTATTAATTTCATGGTTTCTTTCCTCATTCCCAAGTGTCATTCTATCATTTGAAGATTTTTAATCATTTACCTAAATATTTCATTGATTTTCTACGGTGGCTCAACTCTGGCAACCATGATCAACTCTGACAACATTTTTTTTTAAATTGCTTATAACTTCGAATCTTTTAATCAAATTTTTTTAAAATGCTCAGCAAAAACTTTGCATTTGAGTTGATCTTTCCAACAATATGCGCAACCCTACTAAAAAAATAATGACAAAACATCAGAAAAATAATCAGAATTTCTGGTGTTTTTGAGCAGTTTTTCTTACAATTGCAGCTCAAAAACATGAAAAAAAATAGAACCCTTCAAAATACTATATAGTGCTGTTATTTTGTTTGGATTTATAATTTTAGTGCGATATGATATTGTTTGATGAAAATCCATAATCTTAATTATTTAAAATATTTTATTTATGAGCCTTCAAAATACTGCCAAGAATCATGAAAACTTTTATGACTGCCACCGAATTTTTTATAGCATAGCAAAAAATCTTTTTTGGGGATGTATTCTTGTTCCTTTATGTAAAAAGGTCGTCACGCCTTTTATAACTTGGGTAGAAAATCGAAAAACCATTATACATTTTTTAATGTTTAAAATCATTTTTGTTTATTTCAACATTATATTTAATGTTTATAAACTCAGATTATTTTGAAGACTGTTTTACGTATACCTTATACTCTCTTGGCTTAAAATTCAAAAATGATATCAGTTTTTACATATCAGTTATAGTTCACGAGATAGCTTATAATTTCTTCAAAATGAAGGTTTTGAGAATAAATTTTAGATATTTGGAAACATGAAATATCACAGATTCTAAATTTTTAAATTATAAACTTCCATTAGTTAAATTGATCAAGTTTCAAGTAATAAAATTTTTGTTTAAACAATCATAAATCTTCAGAACAATGCCTTTTTTTGCCCACTCGACTCAACTCAGTCACAATGACCAATTCGCTACGCACCTTTCTTTAACAATAGATTTCCGAGTCTTTTGTGATGATTTTAAAACAAGAATTTTATAACTTAAAACTTTTGCATTTTAACTAATGCAACTTTGTAACATAAAAATTTTGAATCTATGGTATTTTACGATTCCAAATATCTAAAATTTATTTTAAAAATCATTTTTTTAATTATCACCCAAACCTTATAATTTATTTTAATAAATGTTTTTTAAAATAAATTTTAGATATTTGGAATCGTAAAATACCATAGATTCTAAATTTTTATGTTACAAAGTTGAATTAGTTAAAATGCAGAATTTTAAAGTTATAGAATTCTTGTTTTTAAATCATCACAATAGTTTCGGAAAATCTATTGTTAAAGAAAGGTGCGTATCAAATTGGTCATTGTGACTGAGTTGAGTCGAGTGGGCAAAAAATGCATTGTTCTGAAGGTTTATGATTTTTTAAACAAAAATTTTATAACTTAAAATTTGTTTAATTTAACTAATTGAAGTTTATAATTGAAAAATTCATAATCTGTGATATTTCATGATTCCAAATATCTAAAATTTATTCTAAGAAACTTTATTTTGAAGAAATTAAAAGATACACTTCAAGTATGGTCATCTTGGTTTGTGAAGTGAAGTGAGAAGCTGATAGAGTTCTCACAAAACATCAAATCCATTCTAAAAATTCTGTCAGAAATAATCTGAAAAATGACAAATCATTAGAGTCAAGAAGAAGCATCAGAAAATCTGACGAATAATCAGAACTCTGATGTTTTGTCATGATTCCTCATTATTTTTTTAGTAGGGAAAATCGCGAAATTCGTTCTACAGGGGAAGTTATGAAGAGAAGTCAAAACTATGCCCAACTCTGACAACTCTCCCCTATATAATATATAATTATTTATATAAGAATTATAAAATTACGCGCCTATATTAACACATAATTTCTAAAAATAGTTATTTCATTAATTTACAAAAAAATAACACAAAAAGATCGTTTGAAAAATGATTTTTAAGAAAAAATAAATATATAATATAAATTTAAAAAAAAGAAAAAGAAATTTACAAAATAAATTTTGAAATAAATTATAAAATTCAGGAGAAAAAATATTGAAATTAATGAAACAATTATTTGAAACAAATTATGTTAAATTTATTAATTTATTAGTCGTTGAATTAAATGCAATAATAAAATCCGCAGGCGGATAAATTTAAAAAACTATAAAGAACTCAATTAATTTGAAGAAAAAAATCTATATTTTGAAAATAATTAATGTAAATTGCAAAAATATAACAAATAAATTTATCCTTAATCTCACGGAGAAAACTGGAGTATTCAAATAACTATCTGGAGGGGCAAACAGACTATATTTGAGGTTAAATTTTTCGTAACCATCTCGGAGGGATAAATAGACACTCCGATGATTAATTTGACTAACTCGGAGGGAAAAGTTAACTATCCAGGGAATCAGGCTTTACGTGTTTAGATGCCCAGAAGTCCATGTGGTCTATTGCGGCGAAAACTTTTTTGAAAGTAAACCCCCACTACTGAAGTTTTACCTCCTCTCTCTAGTCTTCTTGAACCTAACCCTCAAGACTATCCAGTTTTCTTAGTGCTGCGAGTGATAGATATTTTTCTTGAATGTTTCATTTTTCTTAAAATATTGTCATTTTATAAAATCTAATTAATCGAACTACTATTATTATTGTTATTATGATTATTATTATTTGTTATAAACAAATAATATTAATTAATAATAGTATTATTGTCACAATTATGATTAATTATTTATGTAGTTATTATTATTATTATTATTATTATTAATATTATATTTTTTTAAAATGTGTTATTCGCAATAATCGACATATTCTTTAAATAATTATAGTAAACGAAGTTTCTATAGTAAAAAAAATCTCACTTTGTCATGAACAAAATTTAGCATTGTGAGTTTTTTCGTAAAATAAAAAAATGCAAACGTCTTTTTGCTTTTCTCAAAATGATTGTATAAATATTTTGTACAAAAAAAGAAACTTTTAATCTGCGGAAGAATTCAATTTATTTGAATTATTTTAGTTCAATGTTAAGTGTACCTCCGAATTATTATAGTAATTATAATAAATATATTGTCGAAAAATAAAATGTTTATTTAATTTCCCACACAAAATAATTTTTTTTATTCATTTTTAAATTTCGCGGTTAAATGTCGGCAATTTTTGAAAAGGATTAACCGCCAATTTAAAAAATTATGATTATAGAGAAATTTTCTTATTTTTATTATACACTTAGAATAGAAGATTTAGAAACGTGAAAAAATGTATTAAATAAATAAAATTCGATTTATGTTTTATAAATATTATTATATTATATTTTTAGTTACATATTCAAGTGTCAAAAATGTGTAGGTACAGTAGTGTTCAAAGAAGCCTTACTCGGATGAACGTGTTGCACTCATATATTTCATATATTTCCCATGAGTGCAACACGTTCGTCCGAGTTATGGAGCACTCACAGCTCTGCCTGCCTGCGCAGGCAGTAATTAGAGTAAGAGAGAAAGTCAATTAGAGTGAAAGAGACAGTAATATTTAAGGTAAGTATTGAAATACGATTTATTCTTATAATAAATGCATAACAAACAAACAAATATATAAATGTCACTTTATTTTAATCACAAACACACATATACACATGGTACAATTATTTATTAAAAATTGTAATTTTTATTATTTTTATTATAAGAGAAAAAACACAAAAACACAAACGCACAATAAAAACACTTGTAAATTTTTCAACAGCTAAATAAAAACGACAAATAACGCGAATCACATGTAACTGTAAGAATTTTTTTATTATTTTTATTATAAGAGAAAAAACACAAACGCACAATAAAAACACTTGTAGATTTTTCAACAGCTAAATAAAAACGACAAATAACTCGAATCACATGTAACTGTAAGCCACTGATATATAAATATATATACTACTGGATAGTGTATACCCCTGTCTCGGCCGTTTCAATCTTGGGTGTTTTCGACGTTGACACTCTGAGCGCTCTGAAAGTACGAAACGTGGTTGGTTGGTCTAGGGGTATTCTGAATGTTGATTGGCTGACCTTCAAAATTCATAGTTTCATGCTCTGGTTTCCACACTCTGTATAGCTCTGTATCAAAGGTCCGAGCTATACAGAGTGTGGAAACCAGAGCATGAAACTATGAATTTTGAAGTTCAGCCAATCAACATTCAGAATTCCCCTAGACCAACCAACCACGTTTCGTACTTTCAGAGCGCTCAGAGTGTCAACGTCGAAAACACCCCTTGTGACGATAGAAGCCCGGAAGTTGACCGCCATTGGCGGTCAGTTTCTCACTTTCTGGCGGATGAATTTAAAAATATCAAAATGTTTAATTATAATTTTAATATATAAAAGACAATAAATCTTTTGTGAAGTCAATAGAAAAAGTTTAAGAAAACTTTTTTTTAAAAGAATTTTTAAAAGTATAAAAATTGTTTATTTTAAAAAGTTTTTCTAAAAATAAAATATAAAAAAAAAAAAAAAAAAAAAAAATAAATAAAAAATAAAAAAAATATTAATAAAAAAAAAAATAAAAATATTAATTATTAATAAAATATTTAATATTTAATATTTAATTATTAATAAAAATATTAATAAGAAAATTAAATATTTCATTTAAAATTTTAAGTAATATAGCCCTAAAGAAACTGAATTTTCAATTGTATTTATTTAAAATTCACATTTATTACACATAAATAAATACCTACATCTTGTTATGAAATATAGGTATAGAATTAAGTAATTAAAATAATTTGTAGTATTGTCAATATGTACAATTAAAAAAATTGCTACAAAATTTATGAGGAATTTTTACAATTTAAAGACCATTGATTTCACAGGTTCCTCTATGAATAATTTTTCATGTAGGAAATTTGTATAATTTAAATTTCAATATGAGATTTCTTTAAATTTGTTAAAAAATCAAACTAAGGTGAATATTCTACTTTGTATAAATATACATAAAAATTATTACAAATTCATCGAGATAATAATTTTGCATTCCATAAAAATTTCCATAAGTTTTTAAAGGTAGAATGCAGTGACATGATTTTTTCATCCATTATTGCAAGCAACATTTTTTTCCAATAGGTTTCTTTTCTCAATTAGAGTGGCCGTAAATTTCTCCTCTTGTAAATATTGTTGCAACTGTAAAATAAAAACATTATTAACTAACTCCTGAAAAATTACGTAAAAATAAAATTAAAAAAAAAAATTTTTAAATAAAATTTTTTCTGGTACTTAGAAACTCATTTTCAATGAAAGAGTAAATTTAAATTAATTCCGAAAATAGAAATATTATTTATTGTAATAATCTTACAAAACATTAATCAGTAAAACATAGACCAGAACAAAATAACAGGCCTAAAATAAATTTCACAAGAATAGACAAAGGTTTACAATAAAATAAAAATTATTAGCCTTTTTAGCTTTTTTTATTAATCTTTTTAATGGGGCATAAATTATCCCCATTGAAATTAAGAACAATAGATAAAATTAAAACAAGGAAACTATTCACACATGCAATAAAATAAAAAATATGTCAAGCCTCGCTGCTTTTTTAGTCGCGTTTTAGAAACAATACGTATTACATAAAATACAAAAATTCATACAATAAAATATAAATCTGTTAAAATGAAAAGAATATTTACTTTTGATATATTATTTCATTTATACTCGCTGGAGAAAAGGATAGTATTTTTTAAAATATTTAATTTATACCCACAGCTGTCACAGCTTTATTTGCCAGCTGATTTACTTGTTTTCAACTGATTTTAATACTAAAATATATGAAGTATATGGGGCATTTCAGGGGAAGTGATCCGGCCTCATGCGTTTACACGTCATACTTTGATGACTTGTAGTTTGCTTTAAAAAAAAGATGTAAATTAGATAAAATATGTTTTGGAAAGGAGTTTTCGTGTACTTTTAAATAAAGATGTTAGTTTTTAGAAAAAAATTTTTTTGACCTTGAAAATTCAAAATTAAAATTTAATTTTCATTTTTTTGTACAATCGGTATTTTTAAAAAAATTTTTTTTTATTTAGAATGAAAGCTGTGTTAGAATACTAGTCTTTTAAAAAGTAAGTTAATTGACAACCATGTAGAATAAATTTAATTTCAAATCAACCCAAGCATATAAAAGCATCGCAACGCAGCGAAGCTATGCTTGAGGATATTTGACACCCTGATAACGTCAAATATCTTACCGAGAGAATGCCTTTAGCTAAGAAATGCTTATAAAAATAGTTAGAAGGACAAAAGAAATTATTATTTCTTTTCTCCTTCTACTAAATAATAAATATAATAAATAGTCATTAATAATTGTGCCGGCGCAGTCAACGCTGCCTACATCGAACCTTGTGGCAAATAATAAATATAAAATTTGTATCCAAATTTCAATTCTATAGAACATGCAGAAGGCGCAATGTTGCAGCCAATGTATATATATATATATATATATTCTATTTGTCATTGCTGTTTAGAGCTAAGAAAATACATTGCGAGGTTGTGCGTGTGTGGGGATGGTTGGCGGCAACACACACATGCCTGCGCGACCGCCGTTTGTGGACACCAGCACACTCACTGGCTTCCCCGGCTACAGAACTAATACCTTGACGGCTTTTATGCTACGGACACCAATACAAGTGCGCTATGCTTGCCTCTAATCGCTGCCTGGTTGTGCGTAGAACTTTCCTCTCCCCTCAGGCCCCATAAGCTGTAGACTACAGCTTCAAAACAAACGCACGTGCGTTACAGCTGACGCAAACTACAAGGCAGCATGCCTTATGACACTTGAATTTATGAATCAAGTCAGATGCACACAGAAACAATTTAACAATAGTTAAACATTTTATTGTAAACATTGTTGTTACAACAAAATGCCGGAGGACATTAGGTTGTATGTATATGCATATATATATATTACTCGATATGTAAAATGCATATACAAGCAACCTATAAAAAGTAGGAACAATATAATCACAATAAATAAATTATATACACTATTATAACTGAGATAAATAATAATTTTATTAATTAAATAATATAATTATTATTTATATTCTAAGTTATTTTAAATAATATTTCAAAAAAGTATCATGTTAACAGACTGTTTCCGTTCTCACGGACCTACCGTGAGATCCAAAACGTCAGCAAAAACGCATAGACCAATGGGCCCCTGACTTACTCCTACTCCTAAAATCTTCCCCGCTTTGCACCAAAGGCAAGGGTTAGAGGCTTGTCGCAAACTCTCAATCATCGCAGTACGAATTCTCGCTTCTTCTCGAAGACACCTCTCCTGGGTCTAACCTAGAAAGTGTTTTTGGGACAGAGAAATTTCGCGACAAAAAGCCCGTCCGCGACCCGGAACCCGATTTGCATGAATTAGGGCAGACGTTAAAATTCTCAAATTCTCTGAGCCGGTGGAGTCCAGTGCGGGCTGATTTTGGAGAGATTCTGGAATAATTAATATAATTAATTATTCTAGAATCTTGTTGTTGACAACCGGCCGGTTGCATAGATATTGCCCGCGTCCGTCTCAAATATCGGTGGCCCACGAGCGCGATCAAACTAATTATCGAATTATCGGTTATATATATAGCCCAGACTAATTCGGTAAAAGAGTAGATCCGCAGTGAGTTTTACACAGTTGTGTGAGACGGCCGGTTGCATAGATATTGCCCGCGTCCGCTCACCACAGGTGCAATCTCGCAACCCAGGAAAATTGCGCGAATCTTACGTCGCGATTTTTGGTGAAAACAAGATCAAAAGAATTTTCGCCCGACGGATGCTTTGTGATTCGAAAGAGGAATAGCTCCGCCGGTAGTTTGTAAGTAAATAAGTATCGTTTCAATTTACATATTCTAACACACACACATTTTTTTATTTGTAACACACTATAATCATTCTGTATTAAAAAGGTATTTTGCTATTTTAAAATAAATCATGTATTCATAAAATCAATTTCTTTACTTACCTAACTAAACCTGAAATTCAAATCATTCTAAAAATAGTGCATTTAACGAATCAGAAGGTAACTTTTAAAAGTAGGATAACGTTCCCACAAAATTAAACAGAATAATAAAACATTCTGGCAGCTTGGTGCCTCCCCAAATCGAGATAAAGGGCCATCTCAAAAGCCTAATTAATAAATTTATTTCTGGTTTGTAACAAGCTGATGGTGGCAGCGGTAGGATTTTCCTACGCGTTACCGCCCTGCTTCGTTACCTGGTAACATTGGTTACCAGTGGCACCAATTTTCACATTTTTCAAAATTTAAAATTTTAACAAAAATCGCTAAATCAATGGTCTCTGTTTCCTCTCTTATATCTTGCTTTTCTTTCCTTTATTAAAATAGTAATATCAAAACAAAACTACTAAATATAGTTTTCTAAGCTTTATTTAATTCAAACTTTATAATTTATTAAACACAAGAATAATAAATATAAAATATATAAAGGATCACTGTCTTAGAGAAACTACGAATTTGGCTCTCCAACCGAAAGGTTGTTGATGATGACTTATTCTATGTTTTCGATTTTGGCTCTCCAACTGAAAAGTTGTTGATGACGACTTAACCAATTGAGACATTGTCTTTTAGTATTTTACCTATTTTGTACTCCTAATTCCGATCAGAAAATTAAGACTTCTTGCTTTAAACGGAATTAGAAATTTGGCTCTCCGACTAGTCGTTGATGATGACTTATTTCTAATTTATTCCTGAAGCATTAAGTGTAAACAATTGATCGAAAAATAGAAACGAGTTAAAATAAAATAGAAATAAAATTTTCTTGTGATTATGAGTCGGGTTTGGAATGTCTAACAAGTTTAGACAGCGCGGTAATCGTTCAATAAAAAACGAAATAGTGTATGTATCTCTAAACTGTTTTCAAGCCTTATTTAATTCAAATCTTATAATTCATTAAGCACAAGAATAATAAGCATAAAATATATAAAGGATCATTGTCTTAGAGAAGCTACGAATTTGGCTCTCCAACCGAAAGGTTGTTGATGATGACTTATTCTACGTTTTTCGATTTTGGCTCTCCAACTGAAAGTTGTTGATGACGACTTAATCAATCAAGACATTGACTTTTAGTATTTTACCTATTTTCCTATACTCCTAATTCCGATCAGAAAATTAAAACTTCTTGCTTTAAACGAAATTAGAAATTTGGCTCTCCGACTAGTCGTTGATGATGACTTAATTCTAATTTATTCCCGAAGCATTAAGTGTAAACAATTGATCGAAAATAGAAAAGAGTTAAATGAAAATAGAAATAAAATTTTCTTGTGATTATGAATCAGGTTTGGAATGCCTAACAAGTTTAGACGGCGCGGTAATCGTTCAAAAAAAACGAAGTCACGTTACTAAACCTTTAGTTAGTAATCCAGAAGTAGTAATTTCCGAAAATTCAGTCCAGGAAAGCGGAATTGAGAGTGTTTCTTGGTAATTCACAAGAATACTTAAAGAAACCTCTAACTTCAAACCTTGAAATTCCTCAGGACAATTTCATCTGGACGTCTCCTTGTTCGAAAAAAATACTTCCCACCAGAACAACTCGAGTTTTGAAGGAGAATTTGCAAAGAAATTACATTATTTTGTAGTATTTAATCCAAAATTCCCGTTTCATAAGGGTTCAGTTGTGAATAATCACGACTTGAAAAGGCTCTCCTTAACGTTAGTACAATCTGCTGACCTTCTTACGGATACCCCCACCTTACAACTGAGGGTTAGACGTATTGAGAATTTTAACAATGAAAAGGTAACGTTGAGGCAAGCCCCGCGAGAACAAGAGAAGAAAGTTAAGAATTAGCCCTAGAGCTACGCGAATTAAATAATTAAATTTTGTTTGTGTACTATTAGTTTACTTTACATCCGTATGACAATCCTACAAAATTCTAATGACTTCGGAGTCATCGTTATTAATTCCGAGTTCTTACAAAACGAAGTAGTAAATGTATCACTAAACAATTTCTACAAACACAACTACATTTGCCAAACTGTTTTAAAACTAGACTGCCCCATATTAGGATACCCGACTGCAGACTATGTTAACGACACCTACGTAGACATTTTGGGCGTGGTATATTTTCACATTGAAAATCAAGAAGTTTGTTTCTTTGTCGTGGACTCATTCTATTCAGATACCTGGATAATCGCCCCGGCTATCCTTGTGCGAACTAGTTTGCGTCGATTTGGGTTTTCTCTAAAATAATCCCCAAAAGAAAAGTTCACCACCTACTACACCCTATTTCCTAAGTATCCATCAAAATTAAATATCAATAGTACTTTAAAAGCGTAATCGTTGGGACCAGTTTCGACTAATCCTAACGACTAGCAATACAACCTCGCCGTTTTGTGGGTACAAGGCCGCAGGATTGGAAAAACTTCTGGTCGAATCCCGCCTAGGAGAGCATCTCTGGCTGAACTTGTATTTTATCGCACTATTATAATCCAATCCAAATAAAATTAACTAAAATGACATCCTAAATGTCTTCCGATCCAAAGAAAACAAAAAGAGGAAAACGTGCCGGTAAGCGACGCATTTTGATCGAACAAGGAACGACTAGGGCACCAGAATCTGAAATCTATTACAGTCTCACGAAACCGATAACAAAGTTCAGACCTACGTGCAAGGTTGCACCCACTCCTAGACAACCAGAGCCGGTCCAACCACCTCCGGTACAGTTAGCACAAATTCAAATTATCGAAATCGACCTCGATATCGAGGAGGCGTTAGCACAGAGACAGATCGCTCGCGCACAAGAGAATCTTGTGAGACTTGTCCCCGTACAGCAACAAAACGTCCATCAACCTGACGGCGACTCTGACAGCACACTCGATTACGACAGCGACGTCATGATTATTGGCTAAATGCAAAGCAACACTCTGACAGGCTAAATAAATTGACGAAATTCAATTTAATAAATTTTAAAGTAAATGTAACCTTTTTGAATAACTCATGTTTCCTCGAAGGAGCGCAACTGTTACTGGGTTCTCCCAGGACCAATGGTCCGAGTTAATCGAGGGAGTTGAGTTGATCGAAGAAAGATATAGCTTTCTTGTTTTAGAAAATGCGAGATTGTCCAAACAAGCATCCGAGTTAGAGACTCAGGTAACATTCCTTAATAGTTCCCTAGCCGCGTGTACACAGGTTAACTTCGCACAAGCCTTACTAGTTTCTGGTCTCGAAGAAAGAGTAAAAACAATGAAACCTATCATCGACCTTCTAACTAAGAAACTTGAGAATTTAAAGATCGATTAGGTTTTAGCAATGACGCCTGAATGGAAAAATATACTTTTTGATAATTCCGAAGAACACGTACAACGCGTAAACAGATTCTTAGCATTCCATTTTCGTGAAAGTAGAAATTTGAGAAGATCAAATTCTGAATTGAGGACTAAGATAGAGTCACTCAAAACTGGGATCGCACTTCTGAAATCCCAAATCATAGAAGCAAAACGTAAGCAATTAGACTTTTGTAAATCCTTGAGCGAATTAGAACAACTAACGCAAAATTTAAATTTGGAACCTTAGAATATGGATCTAAATACAAGAATTACAGGCCGTTCCCCTTTCTCTATACCCTTAGTTAAAGTTGTTAAAAAGGAAAACGGTAGATTCGTTGTCAATTTTACGGAAGTTAATCCTGAATTCAGCAAAATCCATTTCTTGGTTAGAAACCGCATCCTCAACGAAAACAAATCTAATCCCTAAAAGGCTCAAGTTGCAGGAATTTTCTACGGTGGCGAATTTTCCGCTCTTTTAGAAGTTACAATCAGTTACTTTTAATATATACATATAACCACTCACACTTTTGTATAAATATAAAAATCGTAAGTATAAAAAATTTTGTGTATATATATATATATATATTTAGTTATAACACTTTTATGCACCTTAAATAACCTCGCATAAACATGGCAAACCAAAATCCCAACGGTCAGCAACCTGCGGCGAACCTTGACGTTAGTGTGGCAAACGCTTTAGATCGATTAAATTTACGAACAAGCGCAAGTGACATCCCTTTGTTCGACGGTCGAAACCCCTCGCTAAAAGAATTCCTACAAGCCGTACAACGTGCGGGAATTTTCGTCACGGATACCGCCGAACCCGAATTTCTTAGGGCCGTTTTAAGTAGATTGCATGGAGCAGCATGGGACAGCTGTAAAAACAAAGATTTTTGATCAATTAGACGAGCTGCTTGATCATTTAAGGAAGCGATTTGCCCCGAATAAAAAATATCAATGGTACTTCGAGAGTATAATAACCCTCAGGCAAAAACAGACGGAAACTTCTAGTGATTATTATGATCGTTTGCAAGGCCTAATCGCAGGTGCCCGTCATGCCCTTGAACCAAAATATAATAGGACGTTCAGGGAAGTTAGAGAGGGTAACAACGCTGTAGAACTCACGGAGTTCAATATTATTTTGCAACTCATTCGCGAATGCGCCCTAGACTCATTCGTAAGAGGGCTTTCCACGGAAGTATCGAAATTCGTAGATGCTAGAAATCCACGTGACTTGGACGAAGCCCTAGAATTTGCGAAACATGCTGAAGATCGCGAAAGCTACAGTGAAAGATCACGTTCGTCATCTTATCATATATCCAAGATCGAGGAACGGACAAGATCACCAAGCCCGTACTCGCGACAAATCGAGAAACCCAACATTGCAACGAGACGAAGAACGGACTCCGACAGAGAGACAAATTATGTCAACCATCCCTCTAAGCCTACTTCCTCTGACATGTTGCATCTTACCCCAGAGCAACTTGGGAATTTCTATCGATCCATCATGCCCCAGTATCCCCCTCCCTTCACATATCCTACACCTTCCCACATGATCCCACCTCAAAACCCACAATATCCAACACCTTTTGCATACCCGCAAATGATGCCCCAGGCTCCTCTTAATCCCACACCTATGCAGAACCAATATCCTAGACCAACCCAGAACTATCGGACTAGTACAACCCCACCACGGGCTGTATCTCCAGCACCTGCTAGTAATTTAAACTACCAGCAGACTCGCCGTCCGGACGCACCAGCGAGTCCCCTTCCGCAGCGTCCGAAGAACGTGCACTTTGCGGAACACTCAATAGGAATCTTTAGAGCAAAATCAGAGGCCGAGGACTCCCCAGTAGTCCAATTAAAACGCCCCTGAATTCAGACATGATAAAATAAGGTTCCTCGTAGATCCTGGGTCGGACCACTAACCTCGTGAAGATGTGTGCATTAAATCCCGTGCTCACACTTGTCCCAGACAAGTGTCTTGAGATTACAGGAATAACTAATCACGCTGTTAGAACAATGGGAACCATTCAGTTAACTATCGATAATGTTCCGGTAGAATTTTACGTTGTCAAAAACTGTTTTCCCATTTCGACTCATGGTATCCTTGGAAGACCATATCTACGACAGGTCCAAGCCCAAACACCCTTGTGACTATATCTTCCCCAGTGACCCCTATCAATTTTGTTGATAAGGAATCACTGGAGGCTAAAAAAACCTTAAGGTCTGAAATCAAACCGTTTGCTCGAGTCCTACGCATCAAATCCCGTACAAAAACCCCAGTCGCGATAGACATAATTAACACAGGGTTAAAAGAAGGATATCTTCCTCGAATCGAAACCCCAGAAGGACTTTACCTGGGTGAGGCCATTGTCACAAATAAGGATGGTGTATGCCACGCCATGGCAATCAACACTACCGAAAATGACATTGACATAACCCTTAAGCCTCAGGAGTTAATCCCGTTCGATTTCTGTAAATTCCCCGGTGAAGAATTTACAGATTCTGAGGCAGAAGGCACTCAATTCGATTCGCAACAAACCTATTCTGAGAGAGCCATCAAGGTCAAGAATGCGTTATACTTGGCTCATTTGGCCCCAGACGAGCGAAAAATCGTATTAGGATGGGCGGAGGACTATGCTGACATATTTCATTTAAATGGTGAACTACTATCGTGCACTCACCTTATCCAGCATAGAATTCCGACCATCGACGATAAGGTCATTCATAAGAAACAATATAGGTCCCCTGTCGAGGCCCTTGAACAAATTGACGTTCAATTATCAAAGCAGTTTAATAGCGGAATTATAGGACATTCTAATTCTCCATTCAACTCGCCACTACTGATCGTCCCAAAGAAACTTGACGCGTCCGGTGAGAAAAAGTGGCGTGTTGTGGTAGACTACAGAGTCCTAAACGAAAACATCATAGGAGACGCTTTCCCACTGCCCAACATAACCTCAATATTCGACCGGTTGGGCACCGCACGCTACTTCACCGTTTTTGACCTTGCCAGTGGTTTCCATCAGGTGGAAAACTCACCCTGACGATAGGCATAAAACTGCCTTCTCGTCTCGCAACGGTCACTACGAGTACAAGCGGGATGCCCATGGGCATAAAGAACGCCCCACCTACATTCCAACGATTGCTAAATAATGTTTTAAGTACTATGCTCGATGATGAAGCGTTTGTGTACTTAGATGACATTATTATTTACTCTGACACTCTTGAAGAACACGACAGACGAGCACGTAGACTTTTCAATCGACTTAGGGATGCTAATTTGAAACTTCAGCCAGATAAATGCGAATTCTTAAAAACCGAAGTCGCGTATCTTGGACATATAATAAGTGAAGAAGGAATAAAGCCGAACCCAAATAAAATCACAGCAATTCGAAAATTCCCTCTCCCAAAAACCCCTAGGGACATTAAAAGTTTTCTTGGTCTTTCTGGATACTATAGACGGTTTATCGAAAACTACGCGAAGTGGGCTAAACCTTTGACTGAAACTCTTAAAAAAGGACACCGAGTGGAAATGGGAAAAACCCCAGAAATGAAGTTTTCGTTATCTAAGACGATATTTTGTGCCATGAACCTATTCTGCAGTATCCGAACTTTAGCGAAACCTTTAAATTAACGTGCGATGCTTCGGAACACGCTGTAGGTGCAATTCTAAACGCAAGCAAGGGACGGAATTGATTTGCCAGTGGCATATTACTCAAAGGTGCTGAAGAGTGCAGAACAATCTTACCCCAAAGCTGAAAAGGAGTGCTTAGCCATACTGTACGCGACCGAACATTTCAAACCCTATTTATATGGTCGCGAGTTCGTTCTAGCCTGTGATTTTGAGCCAGTACACTGGATGACCTATATCGATAATCCGGGACCACGAATTCAAAGATGGAGAATTCGTGCTTCAGAATTATCAATATAAGTTCGAATATAAGCCGGAAAAATCAATAGGATTGTTGAAGCGTTATCAACAAATCCTGTTGACGAAGAAACGGGTCGAATTCAGATTCCAGTTGGTCAGAATCATTCTCCTCGGATCTCGAAAAGCCCAAACCTCGGAAAAGGGCAATCACTCGTAAAACGGAATCCAGTGATGACGAGCCAGCGAAAAGGTGAAGACATGTCGGGCATTACCTATAACGCGTTCCTCAACCAGCGAAGCGAAAGAAAGTGCACGAGTGAACCCGAAGGAGAAAGAAAGAAAGTCCGAAGGAATTGAAAAGGCCAGCGCGTCAACAACTCGACAACGATTTGGTAGTTTACCAGAAAAGCTCAAACCAAAACAAACGAAGCCACTACCTGGAACTTCCTCCAAACTTGGGACTACGCAAAAGTTGTTTAATCCAAAACATACAGGAAAGGAACCTCCCCGTCGATCCTCAGTTACCACAAGCACCAAAAAGGGTAACGGAACCAAGAAAAACAATCTTAAAACGTCCAAAGGATCCGGAACCAAGTACCAGCTCGGGACAACCAAGCAGTTCAAAGGGTCCTCCTATTAAACTTAAGTCAAATCCCACTAAGACGGCTGCCAAGGAACCTCCTCGTCGAGGGCGACCTTTTGGAAGCACCAAATCTGCAATGGCTGATAGTGACGAAACCTATCGACCCCCGCAGGATATTCCCGTTAATGAAGCGGACGAAAGCTGCATTGGCCAACAGACTACGACCCCGAGGAAACACTGCTCCAAAAGAGGAAAAAACTAAGGAACCGTCCTATTCATCATCAAGTGATGAAAGTGCTAAAGAAGAATCGGAGGAAGGAACAGATGAAGATTCGGATCCCCCGGTGTTCCGAGAAGACTATAGTGCTTTCCCTAATCTTCCTGTCCATACTACTCCACTTAAATCACCTAAACTCAAAACCAACGCCCCTCAGAATCAAGGTCCCGACCCGTACACGGACGTCTTCGTTGATGGAGCCTGCTGCGAAAATGGAGGATCCAGTCCAAAAGCAGGAATTGGCGTGTGGTTTGGTCCCAAACAATCCTTTAAACATTTCTCGACGTTATAACGGACGTCAAACGAATAACGCTTCCGAAATCGAAGCAGCCACTATGGCAGCTCGACAGGCCAAAAAGGCGGGTATCAAAAAACTAAGGATCAAAACAGATTCCCGATACTTGGTGCAGAGCGTTGAGGAATGGATACCTAAATGGAAACAGAACGATTGGAGGACAACAGAAAACAAACCGGTGAAGAATAGAAAGCCTTACGAACGATTAATTAAGGCTATCGAACCTCTTGACGTTGTTTGGGAGCATATCCCTGGACATGAGGGCATCATTGGCAACGAGAAACGCGGATCGTCTTGCTAGAGAAGGAGCTCTGAAAAACCCAGAACCGGATTCATCGCCATCATCGGAATCGGAACCTGAAGAGTTACCTCTAAAAGAAGTGATCATCGAAGGTCGACGCAAAATTGATAACAGCGACAACGAAACAAGCGAATCGGATGATCAGAAAGCGGAACAACGATCACCGTCCAACGCTAAACAACTGATCCAGAGTGTATCAGAATCTGTCAATAGATTCGATCGATCGATTTCGAATGCTGGATTAAATCTCTCCAATCCAACAAACAATACTCTACTTTGGGATTATGAAGGCCTAGACCACAGTCCACGAAGACAATATGTTTCTGACGGTGAAGAAGATCAAGAACATCTGGACTATTTAGAAACTCTTGATTCCTGCCGTTGGAACCGATGACGAACTCTCCAAAAAGAGTAAATAAATTTCTGGACGATTTCAACCGGAGTAGAGCGAAAAAAATTAACTGAATCAGAAGAGTTTTCAAGTGGAGCAACCTGAAATTGCCCACCACGGTGGAAGGATCACAAAAGGAAACTCCTCTAACTAGTAAATCTACCAAACCAAGGAGACAAAGTACGGTAAGATTCAAGGACATCCCAGAAGTCTTTGAACATTCTATAGATGATCAAACACTCGAGATGGAAACCGAGCTATCTACTCCAGGGCCATCAACTATCCCACGTGCACAATCCACCCCGTTCACACGGGATTCAGGGATGAAGGGATCAACTCCAACCGGGAGATCACTGTGGAGGAACCAGGGCATGAAACCCCGACGAATACAGGATATAGACAATGATGTAGCAAAGAAGTGCGCGCCTCTTAGCTCTTCGTTCCTGAACTTCAAGAATTCGTATTTTGATCCTCCCATCATCTTCCGGAGCATCCAGTGAAAGTGATCGTGATTGTGATAGTGAACCCCAAGAATTGAAAACCGAACAACAGCAAGCCCCTTGGTGGTGTAACAAATCAATGGACCAGAACCTTTGACGTACAGACGAGAACAACTATGCCCCACTTCCTTTCCGCGGTGGCGACGCAGCCATCACCTTGTTGCCACGGAAAAAAATTGAAGTACCCCCAGTCGAACTACGCGGTAAAATCGTTTCCGAATTTTATTTCCAGTTTGATAGGTGGACACAAAGGTATAGGCAAGACCTACCGACGAATTAGGGAAAGATACTACTGGCCCCGGTTTGCGCGACCGACGTTACCCAATTTATTCGAGGATGTAAGAGTTTTTGTTTCGAAAACAAGCTCGCTAGGGCCCGTACAAGAGAACCGATGATAATTACCGATACTCCGGCAATGCCTTTTGACAAGGTGTCTTTAGACACCGTCGGAAAATTGCGAACCACCCCAAACAGAAATCGGCACATCCTCACGAATGCAGGATAATTTCTCTAAGTACTGTATCGCGGTCCCCATTCCGAATATAGAAACAAAAAACAATTGCCCATGCGGTAGCTACGAACTTATTCTCAGTGTTTTGGAGCACCCCGTTGCATTCTAACGGATAGAGGGAGCAAGTTTTGTTAGCACCTTGATGCGTAAGTTAGAAAAAAATTTTGGCGTTAAACAACTTACGACATCTGGTTACCGCCCACAAACTAACGGGGCCACTTGAGAGAAGTCACATCGAACTGACGGATTATATTAAACATTACGCGAAGGGATTTTGACGATTGGGATCGTTTGCTTCCGTTTGCGATGTTTAATTATAATACGTCCGTTCATGAGGCAACCAATTTTACCCCATACGAACTCGTGTTTGGACATTTGGCTAAAGCACCCAGTTCGTTACCTCAAGAGCCCAAAATCGTAAACATATGGATCCTATCTAAAAGACTTAATTACCCGGATGAACGAACTGCAAAATTTAGCTGCTAAATATCTAGTTCGACCAAAGAACGATCAAAAGAGATCTACGATCGTAAAGCACGACCTTTGAATGCCAAAATAGGCGACAAGGTGTATGTTTTTAAAGAAGTTTGGTGATAATAAGTTTGATAAGCGCGCAGAAGGACCGTATACCCTTGTAGGATTCACACAGAAATAACAATGTGATCCTCGAAACCAAAAACGGTGAAAGGTTTGCAAAACATAGGGATAAGGTCAGGGTTGCCCAATTGTGAAATTCCTGACTTAATTCTAAACCCATATTAACTTGTTCTTTCTGATTCTAGATTGACAAACAAGCGATGATGACCAATTATCTAACTTTGACATGCCTCTTCCTAACCTTAGTGATGACAACGAAGCAGACCTATTCCCACGATGTGGAGATGACTTACCGCCAGTGATCGTTACCAGATCACTCCTTTCAAGTCCAGCAGCGGAATATATTTCGAATATATCGGAGAAGTCAGGAGGTCCGTCAGCAACTGGAGGATTGCCGTATTCCTGGACGTGGGCAAGCAGACTCGATTCTTTGACGACCTAAGGAGCAGGCTGCAGCGACTAAAACAGCAGTGTAAACCTGAGGAGGAATGGTGCAACGAATTAGTCGAATACTATGACTGGGAAGATAAATGGGAAATGGCCTCAGAACTTCAAAAAACAGTTTCGAGTCCAGATCGAAGAACTGGAAAATACTAAAAAGACCTTACCAACCAAGATGACCACCCAACTACGAGCAAGGCGTTCAGTCCCACTATTGGGATTCCTGGGAAAGATTGCAGGACCAATCGTCGGCGTTCTGACCTATGACGACGGAGAAAAAATATAGTGCTGCCATCCAAGATCTCAACGAAGCCCAGGCCAACTTGTCACACCTGGTGGGAAAACAAACCCACGTAGTGAGATCACAACTCGATTCGCTGCACATCCCAGGTGCAACAACATGGATCTTTGCTGAAGGAACTGCAGGAACAACTCCAAGTCCTGATTGCCGGTAGGAAGTACTAAGTCGAAGGCCGAAATGGAGAGAAGAAATCTGACATATGCCATCGCCAAGGCATTAAGATTGGGCCTCGATCACAACATGCAGGCCCACTACCACTTTGTTAGAAGCAGTTCATGAAAGGAAAGGAATATCAGGAAAGGATATCTACACCCCGGCCTCATAACATCAGAACAACTGGAACCAATTCTGCGAGAAGTGCAGGATAACCTCAAGGATGTTCAGTTTCCATTGACCGGACCTAGGATCAGCATCGATGAACTGATGCGTATCTCCACCATCACCATCCTGTGTGAGAATCATCAACTTAAGGTCCTCATCGACATACCACTCTTAGAAAAATATAATTATCAAGCCTTCAAATTACACTCACTCCCGACCACTCAGGAAATGCTCGAGAATGGTACCGGAAGAGCATACATAAAATCTGAATATGATTACCTTATTATTGACGAGGATCAACGAACATACCTCTTGTTAAAGGAGCAGGAATGGAATTTGTGTAAAACAACAACATCTTTTCACGCCTGTCTTCAAGGCGCCCCAATCTACGATCTCCGTGAACGAGCGTCCTGTGAAGCCTTATTGTTGATCAAGCCCAACGTGGAAGCTTTAAGGTTTGCAACATCAGAGTAACCAGCGAATCCAAGTCTTACTGGAAGCCTTTGAACCACCATAGGCGATGGATCTATTCCTTTGCTGCACCAGAAAAGGCGACAATAGCATGCCATTCCATGAGTCCAATCAAGATCATGCTGAGCGAAGTCGGGATCCTCAAATTGGGTCCAGGGTGTTCCCTTAAAAACCAAGGACGCCATAATTCCAGCCACCACCTCACAAGCTGGTCAATCAGAATTTATTTTTGAATCAGATTCTGCATTTAAACTTAAACGAAACTCTCTCCAACACTACTAAAATATAATCACCTGCTCGAGAATACCAGAGTCCTAAACGAAGTCCATCCTTGAAATTAACCCGAATTTATCCGGCATTCGAGTTGAATTCAAAAACCCTAGATGAACTAGAGCAACAACTTCAAGAGTTCGCCTTACAGCAACATAATCAAGGAAGACACTCGACCTTGATTTACGGATCATATGGAGGAATTATTCTCCTATGTGCATTTCTGCTTATGTACCTGTGTCGATCACCGCTGAAAACCGGGACATATAAACTGTCTCAAACAATTTTCTCAAAGTCGGAGTGATGAGAGTAATCCAAACGTCACAACGAAGGAAACCATCGATTAAAACTCCAACACCCAAGGATGTTGCTGGATTATACGAGGATATCCCTTCTACAAGTACAACCGCTGTCAACAAGGAGGTGACCGTACAACAAAAAACAACCTCAACTGAATCAGCAACTACCCAAGGAAACGGAGATAAAGTTTGCAACGTCCGAAGATAGACCATCAGTGAAGATCAGATGACTAACCGAAGGGTTAGCTTCCCAGCTGCGTGGAATCCAGGTAGAGGAGACTTCATTGGGAAAGAATCGCCAACCACCTTCTCGCCACTAGTTCCGCCAAACATAACCTTGCAAGACAACAATGAAGATCTTCGACTTAAGAGGTTAGTGTCCACAATGACCCTAAGAAACGTTCAAAAACGCCACCCGAAACAGTTTTGATGTCGCAGGTCTATTTATCTATTTCTTCTTACACATAATTATCCAAAGAAATTAAAAAAAAAAAAAAATTCAAAACTCAGTTTCAAAATTTTTGTCTAATATAAATTCAACATTAAAAGATTTCCTCATTCTACTAAATGGGACTTTTTAAATCTCATTATTAAGTTACTAAGAAAAAATTTTATTAACATAAAAGCAAATAGCTTAATGATTTATTCACTGCGTAATCCTAAATATTCAAATTTTAATTATCTTAAGATGAATTAAACATTTTACAAGATATATATTGAGAAAATTTTGATAGGTTAGTCTAAATAATAACCATTAATTGCGTTTTATTTTATTTTTTTTTACAATTAGTAAGAGCACTGAAATGAAAAAGGCCCGTGTTTGCTTTCTGACCTAATTATTTGATTTTTGACCCACAAGGGGTTATCGCAAACTTTTTGCCCGCGCACAAAATGGACATTTCTCGGACCAGGTGTCAGGGAGCTTGATAACCGCAACTTGTACGCACAGCTTGTACATCTCCACACGTACGGATATAGTTGATTAGTCACACTCTGTGGAAGATGGTGAATAATGTCCGCCTAAAAAGAAAACAGTAATAAATAATAAGAATAAACCAAACGTTACACATTATTTTAAATCTTGCAAGAAGCTTGACTGAGTTTACAAAAAGAGAAGGGGCTAAGAAAAGCAAAATTTTTACTATTGATACCACTAAAGTCAATTTTCGGAATGATCAACTTCGAAGCCAATTTTGAGGCATTTCTAACGATTTCTGTGAAAATTGACCATACAGAAGAAGTTGTAGCTATGGCTCTAGGGAACAATTTTCTATGCCCAAAATAAAAATCGACCTTATATTTGGGGGACTTATTAACAATTTTCTCAGTAGAACCACTTGCCGAGTGTAC